>JANFAM010000012.1:24860000-26060000 GCA_024362665.1 Prunus padus
GAAGCAAGGAAGTTTTTGCCAAGTACATGAAAGAAAATTGGTGTGAATCTATGCAATGAAGTTAAAGAAGAAGCAGATCAAATCAGAAAATAAGAAAAATAAAAGAGAAAGTGTTTCGATATGATCTAAGTGTGAAAAATAAGGTGTATGCCAAGTCATACCATCAAGTTTGCATCCATGCCATTATAAATCAAAGATACCTTGCAGATCAATGAAGAATGCAACGCAACCTTGGTATGTTCTTAAGTTACTTGTTCTTCCTTCCAATTCTTCCATTTCCCTAACCTTAGCCTTTCATTACAACCTTGTGAAAGACCTAGCTGATCTTTGAGTATGTATTCATGGGTGCTGGTAAGTATGTGTGTATCTCTATTCTTAGTATTTGATTCCTTTCATGAGATCTAACCAAAAATTGTGCTTCTCTGTCATATACTCACTCATGCTTGCTTGAGAGAATAAAACCATAGGTTCCGAGTGATTGAGTACTTTCTGCGAGAATTAGAGTCGAAGCATGTTCTTTCTTCAAAGTTTGAGTGTGCTTGCTTTGAAGTCGTGTGCCTTTGAGCTATAGCTTCCACATTACACACTGATTGATCACTTCTCTTGGCAACTCTATGGTGTTGGAGGTATGACTCAAGTTTTCTTTCATTTTCATTAGTTGATTTCAAAGGTTTTCTAATCCCTTTGTTTTGTAGAGTCGGCAAAGCGTTTGTGGGTATCGTATCTGTTAAACCCTCAGGAGACACAACTCCTCCTACTAGGGATGCCTATAGGTTTAAAGGCTTGTTGCATATGCTCAATGCAATCGAGTTACCTGCGGAAGTGGTCTAGTTAACTTCTTGTTTTGGTTTTTACCTTTGTTTTGTTTTGTTTTGCTTGAGGACTAGCAAAATCTAGGTCTGGGGTATTTGATCGGTTCATAATTGTATATCATTTTGTACCCTTCTAGCATATGATTTAGTTATGTTTTTGAGTTAAACTTGTGTTTTTAATCTCTTTTATGTTTGTCATTCAGTTAATTGAGCTTTAGGTAGCCATGGGGGCCCAAATATGCAAAATGGTCCAAAAACGTGCAGATCGAGTTAGAAATTTGTTTCAGCCTTAACTCCTTCCTCCGAACTTGGATTGGCCCAAATGATATGTGGTTGGAAAGATGACATTCTAAACTTGAAGATGGACGGCTCAATGTCATCAGTTGATTAAGGGAAGCCCAATTCGTGAGCCCATGAAGTTTCTTGGTCATGATGAGCTATGCATGAGATGTGATTTCTGGTGGGGTTCTCCATTAGCTGCATGTGGGAGCTGCACTAGCCAGAAAAGAAGGGAAATTGATTTTCTAATGTATTAGTGTGGTTAGTGGAGGCATTAATCAATTCAGAATTCTCCTTTCATTCTCCTTATAAATACCACTCTCATTCATTCCATAAGACATCAACTCTCACATCCTTGACATCTTTCAGATCTTTCACATCCTTCAGATCTTTCACATCCTTCACACCATCCTCCACACTCCCATAATTCCCCAAACACTCCAGACACACTCCCAACACTCTAAACAGCCTCAAATCACCAAAATTGTCCCTGCAAACCTGCCTTCCATTTCCCTACGAATTTCCTCTTTCTCAACCATCACCACTCACCCAACTTCATCCCAAATCACCTCCTTAACCTTCATACATTCTTCTAGACGTGGGGAAGTGCTTGGAGAAGTATTAGGCGTGGAGAAGCTCTTGGAGAAGCATTGGACACCACAAGAACTTCAGAAAAGGGTTTTTCTATTCTTATTACATTCATTATGCTTTCTCATTTCTGTTTATGTTTCTTTCCCATTATGAGTAGCTAAATCCATTACTAGGGCTTCGATGTAACCTAACATGAATATTCTGGGTTTATAAATTCCAAGTTTCAAGTTTGATTCAAGATTCATGCTCTTATTCATTATGCCTATCTACTTATATGCTAATCTGAATGCCTAGCTACCATTGAGATTTGTGTATTTTGGTTGGAATTAAGTGTAGACACCACATGCCTTAATTCTAATTGAACTATGAATAAGATGAGTATGTATGGACATTCGCCAATAGGGATTAGATACATGCTTGGTTGTTTAAAATATTCTTCTATGCTTAATGGATTTCTGATGCTTGATTTAAGTTCGACAATAAGGACTTAATTAGGGAATTGGAAATACAAGGTTAGGATCAAACATCATGGCCTAATCATACTTTAGCTAGAATCAATCTTTGAATCTAATCAGACTTGTCACTTGAATCCTTATAACCTAGAATTGGATTGTTATGGTGAATCGAATGCCCTAGTCTCCAAATCTGTTTCCAACCTCAAAACCACTCTTTGATACACTTGTTTACTTTGCCTTTGTTTGCAATTTCGTTTTGTTTCATTTGTTTTCACAAAGTCAATCAATCTCTCTTTAAAATCTGTTTTAGACTTAACTTCTTGTTTCTAGAATTGGGTAATCTACGTACATAACTAACTTGAACTTCTCAGTCCTCGTGGGTACGACCTCGTACTTGTCTTGCTATACTACTAATTGGCCTGTACACTTGCGAGTTAACAAGTCTAAAACAGAATTGTTAAGTCTAAAACAGAATTGAAAACGAGAGTGATTGATTTTTGTAAAAACAAATGAAGTAAAACGAAATTGCAAACAAAACCAAAGTAAACAAGTGTATCAAAGTGTGATTTTTGAAGTTGGAAAACAGATTTGGAGACTAGGGCATTCGATTCACCATAAGAATCCAATTCTATGTTATAAGGATTCAAGTGACAAATCTAATTCAGATTCAAAGATTGGTTGTAGCTAAAGTATGATTAAGCCATGGTGTTTGATCCTAACCTTGTATTTCCAATTCCCTAATTCAGTCCTTATTGTCGAACTTAAATCAAGCATTAGAAATCCATTAAGCATAGAAGAATGTTTTAAACAACCAAGCATGCATCTAATCCCTATTGGTGAATGTCCATACATACTCATCTTATTCATAGTTCAATTGAAACAAAAGCATAAGTTGTCTACTTCAATTTCAACCAAAATACACAAATCTCAATGGTAACTAGGCACTCATATTAGCATATAAGTAGGTAGGAGTAATGAATAAGAGCATGAATCTTGAATCAAACTTGAAACTTGAAATTTATAAACCCAGAATATTCATGTTAGGTTACATCAAAGCCCTAGTTATGGATTTAGCTACTCATAATGGGAAAGAAACTTAAACATAAATGAGGAAACATAATGAATGCAACAAGAGTAGAAAAACCCTTTTATGAAGTTCTTGTGGTGTCCAATGCTTCTCCAAGTGCTTCCCCACATCTAGAAGGATGTATGAAGGTTAAGGAGATGATTTGGGATGAGTTTGGGTGAGTGGTGATGGATGAGAAAGAGGAAATTCGTAGGAAAATGTAAGGAAGGCTTGCAGGGACTGTTTTGGTGATTTGGGGCTGTTTGGAGTGTTGGGTTGATTGGTGGAGTGTTTGTGGTTGTGGGAGTGTTTGAGAGTGATTTCTGAATGTGTTTGGGGAATGATGGGAGTGTGGAGCATGGAATGAAGGATGGATCAGTTGTTCGAGTGTGACTCGTAGGATGTATATGGAATGAAGGATAAAATGAAAGTGTTCTCCTCTCTTCAGCTGATGCCCTCTTTTATAGAGTGTTTAAGTCTTCCATTTGTTCTCCCCTTTGGCTTCTGAAGCATACCTCTTTCAACTACCTCATTAAATACTATGTAACTGCCATGCATTTGGTGGAATTTGGTTAAGTGCAGAACATCCCTTAAAATGCATGGATTGCATTGAATGTCTCTAATTGTCCTCTTCATTATGTCTGCCCATTAATACTCCATTTGAGTTGAAAACAACAATTTAGCTGACCTAACTTTGTTACCAGCAACAAACAACTTCATTGGATCACGAATTGGGCTTCCATTCCTCATTTAATGACTTTGAGCCCTTTATCTAGGAGTCCAGAATGTCATCTTTCCAACCACATATCATTTGGCCCAATCCAAGTTCAGATGAAGATGTTAAGGCTGAAACGAATTGTTAACTCAGTCTGCACGTTTTTGCATCATTTTGCAACTTTTCCTATCCAAAGCCACCATTGCTACCTAAAACTCAATTAACTGAATGACAAACACAATAGAGATAAAAGCACAAGTTTAACTCAAAAACATAACTAAATCATATGCTAGAAGGGTACAAAATGATATACAATTATGCACTGATCACTAATTTCTTTGACCAATTGATTTCGGATCGAGCAAAAGACTTGGGCAACATCATTATATGGTGGGAGGAGTCATTTAGTGAGTTTTAAATGAAATCCAGTCACTAGAACTATGCGAGTTTTGAGTGAAATCCAATCACTAGAACTATGCAATCTACAACCACTCCATGAAAGGTACAAACTTCGTACGAACTTGAAGTATCCAATTTCTATGACCAATTGATTTCAGACCAAGCCCAAAACTTGGGCAACATCCTAATATTGTGGGAGTATTCATTTGATGAGTTTTGAGTGAAATCCAATATCTAGAAATATGCAATTCACCAACAACTCCATTTACGGTGCGAACTTGAAGTTTCCAATTTCTTTGACCAATTGATTTCGGATCAAGCCCAAAACTTGTACAACATTATAATATGGTGGGAGGACTCATTTGGTGAGTTTTGAGTGAAATCCAACAACAGAACTAGGAAATGCACCAACAACTCAATTTACGATACGAACTTCGTATGAACTTGAAGTTTCCAATTTCTTTGCCCAATTGATTTTAGATCGGGCCCAAAACTTGGGCAACATCATAATATGGTGGGAGGAGTCATTTGGTGAGTTTTGAGTGAAATCCAATCCCTAGAACTATGCAACGCATCAACCACTCCATTTACCGTACGAACCTGAAGTGTCCAATTTCTTTGACCAATTGATTTCGGATCGAGCAAAAACCTTGGGCAACATCATAATAAGGTGGGAGGAGTCATTTGGTGACTGTTGAGTGAAATCCAATATCTACAACAAGGAAATGCACCAAATACTCCATTTACGGTACGAACTTGGTACGAACTTGAAGTTTCCAATTTCTTTGACCAACTGATTTCGGATCGGGCCAAAAACTTGGGCAACAGCATATTACGTTGGGAGGAGTCATTTGGTGAGTTTTGAACGAAATCCAATATCTTGAACTAGGAAATGCACCAACCACTCTATTTACGATACGAACTTCGTACGAACTTGAAGTTTCCATTTTCTTTGACCAATTGAATTCGGATCGGGCCCAAAACAAGGGCAACATCATAATATGGTGGGAGGAGTCATTTGGTCAGTTTTGAGTGAAATTGAATCACTAGAACTACGCAATCCTACAACCACTCCATGAAAGGAACGAATTTCGTACGAACTTGAAGTATCCAATTTCTTTGACCAATTGATTTCATATCGAGCCCAAAACTTGGGTAACAACATAATACGGTGGGAGTAGTCATTTGGTGAGTTTGAGTGAAATCCAATATCTAGAACTACGCAATGCACCAACCACTCCATTTACGGTATGAAGTGGAAGTTTCCAATTTATTTGACCAATTAATTTCGGATCAGGCCCAAAACTTGGGCAACATCATAATATGGTGGGAGAGTCATTTGGTGAGTTTTGAGTGAAATCCAATCACTAGAACTATGCAACGCATCAAGCACTCCATTTACCGTACGAACCTGAAGTGTCCAATTTCTTTGACCAATTGATTTCAGATTGTGCCCAGAACTTGGGTAACAACATAATAGGGTGGGAGTAGTCATTTGGTAAGTTTTGAGTGAAATCCAATATCTAGAACTACGCAATGCACCAACCACTCCATATACGATACGAAGTGGAATTTTCCAATTTCTTTGACCAATTAATTTCGGATCGGGCCCAAAACTTGGGCAACATCATAATATGGTGGGAGGAGTCATTTGGTGAGTTTTGAGTGAAATCCAGTCACTAGAACTTTGCAACGCATCAACCACTCCATTTACCGTACGAACCTGAAGTGTCCAATTTCTTTGACCAATTGATTTCTGATCGACCAAAAACCTTGGGCAATATCATAATGAGGTGGTGTTGACTCGCAAGTGCACGAGGCGTTGGATAGTATAGCTTGTGTAAGTACGAGGTCGATCCCACAAGGATTGATGATAGATTGATTCAATTTGATTCCCTGCACAAAATAGAAAACCAAAAGAGAATAAATAAAACAAGAAAGAAAGAAAAGAAATTAACTCAAGCAAATTAGTTACCAAGTTCAATTTATATTCTTAGATTGATTCTAGCTAAAGTATGATTAAGCCATGGTGTTTGATCCTAACCTTGTATTCCTAATTCCCTAATTAGATCATTCTTGTCGAACCTAAATTAAGCATTAGAAATCCATTAAGCAAAGAAGAATGTTTTAAACAACCAAGCATGTATCTAATCCATGTTGACGAATGTCCATACATACTCTTCCTATTCATAGTTCAATTTGAATTAATGCATGGTGTCTACTCTTAATTCAAACCAAGATAGCTAACATACAAGTTTTAATGGTGATCACTCATTCAAACAAGCATATTAACTTATAAGCATAATGAATAAGAACAAGAACTATAATTGAAACTTGGAAGCTAATTAAACTTGAAAACTAAAGAAAAGAATTTACATTACAATGAAAAATAAATTACAACTAAAAAGCAAAATGGTTTTGTTACAACAATTGAGAACTAAAAAGAAAACTAAGAGAATTTGAGGGAGAGAAGGGAGAGGAGCTCTAGAGAGATGTTTGAGAGCTCCCCCCCTTGGGGTGTGTTTGAAGGTTAGCCAAGCCTCCTATTTATAGGAGAAGGAAAGCATCAAACTCACATGCCAATATTCTTCTTTTGACAACAAGTTGCATAGCCACCTCATGTTTACATGAGCATCCATCTCCTTTCATCATTTGGCTAGTTCCCACTTGATGCTTTTGCTTTCTTTATTTCTTACACAACCTACTTCAATTATGACAAATAAACATGCTTCTTCCCCACTATCAACAATAGCACATGCATAGCTAATCATAACCAAGAACTATCAACAATAGCACATGCATAGCTAATCATGACCAAGCAATTTGCAGTCAGCTTGTGGGCTCAATTTGGGCTTGTTCCTTCACTCTAACAAATCTGGAAAAATATGGATCTTGAAGCTCTTTGTCTTATCTTTCTAAGCATATGCAGCCCAACTCAAGGAAAAATCGGGAAGGCCTTCAAAAGTCATTTTTGGCCCAGTAACGCAGATGCCGCCGAATTTGACCTTAAGTTGCCCAAACTTGCATAACTTCATCTAGAAGACTCGGAATCATGAACCGTAAAATTCTTCAGAAACTAGACTTCCGTATCTTTCCAATGACGTATGGTTCTTTATCTGGTTCTTCCTGAGCAAGTACAGTCCAATCCGTGAAGTTGACTGATCTGCATACACCGTTTTGAGCTAACTTGTCTCCAAAATGCATTTAGTGAGTCATAAGCTTATTACACTGAAACAAACACAAAATAAATTAAAAGCACAAGTTTAACTCAAAAACATAACCAAATCATAAGTTAGAAGGGTACAAAATGATATGTAATTATGCACCGATCAAATACCCCCAAACCTATATTTTGCTAGTCCTCGAGCAAAACAAAAGGAAAACAAAGATAAAAATAAATAAATAAATAAATTTATTAGACCACTTTCGCAGGTAACTCGATTGCATTGAGCATATGCAACAAGCCTTTAAACCTCCAGGCATCCCTAGTAGGAGGAGTTGTGTCTCCTGAGGGTTTAACAGATACGATACCCACAAACGTTTTACTGACTCTACAAAAACAAAGTAGTTAGAAAACAAAAACAAAACAAAAATAAATACAAAACAATATTTCCGAACATTTTCTCAAGAGAAATGACTCATGCACATGACTCAAAAGTTTTAACAATAAAAGCTCATTTTTGGACATTATTCACAATGTGGCAAAGTTCAAAACATAACATGCTCAAAGTGTAGTAGTGTGATAGCCAAATGCAACAAATTCTCCAATCTTAGTTTTCACACAATTTCAAAAATCATACAAAACACAAATTCAACTTCAAATCTCACCAAAGTTGTCCTCTCACAAATGAATCACTCAGAAGAGGGCTACAATGCATCACTCAGTTATAAACATGAGATTAGAGTTAAACCATAAGGGACTTAACTCGAAATAGAAAGATGAAGAACTTGCATTAATATGATCTCAAGAAGGATGCCAAACACTTAAAAGTAGGAAAATGGATGCAATTCAATCACATGACATTTAGGATCAATTTAGGTCTTTATCATAGGTTGTAATGGGGCTAAGGGTGTAAGGTGAGTGAGAAATGAAAGGTATGGATAACACAAAGTCCAAAGAACTCACAATGTAAGAGCATAAAATAATTTTTTCCAAGACTTGAATCATCACAATGAGGTTTTTTTTTTTTTTTTTTTTTTTTCAAAACTCCTTTTACCTCCATTTATAAGGATTCACACTCCTTTCTTTTAATTGAACAACCACCAATTTATTTTGAGGCCAATAAAGAAACCCAAAAATGAAATTTCATTCAACCACCACTTAATCACAACTTTTCTCTTTTCTTTCACCAATTGTGTATATTTTTTTCGAAATGTAACACCTCTTCCCAAACTTAGTATGAAAAACACATCCCAATAAAAGCTCAAGAGTTCCTTAGAAAGGTAAATAATTGTTTTTCAGGCTAAGGTGAGGAAATATAATTGGTTAAAAGAAAGAAAAGGTTTACATGTAGGCTCAAAATGGTTAACAATGGAAAATCATGCTTAAGCATGCATAAGGTTAGCTTGAAAGGCACAAACGATCCAAAGAGGGCCTTAATATCATTTCTTAAATGTCATGTAATTAAATTGAATATGAATGAATGACTTTTAAGTGCTCAACCAATTCAATGAATAATGAGATCAAACAACAACTTAGATGACAAGAAAATAAGAATATGTGTATAACACTCATGAAATGAAGCACAAGGCTCAAAAACTCACATTATATGGTTATACAAGTTTAATTTATGCTTGATACAATTCTTTGGATCATGCAAATCCTTTAATTAGAAAATTATGAAACAAATGGCAAGTGTAAAGAGGGTTTCGAACATATCATGCTAGAACGATGCCAAAAGTTTTAAAATTTTTATTAAATTTTTTTTTTTGAATAAAAAGAAATCCAATTTTCATTTAAGTCATGCAAACATTTATCACAATCTCATCATATGTGTTCGGAAAGTGACTCAAAATAAAAAAAAAAAAAAAAAAAAAAAAGCAAGACTAAAATAAAACAGAAAAACAAGATTTTTTTCTTTTTAAATTTTTTTAAGAAAAACCAAATTTACTTGCTAAACTCTAATACCCCAAACTTAGAAATGAACATTGTCCTCAATGTTTAAAAATTACGCACAAGTAATGTCATAACAACAATTGAAAGGTATTAAAGCAAATAAATATCACAAAATACAATAATTAAAATACAAAATAAAAATTGCAAAACAACCAAACGAATAAAAAAATAAAACGAAACAAGAAGCCCTAAACACACAAGCTTACGCAAATTGAAACCCAAAAAAAAAAAAAAAAAAAAATTGAAGCCCAAAGCCCACAAATTTTTTTGAAACCCAAACCATTGGTGAAACCCGACCCACAATGAATTTCGAAACCCACACGTTTTATTTTTTAAAATTTTTAGTATAAATTTTTTTTAAAAAATTTTTACGTGGGAAGTGGATTCTGAAACGGGGGTCCATATGTCGTCTCGGGCAACGAAGAAAGAGCCACGTGTCGACACATAGAGGCGCCGCAGAGCTTTTGCGCTTCCCCAAGCGAAAATTACGGGCGGTATGGAAAGGCGCGAAGACTTTGTTGAACGCGTTCGTTCAGAAAAGGTACGTCGCGACAAATTATTTTGGGGACGGGGGAAAGCCAGAAGGCTGTGGAGCTTGAGTGGTGCTAGGGTTTGATATCTATAAAAGGAAACTAAGGGAGAAAAACAAAAATTACAGCCACACGGAAGAGAGAAAGGAAAGAAGAAAAGAGAGAGGGAAAAGAGAAAAAGAAGAGAGAAGAGAGAAAAAGAAAAGAAATCAGAAAGAAAATGTCGTCTCCTTTCCCATTTTCACTCGATCTTAACCTAGCTCAACCAATTCAGACGTCGAGTCAAGGAGCAAAGACCAACGTGGATGCCCTATTTTGGCTCGACAAGAGGGCCCGTGACAGTGAATGACACAATACTCATGGACAACGAAGTTGCCCTTGGAGTCGCAAGGAGTTTAGTGACTCCCGAGAGATGCACGAGTGCTCGGCGCAAAGTGTGACAATCGAATCGTCGGTGATGCCATGGCACTGGCCGCACAAAACACGACCACTATCGCAATCGTGGATTATCGCCTAATTGCGAAATCCCGTGAGTTGGAGCTAGTAAAGGCTCGATTGGCAGCATCGCAGAATGTGGTTGAGGATTGTCAAGGCATTATAAGGGACTTGAAAAAGGAGCGGACAAGGATGGTGGAGTTTAATCGACGTCGGCTAGAAGGTTTGCAGCGGAGAATAAACAGCTATCATCGATGGTAGATTTGTACGCCAAAGACATGCGCACGAAGCTGGAGTCTATTGGGCGACCGGGTAAGCGCAAGCAACCAGAGCACGAGACAAGTGGTGCTCAAGCCAAGAGTGCAGCCATAAGTGCGATCTTTGGGAGCTCAAGTGATGGGCCCCAAGAGGCTGTGCGTGAAGACCCAAAAGATGATGTCCAGAAGGCTAAACTAAAGTTTCCAATTTTGGAATCTGGAAGCGTGCCATGATGATGCTGATGCTGACGCTGATGAAGATGATGAAGAAGAAGGAGAAGAAGAAGAAAAAGAAGTTTTATTTATTTGTATTTTATGCTTTTTTTCTTTTTTTTTGTTTTTTGTTTTTGTTTTTTGTTTTATTTTTTTAAGTTTTTAGTGATGCAGCTTTATTTGGAGTAATTTTTTTAATTTTTAACACACAGAAACAAACTAACTAACCACACCACATAAAAAAATACAAAAATACAAAAATAAAAACAGAGACTAACAGAAAACCAAGAAGTTCCAAAATGCAATTTTAATTTTTTAATTTTTTAATTTTTTAATTTTTGTAATTATTATTTAAGCAAGAATACAATACCCAAACTTAAATTTTTATTTAAACTAAACCATTATTGTAAAAAACAAATTTTATTTTAAGAACACACAATTATACAAGCAACTCTAGGATGACCAGTTAAGGGCCTCGAAAACACAAACAGGGGTTCCGGAAGGTTGGAGGGGTCACAATGGTCCCGCTTAAAACCCAAACTTCTTAGACACCGAAGGTGTCGCCAAAAGAACTCCTAGACACTGCATTGACGGAGGTTGCTTACTGGAGTTACCAAAAGTCAGCTCATATGAAAAATCTTTTTAATTTTTTTTTAAATTATAAAAGAAACAGAAAATTAAAATTACTAAAATAACAATACAAGTAAAAGAGAAAGGATTGGAATACTCCCCCTTGAAGCGATTAGGTCGAGCATGGATGCATTTGGAGGTAGCTACTCCTCCCACTACTCCATACTTCCTATTCTTATGATTGAAGTTTCCTTCTCTCCCTTTTTATTGAGCTATCTCATATTGCTAAAACAAACATAGAACTTGAAATGGGATTAATAGGATTAGGAAATAAAAACTGAAATGAAAAGGAAAAAGGAAAGTAAAACAAGTAGGGAAAGAAAATAGAACCAAACTATGCCGTCAATCCCCGGCAACGGCGCCAAAATTTTGTTGACTCGCAAGTGCACGAGGCGTTGGATAGTATAGCTTGTGTAAGTACGAGGTCGATCCCACAAGGATTGATGATAGATTGATTCAATTTGATTCCCTGCACAAAATAGAAAACCAAAAGAGAATAAATAAAACAAGAAAGAAAGAAAAGAAATTAACTCAAGCAAATTAGTTACCAAGTTCAATTTATATTCTTAGATTGATTCTAGCTAAAGTATGATTAAGCCATGGTGTTTGGTCCTAACCTTGTATTCCTAATTCCCTAATTAGATCCTTCTTGTCGAACCTAAATTAAGCATTAGAAATCCATTAAGCAAAGAAGAATGTTTTAAACAACCAAGCATGTATCTAATCCATGTTGACGAATGTCCATACATACTCTTCCTATTCATAGTTCAATTTGAATTAATGCATGGTGTCTACTCTTAATTCAAACCAAGATAGCTAACATACAAGTTTTAATGGTGATCACTCATTCAAACAAGCATATTAACTTATAAGCATAATGAATAAGAACAAGAACTATAATTGAAACTTGGAAGCTAATTAAACTTGAAAACTAAAGAAAAGAATTTACATTACAATGAAAAATAAATTACAACTAAAAAGCAAAATGGTTTTGTTACAACAATTGAGAACTAAAAAGAAAACTAAGAGAATTTGAGGGAGAGAAGGGAGAGGAGCTCTAGAGAGATGTTTGAGAGCTCCCCCCCTTGGGGTGTGTTTGAAGGTTAGCCAAGCCTCCTATTTATAGGAGAAGGAAAGCATCAAACTCACATGCCAATATTCTTCTTTTGACAACAAGTTGCATAGCCACCTCAAGTTTACATGAGCATCCATCTCCTTTCATCATTTGGCTAGTTCCCACTTGATGCTTTTGCTTTCTTTATTTCTTACACAACCTACTTCAATTATGACAAATAAACATGCTTCTTCCCCACTATCAACAATAGCACATGCATAGCTAATCATAACCAAGAACTATCAACAATAGCACATGCATAGCTAATCATGACCAAGCAATTTGCAGTCAGCTTGTGGGCTCAATTTGGGCTTGTTCCTTCACTCTAACAAATCTGGAAAAATATGGATCATGAAGCTCTTTGTCTTATCTTTCTAAGCATATGCAGCCCAACTCAAGGAAAAATCGGGAAGGCCTTCAAAAGTCATTTTTGGCCCAGTAACGCAGATGCTGCCGAATTTGACCTTAAGTTGCCCAAACTTGCATAACTTCATCTAGAAGACTCGGAATCATGAACCGTAAAATTCTTCAGAAACTAGACTTCCGTATCTTTCCAATGACGTATGGTTCTTTATCTGGTTCTTCCTGAGCAAGTACAGTCCAATCCGTGAAGTTGACTGATCTGCATACACCGTTTTGAGCTAACTTGTCTCCAAAATGCATTTAGTGAGTCATAAGCTTATTACACTGAAACAAACACAAAATAAATTAAAAGCACAAGTTTAACTCAAAAACATAACCAAATCATAAGTTAGAAGGGTACAAAATGATATGTAATTATGCACCGATCAGGTGGGAGGAGTCTTTTGGTGACTTTTGAGTGAAATCCAATATCTACAATTAGGAAATGCACCAACCACTCCATTTACGGTCCGAACTTGGTACGAACTTGAAGTTTCCAATTTCTTTGACCAACTGATTCCAGATCGGGCCAAAAACTTGGGCAACAACATAATACGGTGGGAGGAGTCATTTGGTGAGTTTTGAACGAAATCCAATATCTTGAACTAGGAAATGCAAAAACCACTCTATTTACGATACGAACTTCGTACGAACTTGAAGTTTCCATTTTCTTTGACCAATTGAATTCGGATCGGGCCCAAAACAAGGGCAACATCATAATACGGTGGGAGGAGTCATTTGGTCAGTTTTGAGTGAAATCCAATCACTAGGACTATGCAATCCTACAACCACTCCGTGAAAGGTACGAACTACGTACGAGCTTGAAGTGTCCAATTTCACTGACCAATTGATTTCGGATCGAACCCAAAACTTTGGCGGTACCAAAATATGGTGGGAGGAGTCATTTGGTGAGTTTTGAGTGAAATCCAATATCTAGAACTATGCAATCCACCGACCACTCCATTTTCGGTACGAAGTGGAAGTTTCTAATTTCTTTGACCAATTGATTTCCGATCGGGCCCAAAACTTGGGCAACATCATAATATGGTGGGAAGAATCATTTGGTGAGTTTTGAGTGAAATCGAATCACTAGAACTATGCAATCCTACAACCACTCCATGAAAGGAACGAATTTCGTACGAACTTGAAGTATCCAATTTCTTTGACCAATTCATTTCAGATCGAGCCCAGAACTTGGGTACCAACATAATACGGTGGGAGTAGTCATTTGGTGAGTTTTGAGTGAAATCCAATATCTAGAACTACGCAATGCACCAACCAATCCGCTTACGGTACGAAGTGGAAGTTTCCAATTTCTTTGAACAATTAATTTCGTATCGGGCCCAAAACTTGGGCAACATCATAATTTGGTGGGAGGAGTCACTTGGTGAGTTTTGAGTGAAATCCAATATCTTGAACTAGGAAATGCACCAATCGGTCCATTTACGGTACGAACTTCGTACGAACTTGAAGTTTACAATTTCATTGCCCAATTGATTTCGGATCGAGCCTAAAACTTGGGCAACATCATAATATGGTGAGAGGAGTCATTTGGTGAGTTTTGAGTGAAATCCAATCACTAGAACTATGCAACGCATCAACCACTCCATTTACCATACGAACTTGAAGTGTGTAATTTCTTTGACCAATTGATTTCAGATCGAGCAAAAATCTTGGGCAACATCAAAATAAGGTGGGAGGAGTCAATTGGTGAGTTTTGAGTGAAATCCAATATCTAGAACTACACAATGCACCAGACACTCCATTTACGGTACGAAGTGGAAGTTTGCAATTTATTTGACCAATCTATTTCAGATCGGACCCAAAACTTGGGCAACATCATAATATGGTTGGACGAGTCTTTTGGTGAGTGTTGAGTTAAATCCGTTCACTAGAACTATGCAATCCTACATCCACTCCATGAAAGGTACGTACTTCATACGAACTTGAAGTGTCCAATTTCTTTTACCAATTGATTTCGGATCGAGCCCAAGACTTGGGCAACATCGTAATACGGTCGGAGGAGTCACTTGGTGAGTTTTGAGAAAAAACCAATTTCTAGAACTATGCAATCCTACGACCACTCCATGAAGGGTACGAACTTGTATCCAATTTCTTTGACCAATTGATTTCGAATCGAGCCCAAGACTTGGGCAACAACATAATATGGTGCGAGTAGTCATTTGGTGAGTTTTGAGTGAAATCCAATCACTACATTTACGGTACGAACTTGAAGGGTCCAATTTCTTTGACCAATCGATTTCGGATCGAGCAAAAAACTTTGGCAACATCTTAATATGGTGGGAGGAGTCATTTGGCATGTTTTGAGTGAAATCCGATCCCTAGAACTATGCAATCCGACAACCACTCCTCGAAAGGTACAAAATTCATATGAACTTGAAGTATCCAATTTATTTGACCAATTGATTTCATATCGAGCCCAAGAGTTGGGCAACATCATAATATGGCAGGAGGAGTCATTTGGGGGGTTTTGAGTGAAATCCAATCACTAGAACTATGCAATGAACCAACCACTCCATTTAAGTTACGAACTTGGTCCGAACTTGAAGTGTCCTATTCTTACACCAGTTGATTTCGGATAGAGCCCAAGAATTGGGCAACATCATAATATGGTGGGAGGAGTCATTTGGTGAGTCTTGAATGAAATCCAATCACTAGAACTATGCAATCCACCTACCACTCCATTTACTGTACGATCTTCTACGAACTTGACGTGTCCAATTTCTTTGACCAATTGGTTTCGGATCGAGCAAAAAACTTGGGCAACATTATAATATGGTGGGGGATTCATTTGGTGAGTTTTGAGTGAAATCCAATAAATAGAACTATGCAATATACCACTCTTGGGCAACATCGTACGAACTTGAAGTTTGCAATTCTTTGACCAATTGATTTCGGATCGATACCAAACTTGGGCAACATCGTAATATCTTGGGAGGAGTCATTTGGTGAGTTTTGAGTTTAATGCAATCACTAGAACTATGCAATGCACCAACCACTCCATTTACGGTACGAACTTCGTACGAAGTTGAAGTGTCCAATTTCTTTGACCAATTGGTTTCGGATCGAGGAAAAAACTTGGACAACATCAAAATATGGTGGGGGATTCATTTTTGTGAGTTTTGAGTGAAATCAAATTACTAGAACTATGCAATCCTACAACAACTCCGTGTACCATACGAACTTCGAACAAACTTTAAGTGTGCAAAAAACTTGGGCAACATCGTAATATGGTGGGAGGAGTCATTTGGGGAGTTTTGAGTGAAATCCAATAACTAGAATTATGCAGTCCTACACCCACTCCATGAAAGGCACGAACTTCGTAAGAACTTGAAGTATCCAATTTATTTGACCAATTGATTTCGGATCGAGCCCAAGACTTGGCAACATCATTATATGTTGGGAGGAGTCATTTGGTGAGTTCTGAATGAAATCCAATCACTAGAACTATGTAATGCACCAACCACTCCATTTATAGTACGAACTTCATACGAACATGAGGTGTCCAATTTCTTTGATCAATTGATTTCGGATAGAGCAAAAAACTTGGGCAACATCATAATATGGTGGGAGGTGTCATTTGGTGAGTTTCGATTCAAATCCAACCACTCAATTTACGTTACGAACTTTGTATGAACTTGAAATGTCCAATTTCTTTGACCAATTGATTTCGGATCGAGCCCAAGAATTGGGCAACAACATAATATGGTGAAAGGAGTCATTTGGTGAGTTTTGAGTGAAATCCAATCAATAGAACTACGCAATGCACCAATCACTCCATTTACGGTACGAACTTGAGTGTCCAATTTCCTTGACCAATTGATTTCGGATCAAGCAAAAAACTTGGGCAACCACATAATATGGTGGGAGGAGTCATTTGGTGGGTTTTGAGTAAAATCCAATCACTAAAACTATGCGATACACCAACCACTTCATTTACGGTACGAACTTCGTACGAACTTGAAGTTTGCAAATTTCTTTGGCCAATTGATTTTGGATCTTGCCCAAAACTTGGGTAACAGCGTAATATGGTGGGAGGATTCATTCGGTGAGGTTGGAGTGAAATCCAATCACTAGAACTATGCAATACTACAGCCACTCCATGAAAGGTACGAACTTCGTACGAACTTGAAGTATCCAATTTATTTGACCAAATGATTTCGGATCGAGCCCAAGAATTGGGTAGCATCATAATATGTTGGGAGGAGTCATTTGTTGAGTTTTGAATGAAATCCAATCACTAGAACTATGTAATGCACCAACCACTCCATTTACAGTACAAACTTCATACGAACATGAAGTGTCCAATTTCTTTGACCAATTGATTTTGGATCGAGCAAAAAACTTGGGCAACATCATAATATGGTGGGATGTGTCATTTGGTGAGTTTCGATTGAAATCCAATCACTAGAACTATGCAATGCACCAACCACTCCATTTACAGTACGAACTTCGTACGAACTTGAAGTGCCAATTTCTTTGACCAATTGATTTTGGATCGAGCAAAAAATTTGGGCAACAACATGACATGGTGAAAGGAGTCATTTGGTGAGTTTTGAGTGAAATCCAATCACTAGAACTATGCAATACACCAACCACTTCATTTACAGTACGAACTTCAAGTGTCCAATTTCTTGACCAATTGATTTTGGATGGATCCCAAAACTTGGGCAACATCGTAATATGGTGGGAGGAGTCATTTGGGGAGTTTTGAATGAAATCTAATCACTAGAACTTTGCAATGCACTAATCACTCCATTTTTGGTACGAGCTTCGTACGAACCTGAAGTGTCCAATTTCTTTGACCAATTGATTTCGGATCGAGCAAAAAATTTGGTCAACAACAAAATATGGTGGGAGGAGTCATTTGGGAAGTTTTGAGTGAAATTCAATCCCTAGAACTATGAAATGCACCAACCAATCCATTTACGGTACGAACTTCGTTGAAACTTGAAATGTCCAATTTCATTGGCCAATTGATTTCGGATGGAGCCCAAAACTTGGGTGAGTTTTGAGTGAAATCCAATCACTTGAACTATGCAATCCTACAACCACTCCGTGTACAGTATGAACTTCGTATGAACATGAAATGTCCCTTTTCTTTGACCAATTGATTTTGGGTCGAGCCCAAAACTTGGGCAACAACATAATATGGTGTGAGGTGTCACTTGGTAGGTTTTGAATGAAATCCAAACACTCGAACTGTGCAATGCACCAACCACCCCATTTACGGTTCGAACTTCGTACGAACTTGAAGTGTCTAATTTCTTTGACCAATTGATTTCATACCAAGCCCAAAACTTAGGCAACATCATAATATGGTGGGAGGAGTCATTTGGTGAGTTTTGAGTGAAATCCAATATCTTGAACTAGGAAATACACCAACCGGTCCATTTACGGTACGAACTTCGTACGAACTTGAAGCTTACAATTTCTTTGCCCAATTGATTTCGAATCGAGCCCAAAACTTGGGCAACATCATAATATGGTGAAAGGAGTCATTTGGTGAGTTTTGAGTGAAATCCAATCACTAGAACTATGCAACGCATCAACCACTCCATTTACCATACGAACTTGAAGTGTGTAATTTCTTTGACCAATTGATTTCAGATCGAGTAAAAATCTTGGGCAACATCAAAATAAGGTGGGAGGAGTCATTTGGCGAGTTTTGAGTGAAATCCAATATCTAGAACTACACAATGCACCAACCACTCCATTTACGGTACGAACTTCGTACGAACTTGAAGTATCCAATTTCTTTTACCAATTGATTTCGGATCGAACCCAAAACTTAGGCGACATCATAATATGGTGGGAGGAGTTATTTGGTGAGTTTTGAGTGAAATAAAATCACCAGAACTATGCAATCCTACAACCACTCCGTGAAAGGTACGAACTTGAAGTATCCAATTTCTTTGACCAATTGATTTCAAATCGAGCCCAAAACTTGGGCAACATCATAATATGGTGGGTGGAGTCAATTGGTGGGTTTTAATTGAAATCCAGTCACTAGAACTACGAAGTCCTACAACCACTCCTTGAAATGTATGAACTTCGTACCAACTTGAAGTAATATGGTGGGAGGAGTTATTAGGTAAGTTTTGAGAGAAATCCAATCTCTAGAATGATGCAATCTACAACCACTCCGTGTACAGTACGAACTTCTTATGAACATGAAGTGTCCCTTTTCTTTGGTGAATTGATTTCGGATCGAGCCAAAAACTTGGGCAAACATCATTATATGGTGGGAGGAGTCTTTTGGTAACTCTTGAGAGAAATCCAATCACTAGAACTATGCAATGCACCAACCACTCCATTTATAGTACGAACTCCAAGTGTCACGACCTGACTCCTTTAGCACGATATTGTCCACTTTGGCCCCCCCTCTCTGGCCCTCACGGTTTTGTTTCTGGGAACTCACATGCAACTTCCCAGTGGGTCACCCATCCTGTGATTGTTCTAGCCCCAACTCGCTTAACTTCGGAGTTCTAAAGAATCCGAAGCCAGTGAGTTCCCAAAAGGCCTCGTTCAAGGAAGATACGTGCCCACACATATAAGCACTTCACCTTTCCCTCCCCGAGCGATGTGGGATTGCTCACCGTTCTTACTTCCTCAACCTCACGGATCTTACAATCCTCCCCCCTTGGGGCCCAGCGTCCTCGCTGGCACACTTCCGATCGAGGTCCAGCTCTGATACCATTATGTCACGACCCGACTCCTCTAGCATGATATTGTCCGCTCTGGGCCCCCCTCTCTGGCCCTCACGGTTTTGTTTCTGGGAACTCACGAGCAACTTCTCAGTGGGTCACTCATTCTGGGCCCTCACCTTTCCCTCCCGAAGCAATGTGGGATTGCTCACCGTTCTTGCTTCCTCAAGCTCACGGGTCTTACATCAAGTGTCCAATTTCTTTGACCAATTGATTTCGGATCGAGCTCAAAACTTGGGCAACATCATAATATGGTGGGACGAGTCATTTGGTGATTTTTGAGTGAAATCCAATCACTAGAACTATGTGATACTTCAACCACTCCATGAAAGGTACGAACATGAAGTATCCAATTTCTTTGACTAATTGATTTCAAATGTAGAACAAAACTTGGGCAACATCATAAAATGGTGGGAGGAGTCATTGGGCGAGTTTTCAGTGAAATCCAATCACTAGAACAATGCAATCCTACAACCACTCCCTGATTGGTACGAACATGAAGTATCCAATTTCTTTGACCAATTGATTTCGCATCTAGCACAAAACTTGGGCAGCATCATAATATGGTGGGATGAGTCATTTGGTGAGTTTTGAGGGAAATCCAATCACAAGAACAATGCAATCCAACAACCACACCATGTATAGTACGAACTTCGTACAAACCTCAAGTGTCTCTTTTCTTTGACCAATTGATTTCGGATCGAGCCCAAAACTTGGGCAACATCATAATATTGTGGGATGAGTCATATGGTGAGTTTTGAGTGAAATCCAATCTCTAGAACAATGCAATCCTACAACCACTCCATGGAAGGTACGAACATCGTACGAACCTCAAGTATCCAATTTCTGTGATCAATTGATTTCGAATCGTGCCCAAAACTTGTGCAGCATCATAATGTGGCGGGAGGAGTCAATTGGGAGGTTTTGAGTGAAATCCAATCGCTAGAACTATGCAATGCACCAACCACTCCATTTACGGTACGAATTTGAAGTGTCCACTCCATGAAAGGTACGAACTTGAAGTATCCAATTTCTTTGACTAATATGGTGGGAGGAGTCATTTGGTGAGTTTAGAGTGAAATCCAATCACAAGAACTATGAAATCCTACAACCACCCCGTGTACAGTACGACCTTCATACGAACATGAAGTGTCCCTTTTCTTTGACCCATTGATTTCGGATCAAGCCCAAAACTTCGGCAACATCATAATATTGTGGGAGTCATTTGGTGAGTTTTGAGTGAAATCCAATCACTACAACAATGCAATCCTACAACCATTCCGTGTACAGTACGAACTTCGTACGAACCTCAAGTGTTTCTTTTCTTTGACCAATTGATTTCGGATCGAGCCCAAAACTTTGGCAACATCATAATATGGTGGGAGGAGTCATTTGGTGAGTTTTGAGTGAAATCCAATCACTATAACTATGCAATACACCATCCACCCCATTTACGGTACGAACTTCACACGAGCTTGAAGTGTCTCATTTCTTTGAACAATTGATTTCAGATCGAGCCCAAACTTGGGGAACATCATAATATGGTGGGAGGAGTCGTTTGGTGAGTTTTGAGTGAAATCCGATCACCTGAACTATGCAATACACCAACCACTCCATTTACGGAACAAGCTTCGTAACAACTTGAAGTGTCTCATTTCTTTGAACAATTGATTTCGGATCGAGCCCAAAACATGGGCAACATCGTAATATGGTGGGAGAAGTCATTCGGTGTGTTTTGAGTGAATTCCAATCACTAGAACTATGCAACCCTACAACCATGCCTTGTACGGTAAGAAGTTCGTATGAACTTGAGTGTCCAATTTCATTGACCAATTGATTTCGAATCGAGCCCAGAAGTTGGGGAACAACATATTATGGTGGGAGGAGTCATTTGGGAGTTTTGAGTGAAATCCAATCACTACAACTACGCAATGCACCAACTACTACATTTACGGTCCGAACATCATACGAACTTGAAATATCCAATATCTTTGACCAATTGACTTCGGATCGATCCCAAAACTTGGGCCACATCATAATATGGTGGGAGGAATCATTTGGTGTGTATAGGGTGAAATCCAATCACTAGAACTACGCAATGCACCAACCACTCCATTTACGGTCTGAACATTGTACGAACTTGCAGTGTCCAATTTCTTTGAACAATTGACTTCGGATCGAGCCCAAAACTTGGCAAACATCATAATATGGTGGGAGGAGTCATTTGGTGGTTTTTAGTGAAATCCAATCACTAGAACTGTGCAAGGCACTAACCACTCCATTTACGGTACGAACTTGAAGTGTCCAATTTCTTTGAGTAATTGATTTCAGATCGAGCCCAAAACTTGGGCAACATCATAATATGGTGGGAGGAGTCATTTGCTGAGTTTTGAGTGAAATCCAATCACTAGAACTATGCAATGCGCCAACTACTTTATTTACAGTACGAACTTGAAGTGTCCAATTTATTTGAAAATTTTATTTCAGATCGAGCAAAAAACTTGGGCAACATCATACTACAGTGGGAGGAGTCATTTGGAGAGTTTTGAGAGAAATACAATCACTAGAACTATGCAATGCACCAACCACTCCATTTACAGTACGAACATCGTACGAACTTAAAGTGCCCAATTTCTTTGACTAATTCACTTCGGATCGATCCTGAAACTTGGGCAACATCATCATATGGTAGTAGGAGTCATTTGGCAAGTTTTGAGTGAAATCTAATCACTAGAACTGTGTAATGCACCAACCACTCCATTTACGGTCCGAACATCGTACGAACATGAAGTGTCCAGTTTCTTTGACCAATTGAGTTCGGATCGAGACCAAGACTTTGGCAACAACATAATAAGGTGGGAGGAGTCGTTTGGTTGGTTTAGAGTGAAATCCAATCACTAAAACTATGCAATGCACCAACCACTTCATAATTGTATATCATTTTGTACCCTTCTAGCATATGATTTAGTTATGTTTTTGAGTTAAACTTGTGCTTTTAATCTCTTTTATGTTTGTCATTCAGTTAATTGAGCTTTAGGTAGCCATGGGGGCCCAAATATGCAAAATGGTCCAAAAACGTGCAGACTGAGCTAGAAATTTGTTTCAGCCTTAACTCCTTGCTCCGAACTTGGATTGGCCCAAATGATATGTGGTTGGAAAGATGACATTCTAAACTTGAAGATGGACGGCTCAATGTCATCAGTTGATTAAGGGAAGCCCAATTCGTGAGCCCATGAAGTTTCTTGGTCATGATGAGCTATGCATGAGATGTGATTTCTGGTGGGGTTCTCCATTAGCTGCATGTGGGAGCTGCACTAGTCGAAAAAGAAGGGAAACTGATTTTCTAATGTATTAGTGTGGTTAGTGGAGGCATTAATCAATTCAGAATTCTCCTTTCATTCTCCTTATAAATACCACCCTCATTCATTCCATAAGACATCATCTCTCACATCCTTCACATCTTTCACATCCTTCAGATCCTTCACACATCCTTCAGACCTCCTCCACACCATCCTCCACACTCCCATAATTCCCCAAACACTCCAGACACACTCCCATCACTCTAAACAGCCTCAAATCACCAAAACTGTCCCTGCAAGCCTGCCTTCCATTTCCCTACGAATTTCCTCTTTCTCAACCATCACCACTCACCCAAACTCATCCCAAATCACCTTCTTAACCTTCATACATTCTTCTAGACGTGGGGAAGTGCTTGGAGAAGTATTAGGCGTGGAGAAGCTCTTGGAGAAGCATTGGACACCACAAGAACTTCAGAAAAGGGTTTTCTATTCTTATTACATTCATTATGCTTTCTCATTTCTGTTTATGTTTCTTTCCCATTATGAGTAGCTAAATCCATTACTAGGGCTTCGATGTAACCTAACATGAATATTGTGGGTTTATAAATTTCAAGTTTCAAGTTTGATTCAAGATTCATGCTCTTATTCATTATGCCTATCTACTTATATGCTAATCTGAATGCCTAGCTACCATTGAGATTTGTGTATTTTGGTTGAAACTAAAGTAGACACCTTATGCTTTTGTTTCAATTGAACTATGAATAAGATGAGTATGTATGGACATTCGTCAATAGGGATTAGATACATGCTTGGTTGTTTAAAACATTCTTCTATGCTTAATGGATTTCTAATGCTTGATTTAAGTTCGACAATAAGGACTTAATTAGGGAATTGGAAATACAAGGTTAGGATCAAACACCATGGCTTAATCATACTTTAGCTAGAATCAATCTTTGAATCAATCAGACTTGTCACTTGAATCCTTATAACCTAGAATTGGATTGTTATGGTGAATCGAATGCCCTAGTCTCCAAATCTGTTTCCAACCTCAAAACCACTCTTTGATACACTTGTTTACTTTGCCTTTGTTTGCAATTTCGTTTTGTTTCATTTGTTTTCACAAAGTCAATCAATCTCTCTTTTAAATCTGTTTTAGACTTAACTTCTTGTTTCTAGAATTGGGTAATCTAAGTACATAACTAATTTGAACTTCTCAGTCCTTGTGGGTACGACCTCGTACTTGTCTTGCTATACTACTAATTGGCCCGTACACTTGCGAGTTAACAAAAATTTTGGCGCCGTTGTCGGGGACCGAACGAAAGTTCTTCCTGGTTATGTGCCCAAGGTTACCCTATTCTTTTAGTGTTTCTAATTAATTCAAATTTTTCTATTTCAGGTAGTTTATGTCTAAAAGACCATTCATTGATCAAGTGAGGTCTTCATTTAGACATTCTAGATCATTGGAAGGAAGACCAAAGTTGCAACCCAATCGAGTGATCTCTGAAATTCTGAATCGACTAGAAAGAGAGTTGTCAACTGCAAAAGAGCAAGCTCGCCACATTCACAAGTCTTGCTCTTCACACCGAACTCCCTGGTTCTTCTCTTTCAAATTCAAGCAAGTTCAGACCAAGAAGAAGAGGAGATGGCTGCCAATGAGTTAATGGGAGACCTTGATATCCCAATAATTCCAGCATCTCCTTCAAGCATTTTGCTACCCCGTAGCTCGAAACTATGAGCTTAAATCTTCTCATCTTAATATGTTGCCTTCCTTTTATGGTTTACCTAATGAAGATCCATTAACTCATATAAAGGATATTATTATTGCTGTGAGTTCTTTCCCTTGACAGCTGTGACGGAAGATCAACTTCGAATGAGAGTGTTTCCTTATACTTTGAAGGATAAGGCGAAGTATTGGCTCAATTCCTTAAAGCCTGGTTCACTCACTACATGGGATGCCATTCAGAAGAAGTTCTTGGAGAAATACTTCTCCACGCAAAAGACTCGACACGCTTAGGGACAAGATCTTCTCATTTGCACAACAAGATGATGAATCGTTTTGTGAAGCATGGGAGAGATTCAATGCGCTGCTCAATCAATGTCCTCATCATGGGATTCCTTTGAAACTTCAAATGCGTATGTTTTATAAAGGACTAACCCCTTCTAGTCGTAATATTGTCACCAATTTTGCAGGTGGTTCTTATAAAACCAAGACTCCGAAGAAACGTATGAACTCTTTGAGGCGATAGCAATGGAGACCCAACACACCGATACAAGAGGTAAACGTGTTGTTAGTGGTTCTAATGATGCTTCTAGTGTGCAGATTTCAAAATTGGAACAAAAACTAGATGCGCTTCTTGCATTGAACTCAAGAAACCCTCCAAAGGAAGTGTGTAGCATATGTGAAACTCATGATCATGCTACCATAGCTTGTCCACTTGGGGCTGCATATCCAGAATTTGTGCAAGAGCAAGCTAAGTTGGTAAGTTCCTACAACCAAGGTCCAAGAAATGACCCATACTCTCAAAGTTATAATCCAGGTTGGAGGAATCATCCAAACTTTTCATGGAGGAATACACGTAATCAAGCCAATCCCTCTTCATTCCAAAGGCCACAACAATCATCATCATTGGAGGATATAGTGAAGCAAATGGCAATCAACCAATCTAATTTCCAACAAACTACACAAGCTGCCATCTCCAAATTGGAAATTCAAATAGGCCAAATAGCTGCGGAGATAACCCAAAGACAACCTGGGAAATTGCCAAGCCAAACCGTGATCAATCCAAATAACCAAGAAGCCAAGGCCATTCACGTGCTCGTAACAGGTAAGATAGTTGATAACAAAGTTGATTCTAATCTTTCAAATGATGTTGTTGTTGTAGAGGACGAAGAAGAGGAGGAGGAGGAGACCACAGTACCCAAGGGCAACAATTTGCTCCTAAGGCCAATTCAGATTCGCAGGGACCTAATCCATTCCAATTGCATAGAAGGGATGATAAATTTGTGCCACCACATCATCAAGAAGATAGATACGTACCACCCGCTCCATATGTTCCACCAATTCCATTTCCAGGCCGTCTAAAGAAAGCAAAGCAAGATAAGGCTTTTAAAGAGATTTATGATATTTTGAGTAAAGTTAATATCAATTTGCCTTTGCTTGATGTTATTGAACAGATGCCAGCATATGGAAAGTTCATCAAGAACTTGAAAACTCACAAGCTCAATTTTGCTCCAAATGAAGAAGTGAGGCTCAACAAGAATGTAAGTGCTGTGTTGCAAAGCAAGCTTCCACCAAAACTAGAAGATCCTGGCAGTTTTGACATTCCAATTAACATTGGAGACAAGAAGGTTGGAAGAGCCATGTTGGACTTGGGAGCAAGCATCAATCTAATGCCATATTCAGTTTATCAAAAGCTTGGCTTAGAAGGAATGAAGAAGACTTCAAGGCGCCTTGAACTAGCTGATCATTCTATCAAATATCCAAAAGGTATTGTAGAAGATATCTTAGTTCAAGTTAATACACTAATCCTCCCTGCTGATTTTGTAGTGATGGACATGGAAGACAACCCAAATGGGGATCGTGTTGATCCTATCCTTTTAGGCCGGCCATTCATGGCTACTGCAGACACAATCATCAAAGTGAAAGATGGCACCCTCTCCATGACCGTTTTGGGTGAAACTGTTGAATTTAAAGTGTTTGATGCTCTAGCTCAACCCTCTATCTCTCTTGATACTTGTTTTTCAATTGATGTTGTGGATCATGAAGTTTCTTCCAAAATTTTGCAGGAAAAGTCCAATGATCCTCTAGAAGTTGTTCTAACACAAGAAGAGGAAGATCTTTGTGAACCGGAGTTCCAAGAAGTGGTAGCTGCCCTAGAAGCTGCCCAGCCATACTCACCATCATTTAGGCCACCACTTGAGCCTCTTGGACCATCCTCCACGAAATTAGAGCCATCCATTATCACACCGCCAAAGCTAGAACTTAAACCTCTGCCTAGTCATCTTAAATATACTTATTTGGGTGTTAATGAAACTCTTCCTGTCATAATTGCTGCAGGTCTCACCTCACATGAAGAAGAGAGCTTAATCAAAGTTCTAAAGGAGCATAAAACTGCCCTTGGGTGGACCATAGCAGATATCAAAGGAATAAGTCCAAGCATGTGCATGCACCGGATTTTAATGGAAGAAGATAGCAAACCATCCCGTGATGCCCAAAGGAGACTAAATCCCAACATGAAAGAGGTGGTGAGAACCGAAGTTTTAAAGCTACTTGATGTAGGAATCATCTACCCAATTTCAGATTCTAAGTGGGTGAGTCCTGTACAAGTTGTTCCAAAGAAGTCCTAATCACCGTTGTGAAGAACGAGCGTAATGAGCTAGTTCCTACACGAATCGTCACTGGTTGGAGAGTTTGTATTGATTACAGGAAGTTGAACACATCCACAAGAAAAGATCATTTTCCATTACCTTTTATTGATCAAATGCTTGAACGTTTATCTGGCCATGCTTACTATTGTTTTCTTGATGGGTATTCGTGTTATAATCAAATTCCCATTGCTCCTAAGACCAAGAGAAGACCACATTCACATGCCCATTTGGTACATTTGCTTATAGAAGGATGCCATTTGGTTTGTGCAATGCTCCGGCAACTTTCCAAAGATGCATGATGGCAATCTTTTCAGATATGGTGGAACGATTCATTGAGGTATTTATGGATGATTTTTCAGTTTTTGGATCATCTTTTGATGAATGTCTTCACCACTTGTCTCTAGTGCTTAAAAGATGCCAGGAAACAAATCTGATTTTGAATTGGGAGAAATGTCACTTCATGGTGAAACAAGGTATTGTGCTAGGCCATGTGATCTCAAGCAAGGGAATTGAAGTGGACAAAGCCAAGATCGATCTCATATCGAATCTACCACCCCTTCCTCGCTAAAGGAGTTAGAAGTTTTCTAGGCCATGCAGGATTCTATAGAAGGTTCATCAAAAATTTCTCAAACATTACAAGACCATTGTGTAATCTTCTTGCTAAAGATGTTGTTTTTGAGTTTGATGAAGCTTGCATGGATGCTTTTACTACCTTGAAGAAGGAGCTAACTTCAGCCCCTATTATCATGGCTCCGGATTGGTCTTTACCATTTGAAATAATGTGTGATGCTTCGACTTTGCTATTGGTGCAGTTTTAGGTCAAAGGAAGAACAAGCTTCCCATGTGATTTATTATGCTAGCCGGACCTTGAATGATGCTCAACTCAACTACTCCACAACAGAGAAGGAGTTGCTTTCTGTGGTTTTTGCTTTAGAAAAATTTCGTTCTTACCTTGTTGGTTCTAAAGTAATTGTTTATTCTGACCATGCAGCTCTTAGATACTTGCTCACTAAGAAGGACGCCAAACCACGCTTGATTAGATGGATTCTCTTATTGCAAGAGTTCGATTTGGAGATTCGAGACAAGAAGGGAAGTGAGAATGTGGTGGCCGACCATTTGAGTAGAATTGTGGTTGAAGGACAAGGAGAAGTTGTGCTACCCTTGAATGAGACTTTCCCAGATGAACAATTATATGTTGCCCAAGTCAAAGAGCCATGGTATGCTGATTTTGTTAATTATCTTGCTTGTGGTGTTATTAGAAATGATCTAACTTCTCAGGGCAAGAAGAAGTTCTTTTCCATGGTGAAACACTATATTTGGGATGAACCATTCTTATTCAAGCATTGCCCTGATCAAATCATTAGAAGGTGTGTTCCGTAAGAAGAGCAAGAAAGCATACTTAAGCATAGCCACGAATTGGCTTGTGGAGGTCACTTTGGAGCTAAGAAAACTGCACTTAAAATTCTGCAATCTGGTTTCTTTTGGCCCACTCTATTCAAAGATGCGTTTAATTTTTGTGTTAAGTGTGATAGGTGTCAAAGAATGGGGAACATAAGCCACAGGAATCAAATGCCATTGAACAACATACTCATTGTGGAACTCTTCGATGTTTGGGGTATTGATTTCATGGGACCATTCCCATCTTCATTTGGTTACAACTACATACTTGTTGCAGTTGATTATGTGTCAAAATGGGTAGAAGCCATACCAACCAAAACCAATGATCACAAGGTTGTGCTAAAATTTTTGAGGGACAATATTTTCACAAGGTTTGGAACTCCAAGGGCTGTCATTAGTGATGGAGGTAGCCACTTCAGAACAAGCCATTCAAGCACTCATGAAAAAGTACAACATCACCCATCGTGTCTCTACACCATATCATCCTCAAACTTCTGGCCAAGTAGAGATAAGCAACAGAGAAATCAAGCACATCCTAGAGAAGGTTGTGAACAATACAAGGAAAGATTGGTCTGCCAAGCTCAATGATGCATTATGGGCTTATAGGACTGCATATAAGACTCCCATCGGAATGAGCCCTTATCGTCTTGTGTTTGGGAAAGCTTGTCACCTGCCAATGGAGCTTGAACACAAAGCTCTTTGGGCCATCAAGAAGTTGAATTTTGATCTAGACAAGGCAGGCCAAGCTAGGAAGTTTCAGCTCAATGAATTGGAGGAGTTAAGACATGAGTCTTATGAGAATGCAAAGCTTTACAAAGAACGAACCAAGAGTTACCATGACAAAAACATTCAACGGAAAGAGTTCACCAAAGGTATGACAGCTTCTTTTGTTTAACTCACGCTTGCGTCTTTTTCCAGGAAAATTGAAGTCAAGGTGGCTTGGCCCATTCACCGTGGTCAATGTTTCTCCCTATGGAGCTGTGGAGATTCAAAACCCTAAAGATGGCTCGACTTTCAAAGTAAATGGACAACGTTTAAAGCCATTCTATGAGGGAATTTCAGCTGGCATTCAAACTGGTCGTGTGGTGGATCAACTTCCCTTCATACCATCAACTTAGCTTGTTGCTTAATGTCTTGCCAAGACAGTAACTAAGGCGCTTCTTGGGAGGCAACCCATGTGTTCAAGAAGAAGGTGTTTAGTAGCGGTCGACCTAATTGCATCAAGGGGGAGTTTCTCTAAATCCTTTCTTACCTTTCCACCTTATTATTTACAAGTTCCCAATCATCTATGGTTCAAACATTGAGGACAATGCTTCATTTAAAGTGTGGGGGAAGGTTTTCAATTTGTTTTCTTTTGTCACTAATTTTTTTAAGAATGTCATTCAATCAGTGCTATGGAGTTGCCATTGAGGTTTTCATATCAGAATTTTTGCACTCACAAAGCTTTTGCTCTTAGAATTCTGGTGGCTAAAGTACCATGCTCAAATTCTTGAAGGAGAATAGTGGAGACTACCCTAGTGAGCTATATCGAGCCTATTTGCTTTCTTGAGAGAGTTTAAAGTGTTTCTAATTCTCATCCCTACTTATTTCTTCAATTCACTCTAAATGATCTCATTGTTCCATTTTGATTGAATACTAAGGATGATTGTCTTTTGCAGATACCATGTGCTTGCTCTCACTCATGAATGAACTCATTGAAGTGATGCTAGGCTATGTGTGCTTAACCATTCTATATGCTTTCTTTTCATCGTACCCATATGTGTGTTCCATCAGCCCTCTTGAAGCCAAACACTTCAAGCCTTTTTCTTCTACCACCCTCATCATTTCCCTACCTTTGTATCTCAATCTGAGATACTTAACCTTTTATAGCCATACACTATAGCTTAGGAATCTACCAAGGTTTGCCAAGATGAAGTTTGAAGCAAGGAAGTTTTTGGCCATGTACATGAAAGAAAATTGGTGTGAATCTATGCAATGAAGTTAAAGAAGAAGCAGATCAAATCAGAAAATAAGAAAAATAAAAGAGAAACTGTTTCGATATGATCTAAGTGTGAAAAATAAGGTGTATGCCAAGTCATACCATCAAGTTTGCATCCATGCCATTATAAATCAAAGATACCTTGCAGATCAATAGAGAATGCAACCTTGGTATGTTCTTAAGTTACTTGTTTTCCCTTCCATTTCTTCCATTTTCCCTAACCATAGCCCTTCATTACAACCTTGTGAAAGACCTAGCAGATCTTTGAGGATGTATTCATGGGTGCTGGTAAGTATGTGTGTATCTCTATTCTTAGTATTTGATTCCTTTCATGAGATCTAACCAAAAATTGTGCTTCTCTGTCATATACTCACTCATGCTTGCTTGAGAGAATAAAACCATAGGTTCCAAGTGATTGAGTACTTTCTGCGAGAATTAGAGTCGAAGCATGTTCTTTCTTCAAAGTTTGAGTGTGCTTGCTTTGAAGCCGTGTGCCTTTGAGCTATAGCTTCCACATTACACACTGATTGATCACTTCTCTTGGCAACTCTGTGGTGTTGGAGGTATGACTCAAGTTTTCTTTCATTTTCATTAGTTGATTTCAAAGCTTTTCTAATCCCTTTGTTTTGTAGAGTCGGGAAAGCGTTTGTGGGTATCGTATCTGTTAAACCCTCAGAGACACAACTCCTCCTACTAGGGATGCCTATAGGTTTAAAGGCTTGTTGCATATGCTCAATGCAATCGAGTTACCTGCGGAAGTGGTCTAGTTAACTTCTTGTTTTTGTTTTTCCCTTTGTTTTGTTTTGTTTTGCTCGAGGACTAGCAAAATCTAGGTCCTGGGGTATTTGATCGGTTCATAATTGTATATCATTTTGTACCCTTCTAGCATATGATTTAGTTATGTTTTTGAGTTAAACTTGTGCTTTTAATCTCTTTTATGTTTGTCATTCAGTTAATTGAGCTTTAGGTAGCCATGGGGGCCCAAATATGCAAAATGGTCCAAAAACGTGCAGATCGAGCTAGAAATTTGTTTCAGCCTTAACTCCTTGCTCCGAACTTGGATTGGCCCAAATGATATGTGGTTGGAAAGATGACATTCTAAACTTGAAGATGGACGGCTCAATGTCATCAGTTGATTAAGGGAAGCCCAATTCGTGAGCCCATGAAGTTTCTTGGTCATCATGAGCTATGCATGAGATGTGATTTCTGGTGGGGTTCTCCATTAGCTGCATGTGGGAGCTGCACTAGTCGAAAAGAAGGGAAACTGATTTTCTAATGTATTAGTGTGGTTAGTGGAGGCATTAATCAATTCAGAATTCTCCTTTCATTCTCCTTATAAATACCACCCTCATTCATTCCATAAGACATCATCTCTCACATCCTTCACATCTTTCACATCCTTCGCATCCTTCACACATCCTTCGCACCTCCTCCACACCATCCTCCACACTCCCATAATTCCCCAAACACTCCAGACACACTCCCATCACTCTAAACAGCCTCAAATCACCAAAACTGTCCCTGCAAGCCTGCCTTCCATTTCCCTACGAATTTCCTCTTTCTCAACCATCACCACTCACCCAAACTCATCCCAAATCACCTTCTTAACCTTCATACATTCTTCTAGACGTGGGGAAGTGCTTGGAGAAGTATTAGGCGTGGAGAAGCTCTTGGAGAAGCATTGGACACCACAAGAACTTCAGAAAAGGGTTTTCTATTCTTATTACATTCATTATGCTTTCTCATTTCTGTTTATGTTTCTTTCCCATTATGAGTAGCTAAATCCATTACTAGGGCTTCGATGTAACCTAACATGAATATTGTGGGTTTATAAATTTCAAGTTTCAAGTTTGATTCAAGATTCATGCTCTTATTCATTATGCCTATCTACTTATATGCTAATCTGAATGCCTAGCTACCATTGAGATTTGTGTATTTTGGTTGAAACTAAAGTAGACACCTTATGCTTTTGTTTCAATTGAACTATGAATAAGATGAGTATGTATGGACATTCGTCAATAGGGATTAGATACATGCTTGGTTGTTTAAAACATTCTTCTATGCTTAATGGATTTCTAATGCTTGATTTAAGTTCGACAATAAGGACTTAATTAGGGAATTGGAAATACAAGGTTAGGATCAAACACCATGGCTTAATCATACTTTAGCTAGAATCAATCTTTGAATCAATCAGACTTGTCACTTGAATCCTTATAACCTAGAATTGGATTGTTATGGTGAATCGAATGCCCTAGTCTCCAAATCTGTTTCCAACCTCAAAACCACTCTTTGATACACTTGTTTACTTTGCCTTTGTTTGCAATTTCGTTTTGTTTCATTTGTTTTCACAAAGTCAATCAATCTCTCTTTTAAATCTGTTTTAGACTTAACTTCTTGTTTCTAGAATTGGGTAATCTAAGTACATAACTAATTTGAACTTCTCAGTCCTTGTGGGTACGACCTCGTACTTGTCTTGCTATACTACTAATTGGCCCGTACACTTGCGAGTTAACAACTATGCAATGCACCAACCACTCCATTTACGGTACGAACTTCGTACTAACTTTAAGTGTCCAATTTCTTTCACCAATTGACTTCGGATTCATCCCAAAACTTGGGCAACAACACAATATGGTTGGAGGAGTCATTTGGTGAGTTTTGATTGAAATCTAATCACTCGAACTATGCAATGCACCAATAACTCCATTTACGGTACGAACATCGTACGAACTTGAAGTGCCCAATTTCTTTGCCCAATTGATTTTGGATCGATCCCAAAACTTGGGCAACATCATAATATGGTGGGAGTAGTCATTTGTTGGGTTTTTAGTGAAATCCAATCACTAGAACTATGCAATGCACCAACCGCTCCTTTTACGGTGCGAACTTCGTATTAACTTGAAATGTCCCTTTTCTTTGACCAATCGATTTCGGATTCATCCCAAAACTTGGGGAACATCATAATATGGTGGGAGGAGTCATTTGGTGGGTATAGAGAGAAACCCAATCACTAGAATTATTCAATGCACAAACTACTCCATTTCCGGTACGAACATCATACGAACTTGAAGTGCCCAATTTCTTTGACCAATTGATTTTGGATCGTGCCCAAAACTTGGGCAACATCATAATATGGTGGGAGGAGTCATTTGTTGGGTTTTTAGTTAAATCCAATCACTAGAACTATGCAATGCACCAACCGCTCCTTTTAGGGTGCGAACTTCGTTCGAAATTCAAATGTCCCTTTTCTTTGACCAATCGATTTCGGATCGAGCAGAAAACTTGGGCAACATCATAATATGGTGGGAGGAGTCATTTGGTGTGTATAGAGTGAAATCCAATCCCTAGAACTATGCAATGCACCAACCACTCCATTTATTGTCCGAACATCGTACGAATTTGATGTGTCCAATTTCTTTGACCATTTGACTTCGGATCGAGCCCAAAACTTGGGCAACATCATAATATGGTGGGAGGAGTCATTTTGTGTGTATAGAGTGAAATCCAATCACTAGAACTATTCAATGCACAAACCACTCCATTTACGGTACGAACATCGTACGAACTTGAAGTGCCCAATTTCTTTGACCAATTTATTTCGGATTGAGCCCAAGACTTGGGCAACAACATAATACGGTGGGAGGAGTCATTTGGTGAGTTTTGAGTGAAATCCAATCACTTGAACTATGCAATCCTACAACCACTCCATGAAAGTTACGAGCTTCGTACGAACTTGAAGTATCCAATTTCTTTGACCAATTGACTTCGGATCGAGCCCAAGACTTTGGAAACAACATAATACAGTGGGATGAGTCATTTGGTGGGTTTTGAGTGAAATCCAATTACTAAAACTATGCAATGCACCAACCACTCCATTTACGGTACGAACTTCGTACGAAATTGAAGTGTCCCTTTTCTTTGACCAATTGAATTCGGATCAAGCAAAAAATTTGGGCAACATTACATTATGGTGGGAGGAGTCATTTGGTGAGTTTAGAGTGAAATCCAATCACTAGAACTACGCAATGCACCAATCACCCCATTTACGATACGAACATTGTACGAACTTGAAGTATCCAATATCTTTCACGAATTGACTTCGGATCGATCCCAAAACTTGGGCAACATCATAATATGGTGGGAGGAGTCATTTGGTGAGTTTTGAGTGAAATCCAATCTCTAAAACTATGCAATGCACCAACCACTCCGTTTACGGTACGAACTTCGTACTAACTTTAAGTGTCCAATTTCTTTCACCAATTGACTTCGGATTCATCCCAAAACTTTGGCAACAACATAATACGGTGGAAGGAGTCATTTGGTGAGTTTTGAGTGAAATCCAATCATAGAACTATGCAATCCTACAACCACTACTTGAAAGGTACGAACTTTGTACGAACTTGAAGTATCCAATTTCCTTGACCAATTGACATCGGATCGATCCCAAAACGTGGGCAACATCATAATATGGTGGGAGGAGTCCTTTGGTTATTTTTGAGTGAAATCCAATCATAGAACTATGCAATCCTACAACCACTCCGTGTACTGTACGAACTTGAACTGTCCAATTTCTTTGACCAATTGATTTCGGATTAAGCAAAAAAGTTGGGCAACATCATAATATGGTGGGAGGTGTCATTTGGTGAGTTTTGTGTGAAATCCAATCCCAAGAACTATGCAATGCACCTACCACTCCATTTAGATTCGAAGTTCGTACGAACTTGAAGTGTCCAATTCCTTTGACCACTCCATGAAAGGTACGAACTTCCTACCAACTCTAAGTATCCAATTTATTTGACCAATTGACTTCGGATCGAGCCCAAAGAAGTCTGCAATTTCTTTGACAAATTGATTTCGGATCAAGCCGAAAACTTGGGCAACAAGATAATATGGTGGGAGGAGTCATTTGGTGAGTTTTGAGTGAAATCCAATCCCAAGAACTATGCAATGCACCAACCACTCCATTTAGATACGAAGTTCGTACGAACTTGAAGTGAAAAAATTCCTTTGACCACTCCATGAAAGGTACGACCTTCCTACCAACTTGAAGTATCCAATTTATTTGACCAATTGACTTCGGATCGAGCCCAAAGAAAGGTACGAAATAATTCCATCACTAGAAATATGCAATCCTACAGCCACTCCATGAAAGGTACGAACTTCGTACGAACTTGAAGTATCCAATTTATTTGACCAATTGATTTCGGATCGAGCCCAAAACTTGGGCAACATAATACGGTGGGAGGACTCATTGTGTGAGTTTTGAGTGAAATCCAATCTCTAGAACTACGCAATCCTACAACCACTCCATGAATGGTACGTACTTCGTACGAACTTGAAGTATCCAATATCTTTGACCAATTGATTTCGGATCGAGGCCAAAACATGGGCAACATCATAATATGGTGGGAGGAGTCATTTGGTGAGTTTTGAGTGAAATCCTATCACTAGAACTATGCAATGCACCAACCACTCCCTTTACGGTACGAACTTCGTACATACTTGAAGTGTGCAATTTCTTTAACCAATTGATTTCGGATCGAGACCAAAACATGGGCAACATCATAATATGCCGGGAGGAGTCACTTGGTGTGTTTTGAGTGAAATCCAATCTCAAAAACTATGCAATCGAACAACCACTCCACGAAAGGTACGAACTTGAAGTATGCAATTTCTTTGACCAATTGATTTCGGATCGATTCCAAAACTTGGTCAGCACCATAATATGGTGGGAGGAGTCATTTGCTGAGTTTCAAGTGAAATCCAATCACTAGAATGTTGCAATCCTACAACTACTCCGTGAAACGTACGAACTTCGTACGAACTTGAAATGTCCAATTTCTTTGACCAATTAATTTCTGATCAAGCAAAAAACTTCGGCAACATCATAATATGGTTGGAGGAGTCATTCGATGAGTTTTGAGTGAAATCCAATCACTAGAACTACGCAAACCTACAACCACTCCATTTACGGTACGAACTTCATACGAATTTGAAGTGTCCAATTTCTTTAACTAAATTGATTTCGGATCGAGCAAAAAACTTGGGCAACAACATAATATGGTGGGAGGAGTCATTTGGTGAGGTTTGAGTAAAATCCAATCACTAGAGCTATCCAATGCATCAACCATTCCATTTACGGTACGAACTTGAAGTGTTTAATTTCTTTGACCAAATGATTTCGGATCGTGGACAAAACTTGGGAAACATCGTAATATGGTGGAATGAGTCATTTGGTGACTTTTGAGTGAAATCCAACGACTAGAACTATGCAATGCACCAACCACTACATTTACGGTACGAACTTCGCATTTAACTTGAAGTGTTTGATTTCTTTGACCAATTGATTTCGGATCGAGCCCAAGACTTGGGCAACATCAAAATATGGTGGGAGGAGTCATTTTGTAAGTTTTTAGTGAAAAACAATCACTAGAACTATGCAATGCACCAACCACTCCATTTACGGAACAAACTTCGTACGAACTTGAAATGTGCAATTTCTTTGACCAATGGATTTCGGATCGAGCCCAAAACTTGGGCAGGGCAACATCACAATATGGTGGGAGGAGTCATTTGGTTAGTTTTGGGTGAAGTCAACTATGCAATGCACCAACCACTACATTTACGGTACGAATTTCGTACGAACTTGAACTGTCCAATTTCTTTGACCAATTGATTTCGGATTGAGCAAAAAAGTTGGGCTACATCATAATATGGTGGGAGGTGTCATTTGGTGAGTTTTGTGTGAAATCCAATCACTAGAACTATGCAATGCCCCAACCACTCCATTTACGGTACGAACTTGTAGTATATCATGTATAAGTACGAGGTCGATCCCACGAGGATTGATGATAGATTGATTCAATTTGATTCCCTGCACAAAACATAAATCCAAAAGAAAATAAATACAACAAGAAAGAAAGAAAGAAAATAAATAACTCAAGCAAATAAGTTACCAAGTTCAATTCAGATTCTCAGATTGATTCTAGCTAAAGTATGATTAAGCCATGGTGTTTGGTCTAAACCTTGTATTTCTAATTCCCTAATTAGATCCTTGTTGTCGAACCTAAATTAAGCATTAGAAATCCATGAAGCATAGAAGAATGTTTTAAACAACCAAGCATGTATCTAATCCTTGTTGTCGAATGTCCATACATACTCATCCTATTCAAAGTTCAATTCGAATTAATGCATGGTGTCTACTCTTAATTCAAACCAAGATAGCTAACATACAAGTTTTAATGGTGATCAATCATTCAAACAAGCATATTAACTTATAAGCATAATGAATAAGAACAAGAACCGTAATTGAAACTTGGAAACTAATTAAACTTGAAAACTTAAAGTAAGAAATTCCATTACAATGAAAAATAAATTACAACTAAGAATAACTTAAAGGAAAATTTAGCAAAAGGGTTTTGTTACAACAATTGAGAACTAAAAAGGAAAACTAAGAGAATTTGAGGGAGAGAAGGAAGAGGAGCTCTAGAGAGGTGTTTGAGAGCTCCCCCCCTTGGCGTGTGTTTTCTAACTGCAGCAACATTCTCTATTTGTAGAGAATGAAGAACTTGAATTGCAGCAGCCCATCATTCCATCATTCCATTTGCTTGCACATTCATTCATTTTTTCACGTGGGCTGCCATACATGCTTTTGCCTTCTTTTTGGTTGATATTCCTTTGCTTCAATATCAATTGCATGTGGACCTTCTCTTTATTGCTGCAATATTCTTTTTTATTGGAAGCTCATCACGTGGGAAGGCTTCTAGCCTTCAGTTCCTTCTTGTGGTTACAGCACATGCATGCTTGCATTCATCTTTTCATTTGGTTACTTCAATCTTCACATGGCTCTTTCCATTTCCTTTCATCATTTGGCTAGTTCCCACTTGATGCTTTTGCTTTTTTATTTCTTTACACAACACACTTCAATCATAACAAATAAATCTGCTTCTTCCCCACTATCAACAATAGCTTATACATTAGGAGTGTAATGATTAGCAGCTTTCCCTTTAGCTAAGCATGACCAAGCAATAGCAGTCTGCTTGTTGGCCGAATTTGGGCTCGTTCCTCTTATCAATAAATTCTGGAAAAATATGGGCCTTGAAGCTCTTTGTCTTATCCTTCCAAGCATATGCAGCCCAACTCAAGGAAAAATCGGAAAGACCTTCAAATGTCATTTTTGGCCCAGTAACGCAGATGCTGCCGATTTTGACCTTAAGCTGCCGAAACTTGAATAACTTCCTCTAGAGGACTCGGAATCATGAACCGTAAAATTCTCCAGAAACTACACTTCTGGATCTTTGCAATGATGTGTGGCTCATTATCTGGTTCTCCTTGAGCAAGTACAGTCCAATCCGTGAAGTTGACTGATCTGCAGACACAGTTTTGAGCTAATTTGACTCCAAATTGCATTCAATGAGTCCTTAAGCTTAATATACTGAAACAAACACAAAATAGATTAAAAGCACAAGTTTAACTCAAGAACATAAACAAATCATAAGTTAGAAGGGTACAAAATGATATGTAATTATGCACCGATCAGAGGAGTCATTTGGTGAGTTTTGAGTGAAATCCAATCACTACAACTATACAATGCACCAACCACTCCGTTTACGGTACGAAGTTCGTATGAACTTGAAGTGTGCAATTTCTTTGACCAATTGATTTCGGATCGAGCCCAAAACGTAGGCAACATCGTAATATGGTGGGAGAAGTCCTTTGGTGAGTTTTGGGTGAATTCCAATCACTCGAACTATGCAATCCTACAACCACTCCTTGAAAGGTACGAACTTCGTACGAACTTGAAGTATCCAATTTATTTGACCAATTGAATTCGGATAGAGCCCAAGACTTGGGCAACATCATAATATGGTGGGAGGTGTCATTTGGTGAGTTTTGAGTGAAATCCAATCACTAGAACTATGCAATGTACCAACCACTCCATTTACGGTACGAACTTCGTATGAACTTGAAGTGTCGAATTTCTTTGAACAATTAATTTCGGATTGAGAGAATAAAAGCATAGGGTCCGAGTGATTGAGTTTTTCTTCCAGTATTGGAGTCGAAGCATGTTCTTTCTTCAAAGTTTGAGTGTGCTTGCTTTGAAGCCGTGTGCCTTTGAGCTACACATTGATTGATCACCTGTCTTGGCAACTCTGTGGTGTTGGAGGTATGACTAAAGTTTTCTTTCATTTTCATTAGTTAATTTAAAAGGTTTTCTAACCACTTTGTTTTGTAGAGTCGGTATATCGTTTGTGGGTATCGTATCTATTAAACCCTCAGGATACACAACTCCTCCTACTAGGGATGCCTAGAGGTTTAAAGGCTTGTTGCATATGCTCAATGCAATCAAGTTACCTGCGGAAGTGGTTTAGTTAACTTCTTGTTTTGTTTTTACATTTGTTTTCTTTTGTTTTGCTCGAGGACTATTAAAATCTAGGTCTGGGGTATTTGATTGGTTCATAATTGTATATCATTTTGTACCCTTCTAGCATATGAACTTGTGCTTTTAATCTCTATTATGTTTGTCATTCAGTTAATTGAGCTTTAGATAGCAATGGTGGCCCAAATGTGCAAAATGGTCCAAAAACGTGCAATCTGAGTTAGCAATTTGTTTCAGCCTTAACTCCTTCCTCCGAACTTGGATTGGCCCAAATATATGTGGTTGGAAAGATATATGAGCTGTTTATGCCCCAGATATATGTGCATGTGATGTGATTTCTAGTGGGATTCTTGGTGAGCTGTTTATAATTCAAGTGGGACCTGCAATAGCCAAAAGAGAAGAGAAACTGATTTTCTATTGCATTGGTGTGGTTGGTGAAATGAGTGTTGTTCGTGGAGGCATTAATCAATTCAGAATTCTCCTTTCATTCTCCTTATAAATACCACTTCCATCCTTCATTACATACACACACATCCTGACATTAATATTCCCACAATTCATTCATCCTTCACTCCATCCTCCACACTCTCATCATTCCCCAAACACATTCAGAAATCACCCTCAAGCATTCCCACAACCTCAAACACTCCAAAAATCAACCCAACACTCTAAACAGCCTCAAATCACCAAAACAGTCCCTGCAACCCTTCCTTTCATTTCCCAACGAATTTCCTCTTTCTCATCCATCACCACTCACCCAAACTCATCCCAAATCACCTCCTTAATCTTCATACATCCTTCTAGACATGGGAAGCTCTTGGAGAAGCATTAGAGGTGGAGAACCACTTGGAGAAACATTGGACACCACAAGAACTTCAGAAAAAGGGTTTTTCTACTCTTATTGTATTCATTATGTTTTCTCATTTCTGTTTTAGTTTCTTTCCCATTATGAGTAGCTAAATCCATAACTAGGGCTTCGATGTAACCTAACATGAATATTATGGCTTTATAAATTCCAAGTTTCAAGTTTGATTCAAGATTCATGCTCTTATTCATTACACCTATCTACTTATATGCTAATTTGAATGCTTAGCTACCATTGACATTTGTGTAGTTTGGTTGAAACTAAAGTAGACACCTTATGCTTTTGTTTCAGTTGAACTATGAATAAGATGAGTATGTATGGACATTCGCCAATAGGGATTAGATACATGCTTGGTTGTTTAAAACATTCTTCTATGCTTAATGGATTTCTAATGCTTGATTTAAGTTCGACAATAAGGACTTGATTAGGGAATTGGAAATACAAGGTTAGGATCAAACACCATGGCTTAATCATACTTTAGCTAGAATCAATCTTTGAATCTGAGTTAGACATGTCACTTGAATCCTTATAATCTTGAATTGAATTGTTCTGGTGAATTGAATGCCCTCGTCTCCAAATCTGTTTCCAACCTCAAAACCAATATTTGATACACATGTTTACTTGGCCTATGTTTGCAATTTCGTTTTGTTTAATTTGTTTTCACAAAATCAATCAATCTCTCTCTAAATTCTGTTTTAGACTTCACTTTCGGCTTTCCCAGAATTGGGTAATCTAAGTACATAACTAAATTGAACTTCTCAGTCCTCGTGGGTACTACCTCGTACTTGTCTTGCTATAATGCTAATTGGCCTGTACACTTGCGAGTTAACAAATGCACCAATCACTCTTTTTACAGTACGAACTTGAAGTGTTCAATTTTTTTGACCAATTGATTTCTGATCGAGTCCAAGACTTGGGCAACATCATAATATGGTTGGAGGAATCATTTGGTGAGTTTTGAGCGAAATCCAATCACTAGAACTACGCAATGCACCAACCACTCCATTTACGGTACGAACTTCGTACGACTTGAAGTGTCCAATTTCTTTGACCAATTGATTTCGGATCGAGCCCAAAACACGGGCAACATCATAATATGGTGGGAGGGAGTCATTTGGTGAGTTTTGAGAGAAATCCAATCAGTAGAACTATGCAAAGCACCAACCACTCTATTTACGGTACGAACTTTGTACGAACCTGAAGTGTCCAATTTCTTTGACCAATTGATTTCAGATAGAGCAAAAAACTTGGGCAACATCACAATACGGTGGGAGGAGTCATTTCGTGAGTTTTGAGTGAAATCCAATCACTAGAACTACGCAATCCACCAACCACTCCATGAAAGGTACGAACTTCGTACGGACTTGAAGTATCCAATTCCTGTGACCAATTCATTCGGATCGAGCCCAAAACTTGGGCAGCACCATAATGTGGTGGGAGGAGTCATTTGGGGGGTTTTGATTGAAATCGAATCACTAGAACTATGGAATGCACCATCCACTCCATTTACTGTACGAACTTCGTACGAACATGAAGTGTCCCGTTTCTATGACCAATTGATTTCGGATCAAGCCAAAAACCTGGGCAACATCATAATATGGTGGGAGAAGTCATTTGGTGGGTTTTGAGAGAAATCCAATCACTAGAACTATGCAATGCACCAAGCACTCCTTATACGGTACGAACTTCGAACTTGAAGTTTCCAATTTCTTTGACCAATTGATTTCTGATCGAGCCCAAAACTTGAGCAACATCATAACATGGTGGGAGGAGTCATCTGGTGAGTTCTGACTGAAATCGAATCACTAGAACTATGGAATGCATCATCCACTCCATTTACTATACGTACTTCATACGAACTTGAGGTGTCCAATTTCTTTGACCAATTGATTTCGGATTAAGCACAAAACTTGGGCAACAACATAATATAGTGGAGGAGTCATTTGGTGAGTTTTGAGTGAAATCCAATCACTAGAACTATGCAATGCAACAAGCACTCCATTTACGGTACGAACTTCGTATGAACTTGAAGTATCCAATATCTTACACCAACTGATTTCCGATCGAGCCCAAAACTTCGGCAACATCATAATATGGTCGGAGGAGTCATTTGGAGAGTTTTGATTGAAATCAAATCACTAGAACTATGAAATGCACCGACCACTCCATTTACAGAACAAACATCGTACGAACATGAAGTGTCCCTTTTCTATGACCAATTGATTTCGGATCGAGCCCAAAACTTGGACAACATCATAATATGGTGGGAGGAGTCATTTGGTGAGTTTTGAGTGAAATCAAATCACTAGAACGATGCAATCCTGCAACCACTCCGTTTACAGCACGACCTTCGGCAACATCATAATATGGTGGGAGGGGTCATTTGGTGAGTTTTGAGTGAAATCCAATCACTAGAACTATGAAATTCACCAACCACTCCATTTACGGTACAAACTTTGTATGTACTTGAAGTGCCAATTTCTTTGACCAATTGATTTCGTATCGAGCCCAAAACTCTGCCAACATCATAATATGGTGGGAAGAGTGATTTGGAGAGTTTTGAGCGAAATCCAATCACTAGCACTATGCAATGCACCAGGCACTCCATTTACGGTACGAACTTCATACGAAATTGAAGTGTCCAATTTGGGCAACATCATAATATGGTGGGTGGAGTCATTTGGGGAGTTTTGAGCGAAATCCAATCACTAGAACTACGCAATGCACCAAGCACTCCATTTACGGTACGAACTACGTACGAACTTGAACTTTCCAATTTCTTTGACCAATTGATTTCGGATCGAGCCCCAAACAAGGGCAACATCATAACATGGTGGGAGGAGTCGTTTAGTGAGTTTGGAGTGAAATCCAATCACTCGAACTATGCAATGTACCAAGCACTCCATTTACGGTACGAACTTCGTACGAACTTGAAGTATCCAATTTCTTGGACCACTTGATTTCGCATCGAGCAAAAAACTTGGGCAACATCATAATATGGTAGGAGGAGTCATTTGGTGAGTTTTGAGTAAAATCCAATCACTAGAACTATGCAATTCACCAACCACTCCATTTACGGTACGAAATTTGTACGTACTTCAAGTATCCAATTTCTTTGACCAATTGATTTCGGATCGAGCCCAAAACTTGGGAAATATTATAATTTGGTGGGAGGAGTCATTTGGTGAGTTTTGAGTGAAATTACATCACTAGAACTATGCAATCCTACAGCCACTCCATGAAAGGTACGAACTTCGTACGAACTTGAAGTATCCAATTTCTTTGAGCAATTGATTTCGGATCGAGGCCAAATCTTGGGCAATATCATAATATGGTGGGAGGAGTCATTTGGTGAGTTATGAGTGAAATCCAATCACTAGAGCTATGCAATCCTACAACCACACCGTGTATAGTACGAGCTTCGTACGAACATGAAATGGCTCTTTTCTTTGACCAACTGATTTCGGATCGAGGCCAAAACCTGGGCAACATCATAATGTGGTGGGAGGAGTCAATTGGTGAGTTTTGAGTGAAATCAAATCACTAGAACAATGCAATCCCACAACCACTCCGTGTACCGTACGAACTTCGTACGAACATGAAGTGTCCCTTTTCTTTGACCAATTGATTTCGTATCGTGCTCAAAACTTGGGCAACATCATAATATGGTGGCAGGAGTCATTTGGTGAGTTTTGAATGAGATCCAATCACTTGAACTATGCAATCCACCAACCACACCATTTACTGTACGAACTTCAAACGAACTTGAGTTGTCCAATTTCATTGACCAATTGATTTCGGATTGAGCAAAGAACACGGGAAACATCATAATATGGTGGTAGGAGTCATTTGGTTAGTTTTGAATGAAATCAAATATCTTGAACTTTGCAGTCCACCAACCACTCCAAGAAAGGTACGAATTTCGTACGAACTTGAAGTGTACAATTTCTTTGACCAATTGATTTCGGATCGATCCCAAAACTTTTACAACATCATAATATGGTAGGAGTGCTCATTTGGTGAGTTTTGAGTGATATCCAACCACTAGAACTATGCAATGCACCATGCACTCCATTTACGGTATGAACTTCGTACGAACTTAAAGTTTCTAATTTCTTTGACCAATTGATTTCAGATCGAGCCCAAAACTTGGGCAACATCATAATGTGGTGGGAGTTGTCAATTAGGAGTTTTGAGTTAAATCCAATTACTAGAACTATGCATTAAACCAAGCACTCCATTTACGGTATGAACTTAAAGTTTCCAATTTCTTTGACCAATTGATTTCGGATCAAGCCCAAAACATGGGCAACATCATAATATCGTGGGAGGAGTTATTTGGTGAGTTTTGAGTGAAATCCAATCACTTGAACTATGCAATGGACCAACTACTCCATTTACGGTACGAACTTCGTATGAACTTAAAGTGTCCAATTTCTTTGACCAATTGATTTTGAATCGAGACCAAAACTTGGGCCACATCATAATATGGTGGGAGGAGTCATTTGGTGAATTTTTAGTGATATCCAGTCACTAGAACTATGCAATGCACCAAGCACTCCATTTACAGTACGAACTTCGTACGAACATGAAGTGTCCAATTTCTTTGACCAATTGGTTTCGGATCGAGCCCAAAACTTAGGCAACATCAAAATACAGTGGGAGGAGTCATTTGGTGAGTTTTGAGTGAAATCCAATCGCTAGAACGATGCAATCCTACAACCACTCCGTGTACAATACGAGCTTCGTACGAACATGAAGTGTCCGTTTTCTTGGACCAATCGATTTCGGATCGAGCCCAAAACTTGGGCAACATCATAATATGGTGGGAGGAGTCATTTGGTTGGTTTTCAGTGAAATCCAATCACTAGAACGTTGTAATCCTACAACCATTTCGTGTACAGTACGATGCAATCCATTCACCAAAATTCACGAAATGACTCCTCCCACCATATTACGTTGTTGCCCAAGATTTGAGCTCAATCCGAAATCAATTGGTCAAAGAAATTGAACACTTCAAGTTCGTACCGTAAATGGTGTGGTTGGTGCATTGCAAACTTCTAGTGATTGAATTTCACTCAAAACTCACCAAATGACTCCTCCCACCATATTATATAGTTGCCCAGGTTTTTTGCTCGATCCGAAATAAATTGGTCAAAGAACTCGTACGAAGTTTGAACCGTAAATGGATTGGTTGGTGCATTGCATAGTTCAAGTGGTTGTCTTTCACTCCAAACCCACCAAATGACTCCTCCCACCATATTATGATATTGCCCAAGTTTTGGGCTCGATCCGAAATCAATTGGTCAAACAAATTGGACACTTCAAGTTCGTACGAAGTTCATACCGTAAATGGAGTGGTTGGTGCATTGCAAACTTCTAGTGATTGGATTTCACTCAAAACTCACCAAATGACTCCTGCCACCATATTATGTTGTTGCTGAAGTTTTGGGCTCGATCCGAAATCAGTTGGTCAAAGAGATTGGACACTTCAAGTTCGTACGAATTTCGTGCCGTAAATGGAGTGGTTGGTGCATTGCTTAATTCTTGAGATTGGATTTCACTCAAAACACACCAAATGACTCCTCCCACCAAATTATGATGTTGCGCAAGTTTTTTGCTCGATCAAAAATCAATTTTTCATTGAAATTGGAGACTTCAAGTTCGTACCGTAACTTGAGTGATTGGTGGATTGCATAGTTCTAGTAATTGGATTTCACTCAAAACTCACCAAATGACTCCTCCACCATAGTATGATGTTGCCCTGTTTTTGGGCTCGATCAGAAAAACATTGGTTGGAGAAATTGGACACTTCAAGTTCGTACGAACTTCGTTCCGTAAATGGACTGGTTGGTTCATTGCTTAGTTCTAGTGATTGGATTTCACTCAAAACTCACCAAATGACTCCTCCCACCATACTATGATGTTGCTCAAGTTTTGGGCTCGATCCGAAATCAATTGCTCAAAGAAATTGGACACTTCAAGTTCGTACTAAGTTTGTGCCGTAAATGGAGTGGTTGGTGCATTGCAAAGTTCTAGTGATTGGATTTCGCTCAAAACTCACCAAATGACTCCTCCCACCATATTATGATGTTGACCAAGTTTTGGGCTCGATCCGAAATGAAATGGTCAAACAAATTGGACAGTTCAAGTTCGTACGAAGTGCTTACCGTAAATGGAGGGGTTGTTGCATTGCACAGTTCTAGTGATTGGATTTCACTCAAAACTCACCAAAAGACTCCTCCTGCCATATTACGTTGTTGCCCAAGTTTTGGGCTAGATCTGAAAACAATTGGTCAAAGAAATTGGATACTTCAAGTTCGTACCGTAAATTGAGTGATTGGTGCATTGCATAGTTCTAGTAATTGGATTTCACTCAAAACTCACCAAATGACTCCTCCACCATAGTATGATGTTGCCCAATTTTTGGGCTCGATCCGAAAAAAATTGGTCGGAGAAATTGGACACTTCAAGTTCCTACGAACTTCGTTCCGTAAATGGAGTGGTTGGTGCATTGCTTAGTTCTAGTGATTGGAATTCAATCAAAACTCACCAAATGACTCCTCCCACCATGTTATGATGTTGCCCAGGTTTTTTGATCGATCTGAAATCAATTGTTCAAAGACATTGGACACTTCAAGTTCGTACGAAGTTCGTCCTGTACATGGAGCAGTTGTTGCATAGCTCTAGTGATTGCATTTCACTCATAACTCACCAAATGACTCCTCCCACCATATTAAGATGTTGCCCAAGTCTTGGGCTCGATCCAAAAATAATTGGTCAAAGAAAAGGGACACTTCATGTTCTTACGAAGTTCGTACTGAACACGGAGTGGTTGTAGGATTGCATCGTTCTGTTGATTGGATTTCACTCAAAACTCACCAAATGACTATACCATCATATTATGATGTTGCCCAAGATTTGGGCTCGATCCGAAATCAATTGGTTAAAGAAATTGGACACTTTAAGTTCGTACGAATTCGTAACTTTCAGGGGGAGGTTGTAGGATTGCAAAGTTCTATTGATTGGATTTCACTCAAAACTCACCAAATGACTCCCCCCACCATATTACGATATTGCCCAAGATTTGGCCTCGATCCGAAATTGGTCAAAGAAATTGGATACTTCAAGAAGTGGTTGTAGGATTGCAAAGTTCTAGTGATAGGATTGCAAAGACATTGGACACTTCAAGTTCGTACGAAGTTCGTCCTGTACATGGAGTAGTTGTTGCATTGCATAGCTCTAGTGATTGAATTTCACTCAAAACTCACCACATGACTCCTCCGACCATATTATGATATTGCCCAAGTTTTGGGCTCGATCCGACATCAATTGTTTAAAGAAATTGGATACTTCAAGTTCGTACTACGTCCGTAGCTTTTCATGTAGTGGCTGTAGGATTGCATAGTTCTAGTGATGTAATTTTACTCAAAACTCTCCAAATGACAACTCCCAACATATTATGATATTGCCTATGTTTTGGGCTCGACCCGAAATCAATTGGTCAAAGAAATTGGATACTTCAAGTTCGTACCTTTCACGATGTGGTTGTAGGATTGCAAAGTTCTAGTGGTAGGATTTCACTCAAAACTCAACAAATGACTCCTCCCCCCATATTATGATGTTGCCCAGGTTTTTTGCTCGATCCGAAATCAATTGTTCAAAGACAGTGGACACTTCAAGTTCGTACGAAGTTTGTCCTGTACATGGAGTAGTTGTTGCATTGCATAGCTCTAGTGATGGGATTTCACTCATAACTCACCAAATGACTCCTCCCACCATATTATGATGTTGCCCAAGTCTTGGGCTCGATACGAAAACAATTGGTCAAAGAAAAGGGACACTTCATTTCGTACGAAGTTCGTACTGTACACGGAGTGGTTGTAGGATTGCATCGTTCTGTTGATTGGATTTCACTCAAAACTCACCAAATGACCATACCATCATATTATGATGTTGCCCAAGATTTGGGATCGATCCAAAATCAATTTGTCAAAGAAATTGGACACTTTAAGTTCGTACGAAGTTCGTACCTTTCAAGGAGAGGTTGTAGGATTGCAAAGTTCTAGTGATTGAATTTCACTCAAAACTCACCAATTGAGTCTTAGCACATAATCTATTGTTGCCCAAGTTTTGGGCTCAATCCGAAATAAACTGGTCAAAGAAATTGGACACTTCAAGTTCGCAAGAATTTCGTACCGTAAATGGAGTGGTTGGTGCATTGAATAGTTGTAGTTATTCGATTTCACTGAAAACTCACCCAATGAATCATCCCACCATATTATGATGTTTCCAAGTTTTGGGCTCAATCCGAAATCAATTGGTCAAAGAAATTGGACACTTCAAGTTCATTCGAAGTTCGTACCGCAAATGGTGTGGTTATTGCATTGCATAGTTGTAGTGATTGGATTTGACTCGAAACTCAGCAAATTACTCCGACCACCAAATTATGATGTTGCGCAAGTTTTGCGCCCGATTCGAAATCAATTGGTCAAAGAAATTGGACACTTCAAGTTCATACGAAGTTCGTACCGTAAATGGAGTGGTTGGTGCATTGCCTAGTTCTAGGGATTGGATTTCACTAAAAACTTACCAAATGACTCCTCCAACCATATTATGATGTTTATCAAGTTTTGGGTTCGATCCAAAATCAATTGGTCAAAGAAATTGGATACATAAAGTTTGTACGAAATTCGTACCTTCCATGGAGTGGTTGTTGGATTTCTTTGTTCTATTGATTGGATTTCACTCAAAACTCACCAAATGACTCCTCCCACCACATTATGATGTTGCCCAAGTTTTGGTCTCGATCCGAAATCAATTGCTTAAAAAAAACTGGACACTTTAAGTTCGTACGAAGTTCATACCATAAATGGAGTGGTTAGTACATTGCTTAGTTCTAGTGATTGGATTTCATTCAAAACTCACCAAATTACTTCTCCCACCGGATTATGATGTTGGCCAAGTTTTGGGCTCGATCCAAAATCATTTGGTCAAAGAAATTGGATACTTTAAGTTCGTACGAAGTTCGTAACTTTCATGGAGTGGCTGTAGGATTGCATAGTTCTTGTGATTGAATTTGACTCAAAACTCACCAGATGACTCCTCCCACCGTATTATGATGTTGCCCAAGTTTTTGGTTCAATCCAAAAACAATTGGTCAACGAAATAGGATACTTCAAGTTCGTACGAAATGCGTACCTTTCGTGGAGTGGCTGTTGGATTGCATAGTTCTAGCAATTGGATTTCACTCAAAACTCACCAAATGATTCCTCCCTCCATATTATGATTTTGCCCAAGATTTGTGCTCGATCCGAAATCAATTGCTCAAAGAAATTGGACACTTCAAGTTCGTACGATGTTCGTACCGTAAATGGAGTGGCATGACTCCTCCCAGAATATTATAATATTGCCCAAGTTTTGGGCTCGATTCGAAATCAATTGGTCAAAGAAATTGGATTCTTCAAGTTCGTACGAAGTTCATACCTTTCACGAAGTTGTTGTAGGATTGCAAAGTTCTAGTGATAGGATTTCACTCAAAAATCACCAAATGACTCCTCCCACCATATTATGATGTTGCCCAGGTTTTTGCTCGATCCGAAATCAATTGTTCAAAGACATTGGACACTTCAAGTTCGTACGAAGTTCGTCCTGTACATGGTGTAGTTGTTGCATTGCATAGCTCTAGTGATTGGATTTCACTCATAACTCACCAAATGACTCCTCCCACCATATTATGATATTGCCCAAGATTTGGCCTCGATCCGAAATCAATTGCTCAAAGAAATTTGATACTTCCTGTTTGTACGATGTTCGTACATTTCATGGAGTGGCCGTAGGATTGCATAGTTCTAGTGATGTAATTTCACTCAAAACTCACCAAATGACTCCTCCCACCAAATTATAATATTGCCCAAGTTTTGGGCTCGATTCGAAATCAATTGGTCAAAGAAATTGGATACTTCAAGTTCGTACGAAGTTCGTACCTTTCAAGAAGTGGTTGTAGGATTGCAAAGTTCTAGTGATAGGATTTCACTAAAAACTCAACAAATGACTCCTCCCACCATATTATGATGTTGCCCAGGTTTTTTGCTCGATCCGAAATCAATTGTTCAAAGACATTGGACACTTCAAGTTCGTACGAAGTTCGTCCTGTACATGGAGTAGTTGTTGCATTGCATATCTCTAGTGATTGGATTTCACTCATAACTCACCAAATGACTACTCCCACCATATTATGATGTTGCCCAAGTCTTTGGCTCGATCCGAAAACAATTGGTCAAAGAAAAGGGATACTTCATGTTCGTACGAAGTTCCTACTGTACACGGAGTGGTTGTAGGATTGCATCGTTCTGTTGATTGGATTTCACTCAAAACTCACCAAATGAATAAACCTTCATATTATGATGTTGCCCTAGATTTGGGCTATATCCAAAATCAACTTGTCAAAGAAATTGGACACTTTAAGTTCGTACAAAATTCGTACCTTTCAAGGAGAGGTTGTAGGATTGCATAGTTCTAGCGATTGAATTCACTCAAAACTCACCAATTGAGTCCACCCACAATATTATGTTGTTGCCCAAGTTTAGGGCTCGATTTGAAATCAACTGGTCAAAGAAATTTGACACTTCAAGTTCGTAAGAATTTCGTACCGTAAATGGAGTGGTTGGTGCATTGAATAGTTGTAGTTATTCGATTTCACTTAAAACTCACCAAATGATTCATCCCACCATATTACGATGTTCCCAAGTTTTGGGCTCGATCCGAAATCAATTGGTCAAAGAAATTGGACACTTCAAGTTCATTCGAAGTTCGTACCGCAAATGGTGTGGTTGTTGCATTGCATAGTTCTAGTGATTGGATTTGATCGAAACTCACCAAATTACTCCTCCCACCAGATTATGATGTATCGCAAGTTTTGGGCTCGATTCGAAATCAATTGGTCAAAGAAATTGGACACTTCAAGTTCATACGAAGTTCATACAGTAAATGGAGTGTTTTGTGCATTGCATAGTTCTAGGGATTGGATTTCGCTCAAAACTTACCAAATGACTCCTCCAACCATATTATGATGTTGCCCAAGTTTTGGTCTCGATCCGAAATCAATTGCTCAAAAAAATTGGACACTTCAAGTTCGTCTGAAGTTCATACCGTAAATGGAGTGGTTAGTACATTGCTTAGTTCTAGGGATTGGATTTCACTCAAAACTCACCAAATGACTCCTCCCACCGTATTATGATGTTGCCCAAGTTTTGGGGTCGATTCGAAATCAATTGGTCAAAGAAATTGGACACTTCAGGTTCGTACCGCAAATGGAGTGGTTGGTACATTGCATAGTTCTAGCGATTGGATTTCACTCAAAACTCCCCAAATAACTCCTCCCACCATATTATGATATTGCCCAAGTTTTGGGCTCGATTCGAAATCAAAGGGTCAAAGAAATTGGACACTTCAGGTTCGTACCGTAAATAGAGTGGTTGGTACATTGCATAGTTCTATTGATTGGATTTCACTCAAAACTCACCAAATGACTCCTCCCACCACATTATGATGTTGCCCAAGTTTTGGGCTCGATCCGAAATCAATTGGTCAAAAAAATGGGACACTTAAAGTTCGTACGAAGTTCGTACCGTATATGGAGTGGTTGGTACATTGCATAGTTCTAGTGATTGGATTTCACTCAAAACTCACCAAATGACTCCTCCCACCATATTATGATGCTGACCAAGTGTTTCGCTGGATCCGAAATCAATTGGTCAAAGAAATTGGACACTTCAAGTTAATACGAAGGTAGTACATTTCAGGGAGTGGTTGTAGGATTGCATAGTTCTAGAGATTGGATTTCACCGAAAACTAACCAAATCACTCCTCCCACCATATTATGATGTTGCCCAAGTTTTGGGCTCGATCCGAAATCAATAGGTCAGAGAATTTGGACACCTCAAGTTCGTACGAAGTTCGTACCGTAAATGGAGTGGTTGGTGCATTGCATAGTTCTAGTGATTGGATTCCACTCAAAACTCACTAAATGACTACTCCCACCATATTATCATGTTGCCCAAGTTTTGGGCTCGTTCCGAAATCAATTGCTCAAAGAACTTGGACACTTCATGTTCGTACGAAGTTCATACCGTAAATGGGGTGGTTGATGCATTGTATAGTTCTAGTGATTGGATTTCACTCAAAACTCACCAAATGAATCCTCCCACCATATTGTGGTGTTGCCCAAGTTTTGGGCTCGATCCGAAATCAATTGGTCGAAGAAAAGGGACACTTCATGTTCGTACTGTATACGGAGTGGTTGTAGGATTGCATTGTTCTATTGATTAGATTTCACTCAAAACTCACCAAATGACTCCTCCAACCATATTATGATGTTGCCCAAGATTTGGACTCGATCCGAAATCAATTGGTCAAAGAAATTGGATACTTCAAGTTCGTAGAAAGTTCGTACCTTTCATGGAGTGGTTGTAGGATTGCGTCGTACTAGTGATTGGATTTCACTGAAAACTAACCAAATGACTTCTCCCACCACATTATGATGTTGTACAAGTTTTAGGCTCGATCGGAAATCAATTGGTCAAAGAAATTGGACACTTCAAGTTCTTACGAAGTTCGTACCGTAAATGGAGTGGTTAGTGCATTGCGTAATTCTAGTGATTGGATTTCACTCAAAAATCACCAAATGACTCCTCCCACCATATTATGATGTTGCCCAAGTTTTGGGCTTGATCCGAAATAAATTGCTCAAAGAACTTGGACACTTCACTTTCGTACGAAGTTCATACCGTAAAGGGAGTGGTTGTAGGATTGCATTGTTCTAAGGTTGGTGAAGAAAGTTGAATAGTCAATGTAGCTGGGTGGCTAAAGGTTCCTTGTTTATAGTGTTGTGGTGACCCTGAGACTACTTGGTGGTCGTGAATTTGATTAAGATCGTAGCCTAGTGAGTTGAACTCTGAGGTAACTGGCAGGTGCTTCTGCGGTTGACTTTCATGGAATGTGCAGATGGTCGGGGTAAGACTGACGATACGTTATTTGACGGGACAAGTTTCTTTACGACTGAGTGTGTTTGTCGTAGTCCACGTGTTTAGTGTGGAAAGCGTAAGACGTTGAGCGTCTACATTTAGTCTTGAGAGTTGGGCAGCTGGCGAAAGTGCCATTGGTGCCTTTAGTTTAATCGAAGTAACGTAGAACTGTTTGAACGGCAAGGTTGAAGGATGAATGTCTGTGGCTGGAGTGTGCTCGCTGCCACTGTCTATTCGACCATGAGAGCTTTGGCTGAAACTGCTGACTGTGTGGCACAAAGGTTTTGTGCTGGTGCTAGTGCAGGAAGGCGTCGTAGGGATACGATTGACTTTGGTGGATCTAGTCGAGGTCCATCAAAGAGTGGAGGTTCAAGTTCTGGTACTTCTCCTAGCGATGGTGTTCAGTTGACTTTCCGTAAAAGAGGCGGAAGGGATCAGAGGGGTCAGCCAGTGCATTCGATGACTTAGATGCGGGTGTTTCCTATGACTCAGCAGGAGGCACAAGTCACACCCGATGTTGTCTATGGATGATTCCTCTCTTTGTTGTTTTGAACGAGTTTCGTTAGAATTCTGGAGTCACACCTGTTGAGGACACTTAGTGGTGTGCATGAACTTGTGGTGGTTGTGCACATAAGTTTAAAGAAAATTAAAAGATTTGAAAATTTTGTTGAGGTTTTCATATCAAAAATTAAGAAATTAAACTAGTTAACCTTGGAAGTAGGTTGTTGTAATGGTGGAAGTGTGGGTTGTTGGGGATGTTACCAATGAATTGGAATTGAAGGGTACCGTGTTGGTGTATCGAAGTACTTGTGGAATTTCGAGGACGAAATTCTTATAAGGTTGGTAGGTTGTGACGTCCCGGACCTAAAATTAAAGAAAAAGAATAAAAAGGAATTAAAATAATAAAAATGGAATTAAATATTTAAAGGGGCATTAAGGTCATTTTAATTTCGGGACAGAATTTGGCGAAACGAGTTCGTGGTTATGCGAAATGCCCAATTCTAAGTTGTAACAAACGCGTAACGGTTTAGAAAACAAATTTTATAAAAATAAATATAAATAAAAATAAAAAAATGAAATTTCAGATTTTACTGTAGCAGCTACAGTACCTCTACAGTGTCTCGACTTCTTCTTCTTCTTCTTCCCATCTCTCCCTCATTTCTTCTCCCTTCACTTTGATTGACAATTTCTCCTTCGTTCGATGTCCGTTTTGGGTGATACCAGTCCCAAAATGTTCGTCTCTTCATCCTCTACCTAGCCTACCCACTTTCCCTGCTCAAAAGCCCACTGATTTTAAACTGGAGCGACTGAAAGTTCGGTGGTTCTTCGAAGTTTCCGACGCGTTCTCTGGCAACTCCGGCCACCATTTCCATCGAGTGAGGTATGAAACTTCATCTACTCTTCGTGTTCTATCTGTTTATGTAGGTATTGTTGATCAATTTTGAGCCTAAGTGATCGGATCTATAACCTAAGTTTTGGCCAATTTTGAGATTGAATTTTCTGCCACTTGCCGTCCGTTTGAGAAGTTCCCGTAGTTGAATAAGTTGTTCCACTCATCGAGTAGTATCTGTAGGTGGAAGGATGGCTCTTGGTTTGTCGTTGGTCCGACGCCAAAATTATCGCTTTAGACACTCATCGAATCTGCCAGCACGTGTTCCCATGCATGGGCCTACTTTTATTTCACATTTCCATTCCTAAATTATCCTTACGTCATCATGAGCGCGTAGGTGTGTTCGGATTTCAATTTGGAGTTCGTATGACAGTCGAACGGATTTACGCCTATTGCGCGTTATCCGGGTTCAATGTGTTCGGACCGTTGGATCGGTTCCAATTCCTTGTATGTTGTTCCCCGTATTTTTAGGATCGTGTAGGAACTGACGGATTTTGGATTCCCGGATGCTCCGGATCAATGACTTAAAGTTCAAATTAAACCTTAACCATTTGATCATGCGATCGTGAGCAATTCGACCGTCCAATCGAGACCAAACTTTCAGGACACGTTGTTTAGGCCGTGTTGAACCTGTAGGAACTTTCGGATCTAAGTTTGGAGGTCATGGGACCTACGGGCCCGATTTGACCTAGTCGGGTTAGTTTGACCAAGTTTGACCAGGGTTGACCGAGGGTATCCCGAGGTCGCCTTGCCACGTAGTTGACTTTGTTGGACTTTTAGGAATGTCCAGATCGATTTGGAGGCCGTGGGCTCCGTGGGCCCGGGTTGACCGAAACGGGGTGTTTGACCATCGGTTGACCGTGAGTCTTCCGGGGCGGTACATGTTAAATCGGGTTTTGGTAGGATTTCAGTTTAAGGTTCTCATACGGTTCACGGTACTAATCCAATCCTCGTATCTGTCGCTTTAGGTACTTTGACTCTGCTACGCAGCAGGCGGGACCCTTCTAGGGTTATGCAACGTAGGACCAACGGTGAGTGGACTTTGTTTTCAAATGAGCATGATTTGGATGAATTGCATGAAATGCATGAAATGAGATTTAATAATGGTTTTAAATCTTGAATTTGATAATGGTTTAAAATATATTAAAAGGATTTGATTGAGGTTTATGCATGGTTTGGGTTGCCGGTTGGTATGTGGGGCCCTGGTGGTTATATTTTATGATTTCAAATACTTTTGAGTATTGAATGGGACGTAGTGACCTCTGGTGGTTTTTGGTATTGGATTTTGGATTATTAATTGGGTTATTTTGACCTTAGGGTCTTCATACTATATATATATCTACTTTGATATGGAGTTTTGGGACGTATTATATATATATATATATGTATATTGTAACAACCCGGTCCTAATTTAAGTTTAAAATATTAAAATATTAAGGCGAAGGACGATTATTCCCCGATTTAATTATTGGATTTAAAATTTGACTTTATTTTCGGGAAGGAATTTGGTGGAACGAAGTGTACCGTTGCGTCCAGCTCGTCGAAACGAGTCCGTGAACGTGCGGAACACCCGATTCCGAGCCCGAATGAACGTTTAAAGGTCTAAAAATAGTGGGGGCATTTTTGTAATTTCGAAAAAAGGGATAAAAATCAGAAACCCAGCTGGCCAATGGGCCAGCGCGTGCCAAAACCTCTCCCCCGACCTCTCTCTCTCGTCTTCCTCACGAAACCCCTCCTCTCTCTCTCCGGTATGAACCAGTAGTGCTCAGGCACGACTCCGAGCAAGGCCACCGCCCAGACCTCCACCGAACCCTCCTCTCTCCACCCTCAGTCCATCCCTCCCCTTCATATTGCCGGAAAACGCCTCGAACCGACTCTGCGAAACCGAAAATCAACCGGAGCTTCTCGCCGTCGATTGCTCCATTCCGGCCACCAAATCGATCGCCCAGGGTGAGTTTCTGTGCCTATTCTTCGAGTTCTAGATGTTTTCAAGGTTGGTTTTGATCGATTTGAAGTTTTGAAACCGATTTGAGAGTTAGGGTTTGGGTGATCGGAGTCTGTCGATTCCGGCGTGATTCCGGCCGGTTCTTGGCCTGTTCTCACTGCCAAAATGTTCCCCTCCACCCACTGATCACATAGCCATAAGTCTTGCCCCGAAACTCCAAGATTTTCCGTCGCCGTAAAAATTGCTCAAGCCACCCAACCTGGCCGCGTGGGCCAGGTGGTGGTGGTCAATCTTCGTGCCAAAACACCTCTCGTAGTCTCCCGAGCGCGTAGGTATGCTCGAACGAATTTTTGGAAATCGTTTGAGCGAAGAACCAATGTTACCGGTTAGATTTAACTAGGGTTAACTTGGGTTCGTTGAGTTTGAACCGTCGGATTGTATTGAAACTTGGAAGTTAAGTAATTGGCAATTTTAGAACCCTATAGGAATTTACGGATCGTCGATTGGAGGTCGGAAACCTATTGAACAAACGAATCGAACCTAATAAGGATTTAATCGAATAGTTAATCCTGGGGATTTCCAAGTTAATTAAACGGCTTAAATTAGAATCAAACGGGCCCGGGAAACCTTTCTAATCACAAATGAACCCTTTTAGGCCCGGGAACCCTTTTTATTCCAAGCTTGAACACCTTAGGCCCGGGGGTCGGGATTTTCATTAAATTACTATGCCGAGCTATGGTTAATTAATAAATGGTTTAATTTTTGTAATAGGTACTCAAGCTTCGGCGGAGTTGCAGGAAGGCCCTTCTAAGGGTCCGGCAAGCTCGGATCAACAGTGAGTGGACCTTTGATTTTATAAATGAATTTTCTTTCAATAAATGCTTATTTACTGTTTTTATGAATTAAATAATGATGAACATTGTTTATGAATTTTATGATTTGATTTTCTGAAGTATGAATTATGAATTTATTTTCCGAGCCTTGGATTTGGAACTTATAAGGGAATTTATGGTTATGGTTTATGAAATTGGAAAGGCTCAAGGTTTTACGTATGAAAAGGATTTTAATATTATGTTTATGAAAGGTTTCAAACCACTCTAGGTACCCAAGTATGTAACTGTTGCCTTCGGAATTATTATGCTGCCTACGGAATAATGTGATTTTGGTTATTACCCGGTCTACGGACCATTGTTGCCTTTGGTTTAAGTCTGCGCGCATGACTCACGCCCCACGAGTCTCGGGGACGCCCGGACCGTGCGGAGCGAGGCCGTGGCTCGGGTAAACTTTGTGTTTTCCGAGTCTAGCGAGGACGCGGCTCGGGTAAACTCTGTGTTTCCCGAGTCTTGCGAGGACGCAGCTCGGCTGACTTTGTGTCTCCGAGTCTAGCGAGGAATGGAATTGACAGAATTTATAAGGGTATACCTAGGTGGACTCTATTTAAAGTTGATTTGTTAATATCTTCGTTTATGAATAAGAATTTCTATTTTGATGAATTTTATAAAATTGTTTTATATGCCTACTTTAATTTGCTGTCCGTTTATAGAATTGTTTTCTAATGTTTTTAACAGTGGGGCTAACATGTTGTTTTCAATTTTCTAAAACCTACCTTTTTGGTCCACTCACCTTTTTAAATGTTTTCGCCCCCAGGCTGTAGGTTGTAGCTGAGCACCACCACTGGCCCGTCATCACCACCACCGCACTCCTACGACCTCGTGTAGGGTCCTTGACCCGAAAAACTTTGTATTTAAATACTTTAGAAGCTCTGAACTTGCCCAACTGTTTGTGAGGCCTGAGGCCGTACACTTTAATTTATGTTGGTGTGTGAACCTCAACTTGTGCTTGCTGAAGTTTGTGGAGATAAAAATTGTGCTTTCGCAGGTGTAATTAATTTGGGAATTGAGCCATTTACAGGGGAGACTCTGCCGAATTTTCGGTAGAAGTCGAACCATAAAACTTTGTTTTCTCAATTTCTTCTTATAAAGGGCAAAATGGTCAAGTGTGTCCGACACCCGACAGATGTCGGACACGGACAGGGCTTGACCCGGATTCCAAAGCGGAATTAGGGTCGGGTCTTGTCATATATTCTATACTTTGGGAAATTATATTATTATATCTTGGAAATTTATATGTATACTATTGGGTTATACTCGTAAGAGTTGTATTTATAACTTAACCACTTATTTTGGATTATACATTTGGTTTAACGGCATGTGTTTACAAATGAATTCTTGATACTTCAATTATATACCTTTGGGTTGGAATGCCCTGTGTCGGGACGTGAGGTCCCTTATGTAACTATATTGATGTTTATTGACTTTTGGTTTAAGTTGGGCTTTGATTATGGTTTTAAAGGAAATGTGACATTTGAATTGAGTAAGGTCTGTTATGCGGTCATTTGACCCTTGTGATTATTTTGAGTATAGAAATATATGTTTTGGATGGTGATGTCCTGACTTTGAGTATTTATATGGGTTAGTTGACTGATGGACTTGTATATGTCCTGGTGTCTGATGTTTGGGGTTGGGTACATTGTGAATGATTATATATATTGATTATCGCGTGATGATTGATGTGAGTGTTGTTGGCACCTTGTTATGTACCTTCCTTTGTTCTTGATACAATTACCTGGATTTGGTATGGTTCGATCCGGTGCATACCTTAACGGGGTGTAGCTGTAGACCCTTAACGGGGTAGTCTGCGCGCGTAGGACATGTTTCGGAGGTATGGTTTGGAAGTTCTACCATATAGACCTGTGAGTGTAGTCCCATTTGGACGGCTCAACCCTAGGCACGGGGTCTCGAGGAGACTGTACTTGTGTCCAGTCAAATGATCCCCTGTTGGATTGTTTTCCCCTGGTACTTGTGTGTGGTGTTGAGGTTATATTATACCTATACGCGTGTGTTAGTACTTTCGTATTCATATTTCTTTTATTGAGGATCGTTCCTCGCTTGTCGTGCTTGTGAGCACGTGGTTGTGAGAGTGGGGAAGATTGGGAAGCAGTGTGCTTGATTTGACTACAATGTTTGATGTGTTGAGTTTATTGGATTTTGAATCCTGAAACTGATTTCTTATTTATATGAATAAATGTTTTGAACTACAATTGAGTTTTGTATTGTTGGCAGGATTGATTTGAGAGGTTATGCCTCGGGAAGAGATAAAGGTTGGTGTACTCGGGAAAAAGGTTTTGAGCTGGTAGGTTTTCAACTATTTTGAGTTAGGGTGGTTTTTAAATCACCAAAGTATATAAAGAATTTCATATGCATGGTTCGCATTGTTTTAAACGGTGGGGTTAGTACTTTGATTTAAGTATGTAAAACCTTATTTTTGTCCACTCACACTCTTTCTGTTTTGCGCCCCCCAGGCCATAGTCGTTGCTTCAACACTGTTCGGCTGTGCGCTTCTCTTCCCGAGCATCGACTAGAATGTAGGACTCTTTACCCCTATTCTGTAAACTTTAAATTCCGCTGTTTGATTTGAAACTCTTAGAATGCTCTGTGTCGCCCTTTAAGGTTGTATTTGAAGGCCGGAGGCCTGTTTTGTATATCTGTAGCATGCTGGCTGTTGGGATATTTCTATCTACTGTGTTTTAGCAGGTCGATAATTTTGGGATAGTTCATATTTCAGGGGAGACTCTGCCCGATTTTCGGCAGAAGCCTTGGCCCCTTTCTTTGTAAATTTCGGGAAGAGGGAGCTTGTTTAGTTTGTGGGCTCGACACGGGTTGATGTCGGGCAAACCAGCAGGGTCTGGCTCGAGTTCCGGGGTGAAATTCGAGTCGGGTCCTGTCAATCCGAAATCAATTGGTAAAATAAAAGGGACACTTCATGTTCGTAAGATTGCAAAGTTCTATTGATTGGATTTCACTCAAAAATCTTCAAATGACAACTCCCTCCATATTATGATGTTGCCCAAGTTTTGGGCTCGATCCGAAATCAATGAGTCAAAGAAATTGGATACTTCAAGTTAGTATGAAGTTCGTACCTTTCACGGAGTGATTGTAGGATTGCAAAGTTCTATTGATTGGATTTCACTTAAAAATCACCAAAAGAATACTCCCACCATATTCTGATGTTGCCCAAGTTTTGGGTTCGATCCGAAATCAATTAGTCAAAGAAAAGGGACACTTCATGTTCGTACAAAGTTCATACTGTACACAGAGTGGTTGTAGGATTGCACTGTTCTATAGATTGGATTTCACTCAAAACTCACCAAATGACTCCTCCCACCATATTATGATGTTAACCAAGTTTTGGGCTCGATCCGAAATCAATGGGTCAAAGAAATTGGATACATCAAGTTCATACGAAATTTGTACCTTTCATGGAGTGGTTGTAGGATTGCATAGTTCTAGTGATTGATTTCACTCAAAACTCACCAAATGACTCCTCCCACCATATTACGATGTTGCCCAAGTTTTGGGATCGATCCGAAATCAATTGGTAAAAGAAAAGGGACACTTTATGTTCGTACGAAGTTCGTACTGTACACGGAGTGGTTGTAGGATTCCACTATTCTATTGATTGGATATCAATCAAAACTCACCAAATGCCTCCTCCCACCATATTATGATGTTGCCCAAGTTTTGGGATCGATTCGAAATGAATTGGTCAAAGAAATTGGACATTTCAAGTTCGTACCGTAAATGGTGTGGTTGGTGCACTGCATAGTTTTAGTGATTCAATTTCACTCAATACTCACCAAATTTCTCCTCCCCCCATATTGTGGTGTTGCCCAAGTTTTGGGCTCGATCCGAAATCAATTGGTAAACGAAAAGGGACACTTCATGTTCGTACTAAGTTCGTACTGTACACGGAGTGGTTGTAGGATTGCACTGTTCTATTGATTGGATTTCAATCAAAACTCACCAAATGACTCCTCCCACCATATTGTGGTGTTGCCCAAGTTTTGGGATTGATCCGAAATCAATTAGACAATGAAAAGCGACACTTCATGTTCGAACCTTTCACGGAGTGGTTTTATGATTGCAAAGTTCTAGTGATTGGATTTCACTCAAAACTGACCAAATGACTCCTCCCACCATATTTCGATGTTGCCCATGTTTTGGGATCAATCCGAAATCAATTGGTCAAAGAAATTGGACACTTCAAGTTCGTACCGTAAATGGTGTGGTTGGTGCATTGCATAGTTTTAGTGATTCGATTTCACTAAATACTCACCAAATGACTCCTCCCAACATATTGTGGTGTTGCCCGAGTTTTGGGATCTATCCGAAATCAATGGTTTAAAGAAATTGTACCGTAAATGGAGTGGTTGGGGCATTGCATAGTTCAAGTGATTGGATTTCACTCAAAACTCACCAAATGACTCCACAACCATATTATGATGTTGCCCAAGTTTTAGGCTCGATCCGAAGTCAATTGGTCAATGAAATTGGATACTTCAAGTTCATAGAAAGTTCGAACTTTTCATGGAGTGGTCGTAGGATTGCGTATAGTGATTAGATTTCACTCAAAACTCACCAAATGACAACTCTCACCTTAATATGATGTTGCCCAAGTTTTGGGCTAGATCCGAAATCAATGGTTTAAATAAATTGTACCGTAAATGGAGTGGTTGGTGCATTGCATAGTTCAAGTGATTGGATTTCACTCAAAACTCCCCAAATGACTACTCCCACCGAATTATGATGATGCCCAAGTTTTGGGCTCGATCCGAAATCAATTGGTCAAAGAAATTGGAAACTTCAAGTTTGTATCGTAACTGGTGTGGTTGGTGCACTGCATAGTTTTAGTGATTCGATTTCACTCAATACTCACCAAATGACTCCTCCCACCATATTGTGGTGTTGCCCAAGTTTTGGGCTCGATCCGAATTCAATGGTTTAAAGAAATTGTACCGTAAATGGAGTGGTTGGGGCATTGCATAGTTCAAGTGATTGGATTTCACTCAAAACTCACCAAATGACAACTCTCACCTTAATATGATGTTGCCCAAGTTTTGGGCTCGATCCGAAATCAATGGTTTAAATAAATTGTACCGTAAATGGAGTGGTTGGTGCATTGCATAGTTCAAGTGATTGGATTTCACTCAAAACTCCCCAAATGACTACTCCCACCGAATTATGATGATGCCCAAGTTTTGGGCTCGATCCGAAATCAATTGGTCAAAGAAATTGGAAACTGCAAGTTCGTACGATGTTCATACCGTAAATGTTGTGGTTGGTGCGTTGCATATTTCTAGAGATTGAATTTCACTCAAAACTCACCAAATGACTACTCCCACCATCTTATGATGTTGCCCAAGTTTTTGGCTCGATCCGAAATCAATTGGTTAAAGATAAGGGACACTCCATCTTCGCACGAAGTTCGTACTATACACGGAGTGGTTGTAGGATTACAGAGTTCTAGTGATTGGATTTCACTCAATACTCACAAAATGACTCCTCCCACCATATTGTGGTGCTGCCCAAGTTTTGGGCTCGATCCAAAATCAATTGGTAAAAGCAAAAAGACAATTAATGTTCGTACGAAGTTCGTACTGTACACGGAGTGGTTGTAGGATTGCACTATTCTATTGATAGGATTGCAATCAAAACTTACCAAATGACTCCTCCCACCATATTATGTTGTTGCCCAAGTTTTGGGCTCTATCCGAATTCAATTGCTCAAAGAAATTGGATATTTCAAGTTTGTACCTTTAGTGGAGTGGTTGTAGGAATGCATAGTTCTAGTGATTGGATTTCACCCAAAACTTACCAAATGACTACTCCCACCGTATTACGATGTTACCCAAGTTTTAGGATCGATCCGAAATCAATTGGTCAAAGAAATTGGAAACTTCAAGTTCGTACCGTAAATGGTATGGTTGGTGCATGGCATAGTTTTAGTGATTCGATTTCACTCAATACTCAACAAATGACTCCACCCACCATATTGTGGTGTTGCCCAAGTTTTGGGCTCGATTCGAAATCAATTGGAAAAAGAAAAGGGACACTTCATGTTCGTACGAAGTTCGTACTGTACACGGAGTGGTTGTTGGATTGCACTGTTCTATTGATTGGATTTCAATCAAAACTCACCAAATGACTCCTCCCACCATATTATGATGTTGCCCAAGTTTGGGGCTCGATCCGAAGTCAATTGGTCAATGAAATTGGATACTTCAAGTTCGTAGAAAGTTCGTACTTTTCATGGAGTGATTGTAGGATTGCATAGTTCTAGTGATTAGATTTCACTCAAAACTCACCAAATGACTCCTCTCACCTTAATATGATGTTGCGCAACTTTTGGGCTCGATCCAAAATCAATGGTTTAAAGAAATTGTACCGTAAATGGAGTGGTTGGGGCATTGCATAGTTCAAATGATTAGATTTCAATCAAAACTCACCAAATGACTACTCCCACCGTATTATGATGATACCCAAGTTTTGGGCTCAATCCGAAATCAATTGGTCAAAGAAATTGGAAACTTCAAGTTCGCACGATGTTCATACCGTAAATGTTGTGGTTGGTGCGTTGCATATTTCTAGTGATTGGATTTCACTCAAAACTCACCAAATGACTACTCCCACCATAATATGATGTTGCCCAAGTTTTGGCTCGATCCGAAATCAATTGGTCAAAGAAAAGGGACACTTCATGTTCGCACGAAGTTCGTACTATACACGGAGTGGTTGTAGGATTGCATAGTTCTAGTGATTGGATTTCACTCAAAACTCACCAAATGACTCCTCCAACCATATTATGATGTTGCCCAAGTTTTTTGCTCAACCCGAAATCAATTGGTCAAAGAAATTGGACACCAAGTTCGTACGAAGTTCGTATTTTAAATGGAGTGGTCGGTGCATTGCATATATGTTGTGATTCGATTTCACTCAAAACCCACCAAATGATTCCTCCCACCATATTGTGTTGTTACCCAAGTTTTGGGCTCGATCCGAAATCAATGTGTCAAAGAAATTGGATACATCAAGTTCGTACGAAATTCGTACCTTTCATGGAGTGGTTGTAGGATTGCATAGTTCTAGTGATTGGATTTCACTCAAAACTCACCAAATGACTCGTCCCACCATTTTATGATGTTGCCCAAGTTTTGGGCTCTATCCGAAATCAATTGGTCAAAGAAATTGGATACCTCAAGTTCGTAGGAACTTCGTACTTTTCGTGAACTAGTTGTAGGATTGCATAGTTCTAGGGATTGAATTTCACGCAAAACTCACCAAATGACTCCTCCCACCATATTCGTACTAAGATTGTACTGTAAACGGAGTGGTTGTAGGATTGCTCTGTTCTATTGATTGGATTTCAATCAAAACTCACCAAATGACTCCTCCCACCATATTATGATGTTGCCCAAGTTTTGCGCTCTATCCGAAATCAATTGGTCAAAGAAATTGGATACTTCAAGTTCGTACGAAGTTCGTACCTTTCATAGGGTGGTTGTAGGATTGCATAGTTCTAGTGATTGGATTTCACTCAAAACTTACCAAATGACTCCTCCTACCATATTATGGTGTTGCCCAAGTTCGTACCTTAAATGGAGTAGTTGGTCCATTGCATAGTTCTAGTAAATAGATTTCACTCAAAACTCACCAAATGACTCCTCCCACCATATTATCATGTTGCCCATGTTTTTTCCTCAATCCGAAATCAATTGGTCAAGGACATTGGACACTTCAAGTTCATACGAAGTTCGTACCGTAAATGGAGTGGTTGGTGCATTGCATAGTTATAGTTATTGGATTTCACTCAAAACTCACCAAATGACTCCTCCCACCATATTTTGATGTGGCCCAAGTGTTGGGCTCGATCCGAAATCAATTGGTCAAAGAAATTGGACACTTCAAGTTCGTACCGTAAATGGTGTGGTTGGTGCATTGCATAGTTTTAGTGATTCGATTTCACTCAATACTCACCAAATGACTCCTCCCACCATATTGTGGAGTTGCCCAAGTTTTGGGCTCGATCCGAATTAAATTCGTAAAAGAAAAGGGACACTTCATGTTCGTATGAAGTTCGTACTGTACACGGAGTGGTTGTAGGATTGAATTTTTCTATTCATTGGATTTCAATCAAAACTCACTAAATGACTCCTCCCACCATATTATGATGTTGCCAAGTTTTGGGCTCTATCCGAAATCAATTATTCAAGGAAATTGGATACTTCAAGTTCGTAGGAAGTTCGTACTTTTCATAAAGTGGTTGTAGGATTGCATAGTTCTAGGGATTGAATTTCACGCAAAACTCACCAAATGACTCCTCCCACCTTAATATGATGTTGCCCTGGTTTTGGGCTCGATCTGAAATTAATGGTTTAAAGAAATTGTACCGTAAATGGAGTTGTTGGTGCATTGCATAGTTCAAGTGATTGGATTTCACTCAAAACTCTCCAAATGACTACCCCCATCATTTTATGATGTTGCCCAAGTTTTAGGCTCTATCCGAAATCAATTGGTCAATGAAATTGGATACTTCAAGTTCGTAGAAAGTTCGTACTTTTCATGGGGTGGTTGTAGGATTGCATAGTTCTAGTGTTTAGATTTCACTCAAAACTTACCAAATGACTCCTCTCACCTTAATATGATGTTGTCCAAGTTTTGGGCTCGATCCGAAATCAATGGTTTAAAGAAATTGTACCGTGAATGGAGTGGTTGGTGCATTGCATAGTTCAATTGATTGGATTTCACTCAAAACTCACCAAACGACTACTCCCACCATATTATGATGATGCCCAAGTTTTGGGTCGATCAGAAATAAATTGGTCAAAGAAATTGGAAACTTCATGTTCGTACGATGTTCGTACCATAAATTGAGTGGTTGGTGCATTGCATAGTTCTAGTGATTGGATTTCACTCAAAACTCATGATATGACTCCCCCCACCATATTATGATGTTGGCCAAGTCTTGGGCTTAATCCGAAATCAATTGGTCAAAGAAATTGAATACTTCAAGTTCGTAGGAAGTTCGTACTTTTCATAGAGTGGTTGTAGGATTGCATAGTTCTGGTGATTGAATTTCATGCAAAATTCATCAAATGACTCCTCCCACCGTAATATGATGTTGCCTAAGTTTTGGGCTCGATCCGAAATCAATGGTTTATAGAAATTGTACCGTAAATGGTGTGGTTGGTGCATTGCAAAGTTCTAGTCATTGTATTTCCCTCACATCTCACTAAATGACTCCTCCCACCGTATTATGATGTTGCCCAAGTTTTGGGCTTGTTCCAAAATCAATGGGTCAAAGAAATTGGATATTTCAAGTTCGTACCTTTCATGGCGTGATTGTAGGATTGCAAAGTTCTATAGATTGGATTTCACCCAAACCTCGCCAAATCACTCGTCCTTCCATATTATATTGTTGCCCAAGTTTTGGGCTCGATGCGAAATCAATTGGTCAAAGAAATTAGACACTTCAAGTTCGTATGAAGTTCGTACAGTAAATGGAGTTGTTGTAGGATTGCATAGTTCTAGTGATTGGATTTCACTCAAAACTCACCAAATGACTCCTCCCACAATATTGTGATGTTGCCCAAGTTTTAGGCTCGATCTGAAATCAATGGTTTAAAGAAATTGTACCGTAAATCGAGTGGTTAGTGCATTGCATAGTTCTAGCGATTGGATTTCACTCAAAACTCACCAAATGACTCCTCCCACCGTATTATAATGTTGCCCAAGTTTTGGGATCTATCTGAAATCAATTGGTCAAACAAATTGGATACTTTGAGTTCGTACCGTACATGGTGTGGTTGGGGCATTGCATAGTTCTAGTGATGGAATTTCACTCAAAGCTCACCAAAGGACTCCTCCCACCATATTATGATGTTGCCCAAGTTATTTTCTCGATCCAAAATCAATTGCTCAAAGAAATTGGACACTACATGTTCGTACGAAGTTCATTCCGTAAATGGAGGTGTTGGCCAAGTCTTGGGCTCGATCCGAAATCAATTGGTCAAATAAATTGGATACTTCAAGTTCATACGAAGTTCGTACCGTACATGGAGTGGTCGTAGGATTGCAAGGTTCTAGTGAATGGATTGCACTCAAAACTCACCAAATGACTCCTCCCACCATATTATGATGTTGGCCAAGATTTGTGCTCGATCCGAAATCAGTTGGTCAAAGAAATTGGATACTTCGAGTTCATACGAAGTTCGTACCATACATGGAGTGGTTGGTGCATTGCACAGTTCTAGTGATTCGATTTCACTCAAAGCTCACCAATTGACTCCTCCCACCATATTATGATGTTAACCAAGTTTTTTGCTCATTCCGAAATCAATTATTCAATGAAATTGGACACAACATGTCCGTACGAAGTTCATTTCATAAATGGAGTGGTTGGTGCATTGCATGGTTCTGGTGATTGAATTTCACTCAAAACTCACCAAATGACTCCTCCCACCATATTATGTTGTGCCCAAGTTTTTTGCTCGATCCAAAATCAATTGCTCAAATAAATTGGACACTACATGTTCGTACGAAGTTCATTCCGTAAATGGAGATGTTGGTGCATTACATAGTTCTAGTGATTGGATTTCTCTCAAAACTCAACAAATGACTCCTCCCACTATATTATGATGTTGGCCAAGTCTTGTCTTCGATCTGAAATCAATTTGTCATATAAATTGGAATGAAGTTCTTACCATTCATTGAGTGGTCGTAGGATTGCAAGGTTCTAGTGATTGGATTACACTCAAAATTCACCAAATGACTCCTCACACCATATTATGTTGTAGCACAAGTTTTTGGATCTATCCGAAATCAATTGGTCAAAGAAATTAGATACTTCGAGTTCGTTCGAAGTTCGTACCGTACAAGGTGTTGTTGGTGCATTGCACAGTTCTAGTGATTGGATTTCACTCAAAGCTCACCAGTTGACTCCTCCCACCATATTAAGATGTTGCCAAGTTTTTTGCTCGATCCGAAATCAATTGCTCAAAGAAATTGGACACAACATGTTCGTACGAAGTTCATTCTGTAAATGGAGTGGGTGGTGCATTGCATAGTTCTAGTGATTCGATTTCACTCAAAACTCACCAAATGACTCCTCCCACCATATTATGATGTTGCCCAAGATTCGGGCACGATCCGAAATCAATTGGTCAAAGAAATTGGATACTTCAAGTTCGTACTTTTTATGGAGTGGTTGTAGTGTTGCATAGTAATAGAGATTGGATTTCACTCAAAACTCACCAAATGACAACTCCCACCATATTATGATGTTACCCAGGATTTGGGCATGATCCGAAATCAATTGGAAACTTCAAGTTCGTACGAAATTCATACTTTTTATGGAGTGGTTCTAGGATTGCATAGTTCTAGAGATTGGATTTCACTCAAAACCCACCAAATGACTCCGCCCACCATATTATGATTTTGCCCAAGTTTTGGGCCCGATCCGAAATCAATTGGTCAAAGAAATTGGACATTTCAAATTCGTACGAAGTTTGTACTGTACACGGAGTTGTTGTAGGATTGCATAGTTCTAGTGACTGGATTTCAATCAAAACTCACCAAATGACTCCTCCCACAATATTATGGTGTTGCCCATGTTTTTTGCTCGATGCGAAATCAATTGGTCAAAGAAATTGGACACTTCAAGTTCGTACTATAAATGTAGTGGTTGGTGCAATGCATAGTTCTAGTGATTGGAGTTCACTCAAAGCTCACCAAATGACTCCTCCCACCACAATATGTTGTTGTCAGAGTCTTGGGCTCGATCCGAAATCAATTGGTGAATGAAATTGGACACTAGAAGTTTGTACCGTAAATGGAGTGGTTGTTGCATTGCATAGTTCTTGTGATTGGATTTCACTCAAAATCACCAAATGACTCCTCCCACGACATTATGATGTTGCCCAAGCTTTTTGCTCGATCCGAAATCAATTGATCAAAGAAATTGGACACTTCATGTTCGTACCGTAAATGGAGTGGTTGGTGCATTGCATTGTTTTTGTGTTTGGATTTCACTCAAAACTCACCAAATGACTCCTCCCACCATATTATGATGTTGCCCAAGTCTTAGGCTCGATCCGAAGTCTATTGGTCAAATAAATTGGATACTTCAAGTTCGTACCGTAAAAAGAGTGATAGGTGCATTGCATCGTTCTAGTGAATGGATTTCACTCAAAACTCACCAAATGACTATTCCCACCATAGTTCTAGCAATTGGATTTGACTCAAAACAAACCAAATGGCTCCTCCCACCATATTATGATGTTGCCCAAGTTTAAGGCTCCATCCGAAATCAATTGGTCAAACAAATTGGATACTTCAAGTTCGTACGAAGTTCGTACCTTTCTTGTATTAGTTGTAGGATTTCATAGTTCAAGTGATTGGATTTCACTCAACACTCATCAAATGACTCCTCCCAACAAATTATAATGTTGCCCAAGTTTTGTGCTCGATCAGAAATCAATTGGTCAAAGAAATTGGACACTTCAAGTTCGTACGAAGTTCGTACTGTAAATGGAGTGGTTGGTGCATTGCATAGTTCTAGTGATTGAATTTCACTCATAACTCACCAAATGACTCCTCCCACCATATAATGATGTTGCCCAAGTTTTGGGATTGATCCGATGTCAATTGGGCAAAGATATTGGATACTTGAAGTTCGTACGATGTTCGGACTGTAAATGTAGTTGTTGGTGCGTTGCATAGTTCTAGGGATTGGATTTGACTCAAAACTCACCAAATGACTCATCCCACCATATTATGATGTTGTGAAGTTTTACGCTCGATCCGAAATCAGTTGGTCAAAGAAATTGGACACTTCAAGTTCGTACCGTAAATGGAGTGGTTGGTGCATTGCAAAGTTCTAGTGATTGGATTTCACTCAAAACTCAACAAATGACTCCTCCCACCATATTATGATGTTGCCCAAGTTTTGGGCTCGATCTGAAATCAATTAGTCAAAGAAATTGGACACTTCAAGTTCGTTCCGTAAATGGAGTGGTTGGTGCCTTGCGCAGTTCTATTGATTGGACTTCACTAAAAACCCTTCAAATGACTCCTTCCACCATATTATGATGTTCCAAAAGTTTTGGGCTCGATCCGAAATCAAATGGTCAAAGAAAATGGATACTTCAAGTCCGTACGAAATTCGTACCGAAAATGGAGTGGTTGATGCATTGCATAGTTCTAGTCATTGGATATCACTCAAAACTCACCAAATGACTCCTCCCTCCCTAATATGTTGTTCCCCAAGTTCTGGGCTCAATCCGAAATCAATTGGTCAATGGTATACGAACTTCTTACCGTACAAGGCATGGTTGTAGGGTTGCATAGTTCTAGTAATTGGATTTCACTCAAAACTCACCAAATGACTCCTCCCACTTTATTACAATGTTGCCCAAGTTTCAGGCTCGATCCGAAATAAATTGTTCAAAGAAATGAGACACTTCAAGTTCGTACGAAGTTTGTTCCGTAAATGGAGTGGTTGGTGTATTGTATTGTTCAAGTGATCAGATTTCACTCAAAACTCACCAAACGACTCCTCCCACCATATTATGATGTTCCCCAAGTTTTGGGCTCGATCCGTAATCAGTTGTTCAAAGAAATGAGACACTTCAAGCTCGTATGAAGTTCGTACCATAAATGGGGTGGATGGTGTATTGCATAGTTATAGTGATTGGATTTCACTCAAAACATACCACACGATCACTCCCACCAAATTATGATGTTGCCCAAGTTTTGGGCTTGATCTGAAATCAATGGTCAAAGAAAAAGGACACTTCATGTTCGTACGAAGGTCGTACTATACACGGAGTGGTTGTAGGATTGCATCGTTCTAGTGATTGGATTTTACTCAAAACTCACCAAATGACTCCTCCCACAATATTATGATGTTGCCGAAGTTTTGGCCTCGATCCGAAATCAATTGGTCAAAGAAAAGGGACACTTCAAGTTTGTACGAAGTTCGTAATGTACACGGAGTGGTTGTCGGATTGCATCGTTCTTGTGATTGAATTTCACTGTAAACTAAACAAATGACTCCTCCCATCATATTATGATGTTGCCCAAGTTTTGGGCTTGATCTTAAATCAATTGGTCAAAGAAATTGGACACTTCAAGTTCGTACGAAGTTCGTACCGTAAATGGAGTGGTTGGTGCATTGCATAGTTCTAGTGATTGGATTTCACTAAAAACCCACCAAATGACTCCTCCCACCATATTATGATGTTGCCCAAGTTTTTGGGTCGATACGAAATCAATTGGTCAAAGAAATTGGATACTTCAAGTTCGTAAGAAGTTCGTACCGAAAATGGGGTGGTTGATGCATTGCATAGTTCTAGTGATAGGATTTCACTGAAAAATCACCAAGTGACTCCTCCCACCATAATATGCTGTTCCCCAAGTTTTGCGCTCGAACCAAAATCAATTGGTCAAATAAATTGGAAACTTCAAGTTCATACGAATTTCTTACTCTACAAAGCGTGGTTGCAGGGTTGCATAGTTCTAGTGATTGGATTTCACTCAAAACTCATCAAATAAATGAGGACACTTCAAGTTCGTACGAAGTTTGTACCGTAAATGGTGTGGTTGATGTATTGCATAGTTCAGGTGATTGGATTCCACTTAAAACTCACCAAACGACTCCTCCCATCATATTATGATGTTCCCCAAGTTTTGGGCTCTATCCGAAATCAATTGGTCAAAGAAAAGGGACACTTCATGTTCGTACGAAGTTTGTACTTTACATGGAGTGGTTGTTGGATTACATTATTCTAGTGAATGGATTTCACACAAAACTCACCCAATGACTCCTCCCACCATATTATGTTGTTGCCCATGTTTTGGGCACGATCCGAAATCAAATGGTCAAAGAAATTGGATACTTCAAGTTCGTACCTTTCAGGGAGTTGTTGTAGGATTGCATAGTTCTAGTGATTGGATTTCACTCAAAACTCACCAAATGACTCCTCCCACCGTATTATGATGTTGGCCAAGTTTTTGGCTCGATCCGAAATCAATTGGTCAAAGAAAAGGGACACTTCATGTTCGTATTTAGTTCGTACTATACACGGAGTGGTTGTAGGATTGCATAGTTCTAGTGATTGGATTTCACTCCAAACTCACCAAATGACTCCTCCAACCGTATTGTGATGTTGCCCAAGTTTTTGGCTCGATCCGAAATCAATTGGTCACAGAAAAGGGACACTTAATGTTAAATGCGAAGTTAAATGCGATTACACGGGGTGGTTGTAGGATTGCATAGTTCTAGTGATTGGATTTTACTCAAAACTCACCAAATGACTCCTCCCACCATATTACGGTGTTGCCCATGTTTTTGGCTCGATGCGAAATCAATTGGTCAAAGAAACGGGACACTTCATGTTCGTACGAAGTTCGTACTGTACACGGACTGGTTGTACGATTGCATCGTTCTAGAGATTGGATTTCAATCTAGACTCACCAAATGACTCCTCCCACCATATTATGATGTTGCCCAAGTTTTTGGCTCGATCTGAAATCAATTGGTCAAAGAAATTGGACACTTCAAATTCGTACCGTAAATGGAGTGGTTGGTGCATTGCATAGTTCTAGTGATTGGATTTCACTCAAAACCCCCCAATTAACTCCTCGCACCACATTATGATGTTGCTGAAGTTTTGGGCTCGATCCAAAATCAATTGGTAACAGAAATTGGATACTTGAAGTTCGTACGATGTTCGTACCTTCCATGGAGTGGTTGTAGGATTGCATCGTTCTATAGATTGGATTTTACTCAAAACTCACCAAATGACTCATCCCATAATATTATGATGTTGCCCAAGTTTTCAGCTCAATCCGAAATCAATTGGTCAAAGAAAAGAGACACTTGAGGTTTGTACAAAGTTCGTACTGTATACAATGTGATTGTTGGATTGCATTTTTCTTGTGATTGGATTTCCCTCAAAACTCACGAAATGACTCATCCCACCATATTATGATGTTGCCCAAGTTTTGGGCTCGATCCGAAATCAATTGGTCAAAGAAATTGGATACTTCAAGTTCGTACCAATCAGGGAGTGGTTGTAGGATTGCATCGTTCTATTGATTGGATTTCACTGAAAACTCGCCCAATGACGCCTCCCACCATTTTATGATGTTGCCCAAGTTTTGTGCTCCATCTGAAATCAATTAGTCAAAGAAATTGGATGCTTTAAGTTCGTACGAAGTTCGTACCTTTCATGGAGTGGTTGAAGGATCGCATAGTTCTAGTGATTGGATTTCACTAAGGATCGCATAGTTTGTACTGTAAATGTAGTGGTTGGTGCATTGCATAGTTCTAGTGATTGAATCTCGCTCAAAACTCTCCAAATGACTCCTCCCACCATATTATGATGTTGCCCATATTTTGGGCTCGATTCGAAATCAATTGGTCGAAGAAATGGCACACTTCATGTTTGAACGAAGTTCGTATTATACATGGAGTGGTTGTAGGACGCATCGTTCTAGTGATTGGATTTCACTCAAAACTCCCCAAATGACTCCTTCCACCACATTATGATGTTGCCAGGATTTGGGCTAGATCCGAAATAAATTGGTTAAAGAATTTGGATACTTCAAGTTGGTACGAAGTTCATACATTTCATGGAGTGGTTGTAGGAGTTACTAGTTCTAGTGACTGGATTTCAATCAAAATTCACCAAATCACCCCCTCCCACCACATTATGATGTTGCCCAAGTTTTGGGCTCGATTCGAAATCAATTGTTCAAAGAAAGGTGACACTTCATGTTTGTACGAAGTTCGTACTGTGCACGAAGTGGTTGTAGGACTGCATCGTTCTAGTGATTGGATTTAACTCAAAACTCACCAAATGACTCCTCCCACCGTATTATAATGTTGCCAAAGTGTTGGGCTCGATCCGAAATCAATTTTTCAAAGAAAAGGGACACTTTGTGTTCCAAAGAAGTTCTTATAGTACACGGAGTGGTTTTAGGATTGCATCGTTCTAGTGATTGGATTTCACCCAAAACCCACCAAATGACTCCTTCCACCATATTATGTTGTTGCCCAAGTTTTTGGCATGATCCGAAATAAATTGGTCAAAGAAATTGGATACTTCAAGTTCGTACCTTTCACGGAGTGGTTGTAGGATTGCATAGTTCTGGTGATTTGATTTCACTCAAAACTCACCAAATAGCTCCTCCCACCAAATTGTGATGTTGCCCAAGTTTTGGGCACGATCCGAAATCAATTGGTCAAAGAAATTAGATACTTCAAGTTCGTACCGTAAATGAAGTGGTTGGTGTGTTGTGTAGTTCTTGTGAAAAGATTTCACTCAAAATCTACCAAATGACTCCTCCCACCATATTGTAATGTTGCCCAAGTTTTGGACTTGATCCGAAATCAATTGGTCACAGAAATTGGATACTTCAAGTTCGTACCTTTCACGGAGTGGTTGTAGGATTGCAAAGTTCTGGTGATTTGATTTCACTCAAAATTTACCAAATAATTCCTCCCACAGTATTATTATGTTGCCCATGTTTTGGGATCGATCCGAAATCAATTGGTCAAAGAAATTGGATACTTCAAGTTCGTACGAAGTTCATACCGTAAATGGAGTGGTTGGTGCATTGCATAGCTCTAGTGATTGGATTTCACTCAAAACTCACCAATTGACTCCACCACCATATTATGATGTTGCCCAAGTTTTGGGCTCGATTCGAAATCAATTGGTCAAAGAAATTGGATACTTCAAGTTCGTACCTTTCACGGAGTGGTTGTAGGATTGCATAGTCCTGGTGATTTGATTTCACTCAAAACTCACCAAATAGCTCCTCCCACCAAATTGTGATGTTGCCCAAGTTTTGGGCTCGATCCTAAATCTATTGGTCAAAGAAATTGAATACTTCAAGTTCGTACCTTTCATGGAGTGGTTGTAGGATCGCATAGTTCTAGTGATTGGAATTCACTCAAAACTCACCAAATGACTCTTCCCACCATATTATAATGTTGCCCAAGTTTTGGGCACGATCCGAAATCAATTCATCAAAGAAATTGGACACTTCTAGTTCGTACGAAGTTCGTACCGTAAATAGAGTGGTTGATGCATTGCATAGTTCTAGTGATTTTATTTTGCTCAAAACTCACCAAATGACTCCTCCCACCATATTATGATGTTGCCCAAGTTTTGGGCTTAATTCGAAATCAATTGGTCGAAGAAATGGCACACTTCATGTTCGTCCGAAGTTCGTATTATACACAGAGTGGTTGTAGGATCGCATCATTTTTTTGATTGAATTTCACTCAAAACTACCAGAATGACTCCGCCTACCATATTATGATGTTGCCCAAGATTTGGGCTCGATCCGAAATCAATTGGTTAAAGAACTTGGATACTTCAAGTTGGTACGAAGTTCGTACATTTCATGGAGTGGTTGCAGGACTTCGTAGTTCTAGTGACTTAATTTCAATAAAAATTCACTAAATCACTCCTCCCACCACATTATGATGTTGCCTAAGTTTTGGGCTCGATCCGAAATCAATTGGTCAAAGAAATGGGACACTTCATGTTTGTACGAAGTTCGTACTGTACACGAAGTGGTTGTAGGATTGCATCGTTCTAGTTATTGGATTTAACTCAAAACTCACCAAATGACTCCTCTCACCGTATTTCCATGTTGCCCAAGTGTTGGGCTCGATCTGAAATCAATTTGTCAAAGAAAAGGGACACTTCATGTTCCTACGAAGTTCATACAATACACGGAGTGGTTTTAGGATTGCATCGTTCTAGTGATTGGATTTCACCCAAAACCCACCAAATGATGACTCCTTCCACCATATTATGTTGTTGCACAAGTTTTGGGCATGGCCGGAAATCAATAGGTCAAAGAAATTGGATACTTAAAGTTGGTACGAAGTTCGTAACGAAAATGGAGTGGTTGGTGCATTGCATGGCTTTTGTGATTGGATTTCACTCAAAACTCATCAATTGACTCCTCCCACCATATTATATTGTTGCCCAAGTTTTGGGCTTGATTCGAAATCAATTGGTCAAAGAAATTGGATACTTCAAGTTCGTACCTTTCATGGAGTGGTTGTAGTATTGCATAGTTCTGGTGATTTGATTTTACTCAAAACTCCCCAAATAACTCCTCCCACCATATTATAATGTTGCCCAAGTTTTGGCCTCGATTCGAATTCAATTGGTCAAAGAAATTGGATACTTCAAGTTCGTACCTTTCACAGAGCGGTTGTAGGATTGCATAGTTCTAGTGATTTGGTTTCACTCAAAACTCACCGAATAACTCCTCCCACCATATTATGATGTTGCCCAAGTTTTGGGCTCGATCCGAAATCAATTGGTCAAAGAAATTGGATACTTCAAATTCGTATGAAGTTTGTACCGTAAATGGAGTGGTTGGTGCATTGCATAGCTCTAGTGATTTGATTTCACTCAAAACTCACCAATTGACTTCTCCCACCATATTATGATGTTACCCAAGTTTTGGGCTCTATTCGAAATCCATTGGTCAAAGAAATTGGAAACTTTAAGTTCGTACCTTTCACGGAATGTTTGTGGGATTGCATAGTTCTGGTGATTTGATTTCACTCAAAACTTACCAAATAACTCCTCCCACCAAATTATGATGTTGCCCAAGTTTTGGGCTCGATCCGAAATCAATTGCTCAAAGAAATTGGATACTTCAAGTTCGTGCGAAGTTTGTACATTTCATGGAGTGGTTGAAGGATTGCATAATTCTAGTGATTGGAATTCACTCAAAACTCACCAAATGACTCCTCCCACCATATTGTGATGTTGCCCATGTTTTGGGCTCGATTCGAAATCAATTGGTCGAAGAAATGGCACACTTCATGTTCGTACGAAGTTCGTATTATACATGGAGTGGTTGTAGGATCACATCGATCTTGTGATTGGATTTCACTCAAAACTCCCAGAATGACTCCGCCTACCATATTATGATGTTGCCCATGATTTGGGCTCGATCCGAAATCAATTGGTTAAAGAAATTGGATACTTCAAGTTGGTACAAAGTTCGTACAATTCATGGAGTGGTTGTAGTACTTCATAGTTCTAGTGACTTGATTTCACACAAAACTCAGCAAATGACTCCGCCCACCATATTGTGATGTTGCCCAAGATTTCGGCTCGATCCGAAATCAATTGGTTAAAGAAATTGGATACTTCAAGTTGGTACAAAGTTCGTACATTTCGTGGAGTGGTTGTACGACTTCATAGTTCTAGTGACTGGATTTCACTCAAAACTCACCAAATGACTCCTCCCACCATATTATGATGTTGCCCAAGTTTTGGGCTCGATCTAAAATCAATTGGTCAAAGAAATTGGACACTTCAAGTTCGTACCATTAATGTAGTGGTTGGTGCATTGCATAGTTCTAGTGATTGGATTTCACTCAAAACTCACCAAATGACTCCTCCCACCATATTATTTTGTCGCCCATGTTTTGTGCTCGATCCGAAATCAATTGGTCAAAGAAAAGGGACAATTCATGTTCGTACGAAGTTCATACTGTTGATGGAGTGGTTGTAGGATTGCGTTGTTCTAGTGATTAGATTTCGCTCAAAACTCACCAAATGACTCCTCCCACCATATTATGATGTTGCTCAAGATTTAGGCTCGATCCGAAATCATTTGGTTAAAGAAATTGGATAATTCAAGTTCGTACGAATGTCGTACTTTCATGGAGTGGTTGAAGGATTGCATAGTTCTAGTGACTAGATTTCACTCATAACTCACCAAATGACTCCTTCCACTCAAAACATGTTCTACGTGCGCAGACTACCCCGTTAAGGGTCTACAGCTACACCCCGTTAAGGTATGCACCGGATCGAACCGTATCCAAGTAACCGTATCAAAACAATCGCCACCCGATAATCAATATAAGAACAGGAGGAAGTACATAACCAGTGCTAATCGCACACAAATCAATCGCCACGCGATAACCAGTATATATACATATATATATATATATATATATATATATATATATAACCAATCACTTTCCAATTCCCAAAACATCGACACCAGGACATATACAGTCCATCACCAACTAACCAATATATATACTCAAAATCGTGACATCACCGTCCAAACATATATTTCCATATTTAAAATAGTCACAAGGGTCAAATGACCGCATAACAGACCTTAATCAATTCAGATGTCACATTTCCTTTAAAACCATATTCAAAACCCAATCAATGCTCAAGCCAAGCATATCAATTCAAAACCCGAATATAACGTAAGTCGCAATGATAGACATATCATAAAATATAGCCATGAAGGCTCCAATACTTAAACCGGAAACCCGAAGTTCATAAACGTAATTATTAAATAAATTCCATTAAAAACCATGAATCTTCAAATCCAAGATTCAAAATAAATATCCAAAGTATATATAACCAAAGTTTAGTTCACCGTTTCTTAAACCATTAATATACATTTTCTGAAAACCTTTATTCAACGTATAAGTATTATTCGTAAAGTATATATATATATATATATATATATATATACCCGCCAAAACCGAGTATGAAATCGCCCGGACGATACCAACGTCCCCTTAAACCCAAGTACATAATTAAAACATAATATAACAAATCTTTAAATATAATATCCAAGAAAATCATTAAATTCCCATTTATGTATAATAATCCATTAAATCTATATTTTATAAAGTATAACGATTTCAAGCTTAAAATAGCTCAATTATATAATCTAATTTCCATACGAAAACCACCGAGCGTTCACCACGTCCCGTTCAATACCCAAAGGTATAAATAATGATAAAATATAGCCATTAGGGCCCCACATACAAATCTGAAAACCCGAATCAAGCATTAAACTCAAATGCTAGTTCTTTTAGTATTTTTCAACCAAAGTCAAATAAGACTTAAACATTCATCACATTCAAGATTTAAAACAATTATTAAATCTCCTTTCATGCATTTCATGTTCTTTTGAAAACAAAGTCCACTCACCGTTGGTCCTACGCTGCATAACCCTAAAAGGGTCCCGCCTGCTGCGTAGCAGAGTCAAAGTACCTAAAGCGATAGATACGAGGATTGGATTAGCACCGTGAATCGAACGAGAACCTCAAACTTAAATCCTACAAAGACCCGACTTAACGTGCACGTACGTCGTACTAAAGATTCTAGTCAAACTACCTCTTTTAACTAGTGGGAACGCCCCGGAAGACTCACAGTCAACCGACGGTCAAACACTCCATTTTGGTCAACCCGAGCCCGCGGAGCCCACGACCTACAAATCGATCCGAACATTCCTAGAAGTCCAACAAAGTCAACTACGTGGCAAGGCGACCTTGGGAAACCCTCGGTCAACCCTGGTCAAACTTGGTCAAACTAACCCGACTAGGTCAAACTGGGCCCGTAGGTCCCATGACCTTCAAACTTAGATCTGATAGTTCCTACAGGTTCAACACGGCCTAAACAATGTGTCCTGAAAGTTTGGTCTCGATCGGACGGTCGGATTGCTCACGATCGAACGATCGGACGGTTACGGTTTAATTCAAGCTTTAAGTCATTGATCCGTACCATCCGGGACTCCGGATTACGATCCGTCAATTCCTATACGATCCTAGAAATACGAGGAACATCATACGGGAATTCAGATTCGATCCAATGGTCCAAACCCATCGAACCTAAACAACGCATAATAGGCGTACATTGGTTCGAGGTCCAAACGATGTCCGAATCAGAATCCGAACATACGTACGCGCTCACAGCGACACGAGGATTGCATTGGGACAAGGAACCACCACCACAACACCACCACGCACCGTCACATGAGCTACCGTGGGTGGTGGGTGTGTAGAGCGATTCCGGCCAACGCAAAAATGTCAAGACCGTTCCCAACCCATACACCATTCGACTCATCTCGACGAGAGGGACTCAGTACCGTCGAGAGCCGGCGAAGAACCGCCGTGATCTGGCCAGAAAATTGATCCAAAGAACAGGCCAAATCGGGGTTTGAGATCCGATAACCCAGAGGCCAAATCGATCCCCAACAACCTCGAAAATAGCTTAAGCAAGAAGAGAGGAACGACTACATACCATATTCGAAGCAAACAGCTGCCGGAATCGCCCGATCGACGCAGGAAAGAATGGTGGATTCGTCATATTTTCAAGCGCTTCCAGTCGCCGTTAGCCGCCAAATCAGCCGGTGACAAGGGGTGGTTTGTGACTCGGAGGCTGAGGCGGTTCCAACGCAACCCACCCGAGCCCTTGCCGTGCCAGAATGAGCGAGATCAAAGAGAGAGAAGGGAGAGATCATACGCAGGAGAGAGAAGGGAGGAGAGAGAAATCGATTCTGGTTTCTGATTGGGCCACTTGTCGTTTTTATAATAATTTATTCATTTTCGTAAATTACCAACATTCCCCTCAAGCTCCCGACCTCGTATCGAAATGCGCCGCCCGTCAACGGACTCGTTTTGACGAGACGGACGCAATGGCGCAACTCGTTTCGCCAAATTCCGTCCCGAAAATATCGTTGACCAAAATGGCCTTTAATTATTAAATTCCAATTTTAATTCCAATTTAACTTAATTAATTCCTTTTAATCCATTTTTATTTACTCAAATTATCCAATTTAATTATTTTAATTTCTTTTAATTTATTTACTTGTATTTTTAGGTCAGGGACGTCACACTAGAACTTTGCAATCCTACAACCACTCCATGAAAGGTACGAACTTCGAACGAACTTGAAGTATCCAATTTCTTTTACCAATTGATTTCGTATAGGGCCCAAATCTTGGGAAATATCAAAATATGGTGGGAGGAGCTATTTGGTGAGTTTTGAGAAAAATCTAATCACTAGAACAATGCAATCCTACAACCACTCCGTGTACAGTACGAACTTCGTACGAACATGAAGTGTCCCTTTTCATTTTCCAATTGATTTCGGATCGAGCCCAAAACTTGGGCAACAACATAATATGGTGGGAGGAGTCATTCGGTGCGTTTTGAGTGAAATCCAATCACTAGAACTATTCAATGCACCAACCACTCCATTTACCAACTCACCAAATGATTTTTGATCGAGCCCAAAAATTGGGCAACATCATAATATGGTGGGAGGAGTCATTTGGTGAGTTTTTAGTGAAATCCAATCTCTAGAACTTTGCAATCCTACAACCACTCCATGAAAGGTACGAACTTCGTACGAACTTGAAGTGTCCAATTTCTTCGACCAAATGATTTCTTATCGAGCAAAAAACTTGGGCAACATCATAAGATGGTGGGAGGAGTCATTTGGTGAGTTTTGAGTGAAATCCAATCACTAGAACTATGCAACACACCAACGACTCCAATTACGGAACGTACTTCATACGAACTTGAAGTGTCCAATTTCTTTGACCAATTGATTTCGGATAGAGGCCCAAACCTTAGGCAACATCGTAATATGGAGGGAGGAGTCATTTGGTGAGTTTTGAGTGAAATCCAATAACTAGAACTATGCAATGCCCTGACCACTCCATGTACGGTACGAACTTGAAGTCCCCAATATCTTTGACCAATTGATTTTGATCGAGCCCAAAACTTGGGCAACATCATAATATGGTGGGAGGAGTCATTTGGTGAATTTTGAGTGAAATCTAATCTCTAGAACTTTGCAATCCTACAACCACTCCATGAAAGGTACGAACTTCGTACGAACATGAAGTATCCAATTTCTTTGACCAATTGATTTCGGATCGAGCTCAAAACTTGGGCAACATCGTAATATGGTGGGAGGAGTCATTTGGTGAGTTTCGAGTAAAATCCAATCACTAGAATGATGCAATCCTACAACCACTCCATGTATAGTACGAACTTCGTATGAACGTGAAGTGTCCCAATTTCTTTGACCAATTGATTTCGGATCGAGTAAAAAACTTGGGCAACATCATAATATCGTGGAAGTAGTCATTTGGAGAGTTTTCAGTGAAATCCAATCACTAGAACTATGCAATGCACCAGGCACTACATCTACGGTACGAACTTCGTACGAACTTGAAGTGTCCAATTTCTTTGACCAATTGATTTAGGATCGAGCCCAAAACTTGGGCAACATCATAATACGGTGGGAGCAGTTATTTGGTGAGTTTCGAGAGAAATCCAATTACTACAACTATGCAATGCACCAACCACTCCATGCACGGTACGAACTTCGAACGAACGTGTCGTGTCGAATTTCTTTTACCAATTGATTTCTTATCGAGCAAAAAACGTGGGCAACATCATAAAATTGTGGGAGGAGTCATTTGGTTGGTTTTCAGTGAAATCTAATCACTAGAATGATGCAATCCTACAACCACTCCGTGTACGATTTAACACTCCATTTACTGCATTTAACTTCGCATTTAACAGGAAGTGTCCTTTTTTTTACCAATTGATTTAGGATCGAGCCCAAAACTTGGGCAACATCATAATATGGTGGGAGGAGTCATTTGGTGAGTTTCGAGAGAAATCCAATCACTACAACTATGCAATGCACCAACCACTCCATGCACAGTACGAACTTCGTACAAACTTGTAGTGTCCAATTTCTTTTACCAATTGATTTCTTATCGAGCAAAAAATGTAGGCAACATCATAATATGGTGGGAGGAGTCATTTGGTGAGTTTTGAGTGAAATCCAATCACTTGAACTTTGCAATGCACCAACCACTCCATTTACGGTACGAACATGAAGTGTCAAATTTCTTTGACTGATTGATTTCGGATCAAGCCCAAAACTCGGGCAACAACATAATATGGTGGGAGGACTCATTTGGTGAGTTTTGAGTGAAATCCAATCTCTAGAACTATGCAATGCTACAACCACTACATGAAAGGTATGAACTTCGTATGAACTTGAAGTATCCAATTTCTTTGACCAATTGATTTCATATCGGGCCCAAATCTTGGGCAACGCCACAATTTGGTGGGAGGAGTCATTTGGTGGGTTTTGAGTGAAATCCTACAACCACTCCGTGTACAGTATGAACTTCGTACGAACATGAAGTGTCCAATTTCTTTGACCAATTGATTTCGGATCGAGCCCAAAACTTGCGCAACATCGTAATATGGTGGGAGGAGTCATTTGGTGAGTTTTGAGTGAAATCCAATCTCTAGAACTTTGCAATTCTACAACCACTCCATGTACGGTACGAACTTCGTACGAACTTGAATTGTCCAATTTATTTGACCAATTGATTTCGTATATAGGAAAAAACTTGGGCAACATCATAAGACAGTGGGAGGAGTCATTTGGTGAGTTTTGTGTGAAATCCAATCTCCAGAACTTTGCAATCCTTTAACCACTCCATTAAAGGTACGAACTTCGTACGAAGATTAAGTATCCAATTTCGTTGACCAATTGATTTCGGATTGAGCCCAAAACTTGGGCAACATGATAATATGGTGGGAGGAGTCATTTGCCGAGTTTTTAATGAAATCCAACCACTAGAACTATGCAATCCTACAACCACTCCGTGTACAGTACGAAATTCGTACGAACTTGAAGTGTCCCTTTTCTTTTACCAGTTCATTTCGGATCGCGCCCAAAACTAGGGTAACATCATAATATGGTGGGAGGATTGATTTGTTGAGATTTGAAGTTGAAGTGTCCAATTTCTTTGACCAATTGGTTTCGGAACGAGCAAAAAACTTGGGCAACATAATAATTTGGTGGGAGGAGTCATTTGGTGAGTTTTGAGTCAAATCCAATCACTAGAACTTCGCAATCCTACAACCATTCCATGAAACGTACGAACATCGTATGAACTTGAAGTATCCAATTTCTTTGACCAATTCATTTCGGATCGCGCCCAAAACTTGCGTAACATCATAATATGGTGGAAGGATTTATTTGTTGAGATTTCAGTGAAATCCAATCTCTAGAACTATGCAATGCACCAACCACTCCATGAAAGGTACGAACTTCGTATGAAGTTGAAGTGTCCAATTTATTTGACCAAATGATTTCGGATCGAGGAAAAAACTTGGACAACATGATAATATGGTGGAAGGAGTCAGTTGGTGAGTTTTGAGTGAAATCCAATCACTAGAACTATGCAATCCTACAACCACTCCGTATACAGTACGAACTTCATGCGAACATGAAGTGTCCCTTTTCTTTGACCAATTGATTTCAAATCGAGCCCAAAACTTGGGCAACATCATAATATGGTGGGAGCAATTGTTTGGAGAGTTTTGAGTGAAATCCAATCACTAGAAATATGCAATGCACCAAGCACTCCTTTTACGGTACCAACATTGTACGAACTTGAAGTGTCCAATTTCTTTGACCAATTCATTTCGGATCGAGCAAAAAACTTGGGCAACATCACAATATGGTGGGAGGAGTCATTTGGTGAGTTTTGAGTGAAATCCAATCACTTGAACTATGCAATGCACCAACCACTCCATTTACGGTACAATTTCTTTAAACCATTGATTTTGGATCGAGCCCAAAACTTGGGTATCATCATATTAAGGTGGGAGGAGTCATTTGGTGAGTTTTGAGTGAGATCCAATCACTAGAACTATGCAATCCTACAACCACTCTATGAAAAATACGAACTTTCTACGAACTTTAAGTATCCAGTTTCATTGACCAATTGACTTTGTATCGAGCCCTAAACTTGGGCTACATCATTATGTGGTGGGAGGAGTCATTTGGTGAGTTTTGATTGAAATCCAATCAATAGAACAGTGCAATCCTACAACCACTCCGTGTACAGTACGAACTTCGTACGAACAAGAAGTGTCCCTTCTCTTTTACCAATTGATTTCGGATCGAGCCCAAAACTTGGGCAACACAACAATATGGTGGGAGGAGTCATTTGGTGGGTATTCAGTGAAATCGAATCACAAAAACTATGCAATGCAACAACCACACCATTTACGGTACGAACTTAATGTGTCCAATTTCTTTGACCAATTGATTTCAGATCGATCCCCAAAGTTGGGCAACATCGTAATATGGTGGGAGGAGTCATTTGGTGAGTTTTGAGTGAAATCCAATCACAAGAACTACGCAATCCTACAACCACTCCATGAAAGGTACGAACTTCTGCGAACTTGAAGTATCCAATTTCATTGACCAATTGACTTCGGATCGAGCCCAAAGCTTGGGCAACATCACAATATGGTGGGAGGAGTCATTTGGTGAGTTTTGAGTGAAATCCAATCACTGGAACTATGCAATGCACCAACCACTCCATTTACGGTACAATTTCTTTAAACCGTTGATTTTGGATCGAGCCCAAAACTTGGGCAACATCATATTAAGGTGGGAGGAGTCATTTGGTGAGTTTTGAGTGAAATCCAATCACTAGAACTATGCAATCCTACAACCACTCCATGAAAAGTACGAACTTTCTACGAACTTTAAGTATCCAGTTTCATTGACCAATTGACTTCGTATCGAGCCCTAAACTTGGGCTACGTCATAATGTGGTGGAAGGAGTCATTTGGTGAGTTTTGATTGAAATCCAATCAATAGAACAATGCAATCCTACAACCACTCCGTGTACATTTAACTTCGTACGAACAAGAAGTGTCCCTTCTCTTTTACCAATTGATTTCGGATCGAGCCCACAACTTGGGCAACACAACAATATGGTGGAAGGAGTCATTTGGTGGGTATTCAGTGAAATCAAATCACTAAAACTATGCAATGCAACAAACACACCATTTACGGTACGAACTTAATGTGTCCAATTTCTTTGACCAATTGATTTCGGATCGATCCCCAAAGTTGGGCAACATCGTAATATGGTGGGAGGAGTCATTTGGTGAGTTTTGAGTGAAATCCAATCACTAGAACTATACAATCCTACCACCACTCCATGAAAGGTACGAACTTCGTACGAACTTGAAGTATCCAATTTCATTGACCAATTGACTTCGGATCGAGCCCAAAGCTTGGGCAACATCACAATATGGTGGGAGGAGTCATTTGGTGAGTTTTGAGTGAAATCCAATCACTTGAACTAAGCAACGCACCAACCACTCCATTTATGGTACAATTTCTTTAAACCATTGATTTCGGATCGAGCCCAAAACTTGGGCAACATCAAATTAAGGTGGGAGGAGTCATTTGGTTAGTTTTGAGTGAAATCCAATCACTAGAACTATGCAATCCTACAACCACTGCATGAAAAGTACGAACTTTCTACGAACTTGAAGTATCCAATTTCATTGACCAATTGACTTCGGATCGAGCCCAAAATTTGGGCAACACCACAATATGGTGGGAGGAGTCATTTGGTGAGTATTGAGTGAAATCGAATCACTAAAACTATGCAATGTACCAACCACAACATTTACGGTACGAACTTGAAGTGTCCAATTACTTTGACCAATTGATTTCGGATCGATCCCAAAAGTAGGGCAACACCGCAGTATGGTGGGAGGAGTCATTTGGTAAGTTTTGGGTGAAATCCAATCACTAGAACTATGCAATCCTACAACCACTCCATGAAAGGTACGAACTTCGTACGAACTTGAAGTATCCAATTTCTTTGACCAATTGATTTCAGATAGAGCCTAAAACTTGGGCAACAACATAATATGGTGGGAGGAGTCATTTGGTAAGTTTTGATTGAAATCCAATCAATAGAACAGTGCAATCCTACAACCACTCTGTGTACAGTACGAACTTCGTACGAACATGAAGTGTTTTTTTTCTTTTGCCAATTGATTTCGGATCGAGCCCAAAACTTTGGTGACAATGCAATATGGTGGGAGGAGTGGTTTGGTGATTATTGAGTGAAATCGAATCACTAAAACTATGCAATGCACCAACCACACCATTTCCAGTACGAACTTGAAGTGTCCAATTTCTTTGACCAATTGATTTCTTATTGATCCCAAAACTTGGGCAACAACGTAATATGGTGGGAGGAGTCATTTGGTAGTTTTGAGTGAAATCCAATCTCTAGAACGATGCATGATCGGTTCATAATTGTATATCATTTTGTACCCTTCTTGCATATGATTTAGTTATGTTTTTGAGTTAAACTTGTGCTTTTAATCTCTTTTATGTTTGTCATTCAGTTAGTTGAGCTTTAGGTAGCAATGGGGGCCCAAATGTGCAAAATAGTCCAAAAACGTGCAAACGGAGTTAGCAATTTGTTTCAGCCTTATCTCCTTCCTCCAAACTTGGATTGGCCCAAATGACATGTGGTTGGAAAGATGACATTCTAAAATTGAAGATGGATGGCTCAATGTCATCAGTTGCTTAAGGGAAGCCCAATTCGTGAGCCCATGAAGTTGCTTGGTCATGATGAGCTGTGCATGTGATGTGATTTCTGGTGGGATTCTTGGTGAGTTGCATGTGGGAGCTTGGTCAAATCTGTTTCCAACCTCAAAACCACTCTTTGATACACTTGTTTACTTGTTTTTAATTGCAATTTCGTTTTGCTTCATTTGTTTTCACAAAAATCAATCACTCTCACTTTAAAATCTGTTTTAGACTTAACTTCTTGTTTCTTGAATTAGGTAATCTAAGTACATAACGAATTTTAACTTCTCAGTCCTCATGGGTACGACCTCGTACTTGTCTTGCTATACTACTAATTGGCTCGTACACTTGCGAGTTAACAAATGCACCACTACAACAACTCAGTGTACTGTATGAACTTCGTACGAACATGAGGTGTCCCTTTTCTTTGACCAATTGATTTCGGATCGAGACCAAACTTGGGCAACACGATAATATGGTGGAAGGAGTCATTTGGTGAGTTATGAGTGAAATCCAGTCACTAGAACTATGCAATCCTTCAACCACTCCATGAAAAGTACAACATTCGTACGAACTTGAATTATCCAATTTCTTTAACCAAATGATTTCGGATCGAGCACAAATCTTGAGCAACATCATAATATGGTGGGAGGAGTCATTTGGTGAGTTTTGAGCGAAATCTAATCACTAGAACAACGCAATCCTACAACCACTCCATCAACAATATGAACTTCGTACGAACATGAATTGTCCCTTTTCTTTGACCAATTGATTTCGGATCAAGCACCAAACATGGGCGACAAAATAATATGGTGGGAGGAGTCATTTGGTGAGTTTTGAGTGAAATCCAATCACTAGAACTATGCAATGCACCAACCCCTACATTAATGGTACGAACTTGAAGTGTCCAATTTCTTTGACCAACTGATTTCAGATCGAGCCCAAAACTTGGGCAACATCATAATATGGTGGGAGGAGTCATTTGGTGAGTTTTGAGTGAAATCCAGTCACTAGAACTATGAAGTCGTACAACCACTCCACGAAATGTACGAACTTTGTACCAACTTGAAGTATCCAATTTCTTTAACCAATTGATTTCGGATCGAGCCGAAATCTTGGGCAACATCATAATATGGTGGGCGGAGTCATTTGCTGAGTTTTGTGTGAAATCAAGTCACTAGAACTATGAAGTACTACAACCACTCCATGAACTGTACGAACTTCGTACCAACTTGAAGTATCCAATTTCATTAACCAATTGATTTCGGATCGAGCCCAAATCATGGGCAACATCATAATATGGTAGGCGGAGTCATTCTGGGAGTTTTGAGTGAAATCCAGTCACAAGAACGATGCGATCCTACAACCACTCCATGTATAATAAGAACTTCGTACGAACATGAAGTGTGCCATTTCTTCGACCAATTGATTTCGAATCGAGCCCAAAACATGGGCAACATCATAATATGGTGGGAGGAGTCATTTGGTGAGTTTTGAGCGAAATACAATCACTAGAACTATGCAATACACCAACCACTCCATTTACGGTACGAACTAGAAGTGTCCAATTACTTTGACGAATTAATTTAGGATCGTGCCCAAAACTTGGGCAACATTATAATATGGTGGGAGGACTCATTTGGTGAGTTTTGAGTGAATTTCAATCACTAGAATTATGCAATCCTACAACCACTCCATGAAAGGTACAAACTTAAATGCAGTAGGAAGTATCCAATTTCTTTGAGCAATTGATTTCGGATCGAGCCCAAAACTTGGGCAACATCATAATTTGGTGGGAGGAGTTATTTGGTAAGTTTTGAGTGAAATCAAATCACCAGAACTATGCAATCCTACAAACATTCCGTGAAAGGTACGAACTTAAAGTATCCAATTTCTTTGACCAATTGATTTCGAATAGAGCCCAAAACTTGGGTAACATCATAATATGGTGGGAGAAGTCAATTGGTGAGTTTTGAGTGAAATCCAATCACTAGAGCTATGCAATGCACCAACCACTCCATTTATGGTACGAACTTCATACGAATTTGAAGTATCCAATTTCTTTGACCAATTGATTTCGGATCGAGCCCAAAACTTGGGCAACATCATAATATGGTGGGAGGAGTTATTCGGTGAGTTTTGAGTGAAACCAAATCACTAGAACTATGCAATCCTACAACCACTCTATGAAAGGTACGAACTTGAAGTATCCAATTTCTTTGACCAATTGAATTCGAATCGAGGACAAAACTTGGGCAACATTATAATATGGTGGGAGGAGTTATTTGGGGAGTTTTGAGTAAAATCAAATCACCAGAACTATGCAATACTACAACCACTCCGTGAAAGGTACGAACTTGAAGTATCCAATTTCTTTGACCAATTGATTTCGAATCAAGCCCAAAACTTGGGCAACATTATAATATGGTGGGAGGAGTCATTTGGTGAGTTTTGAGTGAAATCTAATCACTAGAACTTTGCAACGCACCAACCACTCCGTTTACGGTACGAACTTGGTACGAACTTGAAGTATCCAATTTCTTTGACCAATTGATTTCGAATCAAGCCCAAAACTTGTGCAACATTATAATATGGTGGGAGGAGTCATTTGGTGAGTTTTGAGTGAAATCTAATCACTAGAACTATGCAACGCACCAACCACTCCATTTACGGTACGAACTTCGTACGAACTTGAAGTATCCAATTTCTTTGACCAATTGATTTCGGATCGAGCCCAAAACTTCGGCAACATTATAATATGGTGGGAGGAGTTATTTGGTGAGTTTTGAGTGAAATCAAATCAACAGAACTATGCAATCCTACAACCACCTCGTGAAAGGTACGAACTTGAAGTATCCATGGAGTAGAAGAACTTGAAGCAACCCTCGGCCGAGTTGTGCTTCTCATGGCCACGGGCTATCCCATTGGCCATTGGCTCGGTGTCCGCAAAGTTAGCCAAACCTCTCAGGTTAGGGAAATAGGTCTGCAACCAGAACTGGAATACCCACAGAGGACCGCCATGCTTCGGACTCAGACCCGTCACCACAATATCATGGAGTACCCGGTACATGCTTGCAAGGGCGGCCGGGCCAAGTGCCAGCTTTATACCTGCGGCCAAGGAATCGGCTGTGGCCGTGTACTCCAATGTCACCTTGTTGGACTGCACACAAAATACAAACTTGCACAGCCAGTAGAGGAGGAAGGCCGCATGCTCATGCTCGCCCGCAAGTTGCTGAATTCCTTTCTTCTCGTCAGTTCGAGCGAACTCCTTGTAGAATGTGGAGTAATTCAATTTGTTCTTGTTCCTCCCAGCCCTGGGAAGGGAGTCCCAAAGACCCTTGAAGCTGCCAGCGTACTCCGGGACTGTCATGATGGCGTTTATCTCTCGGCCAATGGTAGGAAGGCCAAAGAGCGCAGCCATATCCAGGACCGTGGGCATCATTGGGCCGACCCTCAAGTTAACAGTATTCGTAGCCAAGGACCAGAAACATAAGGCCGAGACCAGGAGGGATTTATCCATCTTCACCTGTTTGTTAAACAACTTGATGGCATGGTAGATGCCCAACCTCTTCCATTGCTCTCCAAAGTAGTGCTCCATCCTTGGCAACCATGCTAGCCACTCTGGAGTTACCATTGGCCATTAGGTTTGAGGCCTTGGAGTTTCCCATTCTTTCAGATCACCGCTGAAGAAGCATGACTCATCAGCAAGCTCGGCCTGGAATACTTCGACCATACAATCAGGGATCCCATTTTCAAAGAATGGGCCAAGAAAGCATCGGCCAGTATACTCCTCAGCCTCATTCATAGTCTCATCAAGGATGTCGAACTCGGTCTCGCTCTCGGCCTCGGCCTGGGTCGAGACAATCTTCCCATAAAACTCGACTCGGGTCACTCAAAAAAACAAAAAACAAAAACTCGACTCGGGTCACCCCAAAAAAAAAAACCTCGACCAGTGTCTGCCAAAACGGCCTTTTATTTGACCCTCTCTGTCCAAGACATGTTCTCGGCCAAATCTTCTCGGGTCAGGTCTCTCGGGTCAAAAAGTTTAAAATTTTTTTTAAAAAAAAATTAAAAAAAAAGGTGGGCATAGGCTCGGCCAAACCAACATTCTCGTCCCAAAGAGCATTCTCGCCCAAGTAGCCTTCACGGCCAAGGTCCCTCTCGGCCTAAGGCCACTCTTCCAAACCTCTCGGCCCAAGGTATCTCTCGGCCTAAGGCCACTCTTCCACTCTTCCAAACCTCTCGGCCTAAGTCCATTCCTTGTCGGTCTAACTCTAGATCTCGACCGAGTCACCAAAAAAAAACAAAAAACAAAAAAAAACAAAAAAAAAACGGAAGAACATTCAAACCCTGAAAACCCAAAAAACGCAGAGGAGATCGAAGAGAACTAACCAGTTTCAATGAATCCATGCGAGATCTGAAGGTTGTGGAGATAGAAGCCGTCAGAGAGCTTTGAACCCAAAATCGAAACGGAGGAGACACCTGAATCGAAATTAGAGATTCAAGTTAGAACAAAAGAAAAAATCGATATATGCTTCAAGAAATCGAAGAATTGAGGAAGCCTTACCTGTTTTCGTTACTGTATGCGAGAGATTGGGACCGAAGAAACAGAAAGGTTGCAGGGGTTGTCAGAGTTCGCAAGAACCCTCGAATAAGAAGCTGGGATCTGAGGAACTAAAGGAAAAGTTCGTGATTTCTCATGGGTTGTTCAAGGACTGAAGCAATCATAGAAGCAAGGAGAGGGTTTGAAGAGTTTGAATGTCTCTGAAGTCCTGAAATTGCGCAATGAAGAAAACGATGTGAAACAATCGAAGGGGGTTGAGTTCTCACTTGTTCTTGAGGGTGGCTGGGTTTCTGAAAACTTGAAGAACCAGGAATAAAAGGGCAGACTGGGTTTTGAGTTCTCACTTCAAGGTTTTAAAAATCTCTTACCAAGTCCTTTGTGGGTTTTGGGCTAAGAGATTGGAGAAGCCACGAGATGGGGGGAGGTTTTTGAAGTGTTCGGGGAATTTCTGAAATTTTCAAAAAGTGGGGTCTTTTCTTCTGCAACCATTACACCTCTCAAGAAAAGTGACGGCTCCAGCAGTTAAAAGTAATTAAGTGTATTTATTGCCCACCCCTTTAGCATCAAAGGTGGAAGAAGTCCATTCCTTAAAATCCATTCGGCCTTAGCCTTGGCCGAACTATATTGCAAAAACTCTCCTCGGCCGAAGAATCCAGGAATGGGGGGGGCAATGTTTATACCAAGAATTTTTCGACCCGGCATGATCAAAAATCAAGCTCGGCCCAAGCCTCACCCATGGTCGAAAATCAAGCACGGCCCAAGCCTCGCCCATGGTCGAAAATCAAGCTCGGCCCAAGCCTCGCCCACAACCGAAAATCAAGCTCGGCCCAAGCCTCGCCCACGACCGAAAATCAAGCTCGGCCCAAGCCTCGCCTATGGTCGAAAATCAAGCTCGGCCCAAGCCTCGCCCATGGTCGAAAATCAAGCTCGGTCCAAGCCTCGCCCACGATCGAAGATCAAGCTCGGCCCAAGCCTCGCCCATGGTCGAAAATCAAGCTCGGCCTCAGACCCCATGGCCTCAGGCCAGACCTCCTCGGTCGCGACCTCCCCCGGCCAAGCTATCATCAAAGCCACCTCAGCTCAACCTTGACCCAAGTCGAGCTCGATCCAAGTTCTACCTCGACCATGCCTTCATCAGACGAGACTAAGTTCCAAACCAACCGTGGCCGAAGACTCCGTCAGTTAACCCGACCACAAGACAAAGCACAATTTGTCTTCCAACTACAAAGGGGTGTATTCTCACGTGAATCCACATGGCTTCACGTGGCTTCACATGGCTTCACGTGGCTATTGTCCGAAAAAGTGGAAAAGAGCAGACAAAAAATGACACTAAAAATGATTAGGAAAGCATGGAGTATTAATTGATGGGGCAAAAAGTCATCAACTTTCGGCTGAGAGGAGTTAAAAACCGCTCCCGCGTGCCAGACATGGTCCAACCATACTGATCCCAAAAGATTTTGACCTTCACAAGGAGTTTTCCCTGACATTGCAGGGGACATCTTCTGCCAACGCCATATTCCCCCTATCCAGATGCTGATCAAGCTGCCCAAGCTACCTACCATCTTTAATGATTCGTGCCATGCAAGCCACGACCTGGTTCTTCTTCAAGTGGACTTCTTCACTCAGACTTCTCCATTTCCAAGCTCCAGCTTCCCCTATAAATACAAGATCCTCAGCGACATTCAAGAGGACCCCGACCAAACAAGCCTCCCAAGGAGCAAAACTTATCTTTTCCAATCATTTACCTTCTTGTAATGCATTTTCGATATTTTTACATGTTTTCCTAGGAGTAGTGGCAAAGTTAAGTTCTTCCATCCATCAAATATATCATACGACCCTTGATTTTTCAAGGCGCTGGAGCACCATCTTTGTTACTTTTCCATCCACCCCATATATCATACAGCCTTTGCAATCTAGCGAAGCTGCTGGAGCATCATCCAAATCATCCAACCGTATTCCACCATTAACACCATCACCAACGGCCTTGTAGCTCAGGCCGTGAACCTGACGGCCGAGACTTGTTCCTCTCTCGGCTACAATCGCTTTGAGCGAAGTCAGACCCAAACAGGCGCACTCAATCCATTCATCCATCCATCCAAATCATCTTCGAATGCACGGTAGACCATGCTGGCACGCCCGTGCACACCCATCCAACGTAAAGTAGGACGACCTGTGTTGGCACATATCCCCTCGGCCCAACCTTAGGCCGTCAGATTTTGCGCTTCCAACACCCTTTTCTTTGACCAATTGATTTTGGATCAAGCCCAAAACTTGGGCAACACCACAATATGGTGGGAGGAATCATTTGGTGAGTTTTGATTGAAATCCAATCACTAGAACTATGCAATGCACCAACCAGTCCATTTACGGTATGAACTTCGTACGAACATGAAGTGTCCAAGTTCTTTGAGCAATTGATTTCGGATCGAGCCCAAAACTTGGGCAACATCATAATATGGTGGGAGTAGTCATTTAGTGAGTTTTGAGTGAAATCCAATCACTATAATTATGCAATGCACCAACCACTCCATTTACGGTACGAACTTCGTAAGAACTTGAAGTGTCCAATTTCTTTGACCAATTGATTTCCGATTGATCCTAAAATTTGTGCAACATCATAATGTGGTGGGAGGAGTCATTTGGTTACTTTTTAGTGAAATCCAATCACTAGTACTACGCAATCCTACAACCACTCCATGAAAGGTACGAACTTCGTACGAACTTGAAGTATCCAATTTCTTTGACCAATTGATTTCAGATCGAGTCCAAATCTTGGGCAACATCATAATATGGTTGGAGGAGTCATTTGGTGAGTTTTGAGTGAAATCCAATCAATAGAACAATGCAATCGTACAACCACTCCGTATACAGTACGAACTTCGTTTGAACATGAAGTGTCCCTTTTCTTTGACCAATTGATTTTGGATCAAGCCCAAAACTTAGGCAACACCACAATATGGTGGGAGGATTCATTTGGTGAGTTTTGATTGAAATCCAATCACTAGAACTATGCAATGCACCAACCAGTCCATTTGCGGTATGAACTTCGTACGAACATGAAGTGTCCAAGTTCTTTGAGCAATTGATTTCGGATCGAGCCCAAAACCTGGGCAACATCATAATATGGTTGGAGTAGTCATTTAGTGAGTTTTGAGGGAAATCCAATCACTAGAACTATGCAATGCACCAACCATTCCATTTACAGTACGAACTTCGTACGAACTTGAAGTGCCCAAATTCTCTGACCAATTGATTTCGGATCGAGCCCAAAACTTGGTCAACATTATAATATGGTGGGAGGAGTCATTTGGTTATTTTTCTGCGAAATCCAATCACTAGAACTATGCAATCCTACAACCACTCCATGAAAGGTACGAACTTGAAGTATCCAATTTCTTTGACCAATTGATTTCGGATTGAGCCCAAAACTTAGGCAACATCATAATATGTGGGAGGAGTCATTTGGTGAGTTTTGAATGAAATCCAATCAATAGAACAATGCAATTCTACAACCACTCCTGTACAAGATTTAAATTGCATTTAACATGAAGTGTCCCTTTTCTTTTTTTTGGGTCAAACTGGAATAATAATACCAGGGCAACAAGCCAAAGATACAACGCTAGAATCCAAAACTAATGCACAATCGTAATTAGAACAACAAAGCATACAAATACAAAGACTAGAGGAAACACAGGTAGGAGACGACCCAACCAATAATTGGGAGGACAAGGTAACCCATCCTTATTAAGAATGCCTACCAACGAGGATGGGGGTCTATTGACCCAAAAAGATGGGCTCATCCTTGACATTGCTATCCTGGCCAAGTAGTCTGCTGCTAGGTTTGCGGTTCTGGGAACCCATGACCAACTACACTCCCTGAATTCTGCCTGGATCTCTTTTATCGAAATGAGCACAGGATATACATGCCACCTGCCTCTTGAAATGGACTGTTGAAGAGCATTGATAATCTCCCTGCAATCGGATTCAATTACAATGCGAGCACAACCCTGCTGCTTGGCTAATTTGCACCCCTCTAACACAGCCAAAGCTTCAGAGAGTAAGGGGGAATCAACAATTATTGGAAGAGCCCCACCCACCACAGAATCCCCCAAAGCACTGCGAAGGACTATTCCCACACCTGCCTGTTGACCAGTAGATCGCCATGAAGCGTCTACATTAACCTTGATGATATTACTTGGGGGAGGAGACCACCACTGGGGTGGTTTATATACTTGAGATGCACCATTTCGACGTTGATTGATGGAACGCAGAACCTCTAAAAAATCGCCACAAGAGGTTTGGATTGCCATTATAACTGAGAGGGGATGCGGGGCCTTGTGCTCCAAAACAGCTTTGCAACGGGCTTTCCAAATGTGCCAACATGTGTAGGCAATAATTGTACTCATCCATTCTCGATCAGTCACACTTAGAACCCCCTCATTTACGATTGACAACAACATCTATCCATACTTGTGATCGCTCCCTTGTTTATCTTGATATTCAATTGGCCACCAAACCACACAGGTTCAACCCAAGGACAGAGTAAGATCATGTGTTCAACAGATTCGGCAAATTCACCGCAAATAGAGCAAATAGGGGAGGTGCCCATTTTTCGTCGAAATAAGTTCTCCTTCGTGGCAATACAATTCCGGATAGCTCTCCAAATAAAATTTCAGATTTTTGGGGGAGCGTTTATTCGCCACACAAACTTCCAGCAAACCGCATCAACATCGCGGGAGGAGGAGGGTCTATTTTACTTCAGAGTAATTGAGGAGCTATGCAGCCAGTGATACCCAGATTTCACAGAGTAGCATCCATTCTTTTCGAAAGAACAATTGATTTCAGATCGAGCCCAAAACTTGGGCAACATCATAATATTGTGGGAGGAGTCATTTCGTGAGTTTTGAGTGAAATCCATTCACTAGAATGACGCAATGCACCTATCACTCTTTTTACGGTACGAACTTGAAGTGTCCAATTTCTTTGGCCAATTGATTTCGAATCGAGCCCAAAACTTGGGCAACATCATAAAATGGTGGGAGGATTATTTTGGTGAGTTTTGAGTGAATTCCAATCACTAGAACTAGGCAATCCTACAGCTACTGCACCGAAGGTACGAACTTGAAGTATCCAATTTCTTTGACCCATTCATTTCGGATTGAGCCCAAAACTTGGGCAACATCATAATATGGTGGGAGGAGTCATTTGGTGAGTTTTGAGTGCAATCCAATGAATAGAACTATGCAATGCACCAACCACTCCATTTACGGTACGAACTTGAAGTGTCCAATCTTTTTGACCAATTGATTTCGGATCGAGCCCAAAACTTGGGCAACATCATAATGTGGTGCGACTTTGGTGAGTTTTGATTGAAATCCAATCTCTAGAATTGTGCAATCCTACAACCACTCCATTTACGGTACGAACTTGAAGTGTCCAATTTCTTCGACCAATTGATTTCGGATTAAGCCCAAAACTTGGGCAGCATCATAATACGGTGGGAGGAGTCATTTGGTTAGTTTTCAGTGAAATCCAATCTCTAGAACTATGCAATCTTAGAACCACTGACAGGACCCGACCCAAATTCCACTTTGGAATTCGTGTCGAACCCTGTGCGCGTCCAACACCTGGCAGGTGACGAGCACAAAAGACCAACTTGCCCTTTTAATTCTAAAACTCAAAATAAAACTCTTAATTAATGTTTGACTTCTGCCGAAAATTCGGCAAAGTCTCCCCTGTAATTTGCTCATTGCCCAAAAATTTACACCTGTACCAAACACAATTAGATATTCGCAATTGTTCAGCATGCACAAATTTTAATCACACACGTTTAAAAGTATTTAAACTAAATGGCCTCCGACCTTACAACAATCCAAGCATAATCGTTAACATCAATTTAAACCTAACATTTTCATCCCTTAAAAATCATCAATTCTCGTTATATCAATTCGGTCGTATCATCAACAATTCTTGCCATCACATAATATCCAAGGTGAATCCTAACCAAGCCAAACGTAGCTCTTTCCCAAGAATTTAGAACTCAAACCATCTAATACAATATATTACATGCTACAATGGTTCCAAACATTACATTTCCACATCGCCCAAAATAACCTTATCAACGTGAACTGAAGCAATATATATATATATATATATATATATATTGATTAACCCAACCATAAATCGCAAGAACTCTTTAAACTTAAGAAATTCCCATCATTTGTCATATGAAGGTGAAAATAGATAATAAAACATTTGCCCATAAGTATCCAAAATAAAATTATAAATTTCTCGTTTGAAACCTCTCAAATATGTACATAACCTTCACCTAGGTGTACCCCCAATCATGATCCGTCAATTCCCAAGTATCATTTCGTCAATTCAATATATCATGTACAAGTTACATCCTCGCAGTACTCGGGGAACACAAAGTCAGCCCGAGATGCGTATCCTTTGATTATCCGTCAATTCCATTTCCTCGCAAGACCCGGTGACACGAGGTCGGTCGAGCAGCATATACTCGCAAAACTCAGGAGACACATAGTCAACCAGAGCCGCGTCCTCGTAAGACTCATGAGTCACAAAGTTAACCTGAGCCGCGTCCTCGCAAGACTCAGGAGTCACAAAGTCAACTTGAGCCGCGTCCTCGCAAGACTCATGAGTCACAAAGTCAACCTGAGTCGCGTCCTCACAGGAACGGGTGATCAGCCTGAACGCGTATCCTTACTGAATCGGGGGACACCAAGTCTACCCGAAACGAGTCCTCGCTCCACACGGTTCGGGCGTCCCCGAGACTCGTGGGGCGTATCATAAATGACAATTCGGTTTCCAAGGCAATAGGGGGTACTCCTGAGGTGGGTTTGAAAACCAAATCCAAATCTGAATATCATCACCCTTTGCCAAAAATCCATTTTCATACTTAATTATATAATATAAAATATAATACTCTCAAAATCAGTTTCCCAAATATTCAAAAGTACTCAACCATATACTTAATTATAATAGTAATAATAATAATAATAAATAAGTAATGAAACTAATACTAAATAACCAAAAGAAATCCCTGTCTCAATGGACTACTTTCATGATCAAACCCATAACAGTATTCACCATTAAACATACACGAACCACTAGCAAAATAAATATATAATTTAACAATATTATTATAACAATAATAACAATAGTAATAAAAATCATGAAAATTCTTAGAAAATCTCATCATCACGTACTTAGTAAATAATACCCCAAATTTCTTATAGCATCCAAATACAACCGTACCAACTCTATATAAACCAAGAATCCAACATATGAATACTTAATAGAAACCCTGACAAATCTCATATCTTCATAATCCCTATTTTAACAACTCTAAGCCCAACCGTTTATGTAAGACCCGCTTCTTGAGCTTGGAAAGCAGAGAACGGTGAGCAATCCCACATCGCTCGGGGAGGGAAGGTGATGTGCCTTATATGTGTGGGCACGTCTCTAACTAACACGAGGCTTTTTGGGAGCTCACTGGCTTCGGATTCTTAGGAACTCCGAAGTTAAGCGAGTGGGCGCTGGAGCAATCCCAGGATGGGTGACCTACTAGGAAGATATTGCTCGTGAGTTCCTAGTGACAAAACCGTGAGGGCGGAGGCCCAAAGCGGACAATATCGTGTTAGGGGAGTCGGGTCGTGACATAATGGTATCAGAGCCGGACCCCGACCGGAAATGTGCTAGCAAGGATGCTGGGCCCCAAGGGGGGTGGATTGTAAGACCCGCGTCTTGAGCTTGGAAAGCTGATGCGAAATATATAAGCACACAAATTAAACCCTCTTGTGACAATTGTAGTAAAGAATGTAAGTGGGGATCGTTCTAGACCGGGGATTAGGAGGGATTGCTAAACACTTGAAAACTGAATTAAAAACGTAAAAACAAAGTTTAAAACACTAAACTTGACTCAAAGAATGCAAAACTAAAGTTTAAAACACTAAAACAAACCAAAAACTCAAAACAGCAACCAAAAGACTCAAAACTGCCTTAAAAACACTTTCTGGGCAGTTTTGAACACCTAACACTAATTTGGACGAAATTGGGTTATAACTTGAATCAAAACACTTAAAAACACAAACTAAAACACTTTCTAACTAATATGACACTTCAAAATAAAGGGGGACTTGGTTTTGACGAATTTGAAAACAAAGAAAACAGATTGTAATTAAAATAGATTGTAAAACGAATTTGGATGAAACTATGGATGGAAGGTTAGCTAGAGGGTTCTTCTCCACACATGACATACTTGCACATAAACCAATTTTCAGTTGTTCTTTCGATAAATCATGGAACTCAACACCCCAGGTTAATTAGGTCCGCTTAAATTAACCTTCAAGTTCTCCTTAAGTTATTGAATTGGATGGGAAAGCGCATACAACAATTGAACACATTCTTCAAAAGTCCTTTACGTGAAAAGCACAATAAAGATACAATCAAAGATCATTAAGCAATATGAGAACTATAAGTATTTACGAGGCATTCGTACTATGATGAGCATGAAACTCGTGCCAAGAATTCATTTAACGCGATCGTTTATAAGTGACCTCCACTACTTGTGAATATAAGATTGTAACTATTAGGTGAAACTCCCTTATACTCTAGCATCATATTCATGCATGAAAACTAAGCGTGCACTCTTAATAAACATACACGAATAAGTTATCAATCAAGCGATTAAACGAATTGAATTCACAACTTATGAAATCACAACTAAAGGTAATCAATTCATATTGCAAGTATGTACATGGTTTCAAATCACCCCCTAACTAAGAGGGGTTTAGTTCCTCATACTCACAACACAGAGATTATTGAATTGAAACATTGAAAATAAAAGAAAGAAAACACCTAAACGTTCCAGCAATCCTCAATTGAATAGCAAGCACATTCAAGGCACTCCTCCTTCCTCTTTGCTGCGGCACAAGGGATGGTGGTGAATTGTGGTGGTTATGGATGATGTAGAATGGTGGAAAAGTGTCTAGGATGGGTGTATGGCACGGCTAGGAAGGTTTAGGGTCAGAAAATATGGAGATTGGTGAAGGATGGTGGCTGCAGAGAATGGGTGAAGTTTTCTGGCGTGAATGGTGAGAGAATGGTTGAGTGAGAGATTGAGAGAATGGAATGGTGCTGAATGAATGTCCCTAGGGTGCGGCCAAACAGATTTTATTTAAAGGGAAAGTAATCTCAGCCCTCTTAATTTCTGGAACAATTTAGGAAAACAAATCAGGAGAGAAAAAGGCAATTAAAATCAGAAATTAAGAGAGAGCAGGAAAGGGGGGATGCGGCAAATAATTTGGGAAAGAGTTTTGGGAAATTATGTAAGATCCCACATCGCCCAGAAATTAGGAAAGATGGGCTTCTAGAACAACCAATTAAGTGTCCTAAAATGTTTTGGAATCCTTTTGTGGCTGGAACTTAGGTGAATTAGGATTAGGAAAGTTTAGAGCCAAAAATAGAAACTCCCAAGAATGGAACCCTCCAAGAGTAGAAACCTTCAAGAATAGAAACTTGGTTTCTAAATCTGAACTCTTTGTTCTTCATTTCATTTCTTCACTCACTCCTAGCCTCCTTTGGTCTTCACTTTCGTCCGTTCCTTTTGCTCCAAGCATGTGATATCCATTCCAAGCCCAATTATGCTCCAAAAGACTCCAAAATGCACCTTCTTGCACACTTTGCCCATAGAACCTGAAAACACATGAAATTGGCTTAAAAGACTAAAATAACTAAGAACTAACAACGTAAATGCACAAGAACAAGCTAACTAAGTCGCATAAATATGCTCCTATCAAAAGCAGAGAACGGTGAGCAATCCCACATCGCTCGGGAAGGGAAAGGTGATGTGCCTTATATGTGTGGGCACGTCTCTAACTAACACGAGGCCTTTTGGGAGCTCACTGGCTTTGGATTCTTAGGAACTCCGAAGTTAAGCGAGTGGGCGCTGGAGCAATCCCAGGATGGGTGACCTACTGGGAAGATATTTCTCGTGAGTTCCCAGTGACAAAACCGTGAGTGCGGAGGCCCAAAGCGGACAATATCGTGTTAGGGGAGTCGGGTCGTGACAGTTTATATCAAATGAATTCTACCAAATCCAAACATATCAGATGGTGAACATCACAGATAATTCTTTCATAAAATTGCCATACATAAGCAATTTATTAAATTCGCCCAACAACTCAGAAAGTCATCAACCATAATAATTTACTCATAAAACAATTCATAAAATTATTACTTTACAACTAAATATCCGCTCACCAAAGCAAGTGAAAGCTCGACCTCAACCAGGAATTAGACCCAAACCCTAGTTCCCAGTATTCAAGTGCGTGTACAACGTACAGGGTGTTTCTAAGGTTAAACTACGTTTTTCGACAGGTGAAACGACCTCGGGAGGCGCACCGTCAATCCCTGGTCAAACTTCCCGAATATGGTCAACTGGGGCCCGCGGGGCCCACGACCTCCAATTAGATCCAAACATTCCTAAAAGTCCAACAAAATCAACTTTTCACATCCCGAAGGCTTAGTCTCGATCGAACGGTCAGATTTCTCATGATCGTACGATCAGACGGTTTTAGTTTAATTAAACTTTAAATTATTGATCTTGAGCATCTGGTGCTCCGATCCACGATCCGTTAATTTCCACATGATCCTAGAAATATGAGAAACAACATACTAAGAATTGGGACCGATCCGACTGTCCGAACACATCGAACCAGAATAACGCGCAATAGGCGTAAATCCGTTCGACTGTCATACGAACTCGAAATTTAAGTCCGAGCACGCCTACGTGCTCGTGACGACATAAGGATAATAGTAGCAGACAGTTTGACAATTAAAAGTGGGCCGTTCGAATTTCATACGAACTCAAAATTTATTTTCTTTTATTTAGTCAACTCAACTTAATTATTTAACTTATCATACTCTCGGGGGTAAAAATGGCTTTCATTTGAATAATTTTATATTTAAATATTAATTTAGGGACGGGATTTTACAATTGTAAGACCAGTGAGCTTAAGGAAGCAAGAACGGTGAGCAATCCCACATCGCTCGGGGAGGGAAAGGTGAAGTGCTTATATGTGTGGGCACGTATCTTCCTAGCACGAGGCCTTTTGGGAGCTCACTGGCTTCGGATTCCTTGGAACTCCGAAGTTAAGCGAGTTGGGGCTAGAGCAATCTCAGGATGGGTGACCCACTGGGAAGTTGCTCGTGAGTTCACAGAAACAAAACCATGAGGGCCAGAGATGGGGGGCCCAAAGCATACAATATCGCGTTAGAGGAGTCGGGTCGTGAAAACCACTATATTAAATGTACGACCTTCATATTAACTTGAAGTGTCCAATTTCTTTGACCAATTGATTTCGGACCGAGCCCAAAACTAGGGCAACATCATAATGTGGTGGGAGGAGTCATTTGGAGAGTTTTGAGTGAAATCCAATCACTAGAACTATGCAATGCACCAGCCACTCCATTTACGGTACGAACTTCGTACGAACTTGAAGTGTCCAATTTCTTTAACCAATTGATTACGGATTAAGCCCAAAACTTGGGTAACATCATAATATGGTGGGACAAGTCATTTGGTTAGTTTTTAGTGAAATCCAATCTCTAGAACTATGCAATCCTACAGCCACTCCAAGAAATGTACTACCTTCGTATTAACTTGAAGTGTCCAATTTCTTTGACCAATTGATTTCGGATCGAGCGAAACACTTGGGCAGTATCATTATATGGTGGGAGGAGTCATTTGGTGAGTTTTGAGTGAAATCCAATAACTAGAACTACGCAATGTACCAACAACTCCATTTACAGTACGAACTTCATACGAACTTCAAGTGTCCCATTTTTTGACCAATTGATTTCGGATCGAGCCCAAAACTTGGGCAACATCATAATGTGGTGGGAGGAGTCATTTGGTGAGTTTTGAGTGAAATCCAATTACTAGAACTGTGCAATCCTACAACCACTCCATGAAAGGTACGAACTTGAAGTATCCAATTTCTTTGAACAATTGATTTCGGATCGAGCGAAACACTTGGGCAGCATCATTATATGGTGGGAGGAGTCATTTGGTGAGTTTTGAGTGAAATCAAATCACTAGAACTACGCAATGTACCAACAACTCCATTTACAGTACGAACTTCAAGTGTCCCATTTTTTTGACCAATTGATTTCGGATCGAGCCCAAAACTTGGGCAACCGCATAATATGGTGGAAGGAGTCATTTTGTAAGTTTTGAGTGAAATCCAATCACTAGAACTATGCAATGCACCAGCCACTCCATTTATGGTACGAACTTCGTACGAACTTGAAGTGTCCAATTTCTTTTACCAATTGATTACGGATTAAGCCCAAAACTTGGGTAACATCATAATATGGTGGGACGAGTCATTTGGTTAGTTTTTAGTGAAATCCAATCTCTAGAACTATGCAATCCTACAGCCACTCCAAGAAATGTACTACCTTCGTATTAACTTGAAGTGTCCAATTTCTTTGACCAATTGATTTCGGATGGAGCGAAACACTTGGGCAGCATCATTATATGGTGGGAGGAGTCATTTGGTGAGTTTTGAATGAAATCCAATCACTAGAACTACGCAACGTACCAACAACTCCATTTACAGTACGAACCTGAAGTGTCCAATTTCTTTGACCATTGATTTCGAATCGAGCCCAAAACTTGGGTAACATCATAATATGGTGGGAAGAGTTATTTGGGGAGTTTTGAGTGGAATCCAATCGCTAAAACTATGCAATGTACCAACCACTCCATTTACGGTACGAACCTGAATTGTCCAATTTCTTTGACCAATTGATTTCGAATCGAGCCCAAAACAAGGGAAACATCATAATACGGTGGGAGGAGTCATTTGGTGAGTTTTGAGTGAAATCCAATCACTAGAACTAAGCAATGTACTAAGCACTCCATTTACGGTATGAACTTCGTACGAACTTGAAGTTACCATTTTTTTTGCGCAACTGATTTCGGATCGAGACCAAAACTTGGGCAACATCATAATGTGGTGGGAGGAGTCATTTGGCGAGTTTTGAGTGAAATTCAATCAATAGAACAGAGCAATCGAACAACAACTCCATGAAAGGTACGAACTTCGTACGAACTTGATGTATCCAATTTCTTTGTCCAATAGATTTCAGAACGAACCCAAAACTTGGGCAACATCATAATATGGTTGGAGGAGTCATTAGGAAAGTTTTGAGTGAAATCCAACCACTAGAACTATGCAATGCACCAACCACTCCATTTACGGTACGAACTTCGTATGAACTTGAAGTGTCCAATTTTTTTGACCAATTGATTTCGAATCGTGCCCAAAACGTGCGCAACATCATAATCTGGTGGGAGGAGTAATTTGGTGAGTTTGGAGTCAAATCCAATCACTAGACCATGGCAATGCACCAACCACACCATTTGCGGTACAAACTTCGACTGAACTTGAAGTGTCCAATTTCTTTGACCAATTGATTTCGGATCGAGCCCAAAACTTGGGCAACATCATAATATGGTGGGATGAGTCATTTGGTGAGTTTTCAGAGAAATCGAATACCTACAACTATGCAATGCACCAACCACTCCATTTACGGTACGAATTTCGTACGAACTTGAAGTGTCCAATTTCTTTGACCAGTTGATTTCGGATCAAGCCCAAAACTTGGGCAACAACATAATATGGTGGGAGGACTCAATTGGTGAGTTTTGAGTGAAATTCAATTACTAGAACTATGCAATCCTACAACCTCTCCTTGAAAGGTACGAACTTCGTATGAACTTAAAGTGTCCAATTTCTTTGACCAATTGATTTCGGATCGAGCCCAAATGTTGGGAAACATCATAATATGATTGTATATTCATTTGGTGAGTTTTGAGTGAAATCCATTCATCAGAACGATGCAATCCTACAGCCACTCCGTGTACAGTACGAACTTGGTATGAACATGAAGGTCCCTTTTCTTTGACCAATTGTTTTCGGATCGAGCCCAAGACTTGGGCAACATCATAATATGGTGGGAGGAGTCATTTGGTGAGTTATGAGTGAAATCCAATCACTAGAGCTATGCAATTCAACAACTACTCCATGTAAAGGAAGAACTTCGTACGAACTTGAAATGTCCAATGTCTTTGAACAATTGACTTCGGATCGAGCCAAAAATCTGGGCAACATAACTAGAACTTTGCAATCCTACAACCACTGCGTGAAAGGTACGGACTTCGTACGAACTTGAAGTATCCAATTTCTTTGACCAATCGATTTCGGATCGAGACCAAATCTTGGGCAATATCATAATATGGTGGGAGGAGTCATTTGGTGAGTTTTGAGTGAAATCCAATCAATAGAACAATGCAATCCTACAACCACTCCGTGTACAGTACGAACTTCGTACGAACATGAAGTGTCCCTTTTCTTTGACCAATTGATTTCGGATCGAGGCCAAATCTTGGGCAACATCATAATATGGTGGGTGGAGTCATTTGGCGAGTTTTGAGAGAAATCCAATCGCTAGAATTACGCAATCCTATAGCCACCCCAAGAAAGGTACAAACTTCGTATGAAATTGAAGTATCCAATTTCGTTGACCAATTGTTTTTGGATTGAGCAAAAAACTTGGGCAACATCATAATATGGGGGGAGGAGTCATTTGGTGAGTTTTGAGTGAAATCCAATCACTAGAACGATGCAATACACGAACCACTCCATTGACGGTATGAACTTCGTATGAACTTGAAGTGTCCAATTTCTTTGACTAATAGATTTTGGATCGAGCCCAAATCTTGGGCAACAACATAATATGATGGGAAGAGTCATTTGGTGAGTTTTGAGTGAAATCCAGTCTCTAGAACTATGCGATACGCCAACCACTTCATTTATGGCATGAACTTCCTACGAACATGAAGTGTCCAATTTCTATGAACAATAGATTTTGAATCGAGCCCAGAAGTTGGGCTTCATCATAATATGGTGGGAGGAATCAGTTGGTGAGTTTTGAGTGAAATCTAATCACTAGAACGATGCAATCCTACAACCACTCCGTGTACAGTACGAACTTCGTATGAACATGAAGTGTCCCTTTTCTTTGAACAATTGATTTCGGATCGAGCCCAAAACTTGGGCAACATCATAATATGGTGGAAGGGGTCTTTTGTTGAGTTTTGGGTGAAATCCAATCAAAAGAACTATGCAATGCACCAACCACTCCATTTACGGTACGAACTTCGTATGAACTTGAAGTGTCCAATTTTTTTGACCAATTGATATCAGATCGAGCCAAAAACTTCAGGAACATCGTAATATGGTGGGAGGAGTCATTTGGTGAGTTTTGAGTGAAATCGAATCACTAGAACGATGCAATGCACCAACCACTCCATTTACAGTACGATTATCGTACGAACTTGAAATGTCCAAATTCTTTGACCAATTGATTTCGGATCGAGCCCAAATCTTGGGAAACATCATAATATGGTGGGAGAAGTCATTTGGTGAGTTTTTAGTGAAATCCTGTCACTAGAACTTTACAATCCCACAACCACTTCGTGAAAGGTGCGAACTTCGTACGAACTTGAAGTATCCAATTTCTTTGACCAATTGTTTTCTGATCGAGGCCAAATCTTGGGCAATATCGTAATATTGTGGGAGGAGTCATTTGGTGAGTTTTAAGTGAAATCCAATCAATAGAACGAACCAATCCTACAACTACTCCGTGTACAGTACGAACTTCGTACGAACAGGAAGTTTCCCTTTTCTTTGACCAATTGATTTCAGATCGAGCCATAAACTTGGGCAACATCATAATATGGTGTGGGGAGTTATTTGGTGAGTTTTGAGTGAAATCCAATCAATAGAACTTTTCAATCCTACAAGCTCTCCCTGAAAGGTACGAACTTCGTATGAACTTATAGTGTCGAATTTCTTTGACCAATTGATTTCAGATCGAGCCCAAATCTTGGGCAACGTCATAATATGATGGTATAGTCATTTGGTGAGTTTTGAGTGAAATTCAATCAACAGAACTATGCAATCCTACAACCACTCCGTGTTCAGTACGAACTTCGTATGAAAATGAAGTGTCCCTTTTGCTTGACCAATTGTTTTCGGATTGAGCCCAAGACTTGGGCAACATCATAATATGGTGGGGGGAGTCATTTGGTGAGTTTTGAGTGAAGTCCAATCAATAGAACTTTCCGATCCCACATCCTCTCCCTGAAAGGTACGAACGTCGTACGAACTTAAAGTGTAGAATTTCTTTGACCAATTGATTTCAGATGGAGCCCAAATCTTGGGCAACATCATAATTTGATGGTATAGTCATTTGGTGAGTTTTGAGTGAAATCCAATCAACAGAACGATGCAATCCTACAACCACTCCGTGTTCAGTACGAACTTCGTAAGAACATGAAGTGTCCCTTTTCTTTGACCAATTATTTTCGGATCGAGCCCAAGACTTGGGCAACATCATAATATGGTGGGAGGAGTCATTTGGTGAGTTATGAGTGAAATGCAATCACTAGAGCTATGCAACAACTGCTCCATGTACAGGACGAACTTCGTACGAACTTGAAGTGTCCAATGTCTTTGAACAATTGATTTCAGATCAAGCAAAAAACCTGGGCAACATCATAATATGGTGGGAGGAGTCATTTGGTGAGTTTTGAGTGAAATCCAATCAATAGAACAATGCAATCCTACAACCACTCCGTGTACAGTACGAACTTCGTACGAACATGAAGTGTCCCTTTTCTTTGACCAATTGATTTCGGATCGAGGCCAAATCTTGGGCAACATCATAATATGGTGGGTGGAGCCATTTGGCGAGTTTTGAGAGAAATCCAATCGCTAGAATTACGCAATCCTATAGCCACCCCAAGAAAGGTACAAACTTCGTATGAAATTGAAGTATCCAATTTCGTTGACCAATTGTTTTTGGATTGAGCAAAAAACTTGGGCAACATCATAATATGGGGGGAGGAGTCATTTGGTGAGTTTTGAGTGAAATCCAATCACTAGAACGATGCAATACACGAACCACTCCATTTACGGTATGAACTTCGTATGAACTTGAAGTGTCCAATTTCTTTGACCAATAGATTTTGGATCGAGCCCAAATCTTGGGCAACAACATAATATGATGGGAAGAGTCATTTGGTGAGTTTTGAGTGAAATCCAGTCTCTAGAACTATGCGATACGCCAACCACTTCATTTATGGCATGAACTTCCTACGAACATGAAGTGTCCAATTTCTATGAACAATAGATTTTGAATCGAGCCCAGAAGTTGGGCTTCATCATAATATGGTGGGAGGAATCAGTTGGTGAGTTTTGAGTGAAATCTAATCACTAGAACGATGCAATCCTACAACCACTCCGTGTACAGTACGAACTTCGTATGAACATGAAGTGTCCCTTTTCTTTGAACAATTGATTTCGGATCGAGCCCAAAACTTGGGCAACATCATAATATGGTGGAAGGGGTCTTTTGGTGAGTTTTGGGTGAAATCCAATCAAAAGAACTATGCAATACACCAACCACTCTATTTACGGTACGAACTTCGTATGAACTTGAAGTGTCCAATTTTTTTGACCAATTGATATCAGATCGAGCCAAAAACTTCAGGAACATCGTAATATGGTGGGAGGAGTCATTTGGTGAGTTTTGAGTGAAATCGAATCACTAGAACGATGCAATGCACCAACCACTCCATTTACAGTACGATTATCGTACGAACTTGAAATGTCCAAATTCTTTGACCAATTGATTTCGGATCGAGCCCAAATCTTGGGAAACATCATAATATGGTGGGAGAAGTCATTTGGTGAGTTTTTAGTGAAATCCTGTCACTAGAACTTTACAATCCCACAACCACTTCGTGAAAGGTGCGAACTTCGTACGAACTTGAAGTATCCAATTTCTTTGACCAATTGTTTTCTGATCGAGGCCAAATCTTGGGCAATATCGTAATATTGTGGGAGGAGTCATTTGGTGAGTTTTAAGTGAAATCCAATCAATAGAACGAACCAATCCTACAACTACTCCGTGTACAGTACGAACTTCGTACGAACAGGAAGTTTCCCTTTTCTTTGACCAATTGATTTCAGATCGAGCCATAAACTTGGGCAACATCATAATATGGTGTGGGGAGTTATTTGGTGAGTTTTGAGTGAAATCCAATCAATAGAACTTTTCAATCCTACAAGCTCTCCCTGAAAGGTACGAACTTCGTATGAACTTATAGTGTCGAATTTCTTCGACCAATTGATTTCAGATCGAGCCCAAATCTTGGGCAACGTCATAATATGATGGTATAGTCATTTGGTGAGTTTTGAGTGAAATTCAATCAACAGAACTATGCAATCCTACAACCACTCCGTGTTCAGTACGAACTTCGTATGAAAATGAAGTGTCCCTTTTGCTTGACCAATTGTTTTCGGATTGAGCCCAAGACTTGGGCAACATCATAATATGGTGGGGGGAGTCATTTGGTGAGTTTTGAGTGAAGTCCAATCAATAGAACTTTCCGATCCCACATCCTCTCCCTGAAAGGTACGAACGTCGTACGAACTTAAAGTGTAGAATTTCTTTGACCAATTGATTTCAGATGGAGCCCAAATCTTGGGCAACATCATAATTTGATGGTATAGTCATTTGGTGAGTTTTGAGTGAAATCCAATCAACAGAACGATGCAATCCTATAACCACTCCGTGTTCAGTACGAACTTCGTAAGAACATGAAGTGTCCCTTTTCTTTGACCAATTATTTTCGGATCGAGCCCAAGACTTGGGCAACATCATAATATGGTGGGAGGAGTCATTTGGTGAGTTATGAGTGAAATGCAATCACTAGAGCTATGCAACAACTGCTCCATGTACAGGACGAACTTCGTACGAACTTGAAGTGTCCAATGTCTTTGAACAATTGATTTCAGATCAAGCAAAAAACCTGGGCAACATCATAATATGGTGGGAGGAGTCATTTGGTGAGTTTTGAGTGAAATCCTATCACTAGAACTATGCAATCCTACAACCATTAAATGAAAGGTACGAACTTCGTACGAACTTGAAGTATCCAATTTCTTTGACCAATTGATTTTGTATTGAGCTTAAAACTTGGGCAACATCATAATATGGAGGAAGTAGTCATTTGTTGAGTTTTGAGTGAAATCCAGTCACTAGAACTATGCAATCCTACAGCCATTCCATGCATGGTACGAACTTGAAGTATCCAAATTCTTTGACCAATTGTTTTCGGATTGAGCCAAAAACTTGGGCAACATCATAATATGGTGGGAGGAGTCATTTGGTAAGTTTTGAGTCAAATCCAATCACTAGAACTGTACAATGCACCAACCACTCCATTTACGGTACGAACATGAAGTCTCCAATTTCTATGAGCAATTGATTCAGATCGAGCAAAAAACTTGGGCAACATCATAATATTGTGGGAGGAGTCCTTTGGTGAGTTTTGAGTGAAATCCATTCACTAGAACTAAGCAATACACCAACCACTCCATTTACGGTACGAAGTTCGTATGAACTTAAAGTGTCCAATTTCTTTGACCAATTTTTTTCGGATCGAGCCCAAAACTTGGCCAACATCATAATATGGTGGGAGAAGTCATTTGGTGAGTGTTGAGAGAAACCCAATCACTAGAACTATGCAATCCTACAACCACTCCATGAAAGGTACGAACTTCGTTCGAACTTGAAGTATCCAATTTTTTTTACGAATTGATTTCGGATCGAGCACAAAACTTGGGCAACATCATAATATGATGGGAGGAGTCATTTGGTGAGTTTTGAGTGAAATCCAATCACTAGAACTAAGCAATGCACTAACCACTCCATTTACGGTACTAACTTCGTATGAACTTGAAGTGTCCAATTTCTTTGACCAATTGATTTCGAATCGAGCCGCAAAATTGGGCAACATCATAATATGGTGGAGGAGTCATTTGGTGAGTTTTGAGTGAAATCCATGGCTCTTTCCATTTGCATTCATCTTTTCATTTGGTTACTTCAATCTTCACATGGCTCTTTCCATTTCCTTTCATCATTTGGCTAGTTCCCACTTGATGCTTTTGCTTTCTTTATTTCTTTACACAACACACTTCAATCATAACAAATAAATCTGCTTCTTCCCCACTATCAACAATAGCTCATGCATTAGGAGTGTAATGATTAGCAGCTTTCCCTTTAGCTAAGCATGACCAAGCAATTGCAGTCTGCTTGTTGGTCGAATTTGGGCTCGTTCCTCTTATCAATAAATTTTGGAAAAATATGGGCCTTGAAGCTCTTTGTCTTATCTTTCCAAGCATATGCAGCCCAACTCAAGGAAAAATCGGAAAGACCTTCAAATGTCATTTTTGGCCCAATAATGCAGATCTGCAAACACAGTTTTGAGCTAATTTGACTCCAAATTGCATTCAATGAGTCCTTAAGCTTAATATACTGAAACAAACACAAAATAGATTAAAAGCACAAGTTTAACTCAAAAACATAACCAAATCATAAGTTAGAAGGGTACAAAATGATATGTAATTATGCACCGATCAAATACCCCCAAACTTAGATTTTGCTAGTCCTCGAGCAAAACAAAAGGAAAACAAAGATAAAAACAAAACAAGAAGTTAACTAAACCACTTTCGTAGGTAAATCGATTGCATTTAGCGTATGCAACAAGCCTTTAAACCTCTAGGCATCCCTAGTAGGAGGAGTTGTGTCTCCTGAGAGTTTAACAGATACGATACCCACAAACGTTTTACTGACTCTACAAAACAAAGTAGTTAAAAAACTTATTAGATTTGTTAGTCCTTAAGCAAAACAACAACAACAACAACAAACTCAAAACAATCTTTCCAAACATTTTCTGAAGAGAAATGACTCATGCACATGACTCAAAAGTTTTAACAATAAAAGCTCAGTTTTAAGACATTATTCACAAGGCGGCAAAGTTCAAAACACAACATGCTCAAAGTGTAGTAGTGTGATAGCCAAATGCAACAAATTCCCCAATCTCAGTTTTCATACAATTTCGAAAATCATACAAGCACAAATTCAACTTCAAATCTCACTAAAGTTGTCCTCTCATAAATGAATCACTCAAAAGAGGGCTACAATGCATCACTCAGTTATAAACATGAGATTAGAGTTAAACCATAAAGGACTTAACTCGAAATAGAAAGATGAAGAACTTGCATTAATATGATCTCAAGAAGGATACCAAACACTTAAAAGTAGGAAAATGAATGCAATTCAACCACATGACATTTAAGATCAATTTAGGTCTTTAACATAGGTTGTAATGGGGCCAAAGGTGTAAGGTGACTAAGAAATGAAAGGTATGGATAAAACAAAGTCCAAGGAACTCACAATGTAAGAGTATAAAACAATTGTTTCCACGACTTCGAATAATCATGATTGGATTTTTTATTTTTTTATTTTTTTTTATTTTTTATTTTACATGATCAAAACTCCTTATACCTCCATTCTTTTAATTGAACAAACACCAATTTATTTTGAGGCTAATAAAGAAACCCAAAAATGAAATTTCATTCAACCACCACTTAATCACAACATTTCTCTTTTCTTTCACCAATTGTGTGATTTTTTTTTTATTTTTTTTATTTTTTTTTATTTTTCGAAATGTAATACCTCTTCCAAAACTTAGTATGAAAAACACATCCCAATACAAGCTCAAGAGTTCCTTAGAAAGGTAAATACTTGTTTTTCAGGCTAAGGTGAGGACATATAATTGGTTTAATGAAAGAAAAGGTTTACATGTAGGCTCAAAATGGTTAACAATGGAAAAATCATGCTTAAGCATGCATAAGGTTAGCTTGAAAGGCACAAACGATCCAAAGAGGGCCTTAATATCATTTCTCAAATGTCATGTAATCAAATTTGCATAAGAATGAATGATTTTTAAGTGTTCAACCAAATCAATGAATAATGAGATCAAACAACAACTTAGATGACAAGAAAATAAGAGTATGTGTATAACACTCATGAAATGAAGGACATGGCTCAAAAGCTCACATTATATGGTTATACAAGTTTAATTTATGCTTGATACAATTCTTTGGATTATGCAAATCCTTTAATTGGAAAATTTATGAAACAAATGACAAGTGTAAAGAAGGTTCCAAACATATCATGCTAAAACGATGCCATATTTTTTATTTTTTATTTATAAATTTTTTATAAAAAGAAATCAAATTTTCATTTAAGTCATGCAAACATTTATCACAATCTCATCATATGTGTTCGGAAAGTGACTCAAAATAAAAACAAAGCAAGACTAAAATAAAATAGAAAAACAAGAAATTTTTTTTTTAATTCTAAGAAAAACCAAATTTACTTGCTAAACTCTAATACCCCCAAACCTAGAAATGAACATTGTCCTCAATGTTTAAAAATTAGGCACAAGTAATGTCATAACAACAAATGAAAGGTATTAAAGCAAATAAATATCACAAAATACAATAATTGAAATACAAAACAAAATAAAATAAAATAATTACAAAATAAAAATTGCAAAACAACGAAACGAATAAAAAAATAAAATAAAATAAAAATAAAACGAAACAGTAAGCCCTAAACACGCAAGCTTACGCAAATTGAAACCCAAAAAACTTTGAAGCCTGCCCACAATTTCGAAACCCAAACCATCGTGAAATCCGAACCGTTTGTTTTATAATTTTTTATATTTTTATATTTTTATATATTTTTTTAATTTTTTTAATTTTTTAAAAATTTATTTTATTATTATTATTATTGTTATTTTAAATGTGAAATGGATTCTGAAACGGGGGTCCAGATGTCGTCTCGGGCAACACAACAGGAGCGACGTGTCGACGCATAGAGGCGCCACGGAGCCATGGAAAGTTGTGACGACTTTTTGAATGCGTTCGTTCAGATAGGTTACGCTGCGACAAAATTTTTGGGGACGAGGGGAAGCCAGAAGGTTGTGGAGTGCGGGACAAATCAGAAATATGTAGAAAACTATAGTGGCTAGGGTTCATCTATAAAAGGAAGCAAGGGGAGAAAAAAAATTACAAACATGCAGAAGAGAGAAAAGAAACAAGGAAAGAGAGAAGAGAGAAAAAGAAAAGAGAGAAGAAAACAGAAGAACAAGTTTATAAACCAAATGGCGTCTTCTTTCCCATTTTTGTTCGATCTCAACCTAGCTCAACCAATCCAGACGTCGTGTCAAGAAGCAGCACCAGTGTGGATGCCCTACTTTGGTTCTGGATGAGGGCCAGTGACAGTAGACGACACGATAATCCTGGACAACGAAGTCGCCCTTGGAGTTGCAAGGAGTTTAGTGACTCCTAGAGATGCACGAGTGCTCGAAGCAAAGGTTGACAATCGAATCGTGAGTAATGCCATGGCACTGAGCGTGCAAAGCACGACAACTATCGTAACTGTGGGTTATCGCTTAATTGCGAAATCCCGTGAGTTGGAGCTAGTAAGGGCTCAGTTGGCGGCATCGCAGAATTTGGTTGAGGATTGTCAGGGCATTATAAAGAACTTGAAAAAGGAGAGGACAAGGACGACGGAGGTTAATTGACGTCAGCTAGAAGGATTGCAGGCAAAGAATCGACAGCTATCAAAGATGGTAGATTTGTACGCACAAGACATGCGCACGTAGCTGGAGTCTATTGGGCGACCGGGTAAGCGCAAGCAACCAGATCAAGAGACAAGTAGTGCTCAAGCTAAGAGTGCAGCCATAAGTGCGATCTTTGGAAGCTCAAGTGATGGGCCCGAAGAAGCTGTGCGTGAAGACCCAAAAGAGGATGTCCAGAGGGCCAAACTAAAGGCTCCTATTTTGAAATCAGGAAGCGTGCCATGATGATGAAGATGTTGATGAAGATGAAGAAGAAGAAGAAGAAGTTTTATTTATTTGTATTTTATTTATTTATTGATTTATGTAATGCGGCGTGTTTGAAGTGAATATATATATATATTTTTTAAATTTATTTTATTTTTTAACACTTAGAAAAATAATAACTAACCACACCACAAAAATAAAAATAAAAATAATACAAAAAATAAAAACAGAGACTAACTTTTAAGAAAACAACTAAACATAAAAGAAAACCAAGAAGTTCCAAAATGCAATTTTAATATATTTTTTTAATTATTATTAAGCAAAAATACAATACCCAAACTTAAATTTTTATTTAAACTCATCTATTATTGTAAATAAAATAAAATTTTATTTTAAGAACACACAATTATACAAGCAACTCTAGGATGACTAGTCAAGGGCCTCAGAAAACACAGCCAGGGGTTCCGGGAAGGTTGGAGGGGTCATAATGGTCCTGCTTAAAACCCAAACTTCTTAGACACCGAAGGTGTCGCCTAAAGAACTCCTAGACACTGCAGAGACGGAGGTTGCTTACAGGAATTACCAAAAGTCAGCTCATATGAAAAATATCTTTGGTAAGTTTTGAGTGAAATCGAATCACTAGAACTATGCGATGCGCCAACCACTCCATTTAGGGTATGAACTTCGTACGAACTTGAAGTGTCCAATTTCTTTGACCAATAGATTTTGGATCGAGCCCAAATCTTGGGCAACTTCATAATATGGTGAGAGGAGTCATTTGGTGAGTTTTGAGTGAAATCGAATCAATAAAACTATGCGATCCACAAACCACTCCTTTTACGGTACGAACTTCGTACGAAATTGAAGTGTCCAATTTCTTTGACCAATAGATTTCGGATCGAGCCCAAATCTTGAGAAACAACATAATATGGTGAGAGGAGCCATTTGGAGAGTTTTGAGTGAAATCGAACCACCAGAACTATGGGATGCGCCAACCACTCCATTTAGGGTATGAACTTCCTACGAACATGAAGTGTCCAATTTCTTTGACCAATAGATTTCGGATCGAGCCCAAAAACTTGGGCGACATCATAATATGATGGGAGGAGTCATTTGGTGAGTTTTGAGTGAAATCCAATCACTAGAACAATGCAATTCTACAACCACTCCGTGTATAGTACGAACTTCGTACGAACTTGAAGTGTCTAATTTCTTTGACCAATAGATTTCGGATCGAGCCCAAAACTTGGGGAACCTCACAATATGGTGGGAGGATTCATTTGGTGAGTTTTGAGTGAAATCCAATCACTAGAACTATGCAATCCTACAACCACTCCATGTACAGTACGAACTTCGTACGAACATGAAGTGTCCCTTTTCTTTAACCAATTGATTTCAGATCGAGCCCAAAAGTTGCGCAACACGATAATATGGTGGGAGGAGTCATTTGGTGAGTTTTGAGTGAAATGCAGTCACTAGAACTATGTAATGCACCAACCACTCCATTTATGGTACGAACTTCGTACGAACTTGAAGTGTCCAATTTCTTTGACCAATTGATTTCGGATCGAGCCCAAACCTCGGGCAACATCATAATATGGTGGGAGGAGTCGTTTGGTGAGTTTTGAGTGAAATGCAGTTACTAGAACTATGCAATCCTTCAACCACTCCATGAAAAGTACGAACTTCGTACGAACCTCATGTGTCTATTTTCTTTAACCAATAGATTTCGGATCGAGCCCAAAACTTGGGCAACATCATAATATGGTGAGAGGAGTCATTTGGTGAGTTTTGAGAGAAATCCAATCACTAGAACTATGCAATCCTACAACCACTCAATGAAAGGTACGAACTTCATATGAACTTCAAGTATCGAATTTCTGTGACCAATTGATTTCGGATCGAGCCCAACACTTGGGTAACTTCATAATATTGTGGGAGGAGACATTTGGTGAGTTTTGAGTGAAATCCAATCACTAGAATGACGCAATCCTACAACCACTCCCTGAAAGGTACGAACTTCTAATGAACATGCAGTATCCCTTTTCTTTGACCAATTGATTTTGGATCGAGCCCAAAACTTGGGCAACATCATAATATGGTGGGAGGAGTAATTGGGTGAGTTTTGGGTCAAATCCAATCACTAGAAATATTCAATGCACCAACCACTCCATTTACGGTACGAACATGAAGAGTCCAATTTCTTTGACCAATTGATTTCGGATCGAGCCCAAAACTTGGGTAACATCATAATATGGCTGGAGGAGTCATTTGGTGAGTTTTTAGTGAAATCCAATCACTAGAACGATGCAATCCAAGAACCACTTTGTGTATAGTACGAACTTCGTACGAACTTGAAGTATCCAATTTCGATGACCAATTGATTTCAGATTGAGCCCAAAACTTGGGCAACATCATAATATGGTGAGAGTAGTCATTTGTTGAGTTTTGAGTGAAATCAAATCACTAGAGCAATGCAATGCACCAACCACTCCATTTACAGTACGAACTCCGTACGAACTTGAAGTGTCCAATTTCTTTGACCAATTGATTTCAGATCGAGCTCAAAAGTTGGGCAACATCATAATATGGTGGGAGTAGTCGCTTGGTGAGTTTTGAGTGAAATCCAATCACTAGAACGATGCAATCTTACAACCACTCCGTGTACAGTACGAACTTCGTACGAACCTCATGTGTCTATTTTCTTTGACCAATTGATTTCAGATCGAGCCCAACACAAGGGCAACATCATAATATGGTGGGAGGGGCCATTTGGTTAGTTTTGACTAAAATCCAATCACTAGAACGATGCAACCCAACAACCACTTCGTGTACAGTACGAACTTCGTACGAACATGAAGTGTCCCTTTTCTTTAATTAGTTGATTTCGGATCGAGCCTAAAACTTGGGCAACACCATAATATGGAGGGAGTAGTCATTTCGTGTGTTTTGAGAGAAATGCAATCACTAGAACAATGCAATCCTACAACCAATCCGTGTATAGTATGAACTTCGTGCGAACATGAAGTGTTGGTTTTCTTTGACCAATTGATTTCGGATCGAGCCCAAAACTTAGGCAACATCATAATATAGTGGGAAGACTCATCTGGTGAGTTTTGAGTGAAATCCAATCACTTGAACAATGCAATCCTACAACCACTCCGTGTACAGCACGAACTTCATACGAACCTCAAGTGCCTCTTTTCTTTAACCAAATTGATTTCGGATCGAGCCCAAAACTTGGGCAACAGCATAATATGGTGGGACCAATCATTTGGTGAGTTTTGAGTGAAATCCAATCACTAGAACTGTGCAATCCTACAACAACTCCGTGAAAGGTACGAACTTCGTACGAACTTGAAGTATCCAATTTCTATGACCAATTGAATTCGGATCGAGCCGAAAACATGGGCAACATCATAATATGGTTGGAGGAGTCATTTGGTGAGTTTTGAGTGAAATCCAATCACTAGAACTATGCATTCCTACAACCACTCCGTGAAAGGTACGAACTTCGTACGATGTTGAAGTATCCAATTTCTATGACCAATTGACTTTGGATCGAGCCAAAAACTTGGGCAACATCATACTACGGTGGGAGGAGTCATTTGGTGGGTTTTGAGTGAAATCCAATCCCTAGAACTATGCAATTCACCAACCACTCCATTTACGGTACGAATTTCGTACGAACTTGAAGTGTCTAATTTCTTTGACCAATTGATTTCAGATCGAGCCCAAAACTTGCGCAACATCGTAATATGGTGGGAGGAGTCATTTGGTGAGTTTTGAGTGAAATCCAATTACTAGAACTATGCAATCCTACAACCAATACATGTACAGCACGAACTTCGTACCAACATGAAGTGTCCCTTTTCTTTGACCAATTGATTTTGGATCGAGCCCAAAACTTGGGCAACATCATAATATTGTGGGAGGAGTCATTTGGTGAGGTTTGAGTGAAATTCAATCACTAGAACTATGCAATCCTACAACCACTCCCTGAATGGTACGAACTTCGTACGAACTTGAAGTATCCAATTTCTTTCACCAATTGATTTCGGATCGAATCTAAAACATGGGGAACATCTTAATACGGCGGGAGGACACATTTGGTGAGTTTTGAGTGAAATCCAATAAATAGAACTATGCAATCCTTCAGCCACTCCCTCAAAGGTACGAACTTCGTACGAACTTGGAATAAGCAATTTCTTTGACCGATTGATTTCGGATCGAGCCCAAAACTTGGGCAACATCATAATATGGTGGGAGGAGTCATTTGGTGAGTTTTGAGTAAAATCCAATCACTAGAACGATGCAATCCTACAACCACTCCATGTACAGTACGAACTTCGTACGAACTTGAAGTGTTGATCGGTTCATAATTGTATATCATTTTGTACCCTTCTAGCATATGATTTAGTTATGTTTTTGAGTTAAACTTGTGCTTTTAATCTCTTTTATGTTTGTCATTCAGTTAATTGAGCTTTAGGTAGCAATGGGGGCCCAAATGTGCAAAATGGTCCAAAAACGTGCAGACTAAGTTAGCAATTTGTTTCAGCCTTAACTCCTTCCTCCGAACTTGGATTGGCCCAAATGACATGTGGTTGGAAAGATGACATTCTAAACTTGAAGATAGATGGCTCAATGTCATCAGTTTCTTAAGGGAAGCCCAATTCGTGAGCCCATGAAGTTGCTTGGTCATGAAGAGCTGTGCATGTGATGTGATTTCTGGTGGGATTCTCCATGAGTAGCATGTGGGAGCTGCAAAAGCTAGAAAAGTATCCATGAGCTGCATGTGGGAGCTACAATAGCCAGAAAAGAAGAGAAACTAATTTTCTAATGCATTAGTGTGGTTGGTGAAATGAGTGTTGTTGGTGGAGGCATTAATCAATTCAGAATTCTCCTTTCATTCTCCTTATAAATACCACTCCCATTCATTCGATAACACACATCCTTCACACCATCCTCCACACTCCCATAATTCCCCAGACACTCCAGACATCAACCCAACACTCTAAACAGCCTCAAATCACCAAAACTGTCCCTGCAAGCCTACCTTCCATTTCCCTACGAATTTCCTCTTTCTCAACCATCACCACTCACCCAAACTCATCCCAAATCACCTCCTTAACCTTCATATATTCTTCTAGACGTGGGGAAGTTCTTGGAGAAGTATTAGGCATGGAGAAGCTCTTGGAGAAGCATTGGACACCACAAGAACTTCAGAAAAGGGTTTTTCTATTCTTGTTACATTCATTATGCTTTCTCATTTCTGTTTATGTTTCTTTCCCATTATGAGTAGCTAAATCCATTACTAGGGCTTCGATGTAACCTAACATGAATATTCTGGGTTTATAAATTCCAAGTTTCAAGTTTGATTCAAGATTCATGCTCTTATTCATTATGCCTATCTACTTATATGCTAATCTGAATGCCTAGCTACCATTGAGATTTGTGTATTTTGGTTGAAACTAAAGTAGACACCTTATGCTTTTGTTTCAATTGAACTATGAATAAGATGAGTATGTATGGACATTCGACAACAGGGATTAGATACATGCTTGGTTGTTTAAAACATTCTCTTATGCTTAATGGATTTCTAATGCTTAATTTAGGTTCGACAACAAGGATCTAATTAGGGAATTAGGAATACAAGGTTAAGACCAGACACCATGGCTTAATCATACTTTAGCTAGAATCAATCTTTGAATATGAATTAGACTTGTCACTTGAATCCTTATAACCTAGAATTGGATTGTTATGGTGAATCGAATGCCCTAGTCTCCAAATCTGTTTCCAACCTCAAAACCAGTCTTTGATACACTTGTTTACTTTGCCTTTGTTTGCAATTTCGTTTTGTTTCATTTGTTTTCACAAAGTCAATCAATCTCTCTTTAAAATATGTTTTAGACTTAACTTCTTGTTTCTAGAATTGGGTAATCTAAGTACATAACTAATTTGAACTTCTTAGTCCTCGTGGGTACGACCTTGTACTTGTCTTGCTATACTACTAATTGGCCCGTGCACTTGCGAGTTAACAAAATTTTGGCGCCGTTGCCGGGGACTGAACAAAAGTTCTTCACTGGTTATGTGCCCAAGGTTACCCTATTCTTTTAGTGTTTCTAATTAGTTCAAAATTTTCTGTTTCAGGTAGTTTATGTCTAAAAGACCATTCATTGATCAAGTGAGGTCTTCATTTAGATGTTCTGGATCATTGGAAGGAAGACCAACGTTGCAACCCAATTGAGTGATCTCTGAAATTCAGAAGCGACTAGAAAGAGAGTTGTCAACTGCAAAAGAGCAAGCTCTTGCCACATTCACAAGTCTTGCTCTCCACACTGACCTCCCCAGTTCTTCACTTTCAAATTCCGAAGCAAGTTCAGACCAAGAAGAAGAAGAGATGGCTGCCAATGAGTTAATGGGAGACCTTGATATCCCAACAATTCTAGCATATCCTTCAAGCATTTTGCTACCCACCGTAGCTCAAAACTATGAGCTTAAATCTTCTCATCTTAATATGTTTCCTTCCTTTTATGATTTACCTAATGAAGATCCATTAACTCATATAAAGGATATTTTTAATGTTGTGAGTTCTTTCCCCTTGACAGCTGTGACGGAAGATCAACTTCGAATGAGAGTGTTTCCTTATACTTTGAAGGATAAGGCGAAGTATTGACTCAATTCCTTAAAGCTTGGTTCACTCACTACATGGGCTGCCATTCAGAAGAAGTTCTTAGAGAAATACTTCTCCATGCAAAAGACCGACACGCTTAGGGACAAGATCTTGTCATTTGCACAACAAGATGAGGAATCGTTTTGTGAAGCATGGGAGAGATTCAATGGGCTGCTCAATCAATGTCCTCATCATGGGATTCCTTTGAAACTTCAAATGCGTATGTTTTATAAAGGACTAACCCCTTCTAGTCATAATATTGTCACCAATTTTGCAGGTGGTCTTATAAAACCAAGACTCCCGAATATGGTGGGAGGAGTCATTTGGCGAGTTTTGAGAGAAATCCAATCAACAGAACTATGCAATCCTACAACCACTCCATTTACGGTATGAACTTCGTACGTACTTGAAGTGTGCAATTTCTTTGACCAATTGATTTCGGATCGAGCCCAAAACTTGGGCAACAACGTAATATAGTGGCAGGACTCATTTGGTGAGTTTTCAGTGAAATCCAATAACTAGAACTATGCAATGCACCAACCACTCCATTTACGGTACGAACTTTGTACGAACTTGAAGTGTCCAATTTTTTTGACGAACTGATTTCGGATCGAGCCCAAAACATAGGTGACATCATAATATGGTGGGAGAAGTCATTTGGTGAGTTTTGAGTGAAATCCAATCACTAGAACGATGCAATCCTACAACCAATCAGTGAACAGAACGAACTTCGTACGATCTTGAAGTGTCCTTTTTCTTTGACCAAATGATTTCAGATCGAGCCTAAAACTTGGGCAACATCATAATATAGTGGGAGGAGTCATTTGGCGAGTTTTGAGAGAACTCCAATCAACAGAACTATGCAATGCACCAACCACTCCATTTACGGTACGAATTTCGTACAAACATGAAGTGTCCAATTTCTTTGACCAATTTATTTCGGATCGACCCCAAAACTTGGGCAACAACATAATATGGTGGGTGGATTCATTTGGTGAGTTTTGAGTGAAATCCAATCACTAGAACCATGCAATCCTACAACCACTCCATTTACGGTACGAATTTCGTACGAACTTGAAGTGTCCAATTTCTTTGACCAATTGATTTCGGATCGAGCCCAAAACTTGGGCAACAACGTAATATAGTGGCAGGACTCATTTGGTGAGTTTTCAGTGAAATCCAATCACTAGAACTATGCAATGCACCAACCACTCCATTTACTTTACGAACTTTGTACGAACTTGAAGTGTGCAATGTCTTTGACCAATTGATTTCGGATCAAGGACAAAACTTTGGCAACATCGTAATATGGTTGGAGGAGTCGTTTGGTGAGTTTTGAATGAAATCCAATCACTAGAACTAACCAATGCACGAACCACTCCATTTACAGTACGAACTTCGTACGAACTTGAAGTTTGCAATTTATTTGACCAATCGATTTCGCATCGAGCAAAAAACGTGGGCAACAACATAAAATGGTGGGAGGAGTCATTTGGTGAGTTTTGAGTGAAATCCAATCACTAGAACTATGCAATCCTACAACCACTCCATTGACGGTAAGAGCTTCGTACGAACTTGAAGTGTCCAATTTCTTTGGCCAATTGATTTCAGATCTAGCCCATAACTTGGGCAACAAGATAATATGGTGAGAGAAGTCATTTGGAGAGTTTTGAGGGAAATCCAATAACTAGAACTACGCAATGCACCGACCACTACATTTACTGTACGAACTTCGTACGAACTTGAAGTGTCCAATTTCTTTGACCAATTCATTTCAGATCGAGCCCAAAACTTGGGCAACATCATAATATGGTGGGAGGAGTCTTTTGGTGAGTTTTTACTAAAATCCAATCACTAAAACTTTGTAATGCACCAACTACTCCATTTATCGCATTTAACTTCGTACGAACTTGAAGTGTCAAATTTCTTTGGCCAATTGATTTCAGATCAATCCCAAAGCTTGGGCAACATCTTAATATGGTGGGAGGAGTCACTTGGTGAGTTTCAAGTGAAATCCAGTCACTAGAACTTTGCAATCCTACACCCACTCCATGAATGGTACTAACTTCGTAAGAACTTGAAGTGTCCAATTTCTTTGACCAATTGATTTCGAATGAAGCCCAAAACTTGGGAAACATCATAATATGGTGGGAGGAGCCATTTCGTGAGTTTTGAGTGAAATGAAACCACTAGAACTATGCAATCCTTTAACCATTCCATGAAAGGTACGAACTACTTACGACCTTGAAGTATCCAATTTCTTTGACCAATTGATTTCGGATCGAGCCCAAACCTTGGGAAACATCATAATATGGTGGGAGGAGTCATTTGGTGAGTTTGAGTGAAATCCAATCACTAGAGCTTTGTAATCCTACAACCACTCCAAGAAAGGTACGAACTTCGAACGAACTTGAAGTATGCAATTTATTTGACCAATTGATTTCGGGTTGAGCCCAAGACTCGGGCAACATCATAATATGATGGGGGGAGTGTATTGGACAGTTTAGAGGGAAATCCAATCCCTAGAACTACGCAATGCACCAACCATGACATTTACTGTACGAACTTGAAGTATCCAATTTCTTTGACCTATTGATTTCGGATCGAGGCCAAAACTTGGGCAACATCTTAATATGGTGGGAGGAGTCACTTGGTGTGTTTCGAATGAAATCCAATCGCTAGAACTTTGCAATCCTACAACCACTCCATGAAAGGTACGAACTTCGTAAGAAATTGAAGTGTCCAATTTCTTTGACCAATTGATTTCGGATCAAGCCCAAAACTTGGGAAACATCATAATTTGGTGGCAGGAGTCATTTTGTGAGTTTTGAGTGAAATGAAACCACTAGAACTATGCAATCCTATAACCATTCCATGAAAGGTACGAACTACTTACGAACTTGAAGTATCCAATTTCTTTGACCAATTGATTTCAGATCGACCCCAAAACTTGGGCAACATCATAATATGGTGGGGGGAGTCATTTGGTGAGTTTTTATTGAAATCCAATCACTAGAACTTCGGAATGCACCAACCACTCCATTTACAGTACAAATTTCGTACGAACTTGAAGTGTACAATTTCTTTGACCAATGGATTTCAGTTTGAGCCCAAGACTCGGGCAACATCATAATTTGGTGGGAGGAGTCTTTTGGAGAGTTTTGAGGGAAATCCAATCACTAGAACTATGCAATGCACCGACGACTACAATTACTGTATGAACTTGAAATGTCAAATTTATTTGACCAATTCGTTTCAGATCGAGCCCAAAACTTGGGCAACATCATAATATGGTGGGAGGAGTCATTTGGTGAGTTTTTACTGAAATACAATCACTAAAACTTTGTAATCCACCAAACACTCCATTTACGGTACGAACTTCGTATGAACTTGAAGTGTCCAATTTCTTTGACCAATTGATTTCGGATCGAACCCAAATCTTGGGCAACGTCATAATATGGTGGGTATAGTCATTTGGTGAGGTTTGAGTGAAATCCAATCACTAGAACTTTGTAATGCACCAACCAATCAATTTACGTTATGAACCTCGTACGAACTTGAAGTGTCCAATTTCTTTGACCATTTGATTTCTGATTGATCCCAAGACTCGGCCAACATCAAAATATGGTTGGAGTAGTCATTTGGAGAGTTTTGAGGGAAATTCAATCACTAGAACTACGCAATGCACCAACCACTACATTTGCTGTACGAACATGAAGTTTACAATTTCTTTGACCAATTGATTTCAGATAGAGCCCAAAACTTGGGCAACATCATAATATGGTGGGAGGACTCATGTGGTGAGTTTTTACTAAAATCCAAACACTAGAACTTCGTAATGCACCAACCACTCCATTTACGGTACGAACTTCGTACGAACTTGAAGTGTCCAATTTCTTTGACCAATTAATTTCGGATTGAGCCCAAGACCCGGGCAACATCATAATATGGTGGGAGGAGTCATTTGGAGAGTTTTGAGGGAAATCCAATCACTAGAACTACGCAATGCACCAACCACTACATTTACTGTACGAACTTGAAGTGTCCAATTTCTTTTACCAATTGATTTCTGATAGAGCCCAAAAATTGGGCAACATCATAATATGGTGGGAGGAGTCATTTGGTGAGTTCTTACTGAAATCCAAACACTAGAACTTCGTAATGCACCAACCACTCCATTTATGGTACGAACTTCGTACGAAGTTGGAGTGTCCAATTTCTTTGACCAATTGATTTTGGATCGAGCCCAAAACTTGCGCAACATCATAATATGGTGGGAGGTGTCCTTTGATGAATTTTAAGTGAAATCCAAACACTATAACTATGCAATCCTACAACCATTCCATGAAAGGTACGAACTTCTTACGAACTTGAAGTGTCCAATTTCTTTGACCAATTGATTTCGGATCAAGCCCAAACCTTGGGCAACATCATAATATGGTGGGAGGAGTCATTTTGTGAGTTTTGAGTGAAATCCAATAACTAGAACTACGCAATGCTCCTACCATTACATTTACTGTACGAACTTCGTACGAACTTGAAGTGTCCAATTTCTTTGACCAATTGATTTCAGATCGAGCCCAAATAATGGGCAACATCATAATATGGTGGGAATAGTTGTTTGGTGTGGTTTGAGTGAAATCCAATCTCTAGAACTTTGCAATCCTCCGACCACTCCATGAAATGTATAAACTTCGTAAGAACTTGAAGTGTCCAATTTCTTTGACCAATTTCGGATCGAGCCCAAAACTTCAGCAACATCATTATATGGTGGGAGGAGTCACTTGGTGAGTTTCGAGTGAAATCAAATCACTAGAACTTTGCAATCTTATAACCACTCCATTAAAGGTACGAACTTCGTGAGAACATGAAGTGTCCAATTTCTTTGAACAATTGATTTCGGATCGAGCCCAAAACTTGGGCAACATCATAATATGGTGGGAGGAGTCGTTTGGAGAGTTTTGAGTGAAATCTAATCTCTAGAAATATGCAATGCACCAACCACTACATTTACGGTGCCAACTTCGTACGTACTTGAAATGTGCAATTTCATTGACCAATTGATTTCGGATCGAGCCCAAAACTTGGGCAACAACATAATATGCTAGGAGGACTCATTTTGTGAGTTTTGATTGAAATCCAATCACTAGAACTATGCAATGCACCAACCACTCCATTTACGATACGAACTTGATGTGTCCAATTTCGTTGACCAATTGATTTCGGATGGAGCAAAAAACTTGGGCAACATCATAATATGGTGAGAGGAGTCATTTGGCAAGTTTTTACAAAAATCCAATCACTAGAACTTTGTAATGCACCAATCACTCAATTTACGGTACGAACTTGTGCAACATCATAATATGGTGGGAGTACTCATTTGGAGAGTTTTGAGTGAAATCCAATCACTAGAACTTTGCAATGCACCAACCACTACATTTACGGTACGAACTTCGTATGAACTATTTAGTGTCGAATTTCTTTGACCAATTGATATCGGATCGAGCCCAAATCTTGGGCAACATCATAAATGGTGGTAATTGTCATTTGGTGAGTTTCAAGTGAAATCCAACCACTAGAACTACGCAATCCTACAACCATTCCATGAAAGGTACGAACTTCTTACAAACTTGAGGTATAAAATTTCTTAGAAAAGTTGATTTCGGATCGAGTACAAAACTTGGGCAACATCTTAATATGGTGGGAAGAGTCATTTTGTGAGTTTTGAGTGAAATCCAATAACTAGAACTATGCAATCCTACAACCAATCCATTTACGGTACGAACTTCGTAAGAACTTGAGGTGTCCAATATCTTTGACTAATTGATTTCGGATCGAGCCCAAAACTTGGGCACAACCATAATATGGTGGGAGGAGTCATTTGGTGAGTTTTGAGTGAAATCCAATAACTACAACTTTGCAATCCCACAACCACTCCATGAAAGGAACGAACTTCGAACGAACTTGAAGTATCAAATTGATTTGAACAATTGATTTCCGATCGAGCCCAAGACTTGGGCAACGTTATAATATGGTGGGAGGAGTCATTTGGCGAGTTTTTACTGAAATCTAATCACAAGAACTATGCAATACACCATCCACTCCATTTACGGTATGAACTTCGTACGAACTTGAAGTGTCCAATTTCTTTGACCAATTGATTTCAGATCGAGCCCAAAACTTGGGCAACATCATAATATGGTGGTAGGAGTCATTTCATGAGATTTAAGTGAAATCCAACCACTGGAACTATGCAATCCTTCAACTATTCCATGAAAGATTAGAACTTCTTACGAACTTGAAGTATCCAATTTCTTTGACCAATTGATTTCGGATCGAGCCCAAAACTTGGGCAACAACACAATATGGTGGGAGGAGTCATTTGGTGAGTTTTGAGTGAAATCCAATCACTAGAACTTTGCAATCCTACATCCACTCCATGAAAGGTACGAACTTGGAACGAACATGAAGTATCCAATTTATTTGACCAATTGATTTCGAATTGAGCCCAAGACTTGGTCAACCTCATAATATGGTGGGAGGAGTCATTTGGAGAGATTTGAGTGAAATCCAATCACTAGAACTACGCAATGCACCAACCACTGCATTTATTGTACGAACTTCTTACGAACTTGAAGTGTCCAATTTCTTTGACCAATTCATTTCAGATCGAGCCCAAAACTTGGGCAACATCATAATATGGTGGGAGGAGTCATTTGGTGAGTTCTTACTGAAATCCAATCACTAAAACTTTGTAATGGACCAACCACTCCATTTACGGTACGAACTTCGTACGAACTTGAAGTGTCCAATTTCTTTGACCAATTGATTTCAGTTCGAGCCCAAATCTTTAGGCAACATCATAATATGGTGGGAATCATCATTTGGGGACGCTGGAGTTAAATCCAATCAATAGAACTTTGCAATCCTACAACCACTCCATGAAATGTACAAACTTTGTAATTACTTGAAGTGTCCAACTTCTTTGACCAATTGATTTCGGATCTAGCCCAAAACTTGGGTAAAACCATAATATGGTGGGAGGAGTCATTTGGTGAGTTTCGAGTGAAATCCAATCACTGGAACTTTGCAATCCTACTACCACTCCATGAAAGGTACGAACTTCGTAAGAACTTGAAGTGTCCAATTTCTTTGACCAATTGATTTCGGATCGAGCCCAAACTTAGGGAACATCATAATATGGTGGGATGAGTCATTTGGTGAGTTGTGAGTGAAATCCAATCACTAGAACTATGCAATACGACAACCACTCTGTGAACGGTATGAACTTCGTACGAACTTGAAGTATCCAATTTCTTTGACCAATTGATTTCGGATCGAGCCCAAAACTTTGGCAACATCATAATATGGTGGGGAGTCATTTGGTGTGTTTAGAGTGAAATCCAATCACTTGAACTATGCAATCCAACAACCAGTCCATGAATGGTACGAACTTCATACAAACTTGAAGTGTCCAATTTCTTTGACCAATTGATTTCGTATCGAGCCCAAAACTTGGGCAACATCATAATATGGTGGGAGGAGTCATATGGTGTGTTTAGAGTGAAATCCAATCACTCGAATTATGTAATCCAACAACCTGTCCATGAAAGGTACGAACTTCGTTCGAACTTGAAGTGTCCAATTTCTTTGACCAATTGATTTCGGATCGAGTCCAAAACTTGGGCAACATCATATTATGGTGGGAGGAGTCATTTTGTAACATCCCGGTCCTAAATTAATATTCAAATCTTAAAGTGTTCAAGTAAAATACATTTTTACCCTCGGAAGTATAATAAACTAAATAATTATGTTGTGTTGACTAAATAAATAAAATAAATTGAAGGGTTTAAAACTAAATTAAATTAAATTATTTAATTTAATATCATTAATTAAGGAGAATTTGGAAATTTAAAATAATATTTTTGTTCGAGAAAGAAATTGGGGAAGTGAGCCACATCGTTACGTCGGTCTCGTTGATACGAGTTCGTGGGTATATTGTGGGCTCGAATCAGAGTTATATCGAAGAGTATACGGTTAAAATTGTGCGAGGGGCAAAATTATAATTAGCCAAGGTCACATTTTAAAAAGCTGACCTTCTCTCTCTCTCTCTCTCTCTCTCTCTCTCTCTCTCTCTCTCTCTCTCTCTCTCTCTCTCCCTTATGTAGAATTCTCCCCGCCCCTTGCTGCAGCCGACAGCCCCTCCCCTCCATAACCACCACAAGCCGCCACCCAGCATGCCGGACCGATCAAGACTTGACCGGCGTCATCCCCACAGCCAACCCCGGAGCTCAGCCGTCTCAGCCGTCGTGCACAGCCACCGGAAACTGGAGATTTGGCCGGATTCTCTTCGAATTTTCAAACCCTTCGTTCTCCCTCCTCCGGCCACCGATCGGGACAAGTAAGGTATGCTTTTCCACCTATTTTTCATGCTCTAGCTGCCTGTGGGATAGGTTTTGATCGATTCGTAGCATAGGTAACCAAAAATTCGAAGTAAAGTTTCAGCCGAATTTGAGCTTAGGTTTTGACCTACTTAGGGTCCGAAATGGACTTTCCCGCAGTTGAGAAAAGTGCTCGGGAGGTCGAGAACTAGCTGTAGGTGGAAGGACAGCTCTTGATTTGGAGTTTGTCCGAGCGACGAATTTATCGCTTTATAACTGACCGAAACTGCCAGCTCGTGTTCCCACGCTTGGGTTCACTTTTCACTGTCAATCCTTATTCCTAAATTATCCTTACGTCATCATGAGCGCATAGACGTGCTCGGATTTCAATTTGGAGTTGTATGACAATCGAACGGATTTATGCCTATTGCGCGTTATCCGGGTTCGGTGAGTTTGGACTGTTGGATCTATTCCAATTCTTAGTATGTTGTTCCCCGTATTTTTAGGACCGGGTGGGAGTTGACGGATTGTGGATCGAAGCCCCGGATGCTCCGGATCGTTGACTTATAGTTTAGTTTCATGAAAACCGTCCGATCGTGTGATCGCGAGAAATCCGACCGCTCGATTGAGACTAAACCTTTGAATTGTGATTAGTTGACCTCGTTGGACTTTTAGGAGGACTCATTCGGTGAGTTTTGAATGCAATCCAATCACTAGAACTATGCAATGTACGGTACGAACTTCGTACGAACTTGTAGTGTCCAATTTCTTTGACCAATTGATTTAATATCGAGCAAAAAACATGGGAAACATCATAATATGGTGGGAGGAGTCATTTGGTAAGTTTTGAGTCAAATCCAATCAATAGAACTATGCAATGCACCAACCACTCCATATACGGTACGAACTTCGTACGAACTTGTAGTGTCCAATTTCTTTGACCAATTGATTTCATATTGAGCAAAAAACAAGGGTAACATCATAATATGGTGGGAGGAGTCATTTGGAGAGTTTTGAGTGAAATCCAATCACTAGAACTATGCAATGCACCAACCACTCCATTTACGGTAAGAACTTCGTACGAACATGAAGTGTCCAATTTCTATGACCAATTGATTTCGGATCGAGCTCAAAACTTGGGCAACAACATGATATGATGGGAGGACTCATTAGGTGAGTTTTGAATGAAATCCAATCTCTAGAACTATGCAATCCTACAACCACTCCAGGAAAGGTACGAACTTGAAGTATCCAATTTCTTTGACCAATTGATTTCGGACTAAGCCCAAACTTGGGCAACATCATAATATGGTGGGAGGAGTCATTTGGTGAGTTTTGAGTGATATCCAATCACTAGAATTATACAGTGCACCAACCACTCCATTTACGATACGAACTTCGAACGAACTTGAAGTGTCCAATTTCAGTGACCAATTGATTTCAGATCAAGCTCAAAACTTGGGGAACATCATAATATCGTGGGAGGAGTCATTTGGTGAGTTTTCAGTGAAATCCAATCACTAGAACTATGCAATCCAACAACCACTACATGAAAGGTATGAACTTCGTACGAACTTGAAGTATCCAATTTGTTTGACCAATTGATTTCGGATCGAGCCCAAAACTTTGGCAACATCATAATATGGTGGGAGGAGTCGTTTGGTGTGTTTACAGTGAAATCCAGTTAGTCGAACTATGCAATCCAACAACCAGTCCATGAAAAGTAAGAACTTCGTACGAACTTGAAGTGTCCAATTTCTTTGACCAATTGATTTCGGATCGAGCCCAAAACTTTGGCAACATATGGTGGGAGGAGTCATTTGGTGTGTTTATAGTGAAATCAAATCACTCGAACTACGCAATCCAACAACCAGTCCCTGAAGGGTACGAACTTCGTACGAACTTGAAGTATCCAATTTCTTTGACCAATTGATTTCGGATCGAGCCCAAAACTTGGGCAACATCATATTATGGTGGGAGGAGTCAATTGGTGAGTTTTGAGTGAAATCCAATCACTAAAACTACGCAATGCACCAACCACTCCATTTGCTGTATGAACTTGAAGTGTCCAATTTCTTTAACCAATTGATTTCGGATCGAGCCCAAAACTTGGGCAACATCGTAATATGGTGGGAGGAGTCAATTCGTGAGTTTTGAGTGAAATACAAGCGCTAGAACTATGCAATGCACGAACCAGTCCATTAACGGTACGAACTTCGTACGAACTTGAAGTGGGCAATTTCTTTGACCACTTGATTTCAGATCGCGGCTAAAACTTGGGAAACATTGTAAAATGGTGGGAGGAGTCATTTGGTGAGTTTTGAGTGAAATCCAATCACTAGAACTATGCAGTCCTACAACCACTCCATGGAAGGTACGAACTTCGTATAAACTTTAAGTATCCAATTTAATTGACAAATTGAATTTAGATCGCGCCCAAGATTTGGGCAACATCATAATATGGTGGGTGGAGTCGTTTGGTGAGTTTTTAGTGAAATCCGATCACTAGAACTATGCAATGAACCAACCACTCCATTTAGGGTATAAACTTTGTACGAACTTGAAATGTCCAATTTCTTTGAACAATTGATTTCGGAACTAGCAAAAAGCTTAGGCAACACCAAAATATGCTGGGAGGAGTCATTTGGTGAGTTTTGAGTTAAATCCAACCAGTAGAACGATTCAATTCTACAACCACTCAAAGGTACAGCATTTAACTTCGCATTTAACATGAAGTGTCCCTTTTCTTTCACCAATTTATTTTGTATCGAGCCAAAAACTAGGGCAACACCTTAATATCGTGGCAAGAGTCATTTGGTGAGTTTTGACAGAAATCCAATCATTAGAACTCTCTCCAACCACTCCAACTACGGTACGAACATCGTACGAACTAGAACTGTCCAATTTCTTTGGCCAATTGATTTCGGATCGAGCCCAAAACTTGGGCAACATCATAATACGGTGCGAAGAGTCATTTGGTGAGTTTCGAGTGAGATCCAATCACTAGAAATATGCAATGCACCAACCACTCTAAGTACGGTACGAACTTCGTACGAACTTGAAGTGTCCAATTTCTTTCACCAATTGATTTCTGATCGAGCAAGAAACTTGGGCAACATCATAATATGGTGGGAGGAGTCATTTGGTGAGTTTTGAGTGAAATCCAATCACTAGAACTATACAATGCACCAACCACTCCATGGAAGGTACGAACTTCGTACGAACTTGACGTATCCAATTTCTTTGACCAATTGATTTCGGATCGTGCCGAAAACTTCGGCAACATCATAATATGGTGGGAGTAGTCATTTGGAGGGTTTTGAGTGAAATTTAATCGCTAGAACTATGCAATGCACCAACCACTCCATGAAAGGTACGAACTTGACGTATCCAACTTCTTTGTCCAATTGATTTCAGATCGAGCACAAAACTTGGGCAACATCATAATATGGTGGGAGGAGTCATTTGGTCAGGTTTGAGTGAAATCCAATCCCTAGAACGATGCAATCCTACAACCACTCCATGTACCGTACGAACTTCGTACGAACATGACGTGTCCCATTTCTTTGACCAATTGATTTCAGATCGAGCCCAAAACTTGGGCAACATATATGGTGGGAGGAGTCATTTGGTGAGTTTTGAGTGAAACCCAATCACTAGAACATTGCAATCCTACAACCACTCCATGTATAGTAAGAACTTCAAACGAACCTCAAGTGTCTCTTTTCTTTGACCAATTCAAATTCGGATTGAGCCCAAAACTTGGGCAACATCATAATATGGTGGGAGGAGTCATTTGGTGAGCTTTGAGTGGAATCCAATTACTAGTACTATGCAATCCTTCAACCACTCCATGAAAAGAACGACCTTCGTACGAACTTGAAGTATCCAATTTCTTTACCCAATTGATTTCGGATCGAGCCCAAATCTTGGACAACATCATAATATGCTGGGAGGAGTCATTTTGGTGAGTTTTGAGTGAAATCCAATCACTAGAACGATGCAATCCTACACCCACTCCATGTACAGTACGAACTTCGAACGAACATGAGGTGTCCCTTTTCTTTGACCACTTGATTTCAGATTGAGCCCAAAACTTGGGCAACATCATAATATGGTGGGAGGAGTCATTTCGTGAGTTTTGAGTAAAATCCAATCACTGGAACGATGCAATCCTACAACCACTCCATGAAAAGAACAACCTTCGAACGAAGTTGAAGTATCCAATTTCTTTAACCAATTGATTTTGGATCGACCCCAAATCTTGGACAACATCATAATATGGTGGGAGGAGTCATTTTGGTGAGTTTTGAGTGAAATCCAATCACTAGTACTATGCAATCCTTCAACCACTCCATGAAAAGAACGACCTTCGTAAGAACTTGAAGTATCCAATTTCTTTAACCAATTGATTTCGGATCGAGCCCAAATCTTGGACAACATCATAATATGGTGGGAGGAGTCATTTGGTGAGTTTTGAGTGAAATTCAATCACTAGAACGATGCAATCCTACAACCACTCCATGTACAGTACGAACTTCGTACGAACATGAAGTGTCCCTTTTCTTTGACCAATTGATTTCCGGACGAGCCCTAAACTTGGGCATCATCACAATATGGTGTGAGGAGTCATTTGGTGCGTTTTGAGTGAAATCCAATCACTAGCCCAAAACTTGACGTGTCCTAATTCATTGACCAATTGATTTCTGATCGACCACAAAACTTATGGAGCATCATAACATGGAGGAAGGAGTCATTTGGTGAGTTTTCAGTGAAATCCAATCACTAGAACTTTGCAATGCACCAACAAATTCACTTAAATTACGAACTTCGTTCGAACTTGAAGTGTCCCATTTCTTAGACCAATTGATTTCAGATCGATCCCCAAACTTGGTCAACATCAAAATACTGTTTGAGGAGTCACTTGGTGAGTTTTGATTGAAATCCAATCACTAGTACTATGCAATGCACCAACCACTCCATTTACGGTACGAACTTTGTACGAACTTGAAGTGTCCTATTTCTTTGAACAATTGATTTTGGATCGAGCCCAAAACTTGGGCAACATCATAATATGGTGTGAGGAGTCATTTAGTGAGTTTTGATTGAATTCCAATCACTAGTACTATGCAATGCATGAACCACCCCATTTACGGTACGAACTTCGTACGTACTTCAAGTGTCCTATTTCTTTGACCAATTGATTTCGGATCGAGCCCAAAACTTGGGCAACATCATAATACGATGGGAGGAGTCATTTGGTGAGTTTTGAGTGAAATCCAATCACTAGAACTATGCTAGCACCAACCACTCCATTTACGGTTCGAACTTCTTACGAACTTGAACTGTGCAATTTCTTTGACCAATTGATTTCGGATTGAGCCCAAGACTTGGACAACATTATAATACAGTGGGAGGAGCCATTTGGTGAGTTTTGAGTGAAATTCAATCACTAGAACTATGCAATGCACCAACCTTTTCATTTACAGTACGAACTTCATTCGAACTTGAAGTGAACCATTTCTTTGAACAATTGATTTCGGATTGACCCCAAAAGTTGGACAATGTCATAATATGGTGGGTGGAGTCATTTGGTGAGTTTTGAGTGAAATCCAATCCCTAGAACTATGCAATGCACCAACCACTCCATTTACGGTAAGAACTTCGCACGAACTTGAAGTGTCCTATTTCTTGGATCAATTGATTTCGGATCGAGCCCAATCTTGGTCAACATCGTAATATGGTGTGAGAAGTCATTTGGTCAGTTTTGAGTAAAATCCAATCCCTAGAACAGTGCAATGCACCAACCACTTCATTTACAAAGATTTAACTTCGCATTTAACTTAAAGTGTGCTATTTCTTGGACTAATTTGACTTCGGATCAAGCCCAACACTTGGTCAACAACATAATATGGTGTGAGGAGTCATTTTGTGAATTTTGAGTGAAATCCAATCACTAGAAATATGCAATGCACCAACCACTTCATTTACAGTACGAACTTGAAGTGTGCGATACACCAACCAGTTCATTTACAGTACGAACTTCGTACGAACTTGAAGTGTGTTATTTCTTGGACTAATTGACTTCAGATCAAGCTCAACACTTGGTCAACAACATACTATGGTGTGAGTAGTCATTTTGTGAATTTTGAGTGAAATCCAATCACTAAAAATATGCGATACACCAACCAGTTCATTTACAGTACGAACTTCGTACAAACTTGAAAGTGTCCCGTTTCTTTGACCAATTGATTTCAGATTGACCCCAAAACTTGGGCAACATCATAATATGGTGTGAGGAGTCATTTGGTGAGTTTTGAGGGAAATTTAATCACTAGAACTATTCAATGCACCACCCACTCCATTTACTGCACGAACTTCGTATGAAATTGAAGTGTCCAATTTCTTTGAACAATTGATTTGGATCAAGCACAACTTGGGCAACATGATAATATGGTGGGGGGAGTCATTTGGTGAGTTTTGAGTGAATCCAATCACTAGAACTATGCAATGCACCAACCACTCCATTTACGGTACGAACTTCGTACGAACTTAAAGTGTCCAATTTCTTTGACCAATTGATTTCAGACGAGCCCAAAACTTTGGCAACATCATAATGTGGTGGGAGGAGTCATTTGGTGAGTTTTGGAGTGAAATATAATCACTAGAAATTTGCAACCCTACAACCACTGCATGTAAGGTACGAACGTGAAGTGTTAAATTTCTTTGACCAATTGATATCGGATCGAGCCCAGAACTTGAGCAATATCATAATTGTTAACTCGCAATTGTACAGGCCAATTAGTAGTATAGCCAGACAAGTACGAAGGTCGTACTCCACGAGGACCGAGAAGTTCAAATTAGTTACGTGCTTAGATTACCCAATTGAGAAAACAGAAAGGAAGTCTAAAACAGAATTGAAAACTAGAGTGATTGATTTTTGGGAAAACAAATGAAGCAAAAATGAAATTGCAAACAAAACCAAGGTAAACAAGTGTATCAAAGAGTGGTTTTTGAGGTTGGAAAACAGATTTGGAGACTAGGGCGTCGATTCACCATAACAATCCAATTCTAGGTTATAAGGATTCAAGTGACAAATGTAATTCGATTCAAAGATTGATTCTAGCTAAAGTATGATTAAGCCATGGTGTTTGATCCTAACCTTGTATTTCCAATTCCCCTAATTAAGTCCTTATTGTCGAACTTAAATCAAGCATTAGAAATCCATTAAGCATAGAAGAATGTTTTAAACAACCAAGCATGCATCTAATCCCTATTGGCTGCGAATGTCCATACATACTCATCTTATTCATAGTTCAATTGAAACAAAAAGCATAAGGTGTCTACTTCAATTTCAACCAAAGTACACAAATCTCAATGGTAGCTAGGCATTCAGATTAGCATATAAGTAGGTGTAATGAATAAGAGCATGAATCTTGAATCAAACTTGAAACTTGAAATTTATAAACCCAGAATATTCATGTTAGGTTACATCAAAGCCCTAGTTATGGATTTAGCTACTCATAATGGGAAAGAAACTTAAACAGAAATGAGGAAACATAATGAATGCAACAAGAGTAGAAAAACCCTTTTCTGAAGTTCTTGTGGTGTCCAATGCTTCTCCAAGTGCTTCCCCACGTCTAGAAGGATGTATGAAGGTTAAGGAGATGATTTGGGATGAGTTTGGGTGAGTGGTGATGGATGAGAAAGAGGAAATTCATAGGAAAATGTAAGGAAGGCTTGCAGGGACTGTGTTTGTGATTTGGGGCTGTTTAGAGTGTTGGGTTGATTGGTGGAGTGTTTGATAGTGATTTCTAAATGTGTTTAGGGAATGATGGAAGTGTGGAGGATGGAATGAAGGATGGATCAGTTGTGGGAGTGGGAGTGTTTGAGAGTGATTTCTGAATGTGTTTGGGGAATGATGGGAGTGTGGAGCATGGAATGAAGGATGGATCAGTTGTTCGAGTGTGACTCGTAGGATGTATATGGAATGAAGGATAAAATGAAAGTGTTCTCTTCTCTTCAGTTGATGCCCTCTTTTATAGAGTGTTTAAGTCTTCCATTCGTTCTCCCCTTTGGCTTCTGAAGCATACCTCTTCAGCTACCTCATTAAATGCTAACTGCCATGTAAATGCTATGTAACTGCTCCAGCTGCCCAATACATGCATTTGGTGGAATTTGGTTAGGTGCAGAACATCCCTTAAAATGCATGGATTGCATTGAATGTCTCTTATTGTCCTCTTCCTTATGTCTGCCCATTAATACTCCACTTGAGTTGAGAACAACAATTTAGCTGACCTAACTTTGTTACCAGCAACAAACAACTTCATTGGATCACGAATTGGGCTTCCATTCCTCGTATAACGACTTTGAGCCCTTCATCTAGGAGTTCAGAATGTCATCTTTCCAACCACATATCATTTGGCCCAATCCAAGTTCGGATAAAGATGTTAAGGCTAAAACGAATTGCGAACTCAGTCTGCACGTTTTTGCACCATTTTGCACATTTTCCTATCTAAAGCCACCATTGCTACCTAAAGCTCAATTAACTGAATGACAAACACAATAGAGATTAAAAGCACAAGTTTAACTCAAAAACATAACTAAATCATATGCTGGAAGGGTACAAAATGATATACAATTATGCACTAATCAATAATATTTTGAGAGGAGTCATTTGGTGAGTTTTAAGTGAAATCCAACCACTAGAACTATGCAATGCAGCAACCACTCCATTTACGGTACGAACTACGTACGAACTTGAAGTGTCCCATTCTTTGACCATTTAATTTTGGATTGAGCTCAAAACTTGGGCATCATCATAATATGGTGGGAGGAGTCATTTGGTGAGTTTTCTGTGAAATCCAATCAATAGAACTATACAATGCACCGACCACTCCATTTTCGGTACGATCTTAGTACAAACTTGAAGTGTCCCATTTCTTTGATTAATTGATTTCGGATCGAGCGCAGAACTTGGGAACATCATAATATGGTGAGAGGATTCATTTGATGAGTTTTGAGTGAAATCAAATCACTAAAACTGTGCAATGCACCAATCACTCCACTTACGGTACGAACTTGAAGTGCCCCAAAACTTGCTATAGTGAATGGGGGGTTTGGGCTCAATCGACACCTCATGCACTGCAAGGGAGTTCACCAAGCTTGTTTTTCTTTTCAATCACTTCCTTGTTGCTTTCCTCTTCCTTTTCTGTTTATGAACAGAATCACAATGTATTGGAGGAATGATTGGAGTATTCACATCTCCAAATTTGGGCAGCTCCTTCTTGTGTGTAGGAATTAGAGCATTGAACTTGTGGTTACTAGAAACATAGTTGCCCTGCTCCTCCTTGTCTACTCCTTGCAGCACGCATGCTTCTAGTGAATGGCAAAGACCATCAAATCTCTTCTTCCCTGGATTACCCAAAACTTCAATTTGAAAACAACCTTGTACATCATTTGGAAGCTTCATGGCATCAAACACTTTGAAAGCAACAGTTTCTCCATTAACGGTCATGGTAAAAGTTCCTTGCTCTACATCGATCTTGGTCTTAGCAGTGGCCATGAAGGGGCGGCCAAAGATAAGGGGCAATTCATTGTCAGGAATTGGTGCTTCTTCCATCTCCAATACTAAGAAATCAGTTGGCAAGATTAAGCCTTCTACTGCCACCAAAACATCTTCAAGAATGCCCTTGGGGTATCGAATAGTTCTATCTGCCAATTGAATGCTCACAGATGTGGCTTGCAACTCACCAAGGTTAAGTTTCTCATAAACATGATATGGCATAAGGTTAATGGATGCACCAAGATCAAGCAAAGCCTTTTTGAATCTTGAAATCACCAACTATGCAAGGTATAGAAAAAGAACCTGGATCCTTTAGCTTGGGAGGCAGCTTTCTTTGTAAGACTGCACTTACCTCTTCACTCAATGCAATCTGTTCATGCTCTTTGAATCTCCTCTTGTTAGTGCATAGATCCTTCAAAAATTTTGCATACTTTGGAATCTGAGCAATGGCATTGAGCAATGGGATGTTGATTTGCACCTTCTTGAATGTTCCCATTATCTCATCCAAGCCTTGATCTTTCCTTGACTTTAATAATCTGATGGGAAATGGTGCAATAGGCCTAAAAGAATTAGTTGAAATTGGAACTTGATCAGCATTTGAAGATACCTTAGGGCCTGTGCTCTTTCCAGAAGAATTGAGGGACAGTTTGTTTGAGGTTGTGGACTGCCCTTGTGGTGGCTCAATGATCTATACATTTTCTCCCTCTTATTGCTCTTTATTGGCCTCTCCAACTTGATTGTCCACTTTTCTACCACTTCTCAAGATGTGCACTGCTTTAGCATGCTCTTGATGCCTTGGATTCACCTCCGTTTGGCTTGGAAAAGTTCCAGATGCTCTATTGCTCATGGAGGATGCAATCTGCCCAACTTGCACTTCTAGTTTGTTCACTGCATTTTGAAGATTCTGGTTTATTTGCATCTGTTGCCCCATTAACTTCTTAAACATGTCTTGCAATTCTCCCATTTGATCACCCCTTTGCTCTTGCACTTGTTGGGGAGCTTGTTGGAATTGCCTTTGTTGTGTTTGGAATCCTGGGGGAGGTCCTTGAGATTGTTACATATTTGGATTGTTGTTCCACCTGAAATTAGGATGATTTCTCCACCCTGGATTGTATGTGTTTTGAGTAAGGATCTTTATGAGGATTCCTTGCTTGAAGGGCATTTGCTTGTTCCAACATGTGCTCCACAAAAGATTGGTCTTGAACTTTCACTTTGTTTCCTAGAGGGCCAGTCACTGCCTGTTGAAGCAAAGAACACATAACATCAAGTTTTGCAGCAATCTCATTATTACTACTTACCTCAGAGACCACAGCTTTCTTAGGAGCTCCTCTTCCTCTATTGTAGCTCCATTGTTGAGAGTTAGCGCTCAAAGATTCAAAGAGAGCAAAAGCCTCATCTGCCGTTTTGTTCATCAGTCCTCCTCCACTTGTTGCATCTACCATCATCCTTTCGGAATCAAGCAAACCTTCATAGAAAGATTGCATTTGCATCCAACTCTCTATGTTGTGGTGTGGGCAGGAATTTACCATCTCCTTGTACCTCTCCCAACATTCATGAAAGGCTTCTCCTTCTCTTTGTGTAAAACCAAGGATTTCCTTCCTAATCTTGTTAGTCTTTTCAGCTGGAAAGAATTTCTGCATAAACTTATTAGAAAGCTCATCCCAAGTATTAATTGAAGCATTAGGCAAAGAGTATAACCAAGACTTAGCTTTATCTTTTAAACTGAATGGGAATAGCCTCATCTTAATTTGCTCATCATCAAGCCCTTGAATTTTGATTGTAGCACATATTTCAAAGAATTGCTTAATATGAATGTAAGGATCTTCAGTGGTATTACCATAATAAGTTGGAAGAAGATGAATCATACCACTTCTAAGCTCAAACCTGTCAATTGTGAGTTGAGGATAGACGATACACGGAGGTTGATCAGTGACTTTGGGAATGGAAAACTCACGCAGTGGTTTTGGAGGTTCGATAGCAAGCGCACCACCTCCTTCAACATTATTGTTTGGAATCTCTGCCATCTTACTTGAACTTTCGGATTTGTAACTTTCAGATTCAACACTTGAAGGACTTCTCAAACCAGCACATACAGCATCTGTTCTGGGTGAGGGTGGCTCAGGTGAACTTTGCTCCTGGTCAGATTTGGATATACAAGCTCACACAAAGAAACTAAATTTAGTGCCTTCAATGTTGACAACCACTAAATAGAAAAACTGAATACTAAAAGAAAAACCAACGAAAAGAAATGAATGAAACTAACAACAACACAAAACACTGAAAGTAATCTAACTATAGCACCATCGTTACCAATTCCCAAGCAATGGCGCCAAAAACTTGTTGAGCCTATTCTTAACAACTAAAATGAGTTATTCAACATAGCAACTTTAATTCTCGCAAGTGCACGAACCGTTTATAGTATAGCTTATGTAAATACGAGGTTGATCCCACGGAGAATGGTAACGTGGTTCCAAGTTAAACTACTTAGAATGCTGGAAAAACAGAAAACAAAGAAACTGAGTAACCAACTAAGGGCAAGGTAGAATTCAACAATGCCCCTTGCTAATTACTCAAGGTCTAGGACAGAATCCTAGCACCACACACGCACTCAAAAAGGGGGGTTTTGATGTTGAAGTGATAACAAGAAGGTGAAATGAAAGTAGTACAAGTAAACACTAGCAGCAATCAACAAGTTGTAAAACAATGATTGAGAGGTGTTAGAGCCTTAGAATCCACCACTAGTCTTCTTATTCAAGTTGTGAATGCATAGAAACTGACTCAAACTTCATTACCAATAGATTATCGCATATAAGCCTATGGTATCTAGGTCAGGATGCATGATTCTCCTAAGGCATGTAATTGTGCATGGTATCTACACAACACGTGATCTCTAATATGCAACCTAAGCATGGTATCTACTTAGAATATAGCATACAAGAGTCATTAAGCTCCCTGAGAATATGATAATCACACAAGTCCTAGAACATGGTATCTGTCCTAGGCAACCTATGGTTATTAACCCCTTGAATGATTCTTAGGCCATTCATGTGTTGCTTGTGAAAGGAGAGTAGAATGAGTGAATCTAAACCCCTTCCCAACCTGTGCTAGATGAATAAAATCCTAGTTAGCTACTCCAAGAAAACATACATCAAGTACATAATAAACTGGAGGTTAACAACTTGATAAAGAAAGCAAGGAAATCAATTAACTATGAAATCATCCATAACATTGAATATTCATGACTAGGGCTTCATCCTAAGCCCTAACTAAATGGATTAGCTAAACATAACTATGAATACAGAAAATGAGGAATACATAGGGAGAGTGAAGAGAAGAGAAGAACTCGCTGGTGGTGGTAGCAACGTAGTTCCCATGACTGCTCCAAGCTCTTCTTTCTCTGCAACTAGCTCTCTTCTCTCTTTGTGGAATCTGAATGTGTGTGTGAGTAGTGGATGAATGAGAATGTGAACCTGGAATAATGAATGAGTGTGTAACTCTTCTCTTTTTAGAGTACCAAATTCGTCCTCCCCTTGACTGGTGTAAAACAGCGCACCAGAAATCATGGAAACTGCTCCTTGATTTGTGCAAAAATGTTTCCCCTAATTAAGCATGTCTTGTTTTGCTCCTTTAGACTTCCCTAGCTGAAATGCCTCCCTAATTTGCTCAACATGTTAGGTCCAAAGTCAGGTACAGCTAAGGTGAGGTACATGGCTCAAGAGAGATGTGGAACACAAGGCTCATCAGCTGGAAGCTGCATATTAAATGCCTCCTGAGCATGGTTCAGTGTTTGATGGGCTGAGGACTCCAGATTTATCCAATTGGGCTGAAATTTGGATATGCTATACTAGACACCCATGGGAACAACTTCCATGAATGATATCTTCCCATCCAGGCTGTTTAGGTTGCTGAAATAAGGCCTGCAAGATGACCTACGAAAACTGGACTGACAGGGAGTGTGGCCCAAATTGGGTTTGTCTTTAAGCTCAAATTCCTCTCATCCCAATTATGCCTTAACATGCTTGAATTGCATGAATCATGCTCCCTTGCTCTATTGACCTACAAAATACACAAAGAGAGGTAAGTGACTCAAAATAAAGGGAAACTAAACCAAAACACTAAGTAAAGAGGGCATGCAAATGTATGAAATTATGAACCTATCAAATACCCCCAAACTTAGATTTTGCTAGTCCACGAGCAAAACAAAATAAAACTACCACTTAGAAATCAGGAGATAAGCAGCTAGCCTTCCAAACAATACCCTCAAAGAATCACTGAAGTATATGGTTTCAAAGAACACAACATTCACATTCCTAGAACATGGTATCTGTCCTAGGCAACCTATGGTTATTAACCCCTTGAATGATTCTTAGGCCATTCATGTGTTGCTTGTGAAAGGAGGGCAGAATTGGTGAATCTAAACCCCTTCCCAACCTGTCCTAGATGAATAAAATCCCAGTTAGCTACTCAAAGAAAACATACATCAAGCACATAATAAACTGGAGGTTAACAACTTGATAAAGAAAGCAAGGACTATGCAATGCACCAACCACTCCATTAACTGTATGAACTTTAAGTGTCTCATTTCATTGACCAATTGACTTCGGATTGAGCCCAAAACTTGAGAAACATCATAATATGGTGGGAGGAGTCATTTGGTGAGTTTCGAGCGAAATCCAAATACTAGAACTTCGCAATGCACCAACCACCTCATTTACGTTACGAACTTCGTACGAACTTGAAGTGTCCCATTTCTTTGACCAATTGATTTCAGATTGAGCCCAAAACATGGGAAACATCATAATATAGTGAGAGGAGTCATTTGGTGAGTTTTGATAGAAATCCAATCACTAGAAATACGCAATGCACAAAACACTCCATTTACTATACAAACTTCGTACGAACTTGAAGTGTCCTATTTCTTTGACCATTTGATATCAGATCGAGCCCAAAACTTGGGCAACACCATAATATGGTGGGAGGAGTCATTTGGTGAGTTTTGAGAGAAATCCAATCACTAGAACGCTGCAATCCTAAAACCACTCCATGTACAGTACGAACTTCTTACGAACATGAAGTGTCCATTTTCTTTGACTAATTGATTTTGGATTGAGCCCAAAACTTGGGCAACATCATAATATGGTGGGAGGAGTCATTTGGTGAGTTTTGAGTGAAATCCATTCCCTAGAACTTTGCAATCCCACACCCACTCCTTGAAAGGTACCAATTTCATACGAACTTAAAGTATCCAATTTCTTTGACCAATTGGTTTTAGGTCGAGCCCAAAACTTGGGCAACATCATAATATGGTGGGAGGAGTCATTTGGTGAGTTTTGAGTGAAATCCAATTGCTAGAACTATGGAATCCTACCTCCACTCCATGAAAGGTATGAACTTCGTGCGAAATTAAAGTCTCCAATTTCTATGACCAATTTATTTCGGATCGAGCCCAAAAGTTGGGCAACATCATAATATGGTGGGAGTCATTGGGTGAGTTTTGAGTGAAATCCAATGACTAGAACGATGCAATCCTACAACCACTTCGTGTACAATGCGTGCATTTAAACAGACGAACTTCATACGAACTTCATACGAACATGAAGTGCCAGTTTATTTGACCAATTGATTTGGATAGAGCACATAACTTGGGCAACATCATAATATGGTGGGAGGAGTCAATTGGTGTGCTTTGAGTGAAATCCCATCACTAGAACGATGCAATCCTACAAACACTCCATGTACAGATTTAACTTCGCATCAACATGAAGTGTCCATTTTCTTTGACCATTTGATTTCGGATCGAGCCCAAAACTTGGGCAACATCATAATATGGTGGGAGGAGTCATTGGGTGAGTTTTGAGTAAAATCCAATCACTTGAACTATGCAATCCTACAACCACTCCGCGTATAGTACGAACTTTGTACGAACCTCAAGTGTCTCTTTTCTTTGACCAATTGATTTCGGATCGAGAAAAAAGTGGGCAACAACATAATATGGTGGGAGGAGTCATTTCGTTTGCTTAGAGTGAAATACAATCACTAGAACTATGCAACTCCCCAACCACTCCATTTACGATGCGAACTTCATAAGAACTTGAAGTGTCCAATTTCTTTGACAAATTGATTTCGGATTGATCCCAAAACTTGGGCAACATCATATTATGGTGGGAGGAGTCATTTGGTGAGTTTTGAGTGAAATCCAATCACTAGAACGATGCAATCCTACAACCCCTCCTTGTACAGTGCGAACATCGTACGAACATGATGTGTCCCTTTCCTTTGACCAATTTATTTGGGATAGAGCCCAAAGGTTGGGCAACATCATCATTTGGTGGGTTTTTATTGAAATCCAATCACTAGAACTATGCAATGCACCAACCACACCATTTGCGGTACGAACTTCGTACGAACTTGAAGTGTCCAATTTCTTTGACCAATTTATTTTGATCGAGCCCAAATCTTGGGCAACATAATAATATGGTGGGAGGAGAAACTTGGTGAGTTTTGAGTGAAATCCAATTGCTAGAACTATGCAGTCCTACCACCACTCCATGAAGGGTATGAACTTCGTACGAAATTAAAGTATCCAATTTCTGTGACCAATTTATTTCGAATCGAGCCCAAAACTTGGGCAACATCATAATATGGTGGGAGGAGTCATTTGGTGAGTTTTGAGTGAAACCCAATCACTAGAACGATGCAATCCTACAACCACTCCGTGTACATTACGAACTTCGTACGAACATTAAGTGTCCATTTTCTTTGACCATTTGATTTTGGATTGGGCCCAAAACTTGGGCAACATCATAATATGGTGGGAGGAGTCATTTGGTGAGTTTTGAGTGAAATCCAATCATTAGAACTGTGAAATCCTACAACCATTCCATGAAAGGTATGAACTTCGTACGAACTTCAAGTATCCAATTTCTATGAGCAATTGATTTCGGATCGAGCCCAAAATTTGGCCAGCATCATAATATGATGGGAGGAGTCAATTGGTTTGCTTAGAGTGAAATACAATCACTAGAACTATGCAATGCACCATCCACTCCATTTACAGTACGAATTTCTTAAGAACTTGAAGTGTCCAATTTCTTTGACCAATTGATTTCGGATCGATCCCAAAACTTGGGCAACATCATAATATGGTGGGAGGAGTCATTTGGTGAGTTTTAAGGAAATCCAATCACTATGAACTTCGTACGAACTTCAAGTATCCAATTTCTGTGTCCAATTGATTTCGTATCGAGCCCAAAACTTGGGCACCATCATAATATGGTGGGAGGAGTCAATTTGTTTGTTTAGAGTGAAATACAATTACTAGAACTATGTAATGCACCAACCACTCCAGTTACAGTAAGAACTTCGTTCGAACTTGAAGTGTCCAATTTCTTTGACCAATTGATTTCGGATCGAGCTGAAAAGTTGGGCAACATCATAATATAGTGGGAGGAGTCATTTGGTGCGTTTTTATTGAAATCCAATCAGTAGAACTATCCAATGCAGCAACCACTCCATTTGCAGTGCGAACTTCGTACGAACTTGAAGTGTCCAATTTCTTTGACCAATTGATTTTGATCGACCCCAAATCTTGGGCAACATCATAATATGGTGGGAGGACTTATTTGGTGAATTTTGAGTGAAATCCAATTGCTAGAACTATGCAATCGTCCCACCACTCTATAGAAGGTATGAACTTCGTACGAACTTCAAGTATCAAATTTCTGTATCCAATTGATTTCGGATCGAGCCCAAAACTTGGCCACCATCATAATATGGTGGGAGGAGTCACTTGGTTTGTTTAGAGTGAAATAAAATTACTAGAACTGTGTAACGCACCAACCGCTCCAGTTACAGTAAGAACTTCGTACGAACTTGAAGTGTCCAATTTCTTTGACCAATTGATTTCGGATCAAGCCCAAAAGTTTGGCAACATCATAATATGGTCGGAGGAGTCATTTGGTGGGTTTTTATTGAAATCCAATCACTAGAACTATGCAAGACACCAACCACTCCATTTACGGTACGAACTTTGTACGAACAAGAAGTGCCCAATTTCTTTGACCAATTGATTTCGGATCGAGCCCAAAACTTGGGCAACATCATAATACGTTGGGAGGAGTCGTTTGGTGAGTTTTGAGTGAAATCCAATCACTAGAACTATGCCATCCTACAACCACTCCATGAAAGGTAAAAACTTCGTATGAACTTGAAGTATCCAATTTCTTTGACCAATTGATTTCAGATCAAGCCCAAAACTTGGGCAACATAATAATATGGTGGGAGGAGTCATTTGGAGAGTTTCGAATAAATCCATTCACTAGAACTATGCAATCCTACAACCACTCCATGAAAGGTACGAACTTCGTACGAACTTGAAGTATCCAATTTCTTTAACCAATTTATTTCAGATCGAGCCGAAAACTTGGGCAACATCATAATATTGTGGGAGGAGTGATTTGGTGAGTTTTGAGTGAAATGCAATCACTAGAACTGTGCAATGCACCAACCACTCCATTTACGGTATGAACTTCGTACGAACTTGAAGTGTCCTATTTCTTTGACGAACTGATTTCGAATCGAGCACAAAACTTGGGCAACATCATAATATGGTGGGAGGAGTCATTTGGTGAGTTTTGAGTGAAATCCAATCACTAGAACGATGCAATCATACATCCACTCCGTGTAGATTACGAACTTCGTACGAACATGAAGTGTCCCTTTTCTTTGACCAATTAATTTCGGATCGAGCCCAAAACTTGGGCAACATCATAATATGGTGGGAGGAGTCATTTGGGGAGTTTTGCGCGAAATCCTATCACTAGAACTTCAAGTATCCAATTTCTAGGACCAATGGATTTCGGATCAAGCCCAAAACTTTGCCAACATCATAATATGGTGGGAAGCGTCAATTGGTTTGTTTAGAGTGAAATACAATCACTAGAACTTTGCAATGCACCAACCACTCCATTTACGGTACGAACTTCATACGAACTTGAAGTGTCCAATTTCTTTGACCAATTGATTTGGATCGAGCCCAAAACTTGGGCATTGTCATAATATGGTGGGAAGAGTCATTTGGTGAGTTTTCAGTGAAATCCAATTGCTAGAACTATGCAATCCTACTGGTGTGAAAGCTATGAACTTCGTACGAACTTCAAGTATCCAATTTCTGTGATCAATTGATTTCGGATAGAGTCCAAAACTTGGGCAACATCATAATATGGTGGGAGGAGTCAATTGGTCTGTTTAGAGTGAAATACAATCACTAGAACTGTGCAATGCACCAACCACTCCATTTACATTACGAACTTCGTACGAACTTGAAGTGTCCAATTTCTGTGACCAATTGATTTCAGATCGAGCCCAAAACTTGGGCAACACTATAATTTGGTGGGAGGTGTCATTGGGTTGGTTTTGAGTCAAATCCAATGACTAGAACTATGCAATGCACCGACCACTCCATTTACGTTACAAAGTACATACGAACTTGAAGTGTCCAATTTCTTTGACCATTGATTTCATATTGAGCCCAAAACTTGTGCAACATCATAATATGGTGGGAGGACTCATTTGGTGAGTTTTTAGTGAAATCCAATCGCTAGCACTATGCAATCCCACAATCACTGATGAAAGGTACGAAATTCGTACTAACTTCAAGTATCAAATGCACCGAGCACTCCATTTACTGTACGAACTTGAAGTGTCCAATTTCTTTGACCAATTGATTTTGGATCGAGGCCAAAACTTGGGCAACATCATAAATGGTGGGAGAATACATTTGGGGGTTATGATTGAAATCCAATCACTAGAAATATGCAATGCACCAACCACTCCATTTGCGATACGAACTTGAAGTGTGCAATTGCTTTGACCAATTGATTTGGATCGTGCCCAAATCTTGGGCAACATCATAATATGGTGGGAGGAGTCATTTGGTTTATTTTGAGTGAAATCCAGTCACTAGAACTATGCAGTCCTACAACCACTCCTTGAAAGGTATGACCCTCGTACGAACTTGAAGTATCTAATTTCTTTAACCAATTGATTTCGGATCGAGCCCAAATCTTGGGCAACATCATAATATGGTGGGAGGAGTGATTTGGTGAGTTTTGAGTCAAATCCAGTCACTAGAACGATGTAATCCTACAACCACTCCATGTACAGTACGAATTTCGTACGGACATGAAGTGTCCCTTTTCTTTGACCAACTGATTTCGTATAGGGCCCAAAACTTGGGCAACATCATAACATGGTGGGTGGAGTCATTTGGTGAGTTTTGAGTGAAATCCATTCACACGAACGATGCAATGCACCTATCACTCTTTTTACAGTACGAACTTGAAGTGTCCAATTTATTTGACCAATTGATTTCGGATCGAGCCCAAAACTTGGGCAACATCATAATATGGTGAGAGGACTCATTTGGTGAGTTTTTAGTGAAATCCAATCCCTAGCACTATGCAATCCTACAACCACTTGATGAAAGGTACGAAATTCGTAAGAACTTGAAGTATCTAATGCACCGACCACTACATTAACATTACAATCTTGAAGTGTTCAATTTCTTTGACCAATTTATTTCGGATCAAGCCCAAAACTTGGGCAACATCATAATATGGTGGGAGGATACATTTGGGGGGTTTTGATTGAAATCCAATCACTAGAAATATGCAATGCACCAACCACTCCATTTGCAGTACGAACTTGAAGTGCCCAATTTCTTTGACCAATTGATTTGGATCGAGCCCAAATCCTACGCAAGATCATAATATGGTGGGAGGAGTCATTTGGTGAATTTTGAGTGAAATCCAGTCACTAGAACTATGCATTCCTAAATCCACTCCTTGAAAGGTATGACCTTCGTACGAACTTGAAGTATCTAATTTCATTAACCAATTGATTTCGGATCGAGCCCAAATGTTGGGCAACATTATAATATGGTGGGAGAAGTCATTTGGTGAGTTTTGAGTCAAATCCAGTCACTAGAACGATGTAATCCTACAACCACTCCGTGTACAGCATTTAACATGAAGTGTCTTTTTCTTTGACCAATTGATTTCGGATCGATTCCAAAACTTGGGAAACATCATTAAATAGTGAGAGGAGTCATTTGGTGAGTTTTGAGTGAAATCCAGTCACTAGAACGATGCGAGTTTTGAGTGAAATCCAATCGCTAGAACTATGCAATCCTACAACCACTCCATGAAAGGTACGAAATTGCATTTAACTTCAAGTATCCAATTTTTGTGACCAATTGATTTCGGATCAAGCCTAAATCTTGGGCAACATCACAATATGGTGGGAGGACTCATTTGGTGAGTTTTGAGTCAAGTCCAATCACTAGAGCGATGTAATCCTACAACCACTCCGTGTACAGTACGAACATGAAGTGTCCCTTTTCTTTGACCAATTGATTTCAGATCGACCCCAAAACTTGGGCAACATCATTATATGGTGAGATGAGTCATTTGGTGTGTTTTGAGAGAAATCCAATCACTAGAACTTTGCAATCCTACAACTACTCCTTGAAAGGTATGAACTTCGTACAAACTTGAAGTATCCAATTTCTTTGACCAATTGATTTCTGATCGAGCCCAAAACTTGGGCAACATCATAATATGGTGGGAGGAGTCATTTGGTGAGTTTTGAGTGAAATCCAGTCACTAGAATGATGTAACCCTACAACCACTCCGTGTACAGTGCAAACTTCGTACGGACATGAAGTGTCTCTTTTCTTTGACCAATTGACTTCGGATCGACCCCAAAACTTGGGCAACATCATAATGTGGTGGGAGGAGTCATTTGGTGAGTTTTGAGTGAAATCCAATCACTAGAACTATGAAATCCTAAAAGCACTCCACGAAAGGTACGAAGTTGAAGTATCCAATTTATTTGACCAATTGATTTTGGATCGAGCCCAAGACTTGGGCAACATCATAATGTGGTGGGAGGAGTCATTTGGTGAGTTTTGAGTGAAATCCAATCACTAGAACTATGCAATCCTAAAAGCACTCCATGAAAGGTACGAAGTTGAAGTATCCAATTTATTTGACCAATTGATTTCGGATCGAGCCCAAGACTTGGGCAACAACATAATACAGTGGGCGTAGTCATTTGGTGAGTTTTGAGAGAAATCCAATCACTGGAACTATGCAATCCCACAACCACTCCATGAAAGGTACGAACTTCGTGCGAACTTGAAGTATCCAATTTCTTTGACCAATTGATTTAGGATCAAGCCCAAAACTTGGGCAACATCATAATATGGTGGGAGGAGTCATTTGGTGAGTTTTGAGTGAAATCCAATCAGTAGAACGATGCAATCCTACAACCACTTCGTGTACGGTACGAACATCGTGCGAACTTGTACTGCCCAATTTGTTTGACCAATTGATTTCGGATCAAGCCCAAAACTTGGGCAACATCATAATATGGTGGGAGGAGTCATTTGGTTAGTTTTGAGTGAAATCCTCATGACCTACGTCCAGTCCTCTAGAACACCACTTGAGAGTTCGGTCCACTATGTTGAAAAACTCCTTGTAGGTGGAGATGAAACCTTTACACAACTATGGCACACCACTCTTTTGCTCAAGGTGAAAGACACCCTTCTCACCTTACAGGGTCAAACCAACCCCTTTTACAAGTTTTAATGAAAATAACTCTCGGAACAAAAAGTCTCTCCTGTTTGAGAGGGATATACAATTGAAGCTCACACAATGGAAACTCTCCTTTCTCGGGTAAATGATACAAAAGGAATTCGAACACTAGAACTCTTGTATGAAATTGAACAGGATTGGCTCAAGAGAAAATGATATTCAGAGTATGATGAATGCTTGTAATCTTGGATGAATATTTTTGAGTTGTATCCTTACAAGAAATCTGAATACGTCTTTATAAGTGTAGAAAAAAATAGTCGTTGGAAAAATAGCAGTTGACAATATAGTCATTAGGGTTACAGCCGTTTAAGAAAAAAACTAATTAGGATGATAGCTAAAAACCAGGCATTAGAATTATAGCTGTTTGAAAAAATATATCTGTTGAAAAACAGATCCGTTAAAAAAAATGTTTAGCTTAATTCCCGTTGGAACAGTGCCCAAATTAGCTTATTTCCATTTTCAACATCATAATATGTTGGGAGGAGTCATTAGGCGAGTTTCGAGTGATATCCAATTTCTTTGACAAATTGATTACGAATCGTACAAACTTGAAGTGTCCAATTTCTTTGACCAATTGATTTCGGATCGAGCCCAAGACTTGGGCAATATCATAATATATTGGGAGGAGTCATTAGGCGAGTTTTGAGCGAAATCCAAACACTAGAACTATGCAATGCACCAACCACTCCATTTATGGTACGAACTTGAAGTGTCCATTTTCTTTGACTAATTGATTTTGGATTGAGCCCAAAACTTGGGCAACATCATAATATGGTGGGAGGAGTCATTTGGTGAGTTTTGAGTGAAATCCATTCCCTAGAACTTTGCAATCCCACACCCACTCCTTGAAAGGTACCAATTTCATACGAACTTAAAGTATCCAATTTCTTTGACCAATTGGTTTTAGGTCGAGCCCAAAACTTGGGCAACATCATAATATGGTGGGAGGAGTCATTTGGTGAGTTTTGAGTGAAATCCAATTGCTAGAACTATGGAATCCTACCTCCACTCCATGAAAGGTATGAACTTCGTGCGAAATTAAAGTCTCCAATTTCTATGACCAATTTATTTCGGATCGAGCCCAAAAGTTGGGCAACATCATAATATGGTGGGAGTCATTGGGTGAGTTTTGAGTGAAATCCAATGACTAGAACGATGCAATCCTACAACCACTTCGTGTACAGTACGTACGAAACAGTACGAACTTCATACGAACTTCATACGAACATGAAGTGCCAGTTTATTTGACCAATTGATTTGGATAGAGCACATAACTTGGGCAACATCATAATATGGTGGGAGGAGTCAATTGGTGTGCTTTGAGTGAAATCCCATCACTAGAACGATGCAATCCTACAAACACTCCATGTACAGTACGAACTTCGTACGAACATGAAGTGTCCATTTTCTTTGACCATTTGATTTCGGATCGAGCCCAAAACTTGGGCAACATCATAATATGGTGGGAGGAGTCATTGGGTGAGTTTTGAGTAAAATCCAATCACTTGAACTATGCAATCCTACAACCACTCCGCGTATAGTACGAACTTTGTACGAACCTCAAGTGTCTCTTTTCTTTGACCAATTGATTTCGGATCGAGAAAAAAAGTGGGCAACAACATAATATGGTGGGAGGAGTCATTTCGTTTGCTTAGAGTGAAATACAATCACTAGAACTATGCAACTCCCCCAACCACTCCATTTACGGTACGAACTTCATAAGAACTTGAAGTGTCCAATTTCTTTGACAAATTGATTTCGGATTGATCCCAAAACTTGGGCAACATCATATTATGGTGGGAGGAGTCATTTGGTGAGTTTTGAGTGAAATCCAATCACTAGAACGATGCAATCCTACAACCCCTCCTTGTACAGTACGAACATCGTACGAACATGATGTGTCCCTTTCCTTTGACCAATTTATTTGGGATAGAGCCCAAAGGTTGGGCAACATCATCATTTGGTGGGTTTTTATTGAAATCCAATCACTAGAACTATGCAATGCACCAACCACACCATTTGCGGTACGAACTTCGTACGAACTTGAAGTGTCCAATTTCTTTGACCAATTTATTTTGATCGAGCCCAAATCTTGGGCAACATAATAATATGGTGGGAGGAGAAACTTGGTGAGTTTTGAGTGAAATCCAATTGCTAGAACTATGCAGTCCTACCACCACTCCATGAAGGGTATGAACTTCGTACGAAATTAAAGTATCCAATTTCTGTGACCAATTTATTTCGAATCGAGCCCAAAACTTGGGCAACATCATAATATGGTGGGAGGAGTCATTTGGTGAGTTTTGAGTGAAACCCAATCACTAGAACGATGCAATCCTACAACCACTCCGTGTACATTACGAACTTCGTACGAACATTAAGTGTCCATTTTCTTTGACCATTTGATTTTGGATTGGGCCCAAAACTTGGGCAACATCATAATATGGTGGGAGGAGTCATTTGGTGAGTTTTGAGTGAAATCCAATCATTAGAACTGTGAAATCCTACAACCATTCCATGAAAGGTATGAACTTCGTACGAACTTCAAGTATCCAATTTCTATGAGCAATTGATTTCGGATCGAGCCCAAAATTTGGCCAGCATCATAATATGATGGGAGGAGTCAATTGGTTTGCTTAGAGTGAAATACAATCACTAGAACTATGCAATGCACCATCCACTCCATTTACAAAGATTTAATTTCTTAAGAACTTGAAGTGTCCAATTTCTTTGACCAATTGATTTCGGATCGATCCCAAAACTTGGGCAACATCATAATATGGTGGGAGGAGTCATTTGGTGAGTTTTAAGGGAAATCCAATCACTATGAACTTCGTACGAACTTCAAGTATCCAATTTCTGTGTCCAATTGATTTCGTATCGAGCCCAAAACTTGGGCACCATCATAATATGGTGGGAGGAGTCAATTTGTTTGTTTAGAGTGAAATACAATTACTAGAACTATGTAATGCACCAACCACTCCAGTTACAGTAAGAACTTCGTTCGAACTTGAAGTGTCCAATTTCTTTGACCAATTGATTTCGGATCGAGCTGAAAAGTTGGGCAACATCATAATATAGTGGGAGGAGTCATTTGGTGCGTTTTTATTGAAATCCAATCAGTAGAACTATCCAATGCAGCAACCACTCCATTTGCAGTGCGAACTTCGTACGAACTTGAAGTGTCCAATTTCTTTGACCAATTGATTTTGATCGACCCCAAATCTTGGGCAACATCATAATATGGTGGGAGGACTTATTTGGTGAATTTTGAGTGAAATCCAATTGCTAGAACTATGCAATCGTCCCACCACTCTATAGAAGGTATGAACTTCGCACGAACTTCAAGTATCAAATTTCTGTATCCAATTGATTTCGGATCGAGCCCAAAACTTGGCCACCATCATAATATGGTGGGAGGAGTCACTTGGTTTGTTTAGAGTGAAATAAAATTACTAGAACTGTGTAACGCACCAACCGCTCCATTACATGATAAGAACTTCGTACGAACTTGAAGTGTCCAATTTCTTTGACCAATTGATTTCGGATCAAGCCCAAAAGTTTGGCAACATCATAATATGGTCGGAGGAGTCATTTGGTGGGTTTTTATTGAAATCCAATCACTAGAACTATGCAAGACACCAACCACTCCATTTACGGTACGAACTTTGTACGAACAAGAAGTGCCCAATTTCTTTGACCAATTGATTTCGGATCGAGCCCAAAACTTGGGCAACATCATAATACGTTGGGAGGAGTCGTTTGGTGAGTTTTGAGTGAAATCCAATCACTAGAACTATGCCATCCTACAACCACTCCATGAAAGGTAAAAACTTCGTATGAACTTGAAGTATCCAATTTCTTTGACCAATTGATTTCAGATCAAGCCCAAAACTTGGGCAACATAATAATATGGTGGGAGGAGTCATTTGGAGAGTTTCGAATAAATCCATTCACTAGAACTATGCAATCCTACAACCACTCCATGAAAGGTACGAACTTCGTACGAACTTGAAGTATCCAATTTCTTTAACCAATTTATTTCAGATCGAGCCGAAAACTTGGGCAACATCATAATATTGTGGGAGGAGTGATTTGGTGAGTTTTGAGTGAAATGCAATCACTAGAACTGTGCAATGCACCAACCACTCCATTTACGGTATGAACTTCGTACGAACTTGAAGTGTCCTATTTCTTTGACGAACTGATTTCGAATCGAGCACAAAACTTGGGCAACATCATAATATGGTGGGAGGAGTCATTTGGTGAGTTTTGAGTGAAATCCAATCACTAGAACGATGCAATCATACATCCACTCCGTGTAGATTACGAACTTCGTACGAACATGAAGTGTCCCTTTTCTTTGACCAATTAATTTCGGATCGAGCCCAAAACTTGGGCAACATCATAATATGGTGGGAGGAGTCATTTGGGGAGTTTTGCGCGAAATCCTATCACTAGAACTTCAAGTATCCAATTTCTAGGACCAATGGATTTCGGATCAAGCCCAAAACTTTGCCAACATCATAATATGGTGGGAAGCGTCAATTGGTTTGTTTAGAGTGAAATACAATCACTAGAACTTTGCAATGCACCAACCACTCCATTTACGGTACGAACTTCATACGAACTTGAAGTGTCCAATTTCTTTGACCAATTGATTTGGATCGAGCCCAAAACTTGGGCATTGTCATAATATGGTGGGAAGAGTCATTTGGTGAGTTTTCAGTGAAATCCAATTGCTAGAACTATGCAATCCTACTGGTGTGAAAGCTATGAACTTCGTACGAACTTCAAGTATCCAATTTCTGTGATCAATTGATTTCGGATAGAGTCCAAAACTTGGGCAACATCATAATATGGTGGGAGGAGTCAATTGGTCTGTTTAGAGTGAAATACAATCACTAGAACTGTGCAATGCACCAACCACTCCATTTACATTACGAACTTCGTACGAACTTGAAGTGTCCAATTTCGTGACCAATTGATTTCAGATCGAGCCCAAAACTTGGGCAACACTATAATTTGGTGGGAGGTGTCATTGGGTTGGTTTTGAGTCAAATCCAATGACTAGAACTATGCAATGCACCGACCACTCCATTTACGTTACAAAGTACATACGAACTTGAAGTGTCCAATTTCTTTGACCATTGATTTCATATTGAGCCCAAAACTTGTGCAACATCATAATATGGTGGGAGGACTCATTTGGTGAGTTTTTAGTGAAATCCAATCGCTAGCACTATGCAATCCCACAATCACTCGATGAAAGGTACGAAATTCGTACTAACTTCAAGTATCAAATGCACCGAGCACTCCATTTACTGTACGAACTTGAAGTGTCCAATTTCTTTGACCAATTGATTTTGGATCGAGGCCAAAACTTGGGCAACATCATAAATGGTGGGAGAATACATTTGGGGGTTATGATTGAAATCCAATCACTAGAAATATGCAATGCACCAACCACTCCATTTGCGATACGAACTTGAAGTGTGCAATTGCTTTGACCAATTGATTTGGATCGTGCCCAAATCTTGGGCAACATCATAATATGGTGGGAGGAGTCATTTGGTTTATTTTGAGTGAAATCCAGTCACTAGAACTATGCAGTCCTACAACCACTCCTTGAAAGGTATGACCCTCGTACGAACTTGAAGTATCTAATTTCTTTAACCAATTGATTTCGGATCGAGCCCAAATCTTGGGCAACATCATAATATGGTGGGAGGAGTGATTTGGTGAGTTTTGAGTCAAATCCAGTCACTAGAACGATGTAATCCTACAACCACTCCATGTACAGTACGAATTTCGTACGGACATGAAGTGTCCCTTTTCTTTGACCAACTGATTTCGTATAGAGCCCAAAACTTGGGCAACATCATAACATGGTGGGTGGAGTCATTTGGTGAGTTTTGAGTGAAATCCATTCACACGAACGATGCAATGCACCTATCACTCTTTTTACGGACTGAACTTGAAGTGTCCAATTTATTTGACCAATTGATTTCGGATCGAGCCAAAAACTTGGGCAACATCATAATATGGTGAGAGGACTCATTTGGTGAGTTTTTAGTGAAATCCAATCCCTAGCACTATGCAATCCTACAACCACTTGATGAAAGGTACGAAATTCGTAAGAACTTGAAGTATCTAATGCACCGACCACTACATTAACATTACAAACTTGAAGTGTTCAATTTCTTTGACCAATTTATTTCGGATCAAGCCCAAAACTTGGGCAACATCATAATATGGTGGGAGGATACATTTGGGGGGTTTTGATTGAAATCCAATCACTAGAAATATGCAATGCACCAACCACTCCATTTGCAGTACGAACTTGAAGTGCCCAATTTCTTTGACCAATTGATTTGGATCGAGCCCAAATCCTACGCAAGATCATAATATGGTGGGAGGAGTCATTTGGTGAATTTTGAGTGAAATCCAGTCACTAGAACTATGCATTCCTAAATCCACTCCTTGAAAGGTATGACCTTCGTACGAACTTGAAGTATCTAATTTCATTAACCAATTGATTTCGGATCGAGCCCAAATGTTGGGCAACATTATAATATGGTGGGAGAAGTCATTTGGTGAGTTTTGAGTCAAATCCAGTCACTAGAACGATGTAATCCTACAACCACTCCGTGTACAGTACGAACATGAAGTGTCTTTTTTCTTTGACCAATTGATTTCGGATCGATTCCAAAACTTGGGAAACATCATTAAATAGTGAGAGGAGTCATTTGGTGAGTTTTGAGTGAAATCCAGTCACTAGAACGATGCGAGTTTTGAGTGAAATCCAATCGCTAGAACTATGCAATCCTACAACCACTCCATGAAAGGTACGAAATTCGTACGAACTTCAAGTATCCAATTTTTGTGACCAATTGATTTCGGATCAAGCCTAAATCTTGGGCAACATCACAATATGGTGGGAGGACTCATTTGGTGAGTTTTGAGTCAAGTCCAATCTCTAGAGCGATGTAATCCTACAACCACTCCGTGTACAGTACGAACATGAAGTGTCCCTTTTCTTTGACCAATTGATTTCAGATCGACCCCAAAACTTGGGCAACATCATTATATGGTGAGATGAGTCATTTGGTGTGTTTTGAGAGAAATCCAATCACTAGAACTTTGCAATCCTACAACTACTCCTTGAAAGGTATGAACTTCGTACAAACTTGAAGTATCCAATTTCTTTGACCAATTGATTTCTGATCGAGCCCAAAACTTGGGCAACATCATAATATGGTGGGAGGAGTCATTTGGTGAGTTTTGAGTGAAATCCAGTCACTAGAATGATGTAACCCTACAACCACTCCGTGTACAGTGCAAACTTCGTACGGACATGAAGTGTCTCTTTTCTTTGACCAATTGACTTGGATCGACCCCAAAACTTGGGCAACATCATAATGTGGTGGGAGGAGTCATTTGGTGAGTTTTGAGTGAAATCCAATCACTAGAACTATGAAATCCTAAAAGCACTCCACGAAAGGTACGAAGTTGAAGTATCCAATTTATTTGACCAATTGATTTTGGATCGAGCCCAAGACTTGGGCAACATCATAATGTGGTGGGAGGAGTCATTTGGTGAGTTTTGAGTGAAATCCAATCACTAGAACTATGCAATCCTAAAAGCACTCCATGAAAGGTACGAAGTTGAAGTATCCAATTTATTTGACCAATTGATTTCGGATCGAGCCCAAGACTTGGGCAACAACATAATACAGTGGGCGTAGTCATTTGGTGAGTTTTGAGAGAAATCCAATCACTGGAACTATGCAATCCCACAACCACTCCATGAAAGGTACGAACTTCGTACGAACTTGAAGTATCCAATTTCTTTGACCAATTGATTTAGGATCAAGCCCAAAACTTGGGCAACATCATAATATGGTGGGAGGAGTCATTTGGTGAGTTTTGAGTGAAATCCAATCAGTAGAACGATGCAATCCTACAACCACTTCGTGTACGGTACGAACATCGTACGAACTTGTACTGCCCAATTTGTTTGACCAATTGATTTCGGATCAAGCCCAAAACTTGGGCAACATCATAATATGGTGGGAGGAGTCATTTGGTTAGTTTTGAGTGAAATCCTCATGACCTACGTCCAGTCCTCTAGAACACCACTTGAGAGTTCGGTCCACTATGTTGAAAAACTCCTTGTAGGTGGAGATGAAACCTTTACACAACTATGGCACACCACTCTTTTGCTCAAGGTGAAAGACACCCTTCTCACCTTACAGGTCAAACCAACCCCTTTTACAAGTTTTAATGAAAATAACTCTCGGAACAAAAAGTCTCTCCTGTTTGAGAGGGATATACAATTGAAGCTCACACAATGGAAACTCTCCTTTCTGGGTAAATGATACAAAAGGAATTCGAACACTAGAACTCTTGTATGAAATTGAACAGGATTGGCTCAAGAGAAAATGATATTCAGAGTATGATGAATGCTTGTAATCTTGGATGAATATTTTTGAGTTGTATCCTTACAAGAAATCTGAATACGTCTTTATAAGTGTAGAAAAAAATAGTCGTTGGAAAAATAGCAGTTGACAATATAGTCATTAGGGTTACAGCCGTTTAAGAAAAAAACTAATTAGGATGATAGCTAAAAACCAGGCATTAGAATTATAGCTGTTTGAAAAAATATATCTGTTGAAAAACAGATCCGTTAAAAAAAATGTTTAGCTTAATTCCCGTTGGAACAGTGCCCAAATTAGCTTATTTCCATTTTCAACATCATAATATGTTGGGAGGAGTCATTAGGCGAGTTTCGAGTGATATCCAATTTCTTTGACAAATTGATTACGAATCGTACAAACTTGAAGTGTCCAATTTCTTTGACCAATTGATTTCGGATCGAGCCCAAGACTTGGGCAATATCATAATATATTGGGAGGAGTCATTAGGCGAGTTTTGAGCGAAATCCAAACACTAGAACTATGCAATGCACCAACCACTCCATTTATGGTACGAACTTGAAGTGTCCAGTTTCTTTGACCAATAGATTTCGGATTGAGCCCAAAACTTGGGCAACATCATAATATGTTGGGAGGAGTCATTTGGTGAGTTTTGACTAAAATACAATCACTCGAACTATGCAATCCTACAACCACTTAATGAAAGGTATGAACATCGTACGAACTTGAAGTATCCAATCTCTTTGACGAATTGATTTCGGATTGAGCCCAAAACTTGGGCAACATCATAATATGGTGGGAGGAGTCATTTGTAGAATCTTGAGTGAAATCCAATCACTAGAACTATGCAATGTACTAACCACTCCATTTACGGCACGAACTTCGTACGAACTTGAAGTGTCCAATTTTTTTGACCAATTGATTTCGGATCGAGCCCAAAACTTGGGCAACAACATAATGTGGTGGGAGGAGTCATTTGGTGAGTTTTGATTGAAATCCAATCTCCAGAACTGTGCAATCCTACAACCACTCCATGAAAGGTACGAACTTCGTACAAACTTGAAGTATCCAATTTCTTTGACCAATTGATTTCGGATCGAGCAAAACTCTTGGGCACCATTATAATATGGTGGGAGGAGTCATTTGGGGAGTTTCTAGGGAAATCCAATCACAAGAACAATGCAATGCACCAACCACTCCATTTACGGTAAAAATTTTGTACGAACTTGAAGTGTCCAATTCTTTTAAACAATTGATTTCGGATCAAGCAAAAAACTTGGGCAACATCATAATATGGTGGTAGAAGTTATTTGGTGAGTTTTGAGTGAAATCCAATCACTAGAACTATGCAATGCACCAACCACTCCATTTACGGTACGAACTTCGTACGAACTTGAGCTGTCCAATTTCGTTGACCAATTGATTTCGGATCGAGCCCAAAACTTGAACAACATCATAATACGGTGGGAGGAGTCATTTGCTTAGTTTTGAGTGAAAACTTGTAGTATCCAATTTCTTTGACCAATTGATTTTGAATCGAGCCAAAGTATTGGGCAGCATCATAAAATGGTGGGACGAGTCATTTTGTGAGTTTTGAATGAAATCCAATCACTAGAACAACGCAATGTACCAACCACTCCATTTACGGAACGAACCTGAAGTATAAAATTTCTTTGACCAATTGATTTCGAATTGAGCCCAAAACTTGGGAAACAACATAATATGGTTGGAGGAGTAATTTGGTTAGTTTTGAGTGAAATACAATCACTAGAACTAAGCAATGCACCAACCACTCTATTTCACTACTACAAAAATCGAAATAGACGTCGGTAAAATGACGACGGACAAAATAAATACCGTCGTTAAATTTTAAACGACGACGGTAATATAAAAACCGACGTGGATCAGAAACTAAAACACCTAAAAATTGGAAATTCATTTGGGCATTTTTAAAATACGACGCATAAAACTTTAAAAGCGTCGTCTTATTAAACATGCCATTTCGATCAGAAAAAAGACAACAAATAAACAACGACGGTATGTGTAAATATACTGACGTAGTAATTATAGACGACGTTTTACATATAATACCGCCGTTTTGAACATCCAATGAACACGACGGTAATTGTATTATTAGAGACGTATCAAGTACTATTTAATACGACCGTAATTTTATAATTACCGACATGTAAAGGTAATTAACCACGTCTGATTTTTATTATTTTACGCCGTATTATACATTGGATTACGACAGTACTTATAAATAAAAGGTGGTGGTAAACAGTTACCACGTCGTCATAATATAATATAACGACGTGGTTTTTTAGATAATACGGCAGTTCTATAAATTATATCGTCGTTGTAAATAATTTTAACGTCGTTTATATTAATTATACCGTCGTCGTTATTTAAAACAAGCGCGACAACAAAAGTCGAAATAAACGTCAGTATAACGACGACGGAAATCATAAATACCGTCGTTGTAGGTTTCAAATTCGAAACTTTCGAACTGAAACGTCTCGCTTTAGCTGCGAATTGGAGACTGAAACGGCGGCTTTTAGGTTTCCAAGTCGAAATAAAGGCCCTTTTCGGTTTCCAAGTCTTAATTAAGTCACTTTTAGTTTTCCAATTCTAAATATTTCCTTTAAATTGTAGTTTTTATTCCAAACATTCAGTCTGAATTCTCACATCTCTGAATGGTTTCAATCATGCAAGATGTCTCTCTTTGGAACTCGGTTGTGTTTTTGGACCAAACCAATCTAAGAACTTCGGTTTGGTTCAAAACAACAACTGAGTTCCCGTAAAGATTAAAAATTTTGTTTCTTGTTTAACACAAATTTCTATTTCTCTATTGTTTTTGTATTTAAGACGTCGGTTTTGTAACTAACTGACGTAGTATAGGTTTATAACGCCCTATTATTTAAAAACCGTCGTGTATATTTTAATTTATACACGGTTTAATTTTACTTTCCGTCGTTTATATCCAAGTTAGAGGAAATCTAACTTCTTCTTTTTTAATCTTGGTTTTGCAGTGCAAGAAGGCAACGCTAGCTCATACCCACACAAGAACAAATTGAAGAAATTCGGATCGAATTATAGTTTAATGAAACAAATTATTTTGTATGTATAGGAATGAAGATTGGTAAATATTTTGTATGGATATATAGGAATGAAGATTGGTAAATATTTTGTATGTAATTATTATTGATCTTCAAGTTTTATGAAACAAATTATTCTTGAGTATATTTATTGTTCACAAAGCATTATATATGGTTGTTTTTTTAGCAAGAAAAAAATCGTTGCAGAGAACCATTGGAAGCAAGAAAAAAAATATAAAAATGTAAAATTACTAAATCTTTGGATATATAAACGACAGTTCTTTCAAATAACCGTCGTCTTTACATTAATAGACGACAATTCTATCACAAAACCGCCTTCTTTACATATAATAGACGACATTTCTTTCATAAAAATTGTCGTCTTTATATATAATACACGACATGTTTTAATAAAAAATGACGTTTTTAAATATAATAGACGACTGTTATTAACATACGTATCAAGTGCTATTTAATACGACCGTAATTTTATAATTACCGACATGTAAGGTAATTAACCACGTCTGTTTTTATTATTTTACGTCGTATTAGATGTTAGACTACGACAGTTCTTATAAATAAAAGGTGGTGGTAAATCATTACTACGGCGTTATAATATAATATAACGACGTGGTTGTTCAGATAATACGACAGTTCTATTAATTATATCGCCGTTGTAAATCATTTTCACGTCGTTTATACTAATTATACCGTCGTTGTTGTTTAAAACAAGCGCGACAACAAAAGTCCGAATAAACGTCAGTACAACGACGACGGTAAACATAAATACCGTCGTTGTAGGTTTCAATTTCGAAACTTTCGAAATGAATCGGCACGCTTTATCTGCCAAATTGGGAACTGAAACGGCGGCTTTTAGGTTTCCAAGTCGAAATAAAGGCCCTTTTCGGTTTCCAAGTCTTAATAAAGTCACTTTTAGTTTTCCAATTCTAAATAATTCGTTTAAATTGCTGTTTTTATTCCAAACGTTCTGTATATCTCAATTCTCACCTCTCATGCAAGAATGTCTTTCTTGCGAACTCAGTTTTTGTTGTACACCCAACCCATCTAAGAACTTCGGTTGGGTGTAAAACAAGAACTGAGTTCTCAAGTAGGATTGTATATTTAGTTTCTTGTTAGCACAAATTTCTATTTCTCCGAAGTTTTTTTTATTTAAGACGTCGGTTTTGTAAATAACTGACGTAGTATATGTTTATAACGTCCGTATTATTTAAAAACCGTCGTGTATATTTTAATTTATACGTCGTTTTTATTTTACTTTCCGTCGTCTTTAAAAACGCGGTCTTTTGAAAAATTTGACCGCGAAATGTAATTTTTTCGAATTTTCCCTAAACCCTATATATATAACATTTCGCTATCTTTCTTCAACTCATATTCTGACCTTAAGTTTTCTTTCTCCATCAGGTTGCTCCAAGTCAGAGGTACATTTCATTCCGGCTGCTCATATTCTAATCTTTCATTCCGGTTTTCAGTTTCTCAAATTATTTGAAGTTTATTTGCTCCAAGTCAGAGGAAATCCAAATAAGTTATGCTCCCCACTTCTGGCTTTTTTTTCTTGTTTCTTTTTTTTTTAATCCTGTTAAATGTATCTCTAACTAAAACTTGCTTCCTTTTTTTTAATCCTGTTTTGCAGTGCAAGAAGGCAACGGTAACTCATACACACAAGAACAAATTGATGAAATTCGGATCGTTGTAGAGATATATAGTTTAATATTATGGATATGATATTTTGTATAGATATATAGGAATGAAGATTGATATTTTGTAATTATTATTGAATATTCAAGTTTTATGAAACAAATTATTCTTCTAGATTCATAGGAAGATGGATTATTTGGAGCTGAATTTATTGTTCACAAAGCATTATGGTTGTTTTTTTAGCTAAAATCGTTGTAGAGAACAATTGGAAGCAAGGAAAAAAAAGGTAAAATGTAAAAATAAAACATCTTTGGATATAATAAACCTCAGTTCTTTCAAAAAACCCATCGTCTTTACATCAATAGACGACTATTCTATCACAAAACCGTCTTCTTTACATATAATAGACGACATTTTTTTCATAACAACCGTCGTATTTACATATAATAAACGACTGTTATTTCATAATAGACGACATATTTCACAATAATAGATGACTCTTATTTCATAATAGACGACATATTTCACAATAATAGACGACTGTTATTTCATAACAACCGTCGTATTTACATATAATAGACGACTGTTATTTCATAATAGACGACAGTTCTTACAAACCGTCGTCTTTAATTATAATACACGTCATTTTTTTTATAAAAAACGTCGTCTTTAAATTAATAGATGTCGGTTTTTAGTAAAAGTGTCGTTTTTATATAATATAGACGACGGTATTTTACCGTCGTGGTTTTATGCGTAAAAGATGTCGGTCGATTCCTCGACGGTTGAGAAAGTAAATTTACGACGGTAAATTACCGTCGTCTATTGCGATTTTTGTAGTAGTGTTTGTGGTACGAACTTCGTACGAACTTGAAGTGTCCAATTTTTTTGAGCAATTGATTTCGGATTGAGACCAAAATTTAAGCAACATCATAATGTGGTAGGAGGAGTCATTTGATGAATTTTGAGTGAAATCCAATCAATAGAATAAAGCAATCCAACAACCACTTCATGAAAGGTACGAACTTCCTACGAACTTGATGTATCCAATTTCTTTGACCAATTCATTACGGATCGACCCCAAAAATTGGGAAACAACATAATATGGTTGCAGGATTCATTTGGTGAGTTTTGAGTTAAATCCAATCACTAGAACTATACAATGCGCCAACCACTCCATTTATGGTATGAACTTCGTACGAACATGAAGTGTCCAATTTCTTTGACCAATTGATTTCGAATTAAGCCCAAAACTTGGGCGACATCAAAATATGGTGGGAGGAGTCATTTGGTGAGTTTTGAGTGAAATCCAATCACCAGAATTATGCAATCTGACAACAACTCCGAGTACAGTAAGAACTTCGTACAAACATGAAGTGTCCCTTTTCTTTTATTCATTGATTTTGGATCGAGCCCAAAACTTGGGAAACACGATAATATGGTGGGCGGAGTTATTTGGTGAGTTTTGCGTGAAATGCAGTCACTAAAACTATGCAATACTTCAACCACTCCGTGTACAGTACGAAATTCGTAGGAACATGAAGTGTCCCTTTTCTTTGACCAATTGATTTCGGATCGAGCCCAAAACTTAGGTAACATCATAATATGGTGGGATTACTCATTTGGTGAGTTTTGAGTGAAATCCAATCACTAGAACTATGCAATGCACCAACCACTCCATGTACGGTACGAACTTGAAGTATCCAATTTTTTGACCAATTGGTTTCCGATAGAGCCCAAAACTTGAGTAACATCATAATATGGTGGGGAGGAGTCATTTGGTGAGTTTTGGGTGAAATCCAATCATTAGAACTATGCAATGCACCAACCACTCCATTTACGGTACGAACTTGTAGTGTCTAATTTTTTGACAATTTGGTTTCAGATAGAGCCAAAAACTTCGGCAACATCATAATATGGTGGGCGGAGTCACTTGAAGAGTTTTGAGAAAAATCTCATCACTAGAACTATACAATGCACCAAGCACTCCACTTACTGGACAAACTTCATACGAACTTGAAGTGTCGAATTTCTTTGACCAATTGATTTCGGATCGAGCCCAAAACTTGGGCAACATCATAATATAGTGGGAGGAGTCATTTGGCGAGTTGTGAGTGAAATCCAATCACTAGAACTATGCAATCCAACAACCACTCCGATAAAGGTACGAAATTCGTACGAGCTTGAAGTATCCAATTTCTTTTACCAATTGATTTGGGATCGAGCCCAAAACTTGGGCAACGCCATAATGTGGTGGGTGGAGTCATTTGGTGAGTTTTGAGAGATATCCAATCACTAGAACTATGCAATGCACCAACCACTCCATTTACCGTACGAACTTGAAGTGTCCAATTTCTTTGACCAATTGATTTCGGGTTGAGTCCAAAACTTGGGCCACATCATAATATGGTGGGAGGACTCATTTGGTTAGTTTTGAGTGAAATCCATTCACTAGAAGTATGCAATACTACAAGCACTGCATGAGTGGTATGAACTACGTTCGAACTTGAAGTATCCAATTTATTTGACCAATTGATTTCGGATCGAGCCCAAGACTTGGGCAACAACATAATATGGTGGGAGCAGTCATTTGGTGAGTTTTGAGTGAAATCCAATCTCTAGAACTATGCAATGCTCCAACCACTCCATTTACGGTACGAACTTCGTACGAACTTGAAGTGTCCAATTTATTAGACCAATTGAATCCGGATATAGCCCAAAACTTGGGAAACAACATAATATGGCGGGAGGACTCATTTGGTGAGTTTTGAGTGAAATCCAATCTCTAGAACTATGCAATCCGACAACCACTCAGTGAAAGGTATGAACCTCGAACGAAATTGAAATATCCAATTTCTTTGACCAATGGAATTCCTATCGGGCCCAAATCTTGGGCAACATCGTAATATGGTGGGAGGAATCATTTGGAGAGTTTTTAATGAAATCCAATCACTTGAACAATGCAATGCCCCAACCACTCCATTTACGGTACGAACTTCGTACGTACTTGAAGTGTGCAATTTCTTTGACCAATTCATTTCGGATGGAGTGGTTCATATGAACTTGAAATATCCAATTTCTTTGACCAATGGAATTCCTATCGGGCCCAAATCTTGGGCAACATCGTAATATGGTGGGAGGAATCATTTGGAGAGTTTTTAATGAAATCCAATCACTTGAACAATGCAATGCCCCAACCACTCCATTTACGGTACGAACTTCGTACGTACTTGAAGTGTGCAATTTCTTTGACCAATTCATTTCGGATGGAGTGGTTCATACGAACTTGAAATATCCAATTTCTTTGACCAATGGATTTCGGATCGAGAAAAAACTTGGGCAACATCATACTACGGTGGGAGTAGTCATTTGGTGAGTTTTGAGTGAAATCCAATCACTAGAACTATGCAATCCTACAACTACTCCATAAAAGAACGAACTTCGAATGAACTTGAAGTATCCAATTTATTTGACCAATTGATTTCGGACAAAGCCCAAGACTTGGGCAACATCATAATATGGTGGGAGTCATTTGGAGAGTTTTGAGTGAACTCCAATCACTACAACTATGCAATGCACCAACTACTCCATTTACGGCACGAACTTCGTACGAACTTGGCGTGTCCACTTTCTTTGACAAATTGATTTCGGATCGAGCCAAAAACTTGGGGAACATCATAATATGGTGGGAGGAGTCATGTGGTGAGTTTTGAGTGAAATCAAATCACTAGAACTACGCAATGCACCAACCACAAGATTTACGGTACGAATTTCGTATGAACTTGAAGTGTGCAATTTCATAATATGTTGCGAGGAGTCATTTGGTGACTTTTGAGTGAAATCCAATCACTAGAATGATGCAATCCAACAACCACTCCGTGTACAGTACGAACTTCGTACGAACATAAAATGTCCCTTTTCATTGACCAATTGATTTCGGATCGAGCCCAAAACTTGGGCAACATTATAATATGGTGAGAGGAGTCATTTGGTGAGTTTTTAGTGAAATCCAATCACTAGAACTATGTAATGCACCAACCACTCGATTCACGGTACGAACTTTGTACGAAATTGAAGTGTCCAATTCATTGACCAATTGATTTCGGATCGAGCCAAAAACTTGGGCAACATCAGAATATGGTGGAGGGAGTCATTTGGTGAGTTTCGACTGAATTCCAATCACTAGAACTATGCAATGCACCAACCATTCCATTTACGTTACGAACTTCGTACGAGCTTGAATTGTCCAATTTCTTTGACCAATTGATTTCGGATTGAGCCCAAAACTTGGGCAACATCATAATATGGTGGGAGGAGTCATTTGGTGAGTTTCGACTAAAATCCAATGACTAGAACTATGCAATTCAACAACCACTCCGTTTACGGTACAAAAACTTTGTACGAGCTTGAAGTGTCCAATTTCTTTGACCAATTGATTTCAGATCGAGGACTAAACTTTGGCAACATGGTAATATGGTGGGAGGAGTCATTTGGTGAGTTTTGAGTGAAATCCAATCACTAGAACTATGCAATGCACCAACCATTCCATTTACGTTACGAACTTTGTACGAGCTTGAAGTGTCCAATTTCTTTGACCAATTGATTTCAGATCGAAAACTAAACTTGTTCAACATGGTAATATGGTGGGAGGAGTCATTTGGTGAGTTTTGAGTGAAATCCAATCACTAGAACTATGCAATGCACCAACCACTCCATTTACTGTACGAACTTCGTATATATTTGAAGTGTGCAATTTCTTTGACCAATTCATTTCAGATCGAGGCCTAAACTTCGGCAACATGGTAGTATGGTGGGAGGAGTCATTTGGTGAGTTTCGACTAAAATCCAATCACTAGAACTATGCAATTCACCAACCACTCAGTTTACGGTACAAACTTTGTACGAGCTTGAAGTGTCAAATTTCTTTGACCAATTGATTTCAGATGGAGGACTAAACTTTGGCAACATGGTAATATGGTGGGAGGAGTCATTTGGTGAGTTTTGAGTGAAATCCAATCACTAGAACTATGCAATGCACAAACCATTCCATTTACGTTACGAACTTTGTACGAGCTTGAAGTGTCCAATTTCTTTGACCAATTGATTTCAGATCGAAAACTAAACTTGTTCAACATGGTAATATGGTGGGAGGAGTCATTTGGTGAGTTTTGAGTGAAATCCAATCGCTAGAACTATGCAAAGCCCCAACCACTCCATTTACGTTACTAACTTCGTACGTACTTGAAGTGTGCAATTTCTTTGACCAATTCAATTTGGTTCTAGCAAAAAGCTTGGGCAACATCGTAATATTGTGGGAGGAGTCATTCGGAGAGTTTTGAGTGAGATCCTGTCACTAGAACAATGCAATGCACCAACCACTCCATTTACGTTACGAACTTCGTACGAGCTTGAAGTGTCCAATTTCTTTGACCAATCGATTCCGGATCGAGCCCTAAACTTGGGCAACATGGTAATATGATGGGAGGACTCATTTGGTGAGTTTTGAGTGAAATCCAATCACTAGAACTACGCAATTCGACAACAACTCCATTTACGGTACGAACTTGAAGTGTCCAATTTCTTTGACAAATTGATTTCGGATCGAGCAAAATACTTGGGCAACATCATAATATGGTGGGAGGAGTCATTTCGTGAGTTTGGAGTGAAATCCAATAACTAGAACTATGCAATGCACCAACCATTCCATTTACGGTACGAACTTCGTACGAACATGAGGTGTCCAATTTCATTGACCTATTGATTTCGGATCGAACCAAAAACTTGGGCAACATCATAATATGGTGGGAGGAGTCATTTGGTGAGTTTTGAGTGAAATCCAATCACTTAAACTATGCAATCCTACAACCACTCCATTTACGGTACGAACTTCGTACAAACTTGTATTGTCCAATTTCTTTGACCAATTGATTTCGGATCGAGCAAAAAACTTTTGCAACATCATAATATGGTGAGAGGAGTCATTTGGTAAGTTTTGAGTGAAATCCAATCATAAGAACTATGCAATGCACCAACCACTCCATTTACGGTACGAACTTCGTACTTACTTGAAGTGTGCAATTTCTTTGACCAATTGATTTCGGATCGAGGCCAAAACTGGGGCAACATCCTAATATGGTGGGTGGAGTCATTTGGTGAGTTTTTAGTGAAATCCAATAACTAGAACTACGAAATGCATCAACCACTCCTATTACGGTACAATTTCGTACATACTTGAGGTATGCAATTTCTTTGACCAATTGATTTCGGATCGAGCAAAAAACTAGGGCAACATTGTAATATGGTGGGAGGAGTCATTTGGTGAGTTTTGCGTGAAATCCAATCACTTGAACTATGCAAATGTACAACCACTCCATTAACGGTACGAACTTCGTACGAAGTTGTATTGTCCAATTTCTTTGACCAATTGATTTTGGATCGAGCAAAAAACTTGGGCAACATCATAATGTGGGCAACATCGTAATATGGTCGGAGGAGACATTTGGTGAGTTTTGAGTGAAATCCAAACACTAGAACTTTGCAATGCACCAGCCACTCCATCTAGAGTACGAACCTCGTACGTACTTGAAGTGTGCAATTTATTTGACCAATTGATTTCGGTTTGATGCCAAAACTTGGGCAGCATCGTAATATGGTGGGAGGAGACATTTGGTGAGTTTTGAGTGAAATCCAATCACTAGAACTATGCAATGCACCAACCACTCCATTTACGGTACGAACTTCGTACGTACTTGAAGTTTGCAATTTCTTTGACCAATTGATATCAGATCGAGCAAAAAACTTGGGTAAAATCGTAGTATAGTGGGAGGAGTCATTTGGTGAATTTTGAGTGAAATCCAATCACCAGAACTATGCAATCCCTCTACCACTCCATTTATGGTAACATCCCTGACCCGATTTCACTATTCAATCCCAATTGTTTAGTCAAATAAATAATTTTGGTGAAATCCAATCACTAGAACTGTGCAATGTACCAACCACTTCATTTATGGTACGAATTTCGTACAAACTTGAAGTGTCTCATTTTATGACCAATTGATTTCGGATCGACCCCCAAAAACTTGAGTGGAATCCAACCACTAGAACTATGCAATGCTCCAACCACTTCATTTACAGTACGAACTTCGTGGGAAATTGAAGTGTCCCATTTCTTTGACCAATTGATTTCGGATCGACCCCAAAACATATGGAACATCAAAATGTGGAGGGAGGAGTCATTTGGCGAGTTTTGAGTGAAATCCAATCAGTAGAACTATGCAATGCACCAACCACTTCATTTACGGTACGAACTTCGTACGAACATGATGTGTCCCATTTCTTTGACCAATTGATTTCGGATCAACCCAAAAACTTGGGCAACATCTTAATAAACTTGGGCAACATCTTAATATGGTTGGAATCCAACCACTAGAGCTATGTAATGCACCAACCACTTCATTCACTTTACGAACTTCGTATGATCTTGAAGTGTCTCATTTCTTTGACCAATTGATTTCGGATCGACCCCCAAAAACATGGTCAACATCATAATTCGGTGGGAGGACTCATCTGGAGAGCTTTGAGTGGAATCCAACCACTAGAACTATGCAATGCACCAACCACTTCATTTACAGTACGAACTTCGTAGGAAATTGAAGTGTCACATTTCTTTGACCAATTGATTTCGGATAGACCCCAAAACTTATGGAACATCATAATATGGAGGGAGGACTCATTTGGTGAGTTTTGATTGAAATCCAATCAGTAGAACTATGCAATGCACCAACCACTTCATTTACAGTACGAACTTCGCACGAAATTGGTGTAACATTTTTTTGTCCAATTGATTTTGGATCGACCCCAAAACTTATGGAACATCATAATATTGGGGGAGGAATCATTTGGGGAGTTTTGAGTGAAATCCAATCACTACAACTATGCAATGCACCAACCACTTCATTTACGGTACGAACTTCAAGTGTCCCATTTCTTTGACCAATTGATTTCGGATTGACCCAAAAACTTGGGCAACATCATAATATGGTGGGAGGACACATCTGGTGAGTTTTGAGTGGAATCCAACAACTAGAACTATGCAATGCACCAACCACTTCATTTACAATACGAACTTCGTACGAAATTGAAGTGTCCCATTTTTTTGTCCAATTGATTTCGGATCGACCCCAAAACTTATGGAACATCATAATATGGAGGGAGTAGTCATTTGGTGAGTTTTGAGTAAAATCCAATCACTAGAACTGTGCAATGCACCAACAACTTCATTTGCGGTACGAATTTCGTACAAAATTGAAGTGTCTCATTTCTATGACCGATTGATTTCGGATCGACCATTACGAACTTCGTACGAACTTGAAGTGTCTCATTTCTTTGACCAATTGATTTCGGATCGACCCCCAAAAACTTGGTCAACATCATAATTTGGTGGGAGGACTCATCTGGTTTGTTTTGTGTGGAATCCAACCACTAGAACTATGCAATGCACCAACCACTTCATTTACAATAAGAACTTCGTAGGAAATTGAAGTGTCCCATTTCTTTGACCAATTGATTTCGCATAGACCCCAAAACTTATGGAACATCGTAATATGGACCGAGTAGTCATTTGGTGAGTTTTGAGAGAAATCCAATCAGTAGAACTATGCAATGCACCAACCACTCCATTTACGGTACAAACTTCGTACGAACTTGAAGTGTCCAATTTCTTTGACCAATTGATTTTGGATTGAGCAAAAAACTTGGGCAACATAATAATATGGTTGGAGGTGTCATTTGGTGAGTTTTGAGTGAAATTCAATCACTAGAACTATGCAATGCACCAACCACTTCATTTACAGTACGAACTTCGTACGAAATTGAAGTGTCCCATTTCTTTGACCAATTGATTTCGGATAGACCCCAAAACTTATGGAACATCATAATATGGAAGGAGGAGTCATTTGGTGAGTTTTGAGTGAAATTCAATCACTTGAACTATACAATGCACCAACCACTTCATTTACAGTACGAACTTCGTACGAACTTGAAGTGTCCTATTTCTTCGACCAATTGATTTCGGATCGAGCCCAAAACATTGGTAAACATGATAATATGGTGGGAGGAGACATTTGGTCAGTTTTGAGTGAAATCCAATCACTAGAAATATGCAATGCACCAACCACTTCATTTATGGTACGAACTTCGTACGAACTTGAAGTGTCCTATTTGTTTGACCAATTAATTTCGGATCGACCCCAAAACTTATTAAATATCATAATATGGAGGGAGTAGTTATTTGATGCGTTTTGAGTGAAATACAATAACTAGAACTATGCAATGGACCAACCACTTCATTCACATTACGAACTTCATACGAACTTGAAGTATCCCATTTCTTTGAGCAATTGATTTCGGACCGACCCCCAAAAACTTTGGCAACATCAAAATTTAGTGGGAGGACTCATCTGGTGAGTTTTGAGTGGAATCCAACCACTAGAACTATGCAGTGTACCAACCGCTTCATTTACAGTACGAACTTCGTACGAAATTGAAGTGTCCCATTTCTTTGACCAATTTATTTTGGATTGACCCCAAAACATATGGAACATCATAATATGGAGGGAGGAGTCATTTGGTGAGTTGTGAGTGAAATCCAATCACTTGAACTGTGCAATGCACCAACCACTTCATTTACAGTACGAACTTCATACGAACTTGAAGTGTCATATTTCTTAGACCAATTTGTTTCGGATCGAGCCCAAAACTTTGGTCAACATCATAATATCGTGGGTGGAGTGATTTGGTCAGTTTTGAGTGAAATCCAATCACTAGAAATATGCAATGCTTTCCATACATTTATGGTACGAACTTGAAGTATCCCATTTGTTTGACCAATTGATTTCGTATCGACCCCAAAACTTATGAAACATCATAATATGGAGGGAGGAGTCATTTGGTGAGTTTTGAGTGAAATCCAATCAGTTGAACTATGCAATGCACCAACCACTTCTTTCACAGTACGAACTTCGTACGAACTTGTAGTGTCCCATTTCTTTGACCAATTGATTTTGGATCGACCCAAAAACTTGGGCAACATCATAATTTGGTTAGAGGACTCATTTGGTGAGTTTTGAGTGGAATCCAACCACTAGAACTAAGCAATGCACCAACCACTTCATTTATAGTACGAACTTCGTACGAAAATTAAGTGTCCCATTTCTTGGACCAATTGATGTCGGATCGACCCTAAAACTTATAGAACATCATAATTTGGAGGGAGGTGATATTTGGTGAGTTTTGAGTGAAATCTAGTCACTAGAACTATGCAATCCACCAACCACTTCATTCATAGTACGAACTTGAAGTGTCCTATTTCTTTGACCAATTGATTTCGGATCGAGCCCAAAACTTTTGTCAACATCATAATATGGTGGGAGGAGTCATTTGGTCAATTTTGAGTGAAATCCAATCACTAGAACTATGCAATGCACCAACCACTTCATTCACAGTACGAACTTCATACGAACTTGAAGTGTCCCATTTCTTTGACCAATTGATTTCGGATCGACCCAAAAACTTGGGCAACATCATAATTTGGTGGGAGGACTCATTTGGTGAGTTTTGAGTGGAATCCAACCACTTGAACTATGCAATGCAACTGCCACTTCATTTACATTACAAACTTCGTACGAAATTGAAGTGTCACATTTCTTAGACCAATTGAGTTCGTATCGACCCCAAAACTTGTGGAACATCATAATTTGGACGAGCCCAGTTCACCACTGCTTCCACTTTCTGAGGATCCACATAAATTCCTTCAGTAGAAATCACGTGCCCCAAGAAACTGATTCTGTCCAGGCAGAACATGCACTTACTAAACTTTGCATACAATTGCCTTCTTCTTAAAGTTCCCAGCACAATCTCCAAGTGTTTCATGTGTGCCCCTTCACTCTTAGAATAAACTAGAATGTCGTCTATGAATACGATAAGCTGTTTTAGGCACATCCTCTTCCCTGACTCGCAGTTGATGATAGCCGGATCTCAAATCAATATTAGAAAACACTTTAGCCCCCTTCAGCTGATCAAACAAATCATCAATGCGAGGCAAAGGATAACGGTTCCACACTGTAACCTTGTTCAACTGTCTGTAATCAATGCATAACCTCATGGTGCCATCTTTCTTTTTCACAAACAGAACTGGTGCTCCCCACGGTGAGAAACTGGGTCGGACGAAACCCTTGTCCACTAACTCCTGCAACTGAGTTTTCAACTCTCTTAATTAAGCTACTGCCATTCTATACGGCGCCTACGAAATATGGTTGGTTCATGGGACAAGTTCAATGGTAAATTCGATTTCACGTTCAGGAGGTAATCTGGGATGATCTTCTGGAAATACGTTCGGAAAGTCTCGTACCACTGAAATATCTTCCAACCTCACACCGTTATCCCGTGTATCAATGACATGAGCCAAATACCCGGTGCAACCCTTTCTAAGTGACCGTCTTGCCGTCATGGCAAAAATGAGGCAAGATGGGAGAACTTGACGCTCCCCATAGAAAGTCACCTCAGGTCATCCTGGACTACGGAATATAACCTCCTTCTGGAAGCAGTCCACCGAAGCATGGTGCTTGGCTAACCAATCCATAACTAGAATCACATCCAGCTCCACTATATCCAGAGGAATTAAGTCTGCCTCCAGAAACACATCCCCTACAAATAACGAACTGTCCTTGAATACCGTACTCACTACAAGAACATCTCCTGTGGGTACAGAAATAGCGAGTTCTCCTTGCAAGGCCCTAAGCCTAACATCCGCATTTAGGGCCAAACTATGTGAAACAAAAGAATGGGTAGCCCCGGGGTCAATCAACACACGTGCAGGAATACCAAAAACTGGTAACATACCCATGATAAAGTCTGGTGATGCATGAGCCTCCTGTCGAGTCATGGTGTACACTATGCCAGTTGCCCGGGAACGTCCACCACGTCCCCTCTGTTGAGTCCCTCCTTTGCCAACCGCACTGGTCTGAGCCCCACCACTAGATGAGGCCCCAGCAATCATAGGTGTTTCTCTGGCTCGACTCTGCATACTACCTCCCTGAGATAACTCAGCAGCAAATGGTATGTCCTGCACCAACAACAGGCACTCCCTTCTTAAATGCCCCGCCTATCCACAGAGATAACATCCTGTAGAATCTTGCTAACAAGGTCCCGAATGCCACCGGCTACACCGTTCACACGGAATACTGACCGCTGCAAGTTCCCCAAGCCTCGAGCTGCACCACTGCCACGTCTCAGTCCAGAACTAACATTCTAACCAGAGCCACTGCTAGAACTGGCCCTAGCTTGGAAACCACCATAACCTCGTCCACTCGAGGATCCAGAACTGTAACTGCCTCTCTTGGATGATCCCTGACTAGGACCTCCAGAGTCATACGGTCGTTGACAGAAATCACTGTGCCCATGAACCATCATTTGACTATTTTAGTGCTGACATCACCAGATCCCCACAATTATTCAATCCCTATGCCATCACAATGTCCCGAATAGCCGGCTTCATACCACGGGTGAATAGTTGACACTTCTTCTTTTCATCAGCCACAAGTGGTGCACAATACTTGGACAGTTCAATAAACTTTTTCTCATACTCCAACACAGTCATACTACCCTGCTCCAGCTGTAAGAATTCTTCCATCTTCATATTCTGGTAGGCCACAGGATAAAATTGATCATCAAAAACACTTTGGAACACTTGCCAAGTAATGGTTGACGGATCCGCATATCTCCTTTTCACATATTCCCACCAATATCTTGCATTTCTAGACAGGAAGAAGGTAGCCAGAATAACCCTACGTTCCTGTGGAGCGTCCATCACCTCCATAATTCTTTCCATTTTCTCAATCCATTCCTCGGCGACGGCCGGATCGCCTTCCCCATTAAACTCTGTCGCCCCAATCTTTCTGGCTTGATCCGCATAAGACAAGGATGGATCTCTGCCGTGCCCGGCTCAGGATAAGGCTTGAGTCAAAAGCTCAATAGTCTGCTGTAAATTGGGATCAACAAATGGAGTGGGCATCCCTGGAACGGCTCCTGCCTGATCCCCCATGACTGACTGTTCAACAGGCTCCGGAATCGGACCTAGAGTAGGATATTCTTCTTGTTCAGGCTGAGCTTCTTGTTCACGTCGTTGGGACGACTGACGTGTTACCCTATGAGTACCACCACGTTTATGGCCCATAATTCTGTTACAGGAAGCAAGAACTTGTTAAAACCAGAATGCACGGATTGCAAAGTCTGCAGGAATTTAAACCTAAAGCTCTGATACCAAGTTGACAGGACCCGACCCTAATTCCGCTTTGGAATTCGGGTCAAGCCCTGTGCGTGTCCGACACCTGTCGGGTGTCGGACCCACTTGCCCATTTTTCCCTTGTTAAAACAAATTCAAAATAAGCAAATTTGAAGGTTCGACTTCTGCCAAAAATCCGACAAAGTCTCCCCTATAAGTGGCTCAGATCCCAAAATTTACACCTGCAATCTATATACCAAACGACTCAGGGTGGCGAGAGGAGGCTGTTGGATGCGAGAACCGGCCAAGAACCGGCCTATTAACCGGTCAAAACTCTAAAAACCTGATCGAAAACCCTAGCCCTCAAATCCGTTCCAAAATTTCAAATCGATCAAAACCAAGTTTTAAAACAGCTAGAACTCGTCGAAAGAAGTAGAAAACTCACCAAACTCGAAGGATTTGGTGGCCGGATCGGAGCAAACGACGGCAAATTTCTCCGGTTCGATTTCGTGCTAACAAAGGTGTTTCGAGGGGGATTTGGCCGGAATCGAGGTCGGAGATGAGTTCGAGGAGGTGAGGGGAAAGTTTGGGAGTGATCGGAGAGGTTGGTTTGGCCAGAAACGTGACCGGCCGCCACTGGTTCGAATCTGAAGGGTGAGGTCGCCAAGAAGACGAAGGGAGGGTCGGGGGTGATGCTGGGCACGCGCTGGCCCATTGGCCAGTGTGTTTTTATTTTTTTCTCCCTTTTTTCGAATTTACAAAAATACGTCCACGAACTCGTTTCGACGAGCCGGATGCAACGGTGCACCCCGTTTCACCAAATTCTTTCCTGATAAAAAGTCAAATTTAAACCTATTAAATTATTCCAAGGGTAAACTCTTCTTTCTCCTTAATATTTTATTAATTTTAAATTTAATTAGGATCGGATTGAGATCATTGAATCTTTTTCAATGATATGAATTGAATCTTTTATTTAAATATTATATTGAGTAGTTTTATTAATAAAATATTCATGATGATTTAATCAGTCACCTGGACACAAACTGACTCGCAGGAGGGACCCTCGAAAGGTCCAGCTAGCACGGACCAGTAGTGAGTGGACTTTTGGTTTTATAATGATTTTATGCAATTAAATTCTATTATTTGATCTTGAATAAGTATTTAATGATTAAGGTTTTCCTAGCATGATTTTGCTAGTTTTTAATATTTTTATTTAATCGCTGCCGAGTTGAGAATCCTTAAAGGATAGGGAAAATAAAAAATTAGATAATTATCAGAGGGAATGGCAGCAAGATTTAAAGATAAAAGAGAATCTATTTAATGGTTTCAAACCTTATTTAGAAGTTATACATATTTATTTTAAACCACCATAGGTACCCAAGTATAATAAATGTTGCCTTTGGATAAATTGGTTGCCTTCGGTAATTATGTTGCCTTCGGATAATTTGGTTGCCTTCGGTTAGGTGAGCATGCTTGACCTTGCCCCACGAGTCCTAGGGGTACCCGGACCGTGCAGAGCGAGGAATGCGGTTCAGGCTGATTAATGTCACCTGAATCTAGCAAGGAATGCAGCTCGGGGCGGCTTTGTGTCACCGAGACCTACGAAGAAGTGTCACCAATGGTGATACGAGGAATTGAAGGATTATGTGGGATAAACGGAAATAAGGAATTGACGAAAATAAAATGGGTACACCTAGGTGGTAGGCTAAAGTTGTTTTCAATGTTTTCAAGGAACTTATGTTTGATTAAGAGTGTGATTGGCTATATATAGATATTAATGCGTTGATTTCAGTACGAATATAGATAAAAAAGTGAGTTAGTTTTTCATAACTATTTTTACAGTGGGGTTAGTACGTTCGTATGTACTTTCAAAACTTTATTTTTGGTCCACTCACAGTTTTAAATGTTTTACGCCCCCAGGTAGTAGTCGTGCTTCAGTGCGCCACCACAGGGCTGAGTCCACCTTCCGCCACATCTTTTGCCAATGTAGGGCCATGTATAATTACATCATTCTTGTAACTTGTTTCGATCTAGATGCTCTGATATTGCCCTATAACGTGTATGTAACTGTTAGAATGTGTATAAAAGCATGCTGGCAGTTGGGTTGATTATTTATATGCTTGTTTAACAGGTGGAATTTTTGGGGAACGTTCAAATTACAGGGGAGACTCTGCCGAATTTTCGGCAGAAGTCTAACCTTGAATTTCTTTGAAACTGTAGTAGATGGGCAATTAGGTCATATGTGTCCGGCATCTGCCAGGTGTCGGACACGCGCAGGGTTCGGCTCGGATTCCAAAGTGGAATTTGGGTCGGGTCCTGTCAATAAAAGCATAATGAAATTGATTTATCATATTAAATTGAGCTAATTAGATTATCTCAAACCATCTGCTACGAAGTTCCAAGATAGAAACTTCTAAAAGAAAGGTTACCTTCATATAGGATATGGAAGTCAACTTTCAAAGGTGTATACAGTTAAAATCCCAAGAGAGCACAACAAATGAATAGATATTTCATATTGTGCAAGTAGCTATGACATCATTTATGATATGAGTTTTATAGTAGATTTCAATTAAGCCCAGGATCAGAACCATGGCAACTGTCAAGTGCATCCTTCAGTATTTAAGAAAAACTGAGAATATGTTCCAAGGTAAGGGAAAGAAAATCAAAGTAGAAAATGGAAGCGTGAAATAACACATATTTGGAATCTGAAGTTAACACCAGAAAATTATTTTGGATATGGTTGGTTGACAAGAATATAAGTAAAGTATTATATCAAGCTCAACAGCGAAAGCAGACAATATTGCCGCTTTAGAAGTTAGCACGAATGTGTTTGGACAAGAATAGTTCATATATGAACTATTGAATGGTTCTGACCATAAGGTTGGTAGTGTACCCACACTCCAACAATGATGGGGGCAATAGCTCAAGTCAAGGAACCAAGGTCTCATAAGGAGTTCAAAACACAATGAGAGACTTAAACCACATGATTAAGGAATCATGAGTAGGGATGAAGTTAGAAATCTCAAGTAGCTTCTGCGGATAACGTATCATATCCACTGCTTGAGCCTACAATGCATAGTAGCATAGTTGTATAAGATACACATATAATTGGCTTTAGTGCAAGGGATCAAGCCACATGTAGTTCTTTCAACTAACTTCCCTAATCGTTTCATTCCTTTTTAAACTGACTTTAAAGCACTTCCTTAAGTTTATACATCAACTTACAGCTCCGATACCTTTACACTTTTGTTGCGTGAGTTTTATAAGTATGAAACCCAACAAGCTCATAACCCACTTATATTAATACTTTCCTTCGAAACGCATAAACACAAAGAGAAGTAGAACAACCATTTCACTGACTCTCAGCATAAGTTACTAGTATTTATAATCAAAAGACTCCCTTAAACCACTTTTGAACCCAGCCTTTTGTACCTGAAACCATTTGCATAATGCTTGCATTCTGCTACCTCCCACCAGGGGTATTTGGGATATAAATTTATCCGAAGGCAACTGATATATTTTCCGAAAGCAACCTGGGGATGGGGAAACTGGCTAACCACCTGTGTAGTAAAATCGAGCAGGTGGCTAGGGATCCCGACCAACTCTGTGCAGAACTCGGGGACACAGAGTCAACCCGAGAACGCAATCCGTCAATTCCATAATTATATCGTTAATTCCCACATAATACCGTCAATTCCAAGTACCACACATGTGGCTATATGGGTGATACATCCTCGCAGGTCTCGGTAACACGAAGTTAACCCGAGCCGCATTTCCTCGCAGGTCTCAGGGCACTCACGTCAACCTGAGCCGCATTCCTCACTCTGCATGGTCTAAGAGTCCCCGAGAATCGTGGGGCAAATGTCATGTGTGCGCTAACTCAAACTGGAGGCAACAAAATGTCCGTCGACATATTCTAATGTCTAAAATCGACTGGGATGTCCATGGATATCATTATATCATAAGGCAACTTTATTATCCGATGGCATCCAATTCAATTACAAATCACTTAACAAGCTATATATATATATATATATATATATCAAAGTATAAACAACATCTCAATAATTCGAGCCCACTCAATAATCTTTGATAACCCATAGGGCATTTATGCCCATATCTGATCTCCAAATAATTCAATACTTCATAAGTACCATACTAATCATAGTAATACTCAATATCAACTCATTCACACTCATTCCAATAACCCCATAATTTCTCCAATTCTGTTCTCAAATCATTCAACATAAATATAAATAAACTTATAATCAACATTTCCTTAATTTCTCAATCATGCCAGAATCCAGTTATCCAAACCATTCTCAAAACCAATCCATTATATATAACCTTCTATATAGAAAACTAATATTTACAATTCATCACTTCAAAGACATGGAACTTATAATTAAATATAAACATATAACCAACCAATTACTTAATTAAACCACTACTAACAATATTAGTACTAATAACAAAGTAATAACCAATTTCGCAACGTACCTACTCCACAAATCTGATTGCCAGCATTTATCAATATGAATTAACTACCCAATATCCTCTTAAGTATTTCATGATCAACCTTGCTTAATTAACCAATAATAAACATAAACAAATCATTAATAAAGCAATATAAATTCACAGTATTACTTTAACAATTAATTACAATTGAACAATAAAGTAGTCTTGGTAAAATAGCCCAAAAAAATACAAGCATTCCACGAGTTCTTGGTCCACTCTCGTACTTCCCGAAAGATAAAATGATCTCAGAAGACTCATGGTCCTCTGTGGGGCAAACTTCCCAATTTGGTCAACCGGGGCCCGCTGGGCCCACGACCCCAATTTCGATCAGAACATTCCATAGGAACACTAAGGCTTACTGAACACGTCCTGGCAGTTTGGTCTCGATCGAATGGTCGAATAGCTCACGATCGTACGATTGGACAGTTCTCGTTAATCGAAACGTTAAGTCAAGGATCTTGAGCATCCGGGGCTCCGATCTACAATCCGTCAATTCCAACACGATCCTACGAACACGGGGAACAACATACTAAGAATTGGGATTGATCCGACTGTTCGAACATATCGAACCCATAAAACGTACAATAGGCGTAAATCTGATCAATAGTCAAATGACATCTGAATCGGAATCCGAGCATACCTACATGCTCGTGACGACAAGGGGATCACATCGGGACACAATGCACCTTTGCTACAGTGCCCACGCACCGCCACACGCGCTGGCAGAGCGTGGGTATCCAAAGCAATTCCGATGACCGGAAAACTTCCAAACCAAGGGTCACCCTTCCACCTACAGCTACTACTTGACGAGTGGAACACTTTCTTCAACTACTGGAACGTCCAATTTGGACGGCAAGTGGCTGAAATTTCACTTTGAAAACTGGCCAAACTTTGATCCACAGATCAGAGGTTCTATGCTAAAAATTGATCAATTCCTACCCAACCATCAGCTAGAGCTTGAAGAGTAGATGAGTTTGCAGACCTTATTCGCCTAAAATGGTTGCCGAAATTGGTTGTACGAACGCCTTGAAATTTTGAAGAAATCCGGCCAGTTTTGGGCTTTTTCGACGGCCTGAGCGATGGTGGACGGCGGGACTGGGCTGGGATGGAGAGAGGAGATCACGTTTGTTCTTTTGGTACCAACCCCATCTAGATTGGTGGCTGGAGGTGGTGGTGGCAGCCATAAAACTGATCCCCCTACCAAAAAAGGGGGGGCATGTTTTGTGCAAAGGGAGAGGGAGAGAATAATGAGATGCCAGTACTGTAGCACGGCACTGTAGCTCTGATTTTTTTTTTCTTTTCTTTTCGCTTCTAGACTTGGAATTGAGCGTGCCGCGTGTCTACGAACTCGTTTCGACGAGCCGAACGCAATGACGCTACTCATTTTGCCAAATTCTTTCCTGAAATTTAAAATGACCGTTTTTGCCCTTTTAGTTATTAAATAATATTTTTAAATTTTTCAAAATTCTTAAACTCATTAAAATACTCTAGGGGTAAAAATGTCTTTTTTAAAAATAAATTAATAATTAAATATTAATTTAGGAACGGGTTGTTACATTTTTGGTTTCCTACTTTGGTTGATGTGTGAGTACATCATCTTTGCCTCTCATCTTCCATGAACCAAAAATTGGTCCAACCAAGAGGTAGACTAGCATCCATACCTCTTGGTTGTCTTCTCTTCATCTCTAGAAGCATTTAATGTGGTGAGGTAGAGGGCTTCTACTTTGGAGCCTTGAGGTGAAGGAGTTCTAAATTCGAAGAAAGAAAAATAAGGTCTTTCCAACAAAGGTGTTCATTCTTGAGAAATCAACAAAAGGTCATCAAGGGTAACACTCTATTCCTTTCTCCCCTTTGTTTTGTGTTCAAAGAGACTAGGCCGAAGATATTTGGGTTTTAATGAAAAAGGTTTAGCTCAACTAGCATAAACAAAATGAATACGCCATTTAGAATGTTTTTGTGTTATAGGTTGTGGCTAAAGTTCATTTCCTAAGCATTAGATTTATGTTTCCTTCACCTAGATGTGGGTATCATCTACCCTATTTCAGATAGTAAGTGGGTGAGTCCAGTTCAAGTAGTACCAAAGAAATCCGGAATCACTGTTAGCAAGAATGAAGCCAATCAATTGGTTCCCTAAAGAACTATCACAGGATGGAGAGTATGCATTGACTATAGGAAGCTCAACACCTCAACAAGAAAGGATCACTTCCCATTGCCATTCATTGACCAAATGCTTGAGAAATTGGCTAGTAATGCTTGAGAGCTACTTTCCAAAGATGCATGATGAGCATATGCTCGGACATGATGGAACGCTTCATTGAGGTATTCATGGATGATTTTTCAATATTTGGTTCTTCTTTTGATGAATGCCTCTTTCACCTTTCTCTAGTACTTAAAAGATGTGAGGAAACAAATCTGGTGTTGAATTGGCAGAAGTGTTACTTCATGGTGAAACAAGGAATAGTATTGGGCCTGGTTAGTTCAAGTAGGGGGATTGAGGTAAACAAAGCCAAGATTGATCTTAAAGCAAGGCTTCCTCCTCCAACTTCAGTTAAGGGGATTAGATCATTCCTTGGGCATGCTGGTAGAAAACAAAAGATTCATTAAGGATTTCTCCAAAATTTCTAAGCCTCTTTGTGACTTGCTAGCAAAGGAGGCTGTTTTTTACTTCAATGAAGATTGTTCGAAGGCCTTCCATACTCTCAAGAAGGAGTTAACACAAGCACCAATCATAATGGCACCAAATTGGAATCTACCCTTTGAGCTTATGTGTGATGCTTCTGACTATGCACTAGGGGCTGTTTTGGGACAAAGAGTGAATAAGCTACCTCATGTCATTTATTATGCAAGCCACACCCTTAATGATGCTCAATTGAACTACTCAACAACCAAGAAAGAGTTACTTGTTGTGATCTTCGCCTTAGATAAATTTTGAAGTTATCTTATTGGCTCTAAGGTCATTGTGTTCTCTGATCATGCTGCCCTCAAGTATCTATTATCCAAGAAAGATGCCAAGACATGGTTGATTAGATGGATCCTTTTGCTTCAAGAGTTTGACTTGGAAATCAAAGACAAGAAGGGGAGTGAGACCGTGGTGGCAGACCACTTGTCACGTTTATGTCGTGAAGATGGTGATCTCGAGTTGCCTTTGAATGAGAATTTTCCTAATGAGCAACTCTTCTCTATTCAAGAACTTCTGTGGTATGCTGGCATAGTTAACTACTTAGCAAGGAAGTTTCTGCCTCAAGATTGGTCCACTTATATTCAAGCACTGCCCTGATCAGATTATTAGAAGTTGTGTTCCCCATAGTGAAGTTCATAGCATTCTCACCTTCTGTTATTCTCACGCTTGTGGTGGACACTTTGGTTCAAAGAAAACAGCCCTCAAGATACTTGAAAGTGGTTTCTATTGGCCTACACTCTTTAAAGATGCCCATGCATTCTGCATTGCATGTGATCGATGTCAAAGAATGGGCAACATTGATGTGAATTTAAACCGATCTAATTACTAGATTAATTCGAATTAAATTTTACTCGCAAGCGCATGAAGGTCGTTCCCACAAAGATTGATTAGAACAACCTAATCTTAAAATTATTACTTAACTAATCCAACGAATTTAAGTTGTTTGGTTATGAATTGAAACTCAAAGTAACAAAGACAAGTAAATATAAGTGAAAAGAAAAAAAAAAGTGAGAGAAAACACTAAGGCTTTTATTCCACCACTAACAATCGTAACTCTAATTCTAATTGCAAATTCACTAATTCTCAGATTGGCGCAGAAGATTTTGACGCACATGTCCCTAGTCAGGTACATGTGCCAAAATATCTCCTAAAACATGAATTAATCTTCGTAAGATAGACATTCAAATATTTCCTACGTGCGAGTGTAACCATGTCCAAGCAAAGGCAGACAAATAGAAAACTCATTAAGCTGAAGAGAAACAAACCAACTATTCATCTAATTTGGTCATCTTAGACAAATAGTCAATTTTAGGAAAATCACATAACTCATGGCATCAATCCATGACCAGGTAAAAACACCACAAATTATGATTCTCATTTACATAAGCACCGGAGAAAACATGGTCATGGCCAGACACACATTCTCATGCCAAATTCCAAATACCCAAATTCTACTCTATGATCAAGAACATAAAATTCAGAATATTTGTACTTCCAATTAAACTTGAGAATAAGAATTCTATCACCCAATCTGAAAAATTAAATGAATAAAGCAATCAAAACTTCGAGTTAATCATGTTAGAGTTTTCTCTTAGCCTTAGCTAAGAGATTAGAACCCCATGACAAAGAAGTTCATGACAATTCTATATAAGAAAATAAACTAATTGCAGGAAAAATAGAGAACTCGAAAACTCTTGAACTCCAGCCGTTGTCACTCACCCGCGTCCCAAAAGCTCTCCCCGTCTTGCTCTGCTCATGCCCTTATATATGGTAGGTAGGGGTGGGCTCGGTTTGGGTTGGTTCGGTTTTGGCCTCAAACCGAAACCGAACCATAGGCCATCGGTTTGGCTATTTTGGAAACCGAAACCAAACCATAATTGATGAAAACCGACCACTTCGGTTAACCGGACTTGGTGGGTTGGTTTGGTTCGGTTTGGGTTTTTGGCTTTTTGAGAGAGAGAGAGAGAGAGAGAGAGAGAGAGAAGAAATAAAAGCGATGGAGAAAGGGAGAGATGGAGAAGAGAAGAAGAAGAAGAAAAAGAGGGAGAGATGGAGAAGAAGAAGGAAAAAAAAAGATGTATTATATATATATAAACTTCTTTAAATTATGTATTATATATATATATGGAGAGGAGAAGAAGAAGAAAAAGAGGGAGAGATGGAGAACGAGAAGAAGAATAAGGAAAAAAAAAGATGTATTATATATATAAACTTCTTTAAACTATGTATTATATATATATATGTATTTCTTATAATAATATTATATATAATATTTTTTTAATATCATCGGTTTGGTTTGGTTAAACCGTGGTTTTGGATATTGCAAACCGTACACCGAACCATATGTTTCGGTTTGATTTGGGTTCAAACCGATGACCAAAAAAAAATTGAAAAAAAACCAAACCAACCCAAACCATCGGTTTGGTTTGGGCGGTTTGACCGGGTTATCGGTCTCAATGCCCACCCCTAATGGTAGGTATCTCCTTGCGAATCATGATGTCCCAAGGTTAAAGTGAAGTCGGTCCCTCAATATTTCTAGGAAAAGCCACGATTGTAATTACTTTCCTTATTCCCGCATGACAAATGGACAAAAGTGCCAATGACCGGTCAAACCTCTGACTCAAAAGTCTAAACCAATTTGAGCTGCATAAAATGTGAAACCCAATTAATAGTGAAACGATAGCAAAACACAAAGGTGGATCCACTTAGTTTAGTAAAAACTCATAAAATAAAACATAATTTACTCACCTAAGTAAATTAAGACACAGAGACCCAAAAACATTCAATTAAGTTAAATTAAATCAAATTGATCACTAACTAATATAATTTTAGGGATAGTAAAAGTAGTAATTATGTGTCTATCAATCATCTTTTCTAGAAACCAAATGCCTCTAAATAACATCTTGGAGGTTGAATTGTTTGATGTGTGGGGAATAGATTTCATGGGACCGTTTCCCAACTCTCATGGTTTTCTCTACATCTTGGTGGTTGTGGATTATGTTTCTAAATGGGTGGAAGCCATACCTACAAGAACCAATGATCACAAAGTGGTGCTACACTTCCTCAAGGAGATGATATTTACAAGATTTGGGACGCCAAGAGCTATATTCAGTGATAGGGGATCTCACTTCATCAACATGCCCTTTGATGCCCTCATGAATAAATACAACATCACTCACAAAGTGGCAACTCCATATCATCCTCAAACAATTGGGCAAGTGGAGATCTCAAATCGGGAAATCAAGCATATCCTAGACAAAACTATTAATGCATCTAGAAAGGATTGGTCTATGAAGGTTAGTGACGCACTATGGGCCTATAGAACAGCCTTCAAAACCCCCCACGGTATGTCTCCTTATAGGCTTGTGTTTGGGAAAGTATGTCGTCTTTCAGTTGAACTAGAGCACAAAGCATATTGGGCCATTAAGAACCTTAATTTCGACATGAATATGGCTAGTGATTCAAGGAAGTTTCAATTGAATGAGCTATTTGAGTTGAGGAATAAAGCTTATGAAAATGCCAAGATATACAAGGAGAGAACTAAGGCTGCCCATGACAAAGCAATTATCCAGAAGACCTTTAAGGCAAACTAGAAAGTTCTTTTGTACAACTCAAGGCTTCGGTTATTCCCTGGAAAGCTTCAAGTGAGGTGGTCTGGTCCTTATTTGGTTGTCCAAGCATTCCCTCATGGAGTTGTGGAGATTCAAGACATGAAGACTGGTTCAACATTCAAAGTTAATGGCATCGTTTGAAGCCATATCTAGAGCTTTCTTGGGACATGCACAACAAGGTCTTCTACCTGAATGACCCAAAGTACCTCTGAGTACTTCTAACATCCGGAATGAAGACGTTAAACTTAGCGCTTTGTGGGAGGCAACCCATGGTTACGTAGCTCATCACCCTAATCGCTTCAAGGGGGAGTCTGTCTAAACCTTTCTTTTTGCTGTTTAGTTTGTTTATTTCCCTTCATTTTATGATGCATTGCATGTTTCTTCTATTTCCAACATTGAGAACAATGTTTCATTTAAGTTTGGGAGGAAGGCTTTAGTGTTGTTTTTCATAGTCTTTAGTTGTTTTTTGTGTTTGCTATCTGAAAATTTCGAAAAAATCCAAAAAATTTTACCTTAAGAATTCGATAATCGTTGTTTAAGGTCTGGTCTGTGCATAATTCTTTTGTTAGCTTTTTCTTACATGACAGGTCATAAACTCTTAATCCACATAGCCATGTTAATGCAATTTCTTGCTTCGCTTAGAGAATTATATGTGAATCTAGTTGTTTGATGATCTCATACTCGTGCTTTAGAACTTGCTTTAATATCTATCAAGACATTCAGTGACTTTATACAATTCTGAGGAAGTGATTTAGGCCATGTTTGAATTGACAGGACCCGACCCAGATTCCACCCCGGAATCCGTGCAGAATCCTGCTGACAACCGACATCATCGCGATGTCGGGCCCACTTACTAAAAGAATCCCTCTTCCCGAGACAAACAGACAAAGGGGGTCAAGACTTCTGCCGAAAAACGGGCAGAGTCTCCCTAGAAAAACAACCAAACCCAAAGTTCCAACCTATTCAAAAACAGTAGAATAAGTACAACCAACTGGCAGCATGCAATAAATACATAACAGGCCTCCGGCCAACAAGTTCAATCCTAATGGGCAATAACAGAGCAACTAAGAGTATGCAAGTTTAACAGCAGAAATTCAAAGTTAAGGTAAGGGACACAAGGTCCTACAATCAAGTCGACGCTCGAGAAGAGAAGCGCTCGGTCGGACGGTACTGTAGCACGACTAAGGCCTGGGGGGCGCAAAACAGAAAAGTGTGAGTGGACAAAACAAAGTTTAGTAGTTCAAAACAACGTACTAACCCCACCGTTTCAAAACCATGCAAACCATGCATTTAAAATTCGTTGTATACATAATTGATTCAAAAACCGATATCTCAAAATAATCAAAGAATAAAACCATACCAAACCTTTTTCTTTTCCCGAGGCAAAACCTCCCAAAACTAAACCGCGTAGACAAAAATATAATTAAAACCGAAAGAACTTGAAAATCATAAGCATGAGAAAATAATAAAGTTTCCATAAAACAAAACAACGTAAAATACCCAAAGACCAAGATAAAACCAAGAAATCCAAAACCACCACATAATAATATAAAAACACTTTAAAAGACTTTAACCCTTTCTTTCCCACACTCAAATAACCGCATGCCCGTAGGCACTGCAAGCGAGGAAGTATCCTCACCGAAAGAAAATAAGAATACGAAGGTACTAACACACGCGTATAGATATAATATAATCTCGACATCAAAACAAGTACCAGGGGGAAACAATCCAACAGAGGATTGTTTAACTGGACACCGGGACAACATTCACGATGGTCTCATGCCTAGGATAACTGGACATCGGACGGCATCACAATGGCCTCGTGCCCAGGGTCGAGCCGTCCAACTGGGACTAAGCTCCCCGGCCCGCATGGCAGAGTCCTCAATAACCATGCGTCCGAAACTAGTCATACGCGCAGACTACCCAATCAAGGGTCTACGGCTACACCCCGTTAAGGTATGCACCGGATCGAACCATACTCCATATCACAAGAACCATATCAAGAACAGGGGAGGTACATAACACAAAGGCCACCGCACTCAAACCAACACCACACGATAAACCATATATACATATTTATAAATATACATATATATATATATATATACAAATATATATATATACAAAACATAATTATCCTTTAAAATACGATAATTCAAACTCAAGCATTCGAAATTCCCACGTATAACTGACATCCCTGAAATTCATACTTTAAAACAATATAAGTAGTGATTCCTTAAAATATAACCGAGAGTCCAATCCCGTACATATATTCCGAAACTCCATATCAAAGTAAATATACATATATACTCAAAATAGATATGTATTTATATATATTCAAAGTGGATATACATACTTATTTTCAAAGTAGATATATATATGTAATATATATTCAAAGTAGATATATATATATATATATATATACATATGATCAATTCCCGATAATCCGACATATATTCCCGATAGCCTCAATAATCCGACATGATCCTTCCAAGTTGATCTATATGTACATATATACATATATATATATAATCAAAGTATTAGCATGAACATAATTAATAAGGTTTAAATATCAAAACCAAATACGTAATCAACCGGACTATACTAGCATCCAAATCTTACCGCCCAAATACTCAATTCAAAGTAAATACATTTATATGTTCAAAGTAGGTATATATAAGTTTCCCAAAAATATATAAAGTATAAATTCCAAAGGCTTAAAGTATAACTCACGACATTCGTAACAATAAAATACTAAAGTCCGAAACCCAACAAAACCATAAACTCAAATATCAAATATAATTCCTAAGAAAAATCCATCAAATTCCACCGTACTCAAAACCGTACATAAATACTACCGGACGCTTGACTCGTCCCAAAATCAATATTTAAATATAAGCATAATAATAAAATATAGCCAACAGGGCCCCACAAACAAACCGGCAACCCAAATCAAATATAAAACTCAAACACCAAATCAATCATAATAAATCCATCAAAGGCCAAATCAAGATTTAAAACAATACTTAAATATCATTTACATGCATCACATTCAATTCTTTAAAACCATGCTCGTTTGAAAACAAAGTCCACTCACCGTTGGTCCCTCGCTGCCCAACCCGGAAAGGATTCCACTCGAGGATCAGGAAGAGCTTGAGAACCTAATTCAAGAACACGAGGATTACGATTAACAACCGGACCGAAGCGATAACCTTAAAAGTCAACCTTAACCAAACTCAACTCAAGTGTACCAAAACGTCATACGTGGAATTCTAAGGTCAACGACGTTCGTTAGGAGAAGAGACGACCTCGGGAGACGCTCGGTCAACCCTGGTCAAACTTGGTCAAACTTACCCGAATAGGTCAAACCGGGCCCGTGGGTCCCATGACCTCCAAGCTTAGATCCGAAAGTTCCTACAGGTTCACTACGGCTTAGAGAACACGTCCAGAAAGTTTGGTCATGATCGAACTGTCGGATCGCTCACGATCGGACGATTACGGTTTAACTCAAACTTGAAGTCATTGATCCGAAGCATCCGGGGCTCCGAATCACGATCCTTCAAATCCTACACGTTGCTAAAAATACGGGGAACAACATACTAAGAATTGGGACCAATCCGACGGTCCAAACACATCGAACCCGGATAATGCCCAAAAAGGCGTAAATCCGTTCGACTGTCATCCGAACTCCAAATTGAAATCCGAGCACGCCTACGCACTCGTGATGACGTAAGGATAATTTAGGAATGAAGAGAAAAGTGAGCCACGCGTGGGTACAAGCGCTGGCAGATTCGGTGGGTGTCTAAAGCGATAAATTTGGCTTCCGAACAAACTCCAAACCAAGAGCCAACCTTCCACCTACACACTCTACTCGAAGAGTGGAACAACTTTTTCAACTACGGGAACTTTCATAGACGTCGGCAAGTGGCCGGAAATGTAACCTCAAAATCGGACAAAACTTAGGTTATAGATCCGATCACTTGAGGGTATTCGATAAGTCCATAATTTCATACATTTATATGCCTTCTTTACGTAGTCCTTTTGCTTAGTTTCTTAGTATTTTGATTCATTTACCTCTCTTTGTGTGTTTTGTAGGTTAAGAGAGCAAGAGAGCAAAATGTAAGCAATTCAAGCATGTTAAGATCTTATGAGAATGAGAGGAATAAGAGCTTAAAGATATATCAAATTTTGGTTGCACTTCCCTGCCAGACCAGTTTCGTAGGTCAAATTGCAGGCCCTATTTCAGCAACATAGACAGCTCGGATGAGGAGACATTCTTCATAGAAGTTGTTCTAATGGGTGTCTACTATAACAGATCCAAACTTGAGCCCCATTGGAGAAATAAGGAGTCCCCAACACATCACACACTAAACCATGGGAGTTGAGATCAAGAGGATTTGGGAGACTAATTAGGCTTAGCACTATGTGGGAGGCTGACAAGACCCGACCCTAATTCCGCTTTGGAATACGAGCCGGACCCTGTGCCTGTCCGACACCTGTTGGGTGTCGGGCATACTTGACCAATTTGCCCTTTTTCTTAAAACAACTTTTAAAGAACACAACTTGAAGGTTTGGCTTCTGCCGAAAATTCGGCAGAGTCTCCCCTGTAAATGGCTCAAATCCCAACAATTTACACCTGCAATAAACTCAATTTTATAGCCACAATTTCCAGCACGCACAAGAAAGTTCACACACCAACCGAAGTGAAAAGTAAGGCCTCAGGCCTTACAAAAAGTTTAGGGCAATCAGAGCTACTAAACTAATTAGTTTACAAAGTTCTTCGGGTCGTGGACCCTACACCGAGTCGTGGGAAAGTGGTGATGGTGATGAAGGGTCGGTGGTGGTGCTCAGCTACAAGCTACTGCCTGGAGGCGCAAAACATTTGAAAATGTGAGTGGACAAAAAGAAAGTTTTAGAAAATAAAATAACAACATACTAACCCCCTGTTAAAACATTTAGAAAACAATTCTATATTTGTTCAAGAAAACAACGCATGCATATATATACATATTCATATAATTTTACCAAATCAGAAATTCTCATTTCATAAAAAGAAATAATATCAAATCAAACTTTCTAAAATCCACCTAGGTGTACCCTTTTTATATTTCCGTCAATTCCAATAATCAATCCATCAATTCCATTTCCTCACTAGACTCAGTGACACCAAGTCAACCGAGCCGTGTCCTCGCAAGACTCGGAAAACACAAAGTTTACCCAAGCCGCATTTTCGTAAGACTCGGAAAACACAAAGTTTACCCGAGCCGCGTCCTCGCAAGACTCGGAAAACACAAAGTTTACCCCAGTCGCGTCCTCACTCCTCATGGTCTGGGCATCCCCGAGACTCGTGGGGCGTAAAGTCATACGCGCACAGACTTATATCAAAGATAACTATGTCTGTAGACAAGGTAATAACCAATATCCATATACTCCCACATTTAATATGAAATCCGAGACAACAAATCTGAAAATAACAATAGGGTACCTAGGGTTTGAAAACCTCCAATATGCATAACATTAAAACCATTTACATACGTAAAACCTCGAGCCTTTCCAATTCCGTAAACGATAACCATAAATTCCATTATAAGTTCCAATTCCAAGGCTCGGAGATAAGTTCATAAACAATCCATAAAAATCAAATGTCCACTCACTGTTGGTCCGAGCTAGCTTGACCCTTAGAGGGTCCTTCCTGCAATTCCGCCGAAGCTTGAGCACCTATTTGCAAAATTAAAGCAATTTATTAATTAACCATAGCTCGGCACGATAATTTATCAAAAATCCCGACCCCCGGGCCTAAAAGTGTTCAAACTTGGTAAGAAGTATTCCTAAGCCCTCTAGGCTTGATTTTAACCGATAGCTTAATTTTATAATCCCCGGAATTAAATATTCTATTAAATTATTAATTGGGTTCGACTCGGTCGTTCGTAGGGTTTTCGACCTCCGATGGACGATCCGTAAGTTCCTATAGGTTTCTAAGATTCCCAATAACATACCCTCCAAGTTTCCTTACTATCCAACGATTCAAACCTATCGAACCCGAGTTAAACTTAATTAAACCTATACCTATAGAGTCAGGGTGATGAGAGGAGGTCCATGGGCCTGAAAACTGGCCAAGAATCGGCCAAAATTCGAGAAATCCGATCGAACCCTAGATTCCTCAAAACCTCTCCAAAACTCGAAATCAATTGGGACTAAGGGTAAAAATGTGTAGAACTCGATGAATAGGTGCGAAAACTGACCTAGATCGAAGTAGAAACCAGCTGGGATGGCCGGATTTTCGACTGAAAATCCAGCGAAATCTCTGTGATTTCGCATGGTCTCCTCCGGCGATTTTGGCCTGAATCGGGTCGGGGTGAGGTGAGGGAGGAGAGGGGAGAAGATCGGAGGGGTTGGGGTGGTTGGTCTCGGCCGGAACGACGATTGGCTGCCTCTGGTTCAGTCAGCAGGGGTTGGGTTCGAGCGAAGGAGATGAAGGGAGGGGTTGGGGTAAAGCTGGAGCACGCGCTGGCCAATTGGCCAGCGTGTTATTTCTATTTTAACCCTTTTTCCCAAAATTACAAAAATACCTTCATCGTTTTTAGACCTTTAAACGTTCGTTCAAGCTCGAAATCGGGTGTTCCGCACGTCCAAAAACTCGTTTCGACGAGCCGGACGCAACGGTGCACCCTGTTTCACCAAATTCCTTCCCGAATATAAAGTCAAATTTAAACCTATTAAATTATCCCAGGGGTAAACTCGTCTTTCTCTTCAATATCTTAATATTTTAGTCTTAATTTAGGATCGGGTTGTTACAGAGGCAATGATCGGTGCATAATTACATATCATTTTGTACCCTTCTAACTTATGATTTGGTTATGCTTTTGAGTTAAACTTGTGCTTTTAATCTATTTTGTGTTTGTTTCAGTATAATAAGCTTAAAACTCATTAAATGCATTTTGGAGACAAGTTAGCTCAAAACGGTGTCTGCAAATCAGTCAACTTCACGGATTGGACTGTACTTGCTCAAGAAGAACCAGATAATGATCCATACATCATTGGAAAGATACGGAAGTCTATTTTCTGTAGCATTTTACGGTTCATGATTCCGAGTCCTCTAGAGGAAGTTATGCAAGTTTTGGTAGCTTAAGGTCAAAATCGGTAGGATCTGCGTTACTGGGCCAAAAATCACATTTGAAGGTCTTTCCGATTTTTCCTTGAGCTGGGCTGCATATACTTGGAAATATAATTCAAAGAACTTCAAGATCCATATTTTTCTAGATTTTTCAGAATGCAGGAACAAGCCCAAAACGAGCCCAAAAGCAGACTGCAATGCATTGTCATGCATGACATATGCATGAGCTAATTATTTTTAGTGGGGAAGTTAGGTAAAGTTGGTGAATTGAGTGTTGTAAGTTGGTGAAGTGAGTGTTGTAGGTAGAAGCAATACTCAATTCAGAATTTTACTTCCCTTAAGCCTATATATAGTGAGGTTCTCCAAACTTGTAAACACACCCCAAGGGGGGGAGCTCTCAAACATCTCTCTAGAGCTCCTCTCCCTTCTCTCCCTCAAATTCTCTTAGTTTTCCTTTTTAGTTCTCAATTGTTGTAACAAAATCATTTTGCTAAATTTTCCTTTAAGTTTTTCTTAGTTGTAATTTATTTTTCATTGTAATGTAATTTCTTTTCTTTAGTTTTCAAGTTTAATTAGTTTTCAAGTTTCAATTATAGTTCTTGTTCTTATTCATTATGCTTATAAGTTAATATACTTGTTTGAATGATTGATCACCATTAAAACTTGTATGTTAGCTATCTTGGTTTGAATTAAGAGTAGACACCATGCATTAATTCAAATTGAACTATGAATAGGAAGAGTATGTATGGACATTCGACAACAGGGATTAGATACATGCTTGGTTGTTTAAAACATTCTTCTTTGCTTAATGGATTTCTAATGCTTAATTTAGGTTCGACAACAAGGATCTAATTAGGGAATTAGGAATACAAGGTTAGGACCAGACACCATGGCTTAATCATACTTTAGCTAGAATCAATCTGTGAATCTAAATTGAACTTGGTAACTAATTTGCTTGAGTTAATTTCTTTTCTTTCTTTCTTGTTTTATTTATTTTCTTTTCATTTCTGTTTTGTGCAGGGAATCAAATTGAATCAATCTATCATCAATCCTCGTGGGATCAACCTCGTACTTACACAAGCTATACTACCCAACGCCTCGTGCACTTGCGAGTTAACAGGCAACCCATGGTTATGTAGCTCATCACCCTAATCGCTTCAAGGGGGAGTCTGTCTAAACCTTTCTTTTTGTTGTTTACTTTGATTCTTTCCCTTCATTATCTGATGCATTGCATGTTTCTTCTATTTCCAACATTGAGGATAGTGTTTCATTTAAGTTTGGGGGAAAGACTTTAATTTTGTTTTTCATAGTCTTTAGTTGTTTTTTATGTTTGCTGTCTGAAAATTTCGAAAAAACTCAACATTGAAAATTTCAAATCCGGCGTTTGGAGGTGTTGATGTGTATATGTATTGCTTTACTTATGGGTGGACATATATATGTGTGTGTGTGTGTGTGTGTGTGTGTGTGTGAATGTGTGGGAGCTAAATCATTGATTGAATCTGAACTCGAATGTTGGATTTTATCTTTATAATCTTGATTGGTAACTTTGGAAGGAAACAACTATGTGTGGCTTGATCCCTCATGGAGGGTACGTAGGCAGCCTAGATTGTTCTAGGTGCAGCCATAACATAAACTGTTTGAATTCTGTTTGGTACTTTTCAGTTTATTATCTTTTATGATTGAAATTTGAGGTCGGAGGCCATTTGAAATGTGTGTGTGATTTACTTTGTGCATGTTGAAGTTTGGTGTTATATCAAATGTTGTTTGGCATGTGAAATTAATTTGGGAATGTCCGTTTTTCAGGGAAGACTCTGCCCGATTTTCTGCAAAAGTCTCGCCCCTTTTTCCTTTGTTTCGTGAAGAGGAAGTATTTGTTTAGTATGTGGGCCCGACATGGGTTGATGTCGGTTATCTGCAAGGTCCGACACGGGTTTCGAGGTGAAATCTGGGTCGGGTCCTCTCAGGTTAAATGTTTCTATTTTTGGCTTTGTTTTGTTTTGCTCGAGGACTAGCAAAATCTAAATTTGGGGGTACTCGATAAGTCCATAATTTCATACATTTATATGCCTTCTTTACGTAGTCTTTTTACTTAGGGGGGTGTATTCAATTCAGATTCTAGAGCGTTTAAAAAGATTTTGTTTAAGTGCAAGATTTCATTGAATTTGATGGAACTTTTAGATTTCGTAGAGAATTTGATAGACTTTCAGAAGACTTCTATATAATTTTTTAATAAACTTTCTTAAGATTTGTATGGCTTTTATTCTAAACTTCTATAATTTCTTTAACATAATTTTTTTTAAATGAATGCTAAGAGCCAACTAATTACGCCTACAACTAATTAGTCACGCCTACAACATGAAATAAAAAGCCAATAAATTCATAACATATTTTCCTTGAACAACATGAAATATAATTTTTTTTTTTAAATTATGTTTAACGAAAAGGAAAATTCATAAGAAATATAGTGACAAATGTATTACAATTTTGTGTTAGTATTCAACAAGGAAAGTGCTTTATAACGAGCACGTTCATCCAATTTTGGGGTCTCCTTAATGGCATCCCACATATAACTCTGCTGGTCTCTCTTTTTTTCCCTTTTTTCCAATAGGTTATGCATTCTATTTGCATCTGGACAAGTCTGCACAAAATTTGGTTTATATCCACTTCATATTCAAAAGTACTAATATGAATATATAACATACTTTTCTCTGTTCCAATTAGGCTCCATCAGTGGGAAGGAGACCTATAGCTTCAGAAGTTGTTGCTGATCCAAAAACAACTTCCGATCAAACAAATGGTGATGTTTCCACTGAGCCTCGAGCCCCTCTAACTTCTGCCCAAAGAATTGTAGCTTCAACAACATCGTCTGTTGAAATTGCTACTGATCCATTTGCACTGGAAGGTAAACATTTTACAGAAACTCGTGTGCTGCATATAGATGTAAGGAAATTTCTACTTTAGGTTATCTTGGACAGTGAGTTTATTACAATTTTATGAATATTGTGGTTGATTTATAGGTCCGCATCGTTCTTGAAGGTGTTGACAAATTCAGAAATTTGATTGGGTCAGTATATTACCCGGATGGGGACTCAGCGAAAGACCTGGTCCTATAGCTTGTTGAAAATGTAAGAGCTTAAACTGTGCAGCGATTTCACATTTAACATTGACGATGACTAATGTGTTCATATTACTGAAATTTGTAATACTTATCCCATGCTTTCAATCTTTTCCATGTAGCTTCTTGCATGCTTTAATGTTGCAGATCTTTTATATCCTATTTCAGACTTGTAGTTATATGTTGTAAGACCTCTAAGAGGAATGCTGTCAATGCTTGAACTTTTTGTCTAGGGTTATGCAAAATACGTTGAATGGAGTGCTAACATGATGGAAGAAGATGCGAAGCAGCAGCTGAAGGTTGCATAGCTTGAACAAAGAAAAAATAGGGAGCATACCTTCACAGATGGAGGAAGGAGGCTGTTCGTCTTCTATTGCAGAGAGAAAAGCTAGGGCTCGAGAAAAAATAGTGTCTGATGAAATACTTGGGGGGGAGGTTGGATTTATTATGGTCTTTGTTACTTATAGCTCTCTCCTTAAAACCTACGAAAATTGATCACTTAATGAAATCCTTCCAAATATATGACCTTTTGAATACACCTAGATTTTATTCAACTTTTTTATAATCCTAATTGAATACACCCATATTTGAATGGACTTTTTAAAAGTTCATACAAGCCGAAATTGAATACACCCAGACTTGTAAAACCTGTTTTAAAGTTTGTATAAATCCAAATTGAATACACCCAGATTTTTAAAATCTTTTTAAACGCTTTATAATCCTAATTGAATTTAGTTTCTTAGCATTTTGAGTCATTTACCTCTCTTTGTGTGTTTTGTAGGTTGAGAGAGCAAGATAGCAAAATTTATGCAATTCAACCATGTTAAGATCTTATGAGAATGAGAGTAATAAGAGCTTAAAGATATATCAAATTTTGGTTGCACTTCCCTGCCAGCCCAGTTTCGTAGGTCACATTGCAGGCCTTCTTTCAGCAACATAGACAGCTCAGATGAGGAGACATTCTTCATAGAAGTTGTTCTCAACACATCACACACTAAACCATGGGAGCTGAGATCAAGAGGATTTGGGAGACTAATTAGGCTTGGGAAATCAGAAAGAGGAGCAGAAGTCAAGCCTTGCATTGGAAGACAAAACTGAATAGTTACATTGCATTTATTGAGCAATACTGGGTAATTAATGAGGCAGTTGGGAGAGGTGTGATTCATAAGCCAAAGGAGAGAACGAAATTGGGAGTTAGACGCACTATAAATAGAGGGCAGCAGCTGAAAAGAAGACATCGAATAGAGACACCATTCATTCCACAATAGATACACACCATAAAAGAGAGAGATAAGAGAAGAGAGCTAGGAGGAGCAGCTGGACAACAAGGTCTTGAAGCCAATCATCCACACCATTGCTGCACCTAGTTCTTCTTAATCCCTTCTATTTTATTCATGCTTTCTCTTAGCTTTGTTCTACTTTCCATTATCATCTAGGGCTAGGATGAAGCCTTGACTATGATTGTTCTATGTCTTTGATGTTGCTTTAATGGATTCCTAGAGTCTTTTGATGAATTCTTAATCACTGCATGAGTGGTTGCTAGTTTGTTGAAGTTCTTTTGATTGACACCTTAGGTACTTTGCATCTAGTAATTTGAGGGCGAAATTGAGGTGTAACAACAATATATTTCGAATCGCCTCTTGTGATTAAGAGTTGTGAATTACATATTTGTTGTAACAAGGTTTATGGTTTGTATGATTTCCTGTTTTCAAAGATCTTAATGAGTCCTTCATGTTAAATTTATGCCTTAACCGGATAGATTGCATCTTAGGATATGTGACCACTACTGTAACAAAAGTGAATCATATTTAAGCAAACTTTTCCTAGGTGTTGTAACAAGACTTAGGTACGGAAGTTGTCATAAAAGATTCGAAAGGATTCGTTAAGTGCATCAAGACTTGAGTGATTGATTGTTAGTGGTGGATTCCAAAACCCTAATGTACATCATCATTCTTAATATCTCTAAAGTTGAATTTTGCCTAATTCCGACCAGTTGTGCAATTACGAAACAGAGAGATGGCATCTAAGTTCCCGAGTACTACCCTCCTGTTTGGCGATTCCAATATTATATTCTTTTGCTTTTGTTCTTTGTTAGATTTGAATTAGGGACTAATTTGAAGTAAGTTAATCAGTCTTTGTGGGAACGACCTCGTATTTGCATTCAATATACCACAACAACTTCATGCACTTGCGAGAAAAAAATTTCCAGAATTTATCTACTTTAGGTTGTTCTAGAAATGAAACAACACGACTTGCCATTGGCGCGCAAATATTTGATCCCCAAGACAAGCATATCAAATAACTACGTGTTTATTAGGCTTATCGCAGTAACTGTCAAATCACCAACATATAACAATAAACTATCAAAATAATCATGAAGTCATGTGTGTTGATAACGGGATATAAAATTAAGAATATAACTATAAGAGTAATATTTGAGAGAAATCTAAGTGTGATTTGCCCTTTTCATAAGCTCTTATTTATAAGGAACCAGGTGCCTAGAGATAGACTCACAAGTCTCGTAGTAATACATGGACTACGACTCGTAGATATATTATGTAAGATAAATACATGATATTAAAAGTAATTACTAAGGCATCTACAATAATATTTACAACATATATATATATAGTTACAGGATGATACAATCGCGGACACGCTGCCTAAAACGACGCCTCTTGCCATTGGTCTTGTCTTCCTTACAATCCATGCTACTTTGTCTGCTCTTGATACTTCGACTTCGACTTCTGCTTCTTCTGTAATTAATAAGTAGACACATAAAAAAAAAAAAAAAAAAGATTATAAGCTTCACTTCACTAATGTCTCTTAATAGAATTAATACATTTACCTTCATGAACGCATAATACATAATTAATTAAGGGTCCGTTTGATAACCATTTCAATTTTACTTTTTAGTTTTCATTTTTTGTGCTCGAGTACAGAGGAAAATGATAGTGAGAATGGGAGTGATTATTAAATTGAGAGAGAGGATGAGAGGGAAGGACGGGAGGAATGAGTAACAAAAATGAAAACAATTTCAAATAGATTTCAATTTTTAGTTTTTGATTTTCACTTTTGTTACCAAGAAGCAGACCATGCTTTATGCATGGAGCATGCATGCATCTTCTAATACCAAAATATATTTCTTTTACATTCTTGGTTGGTAACTTTAACTTGTAATGGAAACGAAACAAGGTCGTGGTGTCGGTCATGCCAAATATATCAGAATTTCTTTAGGGCAATTAATTTTCTTGGTCGGTCATGCCTAACCACAACTTGTCTGTCTCTAACCCATACCGTCTACAAAACTAAAAAATTTATGATGAGATGAACCCAATGTTTTTTTAATGTACAACACTTGTCTTTTCTCTTTGGTATGATGGCTTGCTTGGCTGGCTCACTTGTAGTTTAGTAGGTAGCTAAATAAACAAAACCCATCAAGCACGAGAAAAATACTCCTAATAAAGAATCAGCAGCAAAAACATCAACGCATCAGCACGTGATTCTTCCCCAAGAGCAATCGGATATGCCTCCTCACGACCAAATTCATGCAATCAATTTACAATCACAAAATACAAGCGCCACACAAAAGAAAACTTATAGAGAGAAAAGAAACCTCCAATAAAAATTAATTTTTTATAATTTTTTTTTAAAACAAAAACAAAACCCTTTTTCCTCTAAAAAAACCTACTCCTAGATTCCTAAATTGCCTTAAAAGAAATTACCGGACTTTCGAATTTTTTCGTACGTAGGGTCTCGATCTTCAATGGGTGAAAGCATCCGCACCCCTATAAAGATATTTCTATTTTTAGCTTTTAATTTTCAGTTAAAGATAACGAAGAAAAGAGAGAGAGGAACCGAACGAGAGATGATAAGCGGTCAGTAACAGACGAGATAAAATATATGAAATTCACCCCCGTTTGCATCTTTATCCCTCACTTCTTCCACATATCACCTTTTTTTCCTAAATTAAAATACAAAAGAATTACCAATAAATAAATAAAATAAGGTTGTAAAACAGACCTTAAACTTTGCGTTTCCGCATTTTTTTGATCGAGAAAAATAAAACATGTACCTTAGACTGCAGACAGACTTTAACAATGTTTTTAAAAAATGTCGCTTCGATCTCAGATTCAAAAACCCTTACTCTCTCCCGCCTTTCAACAGGCCTCGAAAGAAAGCAGTAAAGCATACGACAGGATATACAATCAACGAAACATAAAACACAATTTCATACCATCAATGGAGTAACTGGTTAGTTTCATCAGAACAAGTAGGTTCTCATTTCATTTCCATTTATACTTTCTTCCATCCAAGTCTAGCATTTCGTATACTGGATCACATACGGTGTACTCAAACTCATCCACCTATGCATTTCAGACTCCAAGACTGGCGTATGAATAGTACTCCCATAAAACATGATAAACAGAAAAGAAAACGGCAAGAACGCACAAACAACTAGTCTATCGCATCTTCACAACCCAAAAAACACATAAACCACACTGCACAATGTAGCCTTATAATATGGTTCAAATCATCAAGATTTGTCTATAAGCCGCACAAAGGCAAGACTACGGCTTTAAAAGGCGTCGTGTTACAAATACAAACGTCATCCTCCAGCAACTTCTGTATCAACAAGAGAGAGAGGGAGAGAGAGAGAGAGAGAGAGAGAGAGAGAGAGAGAGAGAGAGAGAGAGAGAGAGAGAGAGAGAGAGAGTAATACGGGCAACTTCGCATACAAACACATTAGGTCCTTTTAGCAGGTCATCTTGATGGGAAAATACAAGGGGCAACGAAACTGAAGGCCAATTCAAATGTGTACCATGGTTTTTAAACAGGAATATTTGAAATGAAAGCTATCAATTCAAATTTCGTACTTTAAAACAGAAACAAATGAGCACAAAAGCATGACAAGATCATACTAACCAGAGATACTAAAACTCGCAATATTAACAATGATACTCACCCATAAGCAGAAACATCAGATTCACCCAATTGTTCTAGGTCATTGATACCAAAAAGAAGAATGAACATACCAATGAAAAGTAAGGGACACTACCAAAGAGGAACTATTAAGAGACAGCAAACAAGTAGATACTAGAGGAACAGTACCACAAATAATGCATACAAGAAAAGAGACAGCGAACCAACCAAAAGCTAGCAATACCAAATGAAGATGTCCTAATGGGATACGGAAATCTCTTTAAACTTATCTGCCCAGTTCCCTTTTACGTTTTTATATCAAATTTTTGATTTTGGTCAATTGATCCTCACTTGGCCATCATGACTTTGACGAACTCCTCGTAGTTGATCTGCCCATCACCATCCACATCAGCCTCACGAATCATCTCATCCACTTCCTCATCAGTCAGCTTCTCACCAAGATTTGTCATAACATGACGAAGCTCAGCAGCAGAAATGAAGCCATTCTGGTCCTTATCAAACACCCGGAAGGCTTCCTTGAGCTCCTCCTCAGAATCAGTGTCCTTCATCTTCCTGGCCATCAGGTTAAGAAACTCTGGGAAATCAATGGTTCCATTCCCGTCAGCATCAACCTCATTGATCATATCCTGAAGCTCAGCTTCAGTTGGGTTCTGACCAAGTGAGCGCATGACAGTCCCAAGCTCCTTGGTAGTGATACAACCTACATCAAAATTTAAAGAAACGTTTAAGCAGAATATAGCAAAGAAATTGGTAATAGTTGTTTAGGCAGATAACCAAGCTTCTTTTGTTCGGTGGATGGGGAATGGTAACCAGGCTACTAACAAATGAACAAATCACTTGTTTCCCTAAAATTTATTCTAATATATTATTACTGCTATTATTGTTGAGAGAAACACCGCCTAAACTGGTAGGAAAAAAACAAACACATACACGAACTATCCCATTTCAACAACCCTTCCACACACCACAATTTCAATAGTGAAAACAACATATAAGTAGAAGGCAAAAAATTAACGGCAAAACAATGATCCAGATCCTGGTATTTCTAAAACAAATATCACAATAACAGTCAGGAAAGAATAGAGCAAAGGACAAAATAAATTCACAATTGTCCATTCCAAAAGAAGAGAAAAGAATGGATTAGCAAAAAAAAAAACCAATAATATGACCAAGATGCTTTCCAAAAACTGACTCTTAACTAGAAAAAATACTCCAGGACTGTTAAAGATCTGTAAAATCTAGAAAAGGATGCCACATGACCCTTACATATTGTAAAAACTATAAAAGGATGTCATATGATGTTATGAGAATGCAACCACTAATATAGTACTTCCAGATTTCACAAAAAACCCTCCGTTTGAACCCGATAGTCAAACAATGTAGACTTGTAGAGCAATCTACACTGATTCCTAAAACAGAAAAGTTACTGAGAAGAAAGAAAAGGTTATTCTTTGTAAATTATAAACTGATACCAAAATTTGTTCAAAAATATATTCACAGATTGCTTCCAACCACACATGAAGCAGTGCCATAACACCAAAGAACTATCAAACAATGCATCCTTTGGAGATATATATTCTTAAACCACAGCAACATACAGCATATCTCTTATGAAATTATCTCTTTATTTTCTTATGTATAGCATATAACATTGTGGTGTCGATTCCAATACCATAAAATTATTTCTGCAACTCCAAAACCATAAAAGATATCTTAAATCAAAACCCCAGTTTTTCCCAAACAGAATAAATTATCCAAACAAGGGAGGAAACAAGGTTCGAATAAAGAACGAGACTGCATAAGCCATCCACACATCAAATTCAACCCAGAATAGTCTCGACCATGCTGGAAGATTAAATCTAACAAAATGACCTTGTCCTAGCGATCAAAACATGCTCCTAGCATAAAACAATTCAATCGCTGACAAACCCTTGATCAACCATAAATTTTTACAAGCGAAAAACATTAGATCCAAACATGACAGATTAATTAAGCATCATAAGGACAGAGAACAAAAACGAAAACAAATTTTTTTATGGAAGAGAGATAAAACGAGGGATCTGAGAAAAGAGACCATCGCCGTCCTTGTCGAAGAGGCTGAAAGCCTCCTTGAACTCTGAGATCTGGTCGTCTGTGAGCTGATCGGCCATTGTTGAGCGTTTGGCTTGCGAGAAAATCACAAAGAAAGTGTCCAAGGGAAAACAAAGGAGGAAAATAAAATATATGCGTCTCCAATGTGGAAAAATGTGAGAGACGGGTATGCTTTATATATCAAAAGGAAGAGTGGTGGTCCAGCGGCATCTGATTCTCTCTCATCCGCACGTATTCCTTTTCTTTGAACCTATAATTTGCTTTGCTCTATTAATTTAAACAAAACAAAACAAAACAAAAATACCAGGCACGTGTGCAATGTAAGAGTGCATATAGAATAGTAGAAGAAAAAAACAAAGGTGAAAAAGGTGAAATTGGCTATACAGTTTTTTACTTTATAGATATTGAGTTATCGGTACACAGTGAACATAAGTTTTTGGCGCAATTTAAAACATAAAATTCAACTTTAGACTTTCCGCATGGGATCCGAATACTCTACTATGATTTTCTTTGCTTCTGTTATGATTTTTTCTGTCATGTACTGCTTGATTTCCATCTTACACGTGCTACCTCATTAAAATTTAATCTAAGTGATTTAAACTGGACACATCATCCTTTAAAACAAAACTCCAATTTACTCCTAATTTAAAATTTTAAAAAAAAATCCTAACTTAGGGTCAGTTTGACATTGATGTGCTATTAAAATGATCACTGTCAAATTTACTGTTAAAGAAAACAGTTTGGCGTTTGATAAACTTTTTGTCAAAAGTATTGCTTATGCAATAATCAATTTCAAAGTATTTGGTAAGACAGATCCTTTTGCATGACTACGCTTATAATACGAGTACGTATTATTGAAAAAAAATTATTTTCCCATTCAATTGTGAAAAATATAGAAGAAAAAAAATTGCATATTTTTTAGCGTAACCATATTGTATGCGAATAATACATATGGCCGTATTATATCCATTAAAAAAAAGGGATCTGTAGCGAATGCTTTTGCTTTGGAATATGGAACATTAACCTGTAGCAAATGCTTTTGCTTGGGAATATGGAACATTAACCTGTGCTTTTGCTTGGGAATATGGAACATTGACCTGTAGTCCCACCGAACCAAGACCTCAAAATAGAGGTGTCAAACGGGACAGGCCGGCCCAGCACGGCACGAGCCCAGTCCGTTTAAATTAGGCACGGCATGGCACGAGCACGAATATTAAATAGGCCGGGCCGGCACGACACGAAAGCTTGAACCAGGCCGGGATCAAAAAATAAGGTCCAATAAACCGGGCCGGCCCGTGGCCCGTCATGGACTGGGCTTGACCCGAGCACGAGCCCGCTTCAAGCACGGCCCAAGCCCGAACCCACTTAACCTTTTTTTTTTTTTGTCTTAAAAGCCAAATTGGTGACTAAATTGCTATTAGAGCAACTCCACCCATTGGGGTTGCCATGGCAAGGGGGAGGGGGAGGGGGAGGGGGAGCTAGGGGGCTACTATTCACATGAATAGTATCCCCTGCAAATAAGTAATATGCATTTTCCACCCGCTGCCATGGCAAATGGCAACAACTATTCATTTTTTTTTTTTGTAACCTAAACAATTAATTTGGATAATATTTTCTGATAAGATTTTTGGATTCATACGTGTCAATATTTATTAAGATTTTCGGTTTCAAATTTCAGATAAATTTCATATGAATTCCAAATTTCAAAAAAATTTAATCTGAATTTCAAATTTCATATCAATTTCATTTGAATTTCAAATTTCAGATCAATTTCATTTGAATTTCAAATTTCAGATAAATTTCATCTCAATTCCAAATTTCAAAAAAATTTCATCTCAATTCCAAATTTCAAAAAAATTTCATCTGAATTTCAAATTTCAGATAAATTTCATTTGAATTTCAAATTTCAGATAAGATTTTCACTCTCTAAAATCGCGCCACGTGTCATCTCTATCTCGCCTAAATTTTTCTATAAAACCGTAGGCTCACCATACCTCTCACACCATTCTCAAACCAGAGGCTCTTCTCTATATTTTCATTTCTCATATTTTAGAATTCATACTCCATTCTCAATGTCAGACATTGACGAGATCTTGGATAGGCAAGAGCGAGAAACTAGAGAAAGAAGGCGTAGAAGAGCTGCAGGCAAAAGGGCGCAGAGAGACCTAGATCAGCAAATTGTCATAGTAGTGGCAATGCTTGATGAAGAAAACCAGAGCTGCCGTGGTTCACAAGTCGGTCGTGGCCCGAATGTGGACAGACATAGGCATTCTCGGGGTAAGAATCTTATTGAAGATTATTTTATCCCAACTTCTCTATATTCTGATGTTGATTTTCGAAGGCGATTTAGAATGAAACCTCATTTGTTCAATAAAATCATGCATGCTATTTGCAACTATGATGACTACTTTGTTCAAAAGTGTGATGCTGCTGGGGTTGCGGGACTTCTTCCTGAGCAAAAGCTTACAGCTGTTATACGAATGTTGGCGTATGGTGCATCTGCTGATCAGGTGGATGAGATTGCCCGGATGGGGAAGTCCACTACGTTAGAGAGCTTGGTAAGATTTTGTGACACAGTTGAAACTCTGTACACCCGAGAATACCTGCGCAGACCTACGCCCATGGACCTCCACCGGCTTTACAAAAAGCCAAAGCTCGAGGATTTCCAGGAATGATTGGTAGCATCGATCGCATGCACCGGGCAATGGAAAAATTGCCCAACCGCTTGGCAAGGAGACTATGGGAATCGAAAAGGGCAAAAAAGTATCATCCTTGAAGCCATTTCTGGATTTGATACATGGGTTTGGCATGCTTTCTTCGGAGTTGCCGGATCTCAAAACGACTTGAACGTGCTGGGTCAATCACCGGTGTTCAACGACGTTTTGGCAGGTGCAGCCCCGAAAATCACCTACGAAATCAACAATACCGTCTACCAGGACCCATATTATCTTGCAGATGGCATCTACCCGAGGTGGACTACATTTGTGAAATCAATTCCCCATCCCCGATCCCAGAAGCAAAAGTTATTTGCTGCCTATCAAGAAGGTTACAGAAAAGATGTGGAGAGGTGTTTTGGTATCCTCCAAGCCCGGTGGCTTATTATTAGGGGTGCGGCGCGCATGCTTGATGAGGAGGTGCTGAGGAGCATAATGATGACTTGCATCATCCTTCATAACATGATTGTGGAGGATGAGTATGATTACGATGCTGTAGAGGTGTACGAACCGGATCCCATGAACACGGCCTTGACAAGAGTTTATGAAAGGCCCGTGGGACCAAGTGGAGAACCATTGGAGCCTGACCCGTTGGTTAGGGACGGACGTTTCATGGACCGTATGATTGATCGATATACGGTGATGCAATCGTCTTATATTCACGAATGACGTCAAGTTGACTTGATGGAGCATTTATGGGCGGTGAATGGCAATGACGGTGAATGAAGTGAAGTTAAGAAGTTTTACTTTTAATTATGTTTAGATTATGTTTTATTTTAAGGGATGCTTTGGTTGTGGTTTTTTTATTTTTAATTATGTTTTGTTTGATGTATGGAATATTTTGAATGAAAAGATGTTTTATTGAATGTTTTCTTTAATGACTCAAATAAAACCAATACAAGTAATTAAAAATTACTACTAATTAAATAAAACCAATACAAGTAATTAAAAATTACTACTAATTAAATAAAATACATGAATTACAACTATTGCAAACTAACTTAATGGTTTTGATATTTAACCAATCCGTGTTGCTAGGTCCATCATCTTGGTCACGGAAAAGTCTTCTTCTCATAACATCCCTTCGTTCTAACTTCCAATATTGTTTTGTTTCAGGGGACATATGGGTTGTATCCATGGCCATGGTTTCTCGGTCCTTCTTCTCAATCCTTTCTTTGCGTGCAAACTCTCTTTCTTTTGCATATTCTACTTGAATTGCCCTCTCGTGTTCTTGGGTCTTCAAGTCTATGTCAATTCTCATTGCACTTTGCCTTGCAATTTCTTCCAAAAATTTAGATGTATCATTACTCCCTTTCTTCGCCTTCGCCTTCGCCGCTTTTCTCCCAATAGGCCTCGGGGCCTTTTCAATTGGTGAGTCTTCACTCATCGGGATTCCATAGGTGAATCCGATGCCGTTGAATTATGGAGGGGCGTCTCGTTCAACACGACGGCCGGGCCCGTGGGAATAATTTGGAATCTTTTACCATTCTTCACCACCTCCCAACATTGCTCATGGTTGAAAGTTTTTTTCCCTTGCCCAATAGCACCAAACCACATTTGTGCTTGCATAATCTATTAAAAAAGATATAATGGAAATCAAGAAATAGTTATAAATAAAAAAAAGGAAATGCAAGTTATGCAAGGCCCAAGTAAAATAAAAAATGCAAATACAAGAAACATTAAAAAAAAAATAGTGGAAATGCAAGAAACATTACAAATATTATGGAAATGCAAGAAACATTAAAAAAATTAGAGTTGCAACATACATTTCAAAAAACTATTAAAATTGCAAGAAACATTAATTTTTATATTAGGGTTGCAACATACATTCAAAAAAAGTATTAGAAATGCAAGAAGCATAGCAAAAAATGAGGACATTAAATTTAATAAAACGGAAATTACAAATAATATACCTCATCGCTAAGATTTTGGCCGCTTCGATGGTTGTCCATCGCTTTTGCCAACACATCTCTCCATTTGCCCAACTCTTTATTCAAAAGCTTCCACCTACTAGCCAATGCCATTTCCGTACGAATCGACCCGGATCTTTCAAAAAATTCGGCATGAATTTTTTTCCACATATGAGAGAACTTCATCTCATTGCCCGTGATCGGACAATGACTAACGTGGACCCAAGACTCACACAACAAAACATCTTCAATGGTTGACCATGGAACTCCGGCTTCAACGGATGATGCCATAAGATGGGAAAAAAAATGACACTTGAAAGTGAAGAAAATGTTGTGTAGAAAGTGAAAAATATTAGAAGGAGATGAAAATATATGAGTATTTGGTGTTGAAAGTGAAGGATATTGGTTGGTATTTATAGAAAAAAATTGCATACTTTTTTAGTATTTTTTTGGTATTTTTTTGAATTTTTTAAAGATTTTTTTGGCCCAAAATCACTGTAGCCGTTGGATTTCAAAAAAAAACGATCGGAGCCACCACAGCGCGACACGTGGCGGGTTACCGTTGCACAGTAACGGGCGCTGACGTCAGCGCTCGCGAAGTCAAAAATTTGACCGAGCCTGCTGACGTCACCCCCCCCGGGCTTGTATCGGTGGAGTTGCTCTTACTGCAACTGTTGTGAAGTTTGCGTATTCATTTACATGGTTTAATTTGCTGCTGTAATAGGATTGTGCAATTCATTCAATAATCACATGTCCAATGTTTCTCATTTGTGAAATAGGTCCTTTTACATTTTAGCTTTCATTCATGTAAGCATGAAGAGGAAGTTTTGTGCTATTAAACTAGTACTTTTCTTGTTTTCTTTTGTTGCAGATCTGATGTGCAGTAACGCCCTTTACCCGATGTGCCTGATGCCTGATGCACAGTATTACAGTAATGCCGTTCTCTTGTTCTCTCACGTGCTAAGATATTTTCGTTTTCTTGTTTATTGTGTTGCAAATTTGTAGGGCCGTAGTGTTGTATGCCTAAAGTGCTTGATGTTGTGTTGCAGATTAGTAATTACTATTTACTTCTTGTTATCTGTAGTGCTGATATGCTTTCTGTAGTAGTAGTTGGACTATTTATTCTTCAACTTCTGAAAAACTGTAATGGAACTATGGAAGTATCTAGTTACTAATTTCTATTGGCTTTGCACCAATTTAAATGGTTCTACAGTTTTCTCTCGGGCTGGTGCTTAGGCCCGAGCACGAACACGGGCACGGCCCGAGCTCGGTCCGGTCCGTTTTAATATGGATTTGGGCTTTGGGCCGGGTTGGGATCAATGATTTTACTAAATAGGTTAGCACGGCATGGCCTGATAAATTAAATGGACCGGTCCGGCCCGGCACTAATACTTTAAAAGTACCAATTTAAATGGGCCGGACCGACTCGGCAGGGCCCGTTTGACACCTATACCTCAAAACAATATAGAATGTAAAAATAATGGCCTTTGATTTCCCAAGACTTTTTGAACCGTTTTCTCCATTTATAATATATGTTTTTTTTTTTATGTATTTGAGAAAACAAAAATGCTAATCACACATTTATATACCACTTTGTATATCACCACTGAACCAAGACCTCAAAACAATATAGAATGTAAAAATAATGGCCTTTGATTTCCCAAGACTTTTTGAACCGTTTTCTCCATTTATAATATATGTTTTTTTTATGTATTTGAGAAAAAAAAAATGCTAATCACACATTTATATACCACTTTGTATATCACCTGTGACACCCTGAAAAATTCCAGAATATTTTTACGCGCATAGGAAAAATTGCACAGTCCATTTTGAGATAAGTGGCATTTTTTTCAAAGTAACATTGCCATTATGTTTGAGAATAACATAATTTCAAAAAATATGAAGTTAGAATTTTAATGTTGTGACTTCATAGAAAAAATATTAGACGTCGAGATGAACTTGTGATAATTTTTGGATAATTTTTCGGAACTCGGACGTAATTTTAGTGAATTTTCGAAGTTGGAAAATAAGAAATTAAATTTGAATTTCCATATATGGCAGCATATAATTGAATGGAACATCTCATCAGTCACATGGCAGCACCTGATTGGTTGGAAGACTTGGAAGACTTGAAAAACTAGGGTATATAGCGCTATACCGTACGCATATTAAATCTAAGTCATTGATTTGATTCTAGATCAAATCTGGACCGTAGATCAAATCAAAGACTTTCGACTTGATCTAGGCCTTTAGTTTGATTGTTGGGAATGCATCTGGATCATCTATCTTGAAGCTATCATGTATCTTCCTACACATGATCCAAAACTCATCTTTTAATCTGGGCCTCTTAATTAAATATTCGAATCGATCCGAGTCGTCAAGGAATTCTATAAATACCCATTTCCTCCTCCCATTTTCTTCACACCAAACTTCTCCAAAAATCATCCTCCCTCTCTTCCTCTCCTCCTCCACCATCAAAGTCACTATTCCGATATTTTTCGGAATTACTATTTATAGTTACTATTCATCCCGAGAAGTCACTATTCATCTTAAATTACTATTCATACCCGAAATCGCTCACGGTGTCTACTATTCATCGTTTCGTGCCATCTTCACTTGGGGGTACTATTCACTTGTGGTACTATTCATCATAGTATTTTACCGAGGTAATTTCTCTTCCTTACCTCGTCTTTCATTCATTTTTAATTCCGTATTTCCATTCCTAGCTGTTATGCTGCCCAATTTAAATTTGTCAAATACTCAATTTGTATTATTTTATAATTGGGTAATTTTCAAGTTATTCCTAAAATATACTCATATGCCGTTACTCTGTCCATTTGAAATCTAATCAAATTGGATAATCTTTTTGTCATTTGCTTTCCTTAAAATTCTTGAACTAAATTATACATATTCCTCTGGTCCATGTGTATGAACAACAAAGTACTATTCAGACTTTAATTTTACCGTACCGTGATTTTACCCGTTTTCGGACCAGAGATGGAACTTCAAGGACTATTGGGACAATTTTGGACTTTTCAGAAAGTACAAGGACTATTTTGAAATTACTTGAAACTTTAGGACTTATAAAGATTAAGTTTAAGGACCACAGTGCAATTAAAGACAAGAAAAAGAACTAAAATGCAATCAAGGATTTGTTGTAATTTTTTTTAAATGTTGGATTATGATTCAGTTGCTTAGCAGTGGCCAGTTTGAGTTCGAAGGTCAGAGGGCACGTCAAGCTTAAGCTTTGGATTCTAGGTAAGGGGACCCACTCTCGAACTTATATTTTGTGTATGTATGACATAGTAAATATTATTGTGTGCGAAAGATGCACTGTTTTTAGATGTCATATTATTTGGTTTTATGAATTCTTGGCTTTGGTTCTCCAAAATTTAGAAGGTATATGCATGCGAGCATTATCCTCGACGACCTAAGGGTGAAAGGGGCATAGCAATTTCCTTGGATTTCAATTCACTAAACCTCCGGAGGGGTTACGCGGATAAACTTTACCAATACCCTATGCATGAGGTATAGTCGACAATGTGTAACTGTTGAAATGAACACTCTCGCTACCGTACCAGGTAAGTTGGTTATATTTTGTTTCTGGTAGGGGTAATTGGCCTATAGGGATATGTTGTCAGACAAGCATATTTGAGCCCAGAAAAATGTTTGCGAAAGTTGTGTAAGCATGCCAGCTGTTTCAGATCCTATATTTATATGGAAATGGTTTGTGTTGTGCATATTTTTTTCAATGTTTTTTTTTCATGAACACTACTATATTATTTTGCTATCTATTTTCAAATCTGGTTGGGAGCCTCCCACGGGACAAATGAACGTATGTGATGCTCACCCCTACTTTTTCATGTAGATCACAATCCCTGAGCTTTACTTGGTGCTGCTCCCGTACCTGTCAACACATTTGGTCTATGTACCTCATCATCTCTGACAGGTCGTGATTTCCTTTCCTAAGAGTTTGAGGATGCTTCTTGTTCATTTCCTTCCTCTGTATAAATTCTGGATGGTTTGTGTGTATTTAATCTTTATGATTTGTAAAATAACTTATGAGGTTACAGGTAATCTTCCTTGACCTGTGGAGTTGGTATTTCGACAATAAAGTTTGTATAATGTTTTATTAAATTTTCCGCTGTTTTTTTAACAACTCTGATCCAACCCGTTTTGTTTAAATAAAAAGACTTATCGTATTTTGGGAATCTTGGAAGTATAACCCTTAGATCTATGTGTTATATTTTCGGGATCCTCAAGGTACGTGCCGCTGTCACGTGTCTTGATTTTGGGGCGTGACACGACCTCTCTAATGAAGTTGGGCTCCACCTGTATTAGAAATGTGGTAAGGTGGTATGCAAATGTGGTATGTCTAGCATTGACTTTTTTAAATGAGCATGGTGAAGTATGATGGTGAGTACAAAGAAACTTTATACCATGTGATGACTCTATCTCATATAAGAAAATGAAGAAATCAGGGAAAGAAAACATACCAAGAGCAGCGTTGTGCTGATAACGTGTTATAAAACTAAGGTAGAAAATATAGAGAGAAGTGATGTGCTAAAGATAAAGTTTCACCATGTATATTATTCTTTCATATTTGGTAGAGCCGCCTATTTATAGGCTTACAAAATAGGAGATTGAATACCATCATTTACAATATACCTATAGGTAACAAGCACTAATTACAAATACTTAGTGCATATGTTACATAGAATCCACAAACTAAGAGGTATGGTGGTCATCCACCAACTCATATATTTACAACATTTCTCCTTGGATGTCCACCATACAATGACATAGTTGTCTCATTAAAACTTTTGCTAGGAAATTCCAGTGGGACAAAATCTTAGCGAAGGAAAAAGAGTACAACCTTGGTCTACATAAGTGACATCATGTTGGACAAAACCTTTCACAAACCATGAGTGATGCTTAACAATATATCATGGTTACGAAAAGGTAAGTATAATGTGTTAGAGAACCCAATTACAATACAATATGATTCTTCTCTTTTTTTCCAATACTCTTTAATCGAATGTGAAAATAATTTTTTTTTAATGTCAACTTCGTACCAAAACTTTGGTTTCCTACCACTTTCATACCCACTATCAGTCTTATTGTTAAGAGGTTTGTTAAATTGTGACATGGTAATGAATGAGTTGTGTGGACTCACTCAGATTATGCCACATGTAATGATAAAAATTAATTTAAAATGTAAAGTTTAAAAGTTTTATTTTTTCAGAAAAAAACTCTCTCCCTCTTTCTTTCTATTCACTCTCTTCGTCTTTGAGTCCAATTGAGCCCCACCACGGTGCTCCCCGCCAAACACCCAAGCTTGGCTTTCTTTCTCTTCACTCTCTTCGTCTTTGAGTCCAATTGAGCCCCACCACGATTCTCCCTGCCAAACACCCAAGCTCAACCTGAGCCTAAGCTGGAAAAAAAAAGTAATTCAAAGAGAGAGAAAGATGGAGAGATTTTTCTTACTTTTAAAATTTTGTTTAAAGGTTCATATTTTTTAATGATATATTTTATTATTTTTAAATAATTTGTGATCTCATCTACAACAATATCATAAATTAACAAACTTCTTGATGGGAAAACTCACGGATGCATAAAAGTGATAGGAAACCAAAGTTCGAGGATGAAGTTGACACAAAAAAAAAAAAATCGGTAGTAAAGGTTGAAATGTGAAGTTCCAAGTAGTAAATCAAATTTACCCTTTCTTTTTGTATTTGTACTCAACTCATTTTACCATTGAATAAAATAGAATAAGAAAAAGATCAAAACACAAACACCCACCTAACCCCACACCACTGCCACATACACGCGCTCTAGTGGACCCAACTCATGTGCGGACTGTACCTGAACCCAACAAGAAACACTTGTGTGCAATGGGGCCAACATTATTTTTTTATCCCTAGCCAATCACGTTATGCCATGAGTAATAACTTTTTCATTTGACATAGCATGATTAGCTGAGGATAGCACCCGTTCATTCAAGTTTTTCTGCTCGACATGGCTAACAACCATCCCTTCCCCTCCCTCAAGAGCACTTCCACCCATTTGTCATGGCAAAGGAAAAAGGGCAAGTAAGGTTGGTTACTGGTCACATGAATAATATCTATCCTAGCAATATTTTTGTTGTTTTTCCATACATTGCCATGGCAATCCAAGTGCAATTACTATTCACATGGGATTAATTTTATTTATATGCATGAGATTAATAATAATAACAAATTACTAGGTATGTATACAAAAATACTGTATCTTTTGGTAAATTTTCAGAATTATTTTTCGGTTATTATACAATTATTTTCTTTGTTGACGTCATCACCCGCGGGCAAAAACTCAAGCTCACCTTGCCTTGGCCCTGCGGTGGAACTGCTCTAACAGAATGTGCGAGGTAAAATTGACACCCCATCATAGGCAACGGCTACGGTACACCAGGCGGATCGATCCGCCCTTTGTCTTTAATAAACCATGTGCAAGTCACATGGTCATTATTTTGTACAGGAAATGAAACAAAACCTGCTACAGCAGGTGAAGGTTAGGTATGAAGTTTTGGTATAAATCTTTATGTATGCAATCGCCAAAGCGTAAGGGGGTATTTGCAGCTCGAGTACGTACTTGGCATGCAATTGGCATACAATTGGTAGGTTTTTGCATTTTTAGAATCCAATTACCAACTGAGTAGTCTGTTATTACAATTAAGGTAATGAAAATGGCATGATATTTGTAGGCTTGCAAATTGGTAATAGGAATGCAAGAGGTACTTGGAGACATAAATTTTGAATCCAAATCGTTCACAAATTTGCAGAATGCCTATGTCCATAATGTTGTGAAAATGGTTCACATAAATGATGCATAAGGAAAGCAACAATCGACAAACAGTATATTTGAAATTGCAAACGATGAATACAATTGTCAAACGGTACGTTGGAAATTGCAAAAAAAGAATGCAATTCAGAAACATGTCGTTATCTTTGTAAATTACTTTCCCAACATCCCTACTTACGTTGATATAGTAAAACATGTCGTTATCTTTGTAAATTACGAGATTACAATCTCAACGATGGGTTTTACAATATTATGGAACATAGCTCTCGTAAACTTAGTAAAATCAAACCTTACTCTTGTAAACATCCATGTTTACAACTACAACGAACGAATTTACTTTTTCAACATCCCTACTTACCTTCGTATTGTAATACATGTCGTTAACTTTGTAAATTACGATATTACAACATTAACGATGGGTTTTACAATGTTATGGAACATAGCTCTCGTAAACTTAGTAAATTCAGACATTACTCTTGTAAACATCCATATTTACAACTACAACGAACGAATTTACTTTCCCAACGTCCCTACTTACGTTGATATTGTAAAACATGTCGTTATCTTTGTAAATTATGAGATTACAACATTAACGATAGGTTTTACAATGTTAAGGAACATAGCTATTGTAAACTTTGTAAATTCAGACCTTACTCTCGTAAACATCCATGTTTACAACTACAACGAACGAATTTACTTTCCCAACGTCCTCCTTACGTTGATATTGTAAAACATGTCGTTATCTTTGTAAATTATGAGATTACAACATTAACGATAGGTTTTACAATGTTAAGGAACATAGCTATTGTAAACTTTGTAAATTCAGACCTTACTCTCGTAAACATCCATGTTTACAACTACAACAAACGAATTTACTTTCTCAACGTCCCTCCTTACGTTGATATTGTAAAACATGTCGTTATCTTTGTAAATTATGAGATTACAACATTAACGATGGGTTTTACAATGTTAAGGAACATAGCTATTGTAAACTTTGTAAATTCAGACCTTACTCTCGTAAACATCCATGTTTACAACTACAACGAACCAATTTACTTTCCCAACGTCCCTCCTTACGTTTATATTGTAAAACATGTCGTTATCTTTGTAAATTATGAGATTACAACATTAACGATGAGATTTACGATGTTATGGAACATAGCTGTTATAAACTTTGTAAATTCAGACCTTACTCTTGTAAACATCTATGTTTACAACTACAACGAACGAATTTACTTTCCCAACGTCCCTACTTACGTTGATATTGTAAAACATGTCGTTATCTTTGTAAATTATGAGATTACAACATTAACGATAGGTTTTACAATGTTAAGGAACATAGCTATTGTAAACTTTGTAAATTCAGACCTTACTCTTGTAAACATCCATGTTTACAACTACAACGAACCAATTTACTTTCCCAACGTCCCTCCTTACGTTGATATTGTAAAACATGTCGTTATCTTTGTAAATTATGAGATTACAACATTAACGATTGGATTTACAATGTTATGGAACATAGCTGTTGTAAACCTTGTAAATTCAGACCTTACTCTTGTAAACATCTATGTTTACAACTACAACGAACGAATTTACTTTCCCAACGTACCTACTTACGTTGATATCAGTAAAACATGTCGTTATCTTTGTAAATTATGAGATTACAACATTAACGATGAGATTTACAATGTTATGGAACATAGCTGTTGTAAACCTTGTAAATTCAGACCTTACTCTTGTAAACATCTATGTTTACAACTACAACGAACAAATTTACTTTCCCAACGTCCCTCCTTACGTTTATATTGTAAAACATGTCGTTATCTTTGTAAATTATTAGATTACAACATTAACGATGGGTTTTACAATGTTAAGGAACATATCTATTGTAAACTTTGTAAATTCAGACCTTACTCTCGTAAACATCCATGTTTACAACTACAACGAACGAATTTACTTTCCCAACGTCCCTACTTACGTTGATATTGTAAAACATGTCGTTATCTTTGTAAATTACGATATTACAACATTAACAATGAGTTTTACAATGTTATGGAACATATCTATCGTAAACTTAGTAAATTCAGACCTTACTCTTGTAAACATCCATGTTTACAACTACAACGAACAAATTTACTTTCCCAACCTCCCTACTTACGTTGATATTGTAAAACATGTCGTTATCTTTGTAAATTATGAGATTACAATCTCAACGATGAGTTTTACAAATTTAACGAACATGCCTCTCGTAAACAGAGTAAGCGCATACGTTGCATCTTTCCAAAGGATTGTTTGTCAATTTCATTATTCGCTTGCAATTTGTAACTATTCGCTTGTCAATTGTATACGCCGTTTGCAATTTGCTACAAACTGTTTATCAATTTTTTTTTCCTTTTCATGTTAGATGAGCCAATTTTCCCAACCCCATTATAATTCTTCAAAGATGATGGAAAGGCTCTGGGGTGAGAACTACTTTGCCCCAGCTACCAATAAATGGACCAGCAAGAACACTTGTGATGCTACCTTTAGGTATGGTTGTTCATTGTCAACAACATGGTTGTCAATTACAGTAAGGCAATTGTAACCCAATTTAGTATTTTGGTAATTATAGCTCCCGTTAGGGATAGAATGTGTCGGTTATCTTAGGGTTATGGTAAATGTCGGTTCCATTACGGTCAGTATAGAAAAATGGTGATGCTAACGATTCTAGAATTATATGTTACTACAATGTACCGAATACATTCATATTAGTGGGGTTGTTTTAGTGACATAACTCATTTCAACATGATGTTATATTTTTGGGTTTGTGGTAGTGAATTCTCTCATTTGCACATACAGTTATATCATTGGGTTTGTTTCAAGCAATGTCTTCAATTTTGATAATATCGCAGAACTGTGGGCGATAAATCATTTTGCTTTTTTTTTTGCAGCTTTGATATTTGGGCAATATCCCATGTATATAGCGTAAAAATTGCTATATGTCAGGTGATATTGTCGACCTAAATATCGTGAAGATGTTTTCCATAATTGACAACGTCCTACTGATAAATATAGTGAGGATATATCTCGAAAGTTCCAAATTATCGCCACTCTCTCGAATACGTAATAAAGCCAACATCACGTACAATTGAACATAAGAAGTTTCTAACCCAGGTTTTAGCCCAATTCATGCCATGTATCTTTGAACCACCCACTATGTTGCCATTTTCTTGTCATTATAGTATCTGAAATAAATGGAAACACGTCAATTGCATTTTTTACAAGTATAAACATAAAATTACTTATGAATGATTTGTCATTACTAAGAGATTCTAGGTTACATAATTGCACACAGATAATGGCAATAGCACGACTGGAATGCAAATGTGATTAGTTTGTTTGTCAATTGCAAGACTATAATCCAATTTGAGCTATATGTTTGTCAAACTCATCCCCACTTCACATTTTCAACTTGCATTCTCAAAATTGAAGACCATACTAATTGAAAATTTGGATTCAAAATTTACGTCTCCAAGTACCTCTTGCATTCCTATTACCAATTTGCAAGCCTACAAATATCATGCCATTTTCATTACATTAATTGTAATAACAGACTACTCCATTGGTAATTGCATTCTGAAAATGCAAAAGCCTACCAATTTTATGCCAATTGCATGCCAAGTACGTACTCGAGCTGCAAATACCCCCTTACGCTTTGGCAATTGCATACGTAAAGATTTATACAAAAGTTCAAGATAATAAAACAATTTAGACAGGATGAATTGATGATGAATCCTATGAACTAAATGTCAAAGCTCATACATGGAATTTCTCTTTGTTCATATGACCACACTTGTGTCAAATACAGAGTGGGTTTGCCTTTAGTGTTGTGAAATATATCAAAGTGAGTTTCTTGTTTGTAAACAACTGAAACTACAATGGGTTCTTTTAAGCCCAACAGAAACTCAGTAACCCTCAGACAAATTGGAATTTTTTTACTCACAGTGACTTGAAGATGCATGACTTGTTATCCACCACTTGCCCTTCCTCAATTTGTGCTCAACTGAAGAAGAGAGAAACAACAATTCAACAATGACTGATGGTGGCAAGCAGAAGAACAGAGATACGACTCCTGAAGATGATGCAGAGACAGACCCGTTTTGAAGAAGAAGAAGATGCATATGAAGCAGAGAGCCGAGAGAGACCGTGTATGGGGGAGAAAGAGAGAGAGAGAGAGAGAGAGAGAGAGAGAGAGAGAGAGAGAGAGAGAGAGAGAGACAGAGGCAAATTCTTTGGGGATCGAGAGAGAGAGAGAGGACGCGGGAGTGAGATGAAGAAGAAGATTGATATATTTTTTCCCTTTTCACCGGAAGCAACCTTTTAACCGGTTATCAATACCAACGGTATGGATTACCCCTCATCCCACAACAATCATCCTACGGCCCTTATTAGTGGCGGATCGATCCGCCTGGCGGACTGTAGAATTTTCGCCCCATCATAATAGTTGAGTGGGGCAAAATGGCAGTTATCACTAGTTATGTTCGTACTAAGCTCTCTAATGTTCTGGTGCCAAAACAAGTAAACCCTCTGCTACAGTGTTGTTGTCAATCAACCACTAATGAATTGATGGTCAACTGTGCTTTGATGTGACGCAAAATAAAACTGATTTACCATGTCAATTGGCATTAACCACAAATGAAAAACAAGTTTACCATACCAAATTCAAAGCTTTGTCCCAAAAAAAAAAAAAAAAATTTCAAAGCCACAAATAATAAAGCAAAACAAATATTGTTACTCAAGTATCTTCTAGTCATTGAAAATTAATGTTTTGTTACTACTTTAGTCATTGAGGAAAGAAAAAGGAAAAAAAAGAACAATAATCATCATGTTCACAAAATTTTCTAATGTGCAATTTACACAGAGGAAAATGACGGGAAAAGGTTCCTACTGGCGTTTCAATGAAGGAAGCAGACAGTCATACACTCGTTCCAAGCGTGAGGTCACTCTGAGTTTATATTCAGTTTGGAGGCTGGGCTTCCCCAAATCAATTATATCTTGACTCAACCTGTTTCATGATATAACAAGTAAGCTATTTTTCCAAATAAAAGAATTTACTTCAAAATAATCCCCCAACCCCTCAAGTAAGCAATTAATAAGCAACAAAGATTAAAGCACAAGAAATTACAGCATTAAAATACAGTAATAGTATGTAAATATGGCGATCTGAAACTAACCACTGCCATTCACCGGTTGCTTTTGCATGTCTCTCGACAGCATGGTATAGGCGATCCAGACTATACAACAGCAATCCGTACACGCACTGCGCATCTTTCTCCTGTAAAGTGAAAAACGTATCAAGACTAAGTTGGGGTTGATGACAAATTCTTTATTTTCCTCTTTTTCTCCAACAAATAAAAAAATTTAACGCAGTTTTGTTTCTTCAGAATCTCAAGCAAAGTAACAGAAGGGCATAAAATAATACAAAGTTAAGGATCATTGGGGAACAATAATGATTCTGGAATAAGTTGATATCAGAAAGAATATATACGAAACATGTGAATGAATAAATAATCATGTGGCCAAATATAGCAACAGCACATTTAGCCTACCCTCCCCTATTTGAACATTTCATACTCCAACCCCAACGTGTGTCTAAAATATCAAAGCTCAATCCGCTCCACCTCGCCACAATTAATAATATTAGGAAAAAGATAAAGTTAACATTCAAGTTATTCGCAAAAAATAAATAATTATTACCAATGAAAAATACAGATCAAACAACGACCCTGATTTAGAAACAAACCACAGACAAACAATGTCTAACAAGGAAATATAAAAACAAAAGTCAAGCTTAGGATCGGAATTAATCACAAAACAAGAATCATAGTACTCACTAAGATAAAACAAAAATGATCAAAACAAAAATATTTTTACTTGAGAAAGAAAATACAGAAAATAATATGTAAAAGAAAATACGCTGGTGGAGGTTGAATTTTGTAATTTTTTAAAAAAAATAGAAACTGTTGTATTGATAATCAAGAGGATAAGATATCCTCGATCTACAACGAAGAGAAAAACCTGCACTCGAAGAGGCAGAGAAAAAAGACCAAAGACAACTAAACTACAACAGACAAAACAGGAAATACCAAGACAAGAACAAACGACACATAAGGAGCTTATCTAAGGACAGCTTTCAAATCTCTCATGACAATGGAATAATGATAATCATTGAAATGCCCAGAAACAGAAGCCCACAGTGATCCCCAAAATTTAACTCTCTCCCACAATTCTTCAACGCTCGCACCGCTATAATTCTGAAAGATTCTTCGGTTTCGCTCCAGCCAAACATTCCAAAAAATAGCATGGATAAGACAGTTCCATAGGGTTTGGGCTCTCTTCCTTCTTCCCGACACTGCCCATTTAAGACTAAGGAGATCAGTACTATCTGTAGGAATCACCCAAGTAACTCCAAGTTCGCTTAAAAGTTTCCACCAAAGGTTTAGTGAAAACTGACAGTGGATGAAAAGGTGATCGATGTTTTCAGTACAATTCTTGCACAGAACACACCAAAATGGGGATAAACATATCATCGGATACCTTCTTTGGATGAGATCACAAGTGTTGATTTTCCCCAATGCAATTAGCCACACTGGGAACTTAACCTTCAGGGGAGTCTTGGCCTTCCAAACTGAAGCGAAAGGGGAGAAAAAGTTTCCCTAATGCTGTTAAAAAGAAGGAAGGACCCAAAGGACTTGCACGAAAACGACCCATGGTCTTCGATCTCCCAAATTCTTTTGTCTTATCGAGAGTGAATAAGACGAATCTCTCCTAGGATATCCAAAAGATTCACTACTTCTGCGATCTCAACCTCCGTCAAGTTTCTTCTGAAGCTAAAATCCCAGTTATGAGGAAACTCATCAGTGCTAACAAAATCTGAAATACAGAGGTTTTTTTTTTCCTGGACAGAGAAAACAACCTGGGGAACAAAGTCTGCAATAACCCTTCTTTATGCCAGCAATCCTCCCAAAATTTAACCTTTTCTCCGTTACCAACAGAAAATCGGCAGCATTGAAGGAAAGAAGAGTATCCCTTTGAGATATCGCGCCAAGGGTTCCTGCAAGAAGTCGTGACAATCTATTTGGGATCCCAACCGTTGGAGTCGGTGCCATACTTACTTTTAATAACCCTATGCCACAAAGAATTTGACTCAAGAGGAAATCTCCACAGCTGGTGGAGGTTGAATGGAAGAGGAAATTATTTAAGTGGGTCTTCCAATCCCGCAATTTTGGAGCAATGGATGATTTCTGCGTTTTTAATTTGTTTTCTAAGTTTTCTATACTTTCCGGATTTCTTGTTTGACTAGGATTTGGTTTACTTATTTCATTAGATTTGGATTTGATTACCTTTTCTAATTGGTTTAGGATTTCTTTCCTAGAATTAGTGTGATTTCCTTCTCACTCTAAGGTTAGATTGTTTAGGACTTCTTTCCTAGAATTAGTTTGATTCACCCATGTCCTACATCAATCACAGGCCATGGAGGGTGGGAGGCCATCCTAAACAACTTGGTAGGGATAAGATTTCCAAACAGACAACAGGTAAGGAGTTATGGTGTCACACTCCGTCCAGAATACATGTTTCCCAAGAGTGAGGTTGCATTATGTAACCGCACCCCCTAGTTCCACATCTGCATCACCACAAAGTTGCCTCCACATCCATAGAAACTCATAACATTGTCACGTCATGGTAGTAAGGTCGTGCCATCAGCATCAACACCACCTCCAGCTGAGGACATTCATCCACCTCACCACCATCCCCACCTCCTGCCTTAGACATGGACACTGCCAAATATAGTCAAGATACACCTATTGACTTCTGGACACTCATGTCGTATGTTGATGTAGGCATGAACTGAAGAAGCATCAACTTCTAAAAATGCAGGCATGACGTGCCAGTATAATTATATTTGCTGATTTACATAGATATTCATCTATATATGAGTGTATGTTTGCTGGAAAAGTAACCATACATATAAATGAATTTAATGAAATCATAATCATGTGTGGCTTTCTTGATAAAAATACACAACAACTTGATTCCTTTTTTTAGGCAGACTTTCAAAGTAAATCAAGTCAATTCTTTTTAAGCATACAAAAGAAGCATCATATCAGACAATTTTTTTTTTTTTTTTTGAAAAGACATCATATCAGACAAATTATTAACAAAATCCTAATCCTGCATAAATAATAGCCTATCCAAATATGCTAAAGCACTAGGATATACATCATTCAAGAGAACATAATCCAATAAGGATCCACAAATTATTGTGGAATACGAGATAAACAATTAACAACAACAAATTTATATGCAGTCAAGAGAGGTACAAGTAAACATGAAATTCAGCAGTAAGTATTGATCAAGGTTGAGGGAGGCAGCTAATAGGACTACGAGTCCTCCACGGTTAGCCATGACAAGATGGTTCCCACTGCACCATCATGCCATGAACCACCCCGACATGCATTTCTGAGTGCTCCAAAACATGACACTAGTTTATTGCATCACCAAGTGTGTGAGTCACTTATACCACTCAAAAATATAACAAAGGTGACTCAGCTGTAGCTATGTGTGTCACACGTCAATGTGAAACTTTTCCGGAAAATAAGTATGTGCACGAGGTACCAGATTGATTTTCATTTAAAATTATTACATTATTTTACCATCAATCCAAGAACAAACAAATATTATTTTAAATTTTTTTTGCAGGAAACAAAAAGAAAGAGAAAAAACAGAAGAAGAAAAGAGCTTATAAATGCTGATAAGGTAAATACATCAGTTTTCCAAATAAATAAGGAGAGTAATGTCACCACCTTTTTTTAAGCAACATTATCTTGCCAAATGGCTAACTGGTTGAAGCAGAAGGAAAATTCAATATGCCTCCATTTATGTGGAACTAAAGAGAAAAAACTGAAAATGAAAAGGAATCAAGTTGTAATGGTTGTTGTTATCCTAACTTTAGCTCTATATATATTTGTAACTTTGTTATTCCTTATTTGATTTGTTGACAGTTAGATCTACAGCTTATGACTCTCTATGAGTTCATGAATCTTTTGGAAACCACTTATTTATTTTCTTCAATATGCAATATCATGCATAAAACAAATACTGTACCCTTGCAATTCTTCTCAATGCATATAATCCCAAATTGCATGAGTAAAAACAACAGTTCAAACTAATTCCTCTGTTATAAATGAATTCCATTTGAGAACTGTCTGCTACTAAAATGTTGCCCCTTTCTATATTTTATTTGTGTATAGTTCTATATTTGGCGCTCTTCTAATAAAATTTTCTTCATCAAGGAAAAATAGAAAAGAGATGCTTTGAATTGAACTCTCACCATCCCTTGATCAACAAAAGTACGATACTGCATAATCTTTTTCTCAACCTCCACAACAAGCAACCTCCTCTGAAGCCGAGCAATTCTTCCCCTTCCTTCTGCTCTAGTATCCTGATTTACAAAAGCAGAAATGAGATTAAGCAACTAATACAAATGGGAGGAGAAGAATACATTTGTTATAATTATAATTTGAAATGCATTATGCAGGATTACAAAATTAAATATTTTCAGATGATTTTAGCTTTCATATTATTTCATAAAGTCCATCTGGCACACGATATGAAGAATGCACCAGCACTTTTTATAATTAAATAGTTAAATACTTCTAAATTACAATTTAACATACGAATTAGGAATGTCAGAGACAAAAATGAAGTTTTGTGAAGAAAAGTGAATTATGGGTGTTTTAGAAAGCTTTTCAGTAAGGCTATGTTCTGATGCTGCCTTCAATAGTTTTTTTTTTTAATTAAAAAAAAAAAAAAAAGCTTTAGAGAGCTCTCCTACCTGTTTGAACCATGCACGCACTAACATTAACAAAACGAGGGAGAGGAAGAATGCTGGTAACGCAGCTAGAATAGCAAAATTAATCTCATTTGCCCTCAAAATCTGGTTGAGTTCAAGCATCGCCCTGTTCATAAGATCATCTTTAGTATCTGAAATATGAAATACGATAGAGTATCTGAAAAACTCGCTTATTGACCAGAGACAGCATTATCAGAAACTCACGTTTCAATATCAAGCTTTAGCTTCTGAACCTGTGTGGCACCAGGCATTTGTAACATGAGAAATAATATAAACAGTGGTAACTTTACTTATAGCCTATAGGTAATAGAGAAACTACCTGAATCAGCATAGCACGAGCCAGCTCTCCATTAAGAAGGTTTGTAATAGGATGTGTAAGTTCCTTTTCGTACCTATATATTCAGAAAATGAACAAACTCAATTATTTTTTTCTGAAGGTATGGAATTTGCTAATGAAATATAAACATAGAAAATCGGAACAAGACTTCAGTACGTGCTATGTGCATTTAACAGTTTTCTTTTCTTCAAAAAAGAAGTCGAGTAAACAACAGTACTTCCTTAACAGAAACTTTTTTTTTTTTAATAGAAACAGTTGTATTAATAATCAAGAGAAAGAGATAACCTCGATTAAACAACAAGGGGAACAATTCAAGACAAACCAAGACCAAACAGAAAAAACATCCAAACTACTGAAACTGAAAAAGAAGCTGGACTAGAAAACAACTTAAAAGAATCAACTTAAAACTGCCACCATATCTCTCAAAATTGTAGAGTAGTGATAATCTTTGAACTGCCCAGAAACTGATGCCCAAAGAGAAGCCCAAAACTTAACTCTATCCCATAATTCCTCAGCCCTAACCCTAATGTGACCCTGAAAAATTCTACGGTTGCGCTCCATCCAAATATTCCATAAAATGGCTTGAACAAGACAACCTTTTAAAACTTGAGCTTTTTTCCTCCTTCCTGAAACGCCAGCTTGATGCTTAAAAGCTCGAAACACCCTTTAGGGGTCACCCATTCTGATCCGAGAATACACAGCATCTTCCACCATAATTTTGTTGAATACTTGCAGTGTATGAACAAATGATCAATAGATTCTGCACTCTCCTTGCAAAGAACACACCAAGAAGGGGACAAACACAGCTTTGGTTGCCTCCTTTGACTAATATCACAAGAATTAATTTTGCCAATCGCTACCAACCACGTAAAGAACTGAACTTTTGGAGGTGTCTTCGCCTTCCAGATTGAAGCGAAGGGGGGGAACTCATCTCTAAAGCCATTAGAGAGGAGATAGGATCTGAAGGACTTACATGAAAACAGCCCGTGATCCCCAATCTCCAAATTCTCTTATCCAATCTAGAGCTACTTAATCTCACCCTCCCCAAAATTTCCAGAAGACTTAACAGAAACTTTAATCAATTCTATTTTAAATAAAAATCACATGTTAATGTGAAAATTTAATGCTTTTTAGTGACATAATTAAATTGACAACAAAAGACAGCAATCAGCGTTTTAAAGATGATGTCCATGGGCATTGACTTGAGCCTCTAACCACAATGTTGGGATCACATCCAATTTCATGCATTCCATACTTATTCCTAATTATAGTTTACCAAAGGAACCACTTCTCAAGCAAAGCTTCATTCACTTTACCAAAATTCCCACCACTAATTATTCTTTTTCCTTAAATTGTGTCACCAGATCCCAATCTTACCAAGTGATTCTTATTTCCTTCCGCCACCCCTTCCCACTAAAAATTGCTCATTAAACCCTCCAATCTCATTGCCAGACTACAAGGAATCTTAACAAGGGATAGATAATAGATTGCAAAACTGATCAACACTGATTGGATTAATGTCAACCTCCCCCCTTGAAAAATAAGCTTTACTCCAGCCCTCTAGTCTTCTCTCCATTTTTTCCACTACAGGGCTCCAAAAATTTACTTCTCTTGAATTCCCTCCAAGGGGCAACCCCAAATGCTTTACAGGCCACCTTCCAACCTCATATCCCAATGCCAATGCCAGCTCTTCAACCTCCCCTTCTTCAATGTGTATCCCAGCAATTGAGCACTTGGCTCTATTAATCTTCAAACCAGATATAGCAATAAACACTTCCATCACCCTCGACAGATTATTGAAATTATCCACTTTTCACCAGAGAAAAGAGATATACTCTTACCATTCCTATTGCCAGCCCTCCTTTGCTCTTTCAACCAACCAACACAAAACATCAACTACCGAAGTGCATATAAATGTATCTCCCCTTATCGCGATCTCCTTGTAGCTCCAAATTCTTCATTATTACTTAGGTTAGCAGTTCATGTTGTCTCATATGAAGTTCTTTGTTATTATATCAATTCTGTTGGTTTTTGTAAATTTTACCAACATTTCCGTTGACATAATCTATAAAGGGAAAATCCTTAGCAATGCCCCTGTGGACCTTCGTCTGCATCCCACTTTGGTCCCTGAATATCAATTTGACCCACTTTGCCCTCTAAACTTCATTTCATGTGTTTAAATGGTTCCTGCCATCAAATATGCTCAATTTATGGTAAAAATGGTCCAAGTGCCACACATGCTCACTTTTTTAGATGTCATTAGACTATGGCCCTCTACTTCTGTCTCTTCTTTCTCTTTCTTCTCTCCCCCTTCTTTCTCACTCCCCCTGCACATTTCCCTCCTCCAAGACACTAAGCACATTCAGCTCCCACCTCTAGCACTTCCAAGTTCTCTTCGGGCAAGAAAAATCGAAAATCCATTGCAAGAAGCATACACCCACAAGAATCAAAGGTTCAAATTCATGAATGAAGTTTTTTTTTTCTTTTTTTGAGGAAACTTGAATGTTCAATTAAATGAGGATAAGATGTCCAAAGAAAAACCTTACCAGCGACTGAAAAGGTCTACTATACATTATACAAATAATGAAACATATGGATTGTAATCAAAATAATAAACGAGTTTCTACACTATTCTTTTCCACACCAGGCAGAGCAGTGGTTTAGGCTTAGCTGGAATTTCGCAAACTCAAATACGATTGAAAATAAGACAACCAAATTCGTAGATTAGATTATATTACTATGTATAATTAAAGTGGACTTTTTAGTTGAACACAGCATCCAATCCACATAATTGGTCTACTCATATGAACTTCAATGAACAAACTATAAAGGTGGCCATAGCATCCAACGGTTCAATCATAAGTAATCAAATTATTCCAAATTTTATAGCAGAAAAAACAAATGAGAGGCTCAGATGCCGAAGATTGCTAGAAGCAACTACATGCAAGCAGAATAGAAATACCCACCTGGCCATAACTATTTCAAGCATTTCCTGATCCGGTGCATTCTCTGGGAACTTTTGACCTTTCGTCTGCTCACTGAAAGCCAACAACATTCTGCAAATCAAGCAGATAGAAATGTAAGATTTAAAATATAAGGAAATGACACCTTTGAGCCAAACATCAAAGGAAAACCAAAATCTGTTTTTCTGTCAGAGGATAAACAAATCAATTTTGAATGTGCTATATGATAAATGATAAATCAATCAAACACAAAACTAGTGATTTCCAAAGGAAAAAGTTTTGTTTGTATATTGTAGGATATAGTATTATTCCCCTCTACCTTTTATGAAAACAATTGATAGAAAAATAAAATAAAAAAGAAAACAGCAAACCCAGTACATCGTCTTTGGAAAAGAAAACACTTCCTTGCTGGTGCATTCCAGTGGCTTCTTGTGTGAGAAGACAGGTTTAAGCTGGTCCATTCTGGGGTCGCGTAATGCACTATTGTGCTTTAAGTTTTTTTGGTGGAAAGAAAAAGAGGTGTAGTTCTAGGGAGATGTGCTATGATGTGCTTATGGGATGTGAAGTGTTTTTTGGCGTCTTTTTGGGCATCTGTAGCTTCAGAGTTAGGGAGTTATCTTTTTCTGTCATTTTTTCAGATTGGAAAGCATATTTTAGCATATTTTTGTAGTTCTTTGGAATTCTGTTTTTGTTTTGGGGTTTTCCCCTAGGATTGAAGTGTCAGTTGGTATGCTTAGTTTTCTTTTAGAAGTGGACTCCTTGTTCACTTTTGTTGTACTGTTTTATTGTCAATAAAGATTAATGTTTCTTATCATAAAACAGAAAAAGAAAAGTGATCCAACTCCAAGGGAAAAAGGAAATTTGGGATATTGAACATGCGAACATTCAGAAAGAATCCTATTACTTTCAAATCACATTATTCAATATACACAACCCCAACAGTAATTACATTTTTATCTGGGCTAAAGATTTCAGGTTATGAATTGAACGTCCTCTTCTTCCACTAAAAAATGAGAAAACTGCCAACCACTGATATAAAACTTGATAAGTCACAAGCTTCATGCTGACCACTTTTGTGATTTTAGAAAGATGAATTGCATGAATAACATTTACCATCCAAGGTTCACGTAAATATAAGTTTGAAGTGAAGTGGGAGATAAGAACATTAACCTGTGTAGAGAGTTAGAAGTTAGTTGCACTTCTTCAAGATCCATCATTCCTCTGTGCCTTTTCCTAAATGTCTCAAAAAGTTCATCTCTAATAGACAGAAGCTGGGGAAATTGAGTCAAAATATAACTCGGTCATTAACATATTCAGCTGTTCTATAAATATGCACAAAGTTTGCGGTGAAAATTGAGTGTCAGCTTTTTAATCATGAGATGTCAGCTATTTTTTTTAAACGAAAAGATGAAATTTTATTTCAAAAGAGACACTGTACCGTAAAGTGGACAAGCAAACCACCATGAATAGATTAGAGAACATTTAATTCAAGCTACATCTAGTTTATCAAACCAAAAATATTCATGACACTACAGCTTTCCACTCTAGAATAACATCTGAAACAGTAGTGTTCCTAAAATAAGGAGAAACAGATGCCCAAAGCAAATTTAAACATCTAAGAAATTTTTAACAAGGTTAATTTCTAAAGCAAAGCAAGTTGCATGGCACCATAGCTTCCTTCTTTTCCAATCAAAGAAAATAACACATTTTTTTAGAGAAATAGCAACAAAAAGCAAGATACAAGTTGGATAAATATACCGGTTGCTCTACATGATCGCTAAAGAAGCTGATGGTTGAATCCCTCGCTTCACGAAGCCAATTATCAATGTCAGGGCTTCCCATCAGACGACTATGTCCTATAAGCCACATAGAACAAACTGAGAGGCCAACCACGCCACAAGTATAACGGATCCAATATTGAGTCACTTTCCTTGGTTTCCGATGTTTTGCAACCTAACTCAAAAATAAAAAAGAAAGAAAAAGAGTATAATAACCGGAAGGAAAAGAAAAAATTGAAACAAAATGGAAAGGTTTGTTTGCTGCATTTTCTCAAAAGATGGATAGAGTACACAAACAAGAACCAATCACAAGTCAGTGGATACACATTATATCGACTAGCTGGTTAAAAATTCAAGGTGCTACCAGTAAGCTGGATAGTCATGTCACCTACCTTCTCTTGTACACTTCTTCAGGATGTTAAAGGTACAAGTTTTAATTTATTATCCAACGAAATCTAATGTTACTTAATTGGATAAAACAAAATTATGGAAGAAGCTCTTACAATATAAGACAAGTACGAATCCAGCTTCTCCAGATTTTGGTAAACCAGATTAATAGCATCCCTAATTTCACAGTCTGTCCACTGGGATCCTTCTTGATTTATCTCCGGCAGTTTCTCAAATAGTAGCGGGACTGAGTAGCTGCCCTCGACAGACGAATCACACTGCACGGTAATTGAATTCACATATTACAATAGTCTTTTCATCCTTCTTGTTTTTCTTTCTTTTGGAATGCCAGATGGTAAAATAATTTTAGAAGTCAGACTACCACTGCAACAAAATCTTTTGCTGGGATGTTTGAAAAGCTACCTGCCGCATTGCATGCAGATGGCCAACAGACGCCTCTAGTTTGAAGAATAAGCCATTAATCCTAATTAATAAGGAGGGCAATGAATTCTCTGGATCTCTCAGTAACTCCTCACCAAACCTGTCAATTTCCATGTAAACCTATACAAACGGCCATTGACATAAATCATATTCCGATATATACATGTTTAAAAGAAAACAATAAGTAAAAATCTGCAGTTTTCCTGAAAGGGTTTAGAGACCATATTCAAATTAAACGATACATGAACAAGGTAAAGCAAACCTCGGCCAAAAATGTGGCAAGGGAACATCTTAAGTTAGTTAATATAGCTATCCTTTCAGATATGTGAGCAGATGCAGAGAGGCATATATTCTTTATAGAAGAACCTTCAGCAACGCATCCATGTATCAGCTGAATTGTTCCTTCAATAAAAGCCTGTGGCCCTCTTTCAAGCACCATAAATTTAACTTTTTGAGCATTTGATCCCTGAAATCAGAAATGTCTGTTTGTATTATTTGTATATAACATCTATAGCTGTGTATATGGATACTTCAAAAACACAGCCAGAATAAACACACACATAAACAAATATAATAGATAAATGAAAAAAATACCAGACACCATGAAGTATAAAAAATAATGACAGATATCATAATCTATGGCGAAACACATCCAAAAGATCAAACCATTTGGTTTGACTTTTTATCTTTTTTCCTTTTGCTTTCCAGATAGTACTCATTCAACATTGTTTCTAGCTCTTTTTTTCAATAAAAGATTAAATTTTATTTCATAAGAAGCACTGTACAGTGAAGTGGACAAGTAATCTACCAAGAGTAGAATCTAAAGTTGTGTTGCTCATTAAAATATAATAAATTTCTCACCTCAGCCCTAGATTGCCAAAACTGCATGTTCTTCTGGATATTGTGCAGATTGGAGAAGATGTGCTCCAAAATATCATGTAGAACATCACAAACTCTAGATGCCTCTGTTGTTACCCTGCATGTTAAAGAACCAAACTTTTTACAGTTTTCATCTAACATGATCTAATAGTACATAAAAAATGGAATTCTCGTGTGGCAACTAAGTATGATATGGATGATCGAAAGAAATTTGAATCATATAATAAGGCGATGATTATTGGTAGACATTGACTGAAGCTTCATGTTTCAGTAGGAGGGCCAACTGTGAGGCGGCTACAATCTTTTTTTACAATTTTTATTAATGCTAAACAAGACTCTATTAACAAAAAGCCATTGTGCGGCACTGAGGAAAAGATTTCCCCCAAAATGAAAAACAAAACAAAACCCACAACCATCATCTACCTATACCAAAGGAACTACAAACTGTAACCAAAACAACACCAGCAGGCATGGACATACAACAGCAATCCAATTTGAAGAAAAAAAAAATTAATAAAAACAGTAAATGAGTTCTCCGTAAACTTGGATGACACCAATGTGAATTGATGGCTATTACATGTGGTTTAGGCGCAAATGCATAGGATCACGCACACTAAAGGCCCCACAGTTTGTAATATGACATGTTGCAAAACTATATTTGTTAAAAACCTAACTTAGAATTGGCAAAAAAAAAAAATTAATAACAAAAAACTCTACCATAAACCTCAGACTAAACAAAAATGGCCAAAAAGGTTGTGAGGTTTGAAGTAAACCAAAACCATGTTATTGCCTTAGAGGATAAGCGAATTCAACCCAAAGGGTTTGAGGTTGACATAAGCAATGGACCGGACCACCTAAATGCTATGTTCTGCTGTGCATGTCTAAATTTGTCGTGTTGAAATGTTGTGCCATTTACTATTAGCTATGGTTGAGTGACCTAGTAATTTAATTCTTTATGCAATTTACAATCCATAGGCCTAAAAATAGTTGAACTCAGACAGACTTAGCAATTTAAATAGGCTAATCACCGAGAAATTACTTAGGGTTTTGATTTTTCAACCATGTTAAGTGAAGCAGTCATAAGAGGTAGTTCTAGCACATAAAATCAACCAAGCATAACCGGAAAGATTCTTCAAATAGTCCTAGTGTGTCCTATTCACCCGTCTAACGCAATTCACACACAGTTAATATGTAGCATAAGAGCTACCACAGAAATTGTTAAACATTGAAAAATGATTATGTCTTTATGTGTATAAATATAATAATACAAACACTCAAAAACTACAATTTCCACGCGCATCAAAACTCCAACCAATATAACAAGTAAACTTCACATGTAACATCAAAAAGTGCATTTCACAAAACTGAGCTAATTTTCATTGTTCTTAAATGAATCCACGTTTCGCAACCAATAAAACATCATACAAAGCAAGGGACAGGACATAAAGAAGGTATTAACCATGCTGTCGATTCTCAATTGTATATATACATGCATACACTATCTCTGCAGCAAACAGAAGCAGAAAATTCATAACTTCAGCAAAAGGAAAAAAATAAAAATATTCCCCCTCCGTCAGTTTTGTTGGCAGCCAAAGACGGCTTAAAAATTGACAACAAAACAAAAAGTAAAGACAGAGAGGAGTAAGCGTACGGAGAGTATTGCAGTGAATTAGAAGGCAGCGGTAGGGGAAGACATGCTCGGCGTTTCCGTGATCTGCCACGAAAATAAATTGGAATTTTCCCGAGAAAATTGGAATCAGAAGAGGGGACGAAGCCCACTACTCGGTTCCAGAGACAGTTGGAGTAGAGCGAAATTAGGGTTTTTAGGCCCTTGTTTTCGTTCCCATCAGTTGCTGGAGCTGCAGGTACCTCCATTGCCTTGAAAGCTTTTTTTTTTCCTTCTTCTCACTGTATATTGCAAGCGGTAGAAGAAAGAGAGACAGAGAGTGAACAATGCATGAAACCGAATGCTGAACTTTGACCCATACATGGGCATTGGGGAACCGGGCCGGACCGCGATTTCAATGAAGCCGGGTTAACACCCAACTCCACGTGACCTGGGAGTGGCAATATTGTACACAAATTCGTTAACAAAGACACGAATTCGCACACACAAAAAATCAATATTCCAGTCATTCAAGTAGGGGCTTAAAAGGTTATGTCGTTAAGAATAGGGGCAATTTTGTAATTTTATATCTCTTTCTCTCCTTCCTTCTCTTCCTTCTCCCCTCCCCGACTTTTTGGGGTTTTTTTTTTCATTTTTTTTATTTTTATTTAATTCAATTTCTAATTTTAAATTAAATAAATGACTCGTGCTTAGCACATGACATTTTACTAGAAAATTCTATGAAATATGAAAAATTCGACCATAATCCACAATTGTTGTTCAATAGTTCAATACAATGGTTCAATAAATTGACCTATTTTGGCGTCTATTGAATTGTTTGCAGTTTTACTTGCAATTGTACAATTCAATAGCTTTAAATCAATAGTTATATATATTTACATGTTTTTTTACATACTCAATTAAAATAAAATGGATAAATTAAATAACACTAAGAAATTGTACCATTGAAATATTCTCGAAGAGATCTTTGAATATATTTAAAAAGAAAATTTAATTGCTGTTGTTCGTACCAAAATTAACATGGGTAATTTTCTATAGTTAAAAGAGCCAATCTTTGGTTAGGTGAAAAGCCCAAAACATCAAAAGCTCATTCTGCACTTGTGAACGCCCAAGTAAAAATTCAACGAAGCCCATTAGCCCTCCAGCCGCAAACATTGACCAAAACATATGGTCAACAAAGCGCTTCGGAGAAATCAGCGCATTGGACACAAGTGTTTGATGCTACATGTTTCTATTCAAATGCAGGCGCCACATCTCCTTTCGGACCGAAAGTGTTCAAAACAGTGCTTTAAGGAAATTCATCTCATGAACAAATCAAGGAGGATTTTCTTTCGAAGTTGGTAAAGCCACGGTTTAGTCTAATCATTGAAAATCCAGGCATGACCCACCAAATGGCCTTCAGCAAGTGGGAGAGCATAGTAAGTGGAAGCGGTTCCCACCACCATTAATGAGATTGCCACTGCATTTAATGCGGTATGGCTACTATTCCCATCAAAAGAGGTCTAACCCACTAGTGCTAAGTGCAGGGGAAGCCATTCCCACTACAAAAAAAATGTCTTTTTACGACGTAGATTTAATGACGCATTGAAATACACGTCATTAAATGTGATAAACTATGACGTGTTTTTAAAATGCGTCATTGAAGTGAGTTTATGACACTATTATCACAACATTCACTGGACGCGTCATTAAAATCATTTTCAATGACGCGGGATGTGTGTCATTGATTCTAGTACATTTAGACGGCGCATATCATACGTCATTAACATTGTGAATTTAATGACGTCTACTAGACATCATGAATTACTTGTACGACGACGCAGGATCCGCGTCATAGATGTACCTTATACGACGATGCAGGATCTGCATCATAGATATACCCAAATTTTTTCTTCAATTAACGATGTATTCTACACGTTATGAAATACTTATACGATGACGCAGCACATGCGTCATAGGTGTAAAAAAATTTAACGACGTCTATTCTGCGTCATAGATTTCTAATTTTTTTTTTCCCACAAATTTTTTTCGTGTGCCGCTCTTTTTTCACCAAAAATTTAAGTTTGGCGCGTGTCTATCTCCTCTGTCTCTCCCTATCCTCCACCTTCTACTCACTCCTTCATCTCTGTTGTCTCAACCTCTTCAAATCAAGAGATGCCTTCTGTCCCCCTCAGTCCTCTCTCTCTCTTCGACCATAGCCAAACCTCAAATTTCCTCCTCTGAAACACCCAAACCCTAAACGAGATGTAAATAAAGGCAAAGCTTTCCTCACAACCTAGCGCCTCCCTCAATCACGCAACCCTAATTTCATATCAGACAGGGGAAGGTTGATACTCCCCAGCCAACCACTTGCTGCTACCAACACTCTCCGACACCACCTACAGGTTTGACCTGTCATGTTCCAGTTTCAATCTTATTTTTCTATTTTCATTAAGGTTCATGTGTCATTAGTTGGGTTTGAGAAAATCTCTTGGAATTCTACTGTGGTCTATAGCAGGACTGCAACATATCTTAACTTAAATGAATTTGTTAACTAATGCTCACTTTTTGGTTCATAAAGATGGTGGAGAATTTTATTAGATTGTTTCCCACAGGTTATTGAAGACAATCCTAAATATTGGGAAGTGTTATCATCAGCACTGGCAGTTGGCTGGATTGAGATTGTGGTTTGTAGTTTTAAAGACCCTGTCCCTTTTTTTTCTAAATTTCTTTTCCTTCTATGTCCAGAGGTTTCTGTCTTCTGAATAGTTAACTAGTTATAGTTTCCAGTTATGAAAAGACTAATAGGTGCCGTTTGTTTTCATGCAGGTGAAAATGTTGTGGTTACATGGATCTTATCAATTCCATCAGCTTGGCAACCGTGAGGTTGGTGAGATATAGATTATAGATTGAACATGGATAGATGGTTTAGAATATCTTATAATGACTGCTACCTCCTTTTACTTTTTCACATGCTCATGTTCTAAGACTCTTTTCCATTGTGGCTGGTCACCAATTGCAACATACATATTTTAATATCCCATGTACAATTCCAATTATATACCTTCTTGAAGTTAGTGCTGAAATAACTGATATATTGATCAATTGTATTTTATCTGATGTCTGTCATGTGTGTAACTAGATAGACAGAGAATGGACTTGTAGAGACAGTTTCTGTTCTTATTTCAAAGATGCCACGCATGCGTCCTGAAGTAGAAGATGTTAGGTTAGGTGAATGCTACAAAGCAAAGCCCGATTTATCAAGGTATGTTTGAGCCTGTAAGGAAACGAGTGCTTCTTCTATATTCTGGCTTGTTCTACTATAATTTGCAACTTCAAGTTTTCTTGTTGCCTAGGCATGGGAGAAATGGAGAGGGAAAATTACTGAACTCAACTGCATTGCATTCTAGCTTCAATGTGATCATTGTCAAACCCGGGAGGGATTGAAAGATATGATACAAATTATGCTAGGAAACACTGACAATATCTGCAATGTAACTTGCCATTGGATATAGCTATTTATTTCTCACTTTCTCTATGTTAGGCCATTCACAGTGGTAATGCCTAATTACATTATCCTAATATTAGTTATTTTGCAGCTTTGGGCTTATATACGATATGAACTTATGTACTTGTCATCTCTTTGTAATACATTATCATGTGTAGCTGTTGGACTCTGAAGTAGACAACTAATTTATTTTCTGAAATCAAGGTCTTGAAAGCATGTATAGCCTAGCCCAGAATTGCATGCAGTTGAAACCAATGTCTAGTGGCCATGGGTTGATAGCAATTATTATTGGAATCCTTGGGGAAAATACTGAGGTAAACAGTTTGGGTTAGACACTGATAGTATACAAATTCATTTATTTTGTCCATTTTTTTCTTCTATAAAAATCTTTTGGGTGCTTGCAAATGGTACAGGTTATCTTAGCGGAATGCTCCAGAGCATTTGGGCATTTGCTTCTATGTTCTCTTGCAACTGCATGTATTTCAGCATTTGGTCTTTCAAAAAGCTGTATAATGTTTCCCCACCTTCCATCCCCCATTTTCCCCAAACCCACCAATTGTTGTAGAAGTTTAAGTGGCTTTTGAGATTGAAAATTTTGAATGTGTGACTGATTTTCTATTGAAATGTAACTCATCATTGCTTGTAATAGGATGGTTGCCCATGCCATTGAGTTGTTGACCACTGGGAGTGATGAAGCAGAAATTCTTCTACAGGAAGAATGCCATAGCTTAAGGGGAATTAGTATAGCAGAGTTACATCGACTTGTCTATGCTCAAGTTCTATCATCACATCCATTGACTTAGCAAGTGAGTGCAATTTAGATATTTCTAGATTGTTACGATTCATGATCTTGTGGCTTTCAGCTTTTCATGTTTGGTGTTATTGTACTCATGAGTCTTCATAATCAAATATAAACTTGTAGGCATTTAAAATTTCTAGCCTTGCACACTGAGACACCAATTTTATATTCTATATTTTTAGTATTGATGATTCTTGGTGGCTGTCAGCTGAAATGCCTATCAATTTTCTGTTTCACGTGCTCTTTGTTTCTTTTGATATTGAGCTGGTAAAACTCACAGTGCACGCACTAAAGATGCTGACAGTTTGATGCTCTCTATGTCTTGCTGAATAATTTGTTATCTCTACCATTTGTCGCCTTCTTGATTATTCTGTTTGATGAATGGGAATATGTAATAAGCGTGTAAGCTTATGCTTCTAATTTTAAGTTAGACATAACTTTATGCCCTTTTCTTCTTGGAAGCACATTTAGTTCACTTCTTCTACCTAATGCTTTGGTTTCAATATGCAGGGATGTAATCAAATTTCCTATGTTTTGGGTCATTGTAACAGCTAGTGGATTGCTTGGACTTGCCATCAGCTTCACCTCCATGTGGTTTTTACATCAAACTGGCCCCACTACCTATAGGTAATTTTTGTTGTATACTTGAGCTCAAAATGAACTTTCACGAGTATCTATATAGGCACTTCTGATGTTCTTCTGCTTTACAGTCTGGTGGGTTCCTTAAACAAGATTCCGATCTCGCTTTCCAGTTTAGTCCTATTCAAGGTGCCTTAGTCTACCAAACCTCTTCAGTATACTATTTGGTAATCAGCATAATCACTCTGTAGACAATGAATACCAGTACTGTGACTAATTTTAATGAAATTTATTTGTATTTACAATTTGTGAACTTAATGCAGGTATAAACTCTTTCAAGTTTTTCATGGCATACAAGGGGTCTTTTATGATCAATGATGAGCTTCGGCTACAAGCATTCAAAAAGTGCAAGTCTCTTGGTGCATTAGCTATGGTTCATGCAGAAAATGGAGATGCTGTATGTGAAGGACAGAGAAGAATGATAGAACTTGGTATTACTGGTCCAGAGGGACATGCTCTTTCAAGGCCCCCAGTGGTAATTATAGTAACAGATTCATGGTGCAAACATAACTTGGATAAGATGAAAGTGTGGTGTTTCTTTTCCTGTTGTGCAAACATAACTTTGATATTAATTAGTAATTATTAAATGTGCATCATCTCCCTTCACAAAGAGCATTTGTTATGCTGTAATATTTAATGCCTCTATGCATTGCCTTGTAGCAACCTTAACATAATAGTTATTAATCTTACAATTCATTAGTACTTTCCAATTCATTAGTACTATATATTTCTTCAGTTTTGTTTAATATTAATTGTTGTTATATTTATATATTAATATATTTTTGCTTATTAAAATTGGTGGGTTAAATATACATATTATATATTTTTTTTAAAATAAAAAAAGATTCAACGATGTTTAAAATATGTCATCAAAAGTATTTTAATGACGTTAGAAAAACGTTGTGAAGTTCAATGGTGTCCAGCTTGCGTCATGGAAAATCCTAAACAATGTTGTCAAACCAAACGACATACTATTAATGACGCTGGGCCCGCGTCATTGAAAGAGGTTTCCATGATGCGTATGAAGTGTCATTGTTTAAAAAACTTTACATGACCCCCCCATTAGACGACGCGTGTCGCGACGTCTCAACCGCGTCATTAAAAGTGATCCATGGCGCAAATCAGACGTCATAGAAAGGTTTTTCTGTTGTTGTGTCCTATGATTTTCTGGTTCAAATCAACTAGCAAAATCATACCATTACACACCATGAAATCTTCACTTTGAATTCACATACTCTTAGATTGCTCTATTATCGCCTATTAGGGTTGAATTGAAGGCCCGAGGCCCGTTATGTATTTTTTATGCCTGTTGGCACTTGGGATGTATTATTCTGTTGTTTTCTGACAAGTTCAAATTTTGGTAAAGTCCATATTTCAGGGGAGACTCTGCCCGATTTTCGGCAGAAGTCTCGGCCCCTTTTTCAATTATTTCGAGAAGAGGGTTTCTTTTTAGGATGTGGGCCTGACATGCGCTGATGTCGAAACGTCAGCAGGGTCTGGCATGGGTTCCGGGGTGGAATTCGGGTCTGGTCCTATCACTTCTCTTAGCAAAACAGACTTTTGTTGTACACATATTTGAACAACTTACAGCAGAAACAATATACTTTGTTAACATCTTTTGAGTACACTAGCCATTTTGTATCCTAACTCCCTCCATTTGGTAACCTACTTGTATATTAATATGAAAAATGCCCAGAGAGGCCATCCACAGGAAACTTGAGATTACTTTCTCTTATTGGACCTTTTTCTACTAAAATATCCTTTGTTTTGTTATCAATCCTACCCCCAAGCTCTTGGATCATAGATATTCAAAACATGACATTTGTTCTTTTTTATTTTCATTCTCAATTAGTTCATCAATTTCTCTCAATTCTACCTCATTACTTTCATTTTCCATAGGATCACCAACCTGTTGATGCAGATCATTGTTATCATTTTCTTATTGATTACTTGGTTGTTGTTGTGATTCATTAACTAAATCATGAACTGAATCTTCAGTTGAAGAACCAGTTTTAAAACATTTATCAAGAGCTCCTTTTTGAGTTTGAATAATTTTTTCTAATTTTTTTCCTTCTCTTTCTTTTTTGACTTCCAGACTCATGTTTCCTAAGTAACATTTTTCTACTTCAAGAAAGTAAAACATATAGCAAATTAACCAATACCCTACCAATATTAAAAAATTAAATTTAAACAACAAACAAAGAGCAATAAAACATGATTTATGCACATATATAATTTTGAGAATTCCACTCTCCACTGGACCTTGTTGATGCAAATATGTAATGATTTAATTTAATTTTTTAAAAAAATCAAAAATATGATTTAATTAAAAAAACGTCAAATCATATTTAATTTTAAAAAAGTAAAAAATCTGATTACCTTTTCAAGAGTTAATCCTCGTCAATTCATCTCCTCTCTTCGTTACCATCAATCTTAGAGAAATTTTAAGGAGGTGGGTGCGAATTGAATCTTTAGGGTTAGAAATATGAGATGATAAGACTCTATCTTTCAACCTTGGAATTGACCAAGAATAGCGAAAATCAAAGAGCATTTCTGTATATTTCTCAACATGATCGTACAATGGCTCCCCAATTGGTATTAAAGCCACCGACGAGGTTACAACAATAATTCCCAACTAAAACTTGACACGTGGCTAACTGACTAACCAAAACTGTTTTACAGTTTGCCCCAATTCCTATCATTACCCCTCCCTTTGAAGCTAAGTTTGCAAGTATTGGAAACTTATTAGAACAAAAACAGAGGTGCTTAAGAACATAGTAGGACTCATTTGGAACTGAAACCAGCTTTAATCTGAGCAATGAAATCTGGAAATCTGGCCTTGAGGTCATTGTAATCCTCCTAAGTGGCATCCTCTATTGTGTGACCCTTCCAATGCACTAAGACATCCACCCTTGCAGCATTGCCTCGTTTGACCAATTTCCTTTCCACAATAGCCAATGGTTCACCTTGCACAATACCATCTTCAGTAATTCGAGGTAATGTCAAGGAAGGAGTCACTTGAGTTCCCAAATGCTTCTTCAAACAAGAGACATGAAATACTGGGTGGATCCTACAACCAGCAAGCAACTTGAGTTTGTAAGCCACTGGTCCCAATTGCTCCAGTATCTCATAAGGTCCATAAAATATGGGTAAGAGTTTATGGTATGAGTGAGCAGCCAAAGACTGTAACCTGTAAGGGACCAACCTCAAATACACCATATCCCCAACCTAAAATTCCCTTTCCGAGCGATGTTTATCAGCTTGAGTCTTCATTCGATTCTGCACCATAATGAGATTAGACTTCAGTAAAGTCAACATTCGATCTCTTGCAGCCAAGCTTTGGTCAACATTGGCAAATCTTGTAGTGCTTGGCTTGTTATACGGTGTAACAGTTGGTGGGGGCTGACCATAAACAACTTCAAATGAGGTTAACTTGGTTGATGTATGGTAGGATGTATTATAACTAAATTCTGCCTAGGACAACTAAAACAACCATTTCTTTACTTGAGCTGCAGCAATGCATCGTAAGTAGGTCTCCAAACACTTATTAACAACTTCTGTTTAGCCATCAGTTTGTGGATGGTAACCAGAGCTCATCCTTAAAGCTACATCATGCAATCGAAAGAATTCTTTCCAGAAATCACTAACAAATATTGGATCCTGATCACAAACAATAGAGCTAGGCATACCATGTAACCTAAACACATGATCCACAAAGATTTGAGAAATGGTGGCAGCTGAATAAGGATGGGATAAAGCAATGAAATGTGCATACTTGCTCAGACGATCAACTACTACAAAAATGACAGATTTTCCTTGGCAAGGGGTTAGACCAACAATCAAATCCATTGAGATGTTAGTCCACACCTTATCTGGTATAGTCAAGGGTTGCAATAATCCAGCATGAGTCACTATTTCATACTTGTGTTGTTGACAAGTGTGACATTCAGCAACCATTTTTTGTACATCATGTTTCATACCTGGCCAATAAAAACTCCAAGATGGCCTTTGATAAGTCTTCAAGAAGCAAGCATGACCAGTTGTAGGTACTGAGTGATGAGCAGCAAAAACTTTGGTCATCCAAACCTAATTAGGACTGAGCACTATTCTGGAGTTATATTTGAGGAAACTGTCTGTAATCCATGCACATTCTCCAAGTGATATCCTTCTTCTTGACCAACAAAACATGAGAAGAAAAAGGACTATGATTGTTCCTGATAAATCCAAAATCCAGCAGCCCTTTGACACACTTTTCAATTTCGGACTTTTGAAGTGGTCCATAAGCATATGGGCGAATACTTGGTGGTTTACAACCTGAAATCAGAGGAATCCGATGATCATGTTCTCTCACAGGAGGTAGAGTAGTTTGTGTACCAAAAATTACAGAAAAAGAATCCAACAAGGCTTGCAATTCTTGCTGTTGTGGTGAGGATAAATCACTTGCAAGCTTGTCCATATATTCTCACCCTCTACAATACAGAGAATCACTCCATAACAACCTGAAAGCAGCAACTTGTCCATCTGATGGCAAGAAATAGGATGTGGAGGTTGAGGCTTAGAACTGGATAAACAAATTTGCTCATTCCCCTGCCAAAACTTCATAGTTAATCATTCAAAGTCCCATAAGATTGGACCAAGAGTTCGCAACCATTAGACCCCTAACACAATGTCACAGCCACCTAATGGTAAAGCAAACATATTGGAGGTATAGACATAATTCCCTATGGCCAAGGGTAACCCAACTCTCAACCTGTCCACCATCAGCTATCATGACATCACAAATATGAGACTGATCTAACTTCCAACCCAACTTCTTAACCATGCCCATATCGATAAAATTATTAGAGCTTCCAGAATCTAATAATACCACAACAGGACAATTCTTTATTCAAGCAGTGAGTTTCATAGTCTTAATAGCAATAGGGGTAGGAGTACCATAGAAAGCACAAGCTGTGATACAACAAGCATTCACCTCAGCTACCTGTTCAATTTGTTGCAATTGTTGAACTATGTCCTCTTCCTCAAAGCTATTATAACCCATATCCACCAACAAGATTTGTTTCCTAGCACACTTATGACCCCTCACAAATTTTTCATCACAATAAAAACAAAGATTATTCTGCCGTTTATATTGAATTTCCTCATGGGTTAATTTCTTGATAGGCATAGCCTTCCTAGGAACAATTTCACTATTAGCAGGAACTAAATCATTTTGTATGGGTAAAAGAGGCAATCTTGACTTAAAATTTCCAAAAGAATGCACATACCTCAACTTTTGGAGTTTAGCATCCACTTCATGAGCAAAATTCATGGCCTCATGAACTATAGCAGGACGAAGCAACTTGACATCATGCTTGAGTTCTTCCCTTAATTACCAATGAAACAGCTCAATCGAAAATTTGGACTAAGATCTCGGATTTGAATTGCCAAACATCGGAATTTAGAGATATAATCCTTTAAAGAACTGGTTTGACGAAGCTATACAATGACTCTGCAAAATCCTCAAACCCATGAGAGCCAAATTCTCTGCAAAAGGCCCTGGTAAAATCTTCCTACTTGGACAAAGAAGAAGCACATTTCTCTCATTGATACCATTGTAAAGCCTCATGATCCAGATGGAAAGAAACCATTTTTACCTTTTTCTGAGATGGCACCAAAAAATAATCAAAATACTGCTCCGCCTTGTTAACCCATTCAATTGGATCATCCCCATCGCTGAATTTGGGAAATTCCATCTTAACAAAGGGCATACGATTCTCAAAAAGAAAACCCCTTTTCCTCTCACGGTGATCTCTCTCTCCCCGTTGCCGAAAGCCGTCCCCATCGTCATCGTTAGATAGATGCCAAAGGGGATGATTAGAATCTTCACGATGAGAATCAATTGAATCAAGACGTTTATTAATTGATGCGAACTTATCCTCAAGAAGACGTTGAATGGCTTCTAAAATGTGTTGGTTTTTGGAATTAGAGGCTTCGAGCACAGAAACACGAGCTTCCATTGTTACCGAACGAGCACAAACACGAGCACCGGTCATACACTAAAGGAACAGCTTAGAGGATCAATGGCCTGATACCAATGATAAGACTCTATCTTTCAACCTTAAGAATTGGCCAAGAACAGAGAGAATCAAAGAGTATTTCTGTATATTTCTCAACATGATCGTACAATGGCTCCACAATTGGTAATAAAGCCACCGACAAGGTTACAACAGTAATTCCCAACTAAAACTTGACATGTGGCTAATTGACTAACCAAAACTGTTTTACAGTTTGCCCTAATTCCTATCATGAGAAAAGAGGTCTTCAGATTTGTGTGAGAGAGAGAGAGAGAGAGAGAGAGAGAGAGAGAGAGAGAGATGTTGCAAGTGAGGTAGAAAAAGAAATACCAATCTATAAAAAGAGAGATCTTGGATGTATTGGAAAGAGAGGAAGCACGGTCTTGGTCTTGGAAGAGAAAGCCTTTTTTTTTTCTATCCCCTATGTGGCCAGCTTATTCAAATTTTTATTTTAGATTTGGGCCAATATAATATATATATAATTTGGGGCCCCTTATTGGAGGCCTATGGCCATCGCACTTCGTGCATACCCTCAGGGTCGGCCTTGCTCTTAAGAGTTTGAGTGCTAAATGGGCCGAAAAAATAATCGGGGAAGTTCGATTAGCTTAGTTCCCACCAGGGGAACGATTGAACATCCTTGAAAAAAAAGTGTATGATAAGTGTACAAAAAAGCATAATATCGCGATTGATGATGTGCTATCTAGTAGAAAGTCTAATAATTTTGGCCAACAAATGTTTTATGGGTGGCCCAACTTCTCAAGAAGTTCGGAGAAAATGACACATGCAGCTCCTCCCACTACAAGTGAAAGAGTGAGCCTTCCTCCTGGAACTAACTGTGGCAATGGCAATTTCATAGCTGGAGATGAACTTGAGTACCTATCTGACCAAGACATTGCAGCAGGAAAAATTCCAAACAGCACCAACACTAACAAAAACACAAAATCAAACTTCATTCAAAATGAGTAAAAGTAATGGTTATATGCATCCAAAAGTACAAATATATATAAAAAAACACTAAACTGGAAAGCTACACCACAACATACCTACATAAGTTCCAGCAAAGTCCAAGGCTTTGAAGAATATTTCTGGGTCTAGCAAAGACAGCACAATTGGTGGAACCAACGTCATTGTGTATGGCAGAGATCGGCTCTGACCAGCCGGAAGTTTCAGCACTGAGTATTCGGAAATTGACATTGGATGTTAGATAAGCATACCTCTCTATACAAGTAGATAAGCACGGTGGCTTAAGTATATAAGCATGCATAAACATATTTACAGTGGCTTAAGGAGAAAAAGCCCATTCTCAAAAGGATTTATGATAGAAGTAGGTAAAAATGCACAATGGGAAAAGGAAGAAAAAAAGGCTGAATTACATTTTTGTTCCACTTTGGTCCTAGCCATTTCAATTTTGCCAATTTTAGTTGTTTAATTTGTTATGTTTCCTATTTAGATCGGTGCACTAGATACTAAGTTATATCAGGTTTTGATAAGAGTTTAAATTAGGTTATACCTTGAGGCCCAAAACCTTGTGGAATAAGGAAAGGTTTTGAGGCCTATTAAGGAGTCCTATTTGTTTCCTTATTTGCGTGAACCGTTGCTTGGTGGGCTTGAAAGATTAAACAAGTCGGCCCTCGGTGATGAGTAGAGACGACTTGACCTAGCCTATATAAGCTTAAAGCCCTGCTCTCATCAAACACGTTCTCTACCCTAATCTCATCATAAAGAGAGAGCTGAAACAGATTCTGAGAGAGAGCAGAAGTCTTGAGCCGTTCCTGTTCTTACTGGGATTGTTGCTGCTGCGTTTGAATGAGTTTAGAGGTCGTGCGCTCAAGATAGATGGTGACAAGTATGTCTACGTATTTCAGTTTTGTGTGAAAGATCGTGAACACGCATATAAAGAAAATCTAACAGTTGGTATCAGAGCTTAAGGTTGTTCACACACACTGAGATCGTTTCAAGCATGCCTATTATGATTTCATAACTATTTATGCCATGATGAGTTTTTGGTTATGTTTAAAATTTGAAGATAGATTAAACATGCTTCCTAAATATCAAGAACATTAAAGAATCTAGAAAAGCATGTTTTAATTCGATTTTTCATATTTTCAAAACTTTAAACACGTTTTTGACCTACTAGATGACCTTAAAACCCTAAAAATGCCCATATGTCACAGCAAAGCTGTGAGTTACATTAATTAGGTCATTGCTTATTCGTAAAGGTATTTTGAGTCAAAAAGGACACGAAGAACCCCTAAAGCACTGTTCACAGCAGAAATACTGTTCACATCAAAAACACTGTTCATGGCAGAATTACTATTCACTGCAATATTATGGTTTTTTGTTGAATTGTGTTTGGTTGGTTATTTTTGTGCTAGATAGGTGCTTGATTTTGTTCTGAGAATCAACAAATTTTTCATAAAAAAACCAAACCTAAATATTCAAACCACTACTACAAATCTGTTAATAGACTACACTACATAAGCATCGGGCAAATAAATAAACGATGCCATTTCAATAATAGGCATCGGACGATAAAAAAACAGAGTTTTAAGTACATAAAGACATCGTCACTTAAAACTGCTGATGCCTTTTATAGTTTATATAGCATCAGTGTAATTTAACGATGATGCCTATTACACGTTTTAGCATCAACGCCGTAAAATACTGAAGCCTATTACATTTTTTTTTTGTTTTCCGCAGGGATATTAGTTAGCGTTTTTCTTCCCAAAATGAAAGTTTCGCTAAGTATAGTTTCCCTCTTTCAGATTTCACAATCCCTCCTCTTCTACCCCCTCAAACTTTCATCTCTCTCATCTCGATGTCTCTACTCTTTTTGTTTACTCAATTCATCACTCTTTCAACTCATCTGTTTCTCTCTCTCTCTCTCTTTCTCTCCCTCAACTCTAGTTCTCTGCTCTCTCTCTATCTGTCTCTCTCAAATCTGTATGCGATACAAACCCCTAAATTCTCAGCCACAATTGAACTAACGCCCAATCTGTGTTAGGAACGAATGCAGGCATCGTTCCCAAAATACAAACCCCCAAAATCTGTGTTAGGAACGAATGCAGCAGGCATCGTTCAGAGCCAAATACAAACCCTAAAACTCCCATACCCAATCAACGAAAACCGTATTCTTCTTGTTGTTTGACTCTGTGTTTGTTCAATTTGAAGAAACCCTAACAAAAGGTAAGCATTTTTTTTAATCTAAATTTTAATTTTACACATCAATTTCTTTAGCTTCCAGTCATTTTTGCTTATCCTCTTTGTTGGGTAGTTTTGAGATGTAATTTGGACTTCTTATTTAATTTGATTTGAAGAAATGCTTTGCTTGCTCTAAGAGATAATGATGAATTGATATAAACCCAAAAGCAATAATATAAGGGTGTTGCAGTACTAAAGCTAGATTGAAATTCTTTGGGGGTAAGAGAAAAGGTTTAGTGTTGGGAAATTGTGCCATGATGGCAATTTTTTGGGTAATTTTGGGGGAAAGGTTTAGGTAGAGCAAGAGGAAAGGTTTAGGTAGAGCAGCTTTAGGATCGTACCCGAGTCTGGTCATATCCTTGGGTGTTCGTTTGAGTTGATGATCATGACTGTATACGCCCACACATGGATTGTTTATGTGTTAAATTTCCTGATTGTGACAATATGATAAGTTATAAATTCTTTTGCAAATCCATATATTTAATTGTTAGTTGAGGGGTTGAAGCTTTAGAGTTTAATAAGTTAAAAGAACGTAGCCTGTACTTTTCCTTTCTTGATGAAATGAATATAGCCTATAAAAGGAAGAAAGATAAATACTATTTTTTTTCTTTTGTTGGTAGAAATTCTGATTGCCAATAATGCTGCTATGAAATTATTTTTATACAATTATTGTTGTTTTTCATACAAATGATAGTCTAAATTACTCTATCGTTGTTAGATTCCCGAGTAAATCTTATTGTTGAGTAGGGAAGAAATGAAAATTATATAAAACCTCTCGGACGGAATAAAACTTCAAATATTATTGTAGCAGCATACACACTTTTATGTTTCTCAAAGTTCAAATATCATAACTAAATATGCGATAATGCCACCAAAGTCTTGTTTGAGTGATCGAAGTGCTTTTGGAATTGGCTATTTATGTGTCCTGATTAACTTCCATGTCTTCAATTTCAGGGATTTGGGCAACTCTAACATTTATGGGAGTTCGGGGCCTGAGCTTAAGGAGCTGAAGCACCTATAGTACTTGTATGTTTCATTTTCTCATATGCTGCATTTGGTTTAGTCCCAAATGGCATAGGTTGTATTTTTTTGGATGCTTAGAAAAGAGAGTGCTTGTACCCAAAAAGAGGATAAGCAAATAAAACTAAAGAGAGGGTCCTTGTAACCCAAAAGAAACTAAAATTGCATACTTAATTGATCGATTTTGAAATTTTATTTCAGGGAATCGCTTCAAGAAGCCAATTGGGAGCTTGTTCACAATTGTTGCTGCTGCAGGCTTACTTTTTTTTTAAGGTAAATTGAACAGTACAACTTATTTTGTTTTTTCTTGAATGTTTATTAGAACCTTTATTGCATAGTATATAATTTTTCTGTTCAAACTACACGAGGTTTGGTTAGATTTATTTTTTTCATGCCATGCCATGAAATGAATATGCAAATCCATATTTTGAATAACATGTGTAGTCTTATTTAGTCTTCTTTGAAATTGCTTTCTTGTGTAATTATGAAAGGTGTATGATGAAGTTAATGGAATAGGGAAGGACCCATTGAATTAGTTAGACTATTAAAATGTGGACTTAAATTAAGGTTTTGTTACTTTCATGTCTTCATTGTTTTTATAAATTTCATATTTATAAGGGGGATGGATAAATCATGGATGCATGTGGATAGAAGAAGTAAAGAGTATGAAGAAGGGGTTGAAGAATTCTTAAAGATTGGATTAATGAATGCTAGTGATCACAATTGCATTAGATGTCCATGTAAAAAATGTGGGAATACTTTGTCAAGAAGTGTTAGAGTAATAAGGGAGCATCTATACTTCAATGGTGTTGACGAAACCTACAAGAATTGGATATGGCATGGAGAACCTCTCTCATCAAATGGAGGTACAAGTATAAATCATGACTCATGCGAGGAAGAAGAATCGAAACCGGTGGATGACTTTGTATGTGAAACAATGGAAATGTTCGAAGATGCTCTCGAAGGGTTTTGTGAAAATCCAGAAAAATTTAAGAGGTTTGTTGAGGAGGCAGAGAAACCTTTGTATATTGGTTGTGGTACCCACACCAAGTTATCAGCATTGGTAAGATTGTACAATCTTAAAGCAAGGCATGCATGTACCGATTCATGTTTCTCAGATATGCTAATTGAGTTTGGTGATATGCTTCCAAAACCTTATGAGCTGCCCAATTCTCTTTACGAGGCAAAGAAGACATTAAATTTGTTGGGATTGAAATATGAAAAAATACATGCTTGTTGTAATGATTGTATATTGTATAGGAAGAAATACCGTGATGCATCAAGCTACTTAAAATGTGGCCTATCATGGTGGAAGGTAAATAAGAATTTAGAAGAAAAGATTGGCGTGCCGGCAAAGGTCTTATGGTATTTGCCTCATATCCCAAGGATCAAACGAATGTTTAAGTCTATTGAAACGTCCAAAAGTTTGACTTAGCATGTTGATGATCAAATAATGGATGGAAAGATGCGTCATCTAGCAGATTCTCCATCATGGAAGCTAGTCGACCATAAGTGGCCAGATTTTGCACTTGAGCCAAGAAACCTTAGGCTAGCACTTTCTTCCGATGGGATAAATCCACATAGCTCTCTAAGTAGCAAATATAGTTGTTGGCCTGTGATTTTGGTCACTTATAACCTTCCTCCTGAGTTGTGCATGAAGAGGAAGTTTATGATGTTAACGATGTTGATTTCTGGTCCTAAACAACCGGGAAATGATATAGATGTGTACTTGGAGCCTTTAGTCGATGATTTGAGAACATTGTGGGATGGAGTCGATGGAGTGTATGATGCTTATCGAAAGGAATCTTTCAATTTGGAAGCTATCCTATTATGGACAATCAATGATTTCCCAGCATATGATAACTTGTCTGGGTGCACTACAAAAGGATATTATGAATGCCCAATATGTGGTGAAGAGACATATGCGGAGAGGTTGAAACATGGGAAAAAAAATGGCATTCACCAGACATAGAAGATTCTTACCACGTCATCATCCATATAGGAAACAAACTGAAGAATTCAATAGTAAGGTTGAACTTGATCTGGCACCAACACCTCTCACGGGGGAGCAAGTATTTGCAAATGTTGAGAACATCTCTTGTGAGTGGGGGAAGATGCGTAAACCAGTTGAACAAGGTTGTCCTAAATGTTGGAAGAAAAGATCAATTTTCTTTGACTTGCCTTATTGGAAGTCCCTTCATGTAAGACATTGTCTTGATGTTATGCACATTGAGAAAAATGTATGTGAGAGCCTATTTGGTACATTGTTACACATTAAGGGGAAAACAAAAGATAGTGAGGAAGCTCGTTTAGATCTTGTTGAGAAGGGATTAAGGACTAACTTGGCACCACAAGTTGGGGAAAAAAGAATGTTTCTAGCTCTTGCTTTGTGTGCATTGAATAAGAAAGAAAAAAAATTCAGTCTATAAATCTTTGCTTGATATTAAGGTACCGCATGGATATTGTTCAAACATAAGAAATCTTGTATCCATGCAAGAGTTGAAGTTGGTTGGTCTTAAGTCACATGACTGTCACATATTGATGCAACAAATGTTACCGATTGTTCTTCGTAATGTGCTGCCCAATCATGTAAGATATGCGATAACTAGGTTTTGCTTCTTATTCAAAGATATATGCAATAAAGTGGTTGATGTACCTAAGTTAGGTAGAATGCAATCTGATGTCGTTGCTACTTTGTGCTTGCTAGAGCAATTTTTTCCTCCATCATTCTTTGACATAATGGTTCATCTAACAGTGCACCTCATTAGAGAAGTGTGCTTGTGTGGACCAGTTCATTATAGATGGATGTACCCATTTGAAAGGCACATGAAAGTTTTGAAGGGTTATGTGAAAAATCGTACTCGTCCGGAGGGTTGCATTGTTGAACGCTATATCACTAAAGAATGTGTTGAATTCTGCTCATAGTACATTTCAGATTTAAACGCAATTGGAGTTCCATCATTAGATATGGAACGAGAAAATACAAGTTATAGATTTGTACTTGAGACATTAATTATATATCTTTGTCATTTGACATGCATAGCCAATTTTATATTTCTATTGCTTTATTCAGATCAGATATAGGGAACTTATGTTTGCATACAAAATTAATCTCAGGTGCCTGAAAAATCTGCAGAGTGTTATACTTTCTACCCCAAAGAATTTAAAAGAAAAACAAGGACTTATTCAAAAACCGATTCCAGCTTGAGATGGGCCCAAAGAAGATTGATAAGGGGGAAAAAAATAAAGGCGAGGATCAAATGGAAGTGGAGACACGAAGGGACACTGATAAGGGGGCCAAAAAGAAAGGCAATGAATAAATGGAAGTGGAGAATCCAAGGTATAGTGATGAGTCTGTAACGAAGACAACTATTACCACTTCAAGTGGGGCAAGAAAGAAACGTGGGCCCACATAAATGCATCATATTCAGTTAAAGAAGATTAAACGGAAAAACTTGGTAGTAGAATATGATAAGAAAGGGCAGCCACATGGGAAAATAGCAAAACTAATGGCATCCTACACGGGTCTTTTGGCTTGAACCAATGTGCCTATCAACATTGACTCATGGCCTAATGTGGCAGATACTGACAAGGAAAAAATATGGACAGAGCTTACGGTAATATTCACTTGCCTATGTAATAATAAATTATTGAAATCTCTATGTGATAGTTAAATTTTATTATATTTTCCTTGTGTACCTACTTTATTTTGGGTCTGGTTTTTTATTTTTAGTTTCTATAATGAACCATGTTTGTGTTTGTATGCATGAAATGCACAGGATTAGTCTGGAGGGTGTTAGGCTACTTGTTTCTTTGTCATATTTGTTTCCAATATGTTGTGACTTAGCCAACTTTGACCCTTTGTATGATAATCATATTAGTTTCAAGCCTACAGTTTTCTGTTATCCTCTAAATCTAAGTTACATTTGCTTTGTTTATAGCCGGTATTCGATGTAGCTCCGAAATTGAAAAAACATATATTTTCTTCCGCATCAATCAAGTGGAGGCAATTCAAGTCAAAGTTAACAAATGACCACATATGGCCAAACAGAGATGATCATGAAGCACTACAAAATCCACCAACAATGTATGACTTCATCCTCAAAAAACATTGGCAGTCCTTTGTAATTTCTCGATTATAAGAGGGATCGCAGGTATGTATAGTGTGGCTTAGTAGCTTTGTTTTTATTTAAATAATTCTTATATCAAATACATCTAAGTTCTTGTCTGATATGCATACAGAAAATCCATGAAGAACAAAAAGAGAGGTGAGAAAAGTGTAGATTCCATAGAGTTGGTTGTAAGGGGTATTCTGGATATTTGGAAGAATTAGTAAGTTGATTTTCAATTACTAAACTTTGCATATGGAAGCTTGTTAAACTGGAACAATTTCATTTATATTTGTGTATAAATAGATAGAGAAGAATGAAATATCTGCGGATGGGGAAATTGATCGGGCTGAGTTATGGAAGAAAGCCCATGAAGATAAAAATGGCTTGATAATTGATGAGGCGGCAGCCAAGGTGGCTGCAAAAATTGTAAGTATATATGTTTTCTAGGTACAATTTTGTACTTCCCATCAAAATACTTGATATTACATTGTTGCTATCAATTACATAGCTCTTGTTTTGATGATATAGGATCAGCTCATGATGGAGAAAGAGCAAGGCCTTATTTCGACCTCGAGACGTAACGATGTCCTAACTATGGCATTGGGGATGCCTGAACATAGTGGAAGGGTTAGAGGTATTGGTGGTTTTGTCAAGCCAAACCAATTCTTCAACTTGCCTAGGAAAAAGAGGGAGACTATTTCGAAGGAGATGTTAAAACAACGAAACGACTTGTTGGAGGAGACTAGGAAGATGCTACATGAGCAGCAAGCAAAATATGAACCTTCTCAAGCTAACCTTGAAGTCCAGATTGCATAATTAAGGGTGCAAATTGTTGGCAAACCAATGGCTTCCCCAAATGCAATAGAATGTCCTATCACATCCGAAACAGCATCAACCAACTTGCACAAAAAAAGTGTACAAGAGGTTGAAGAAGTGGAGGAAGTTCATATTAAGAATAATTGCGCTTCTATGAAGGTAATAAATTATGTTGATTGTATTCTTCAATGATATTCATTTTATATAATTTGAAGTAAAATTTGTAATTTTGCTATCGTTCTTTATGTTTCTTAGGGTAAAAAGTGTCGATTGGCAGTGGGCTCGAAGGACAATTTAGTTGCATTTGCCACATTAATTGACCATGATGTGTCCAATGATTTGGTTCATGGTGTTCGTATTGGTGATGACAACATGCAAGTAGTTATTGATGCATCCATTCAAGAACCTGCTCCACTTCCCTTCCCGGTTAAAGGAGAGTTGGAAGTAGTTGACCAAGCTGTTGGTTCTCATGTAGCTTGGCCAAAGAATCTTGTCATTTTTTCGAAGAAAGAGGTAGCCAATAATTAACTAATGGTTATGTGTTAACCCATTTCTGTTTCGTAGTTTATGACCAAATCATTTACAAGTTCATTTGTTGTAGAAAAAGAAGCTATCAACAAAGGAAATAGTAGCAAAACGATTGTTCAAGGCTACTATAGAAGGCCTGCCAGCATCATGTAAAGTTTTATTCCACTATGCCAATCGCATGCTGCAGTCTGGTGAAACAATTCAAGTGTTGCTGGAAGATGAAGTACTTGGTGTTGAGAAGATGGTGTATATCCTACAAGAGGATATTTTGGCTTTCATGCAAATGAAAGAAATAGGACAAAATATTATTGTCACTTACATAGGGTAATATTGATTGAATTATAGTAAATTGTCATTGCAATTTAAAGCTTAAAAAAATTTATAAGTATGATGACTAATATTGTTTATAATTCCTACTTTTGACAGGTACCTCTATACTGGATCAAACTTCAAAATATGGGCGTTTGATTTTAAAGATATTCTCGGAATGAATGAGATCGATTATGATCTCACTCATAATTAAGTTTAATTCAAGCTAGCCATTTCGCTTATGTATCTTGTAGTACAACTCTGAGAGCTTAGGGAAAAGGAAAAGCATCTGGCAGTTAATAGGCGCCACTCGTGTCAATTTATCACGAATGGAATCCTAGTAAAGAATATAAGGGAGCTAATTAAGAAACGGAACAAAGATGAATTGGAGCGCAAGAATGTTGAGCAACAGCGACGGCGTCTACTTTATCGATGACCCATAAGGAGGTACACTGCTACAAGGGACAGTCTTATGATTGTCATAAAGTTTTGGATGTGCATATGGAATGGAGAGCAAGTAGATTTGAAGCCATTTGAGTAGTTAACCTGAAGTTTGGATTCATGATTTATTTTAGAGTTGGATGATGTAGTTTCAGTCAAGGATTAAAATATCGGGCCTCCAATTTACGGATATTTCGGGGGATATATCATTATCGTTTTAGTTATCGGGAAAAAATGAACAAAAATGACAGATATAGGCATTGAAACACATAATTTTGGTGTCAAACTTTCATAGATGTTATGTACATTATCAATGAATGTGTTGAACAAATAAAACTCAAAATTTACCAATAATAAGATATACATATGATGAAATATAAGTGGTATGTAATGCGCGTTAATGTAAAGTTTGAAAATAAAATATTGATTAGAATGAATAAACTACGCATAAATCCATAGTTTGTTTAAACATTGGATTACAATTTAGATAAGTGTCCATCTACATAAATGAAGAGCTTCTATGAGGTTCAAACAATGAGGGACAACCATCTAGATTCATACAATTAAAAGTAAAGGCAAAGACCAAAAACAATTTTTGCAATGGTCTTAGAATAAAGTAGTTTCACATTATTGGCTTTTTGCAACTACAACCTGGAGTCCCAGGCGTAGGTGTGCACGGTAACAACTCATGTTCACCTACAATCAGCATGCTGCAAGTGCATGATGTAATTAGGATGAGTAAACAGCCTTATGCTGATTGATGATTGCTGAAATTATTTTCTGTACACATGCAATTAACTCTTTTGTCTTTGCTGAAATCATCAGGTTGAGGCAGCTTGGGAAATTCTTGACCACACAATTTACAATTGTACAGATGAAATTGCTGTGAGTTTTTCAATAAAATTGATCCCGTGCCTATATGACTTTTATTTCCTTAGGAACATAATCTTGGAACACAGGTCAAACTATGAAAACGATGCATCATTTTGCTTCAATTCCCTTCAAAATTTCTGATTTGTTTTTGGGTTTTGTTATGGGTATCGGGAAATATCGAGGATATCGGCAAAATATCGGGGATATAGGGGATATCGGGGGATATATCGTCGATACGGGGGAAGATATTGCCTTACCCCCAATATCGGTGTCGACACTTCAAAATATCGACATATCGGCGACATTTCGGTGTTATCGGCCGACTTTTCAATCCTTGGCTTCAGTACCCTAAAAATAAAGAGAAATTTAATTTCTGTTTTCAAGATTATTAAGACTTGGCTTTATTTTGGATTCAATAAAGATGTGTTGTATCTCAGGATTCAAAACAATAAAGATGGATTATATTGTCTCAATTACAATAAAGATGGTGAAGTCTTAATGGCTGAATCTAGTGAGAAAAGGATTAGAAGTGAAGGAACATCCACTAGGTTATGTCATAGACGTTTAGGGCACATTTCAAAGGAAAGAATGAAAATTCTTGTTAAGGAACAAATCTTGCCATCACTGATTTTCAGTGATGACGAAATTTGCATTGAATGTGTTAAAGGAAAACTCACTAATACTAAAATAAAAGGTGCAACTCGCAGTAGTGATCTTTTAGAAATCATCCACACGGATTTTTGTGGACCATTCCCTCATCAAACAATTGATGGAAATCACTATTTCATCACATTTATAGATGGGCATTCTCGTTTGGTTATCTATATCTAATAGCAGAAAAATCTTAAGTTTTTCCAAACTAAAGTAGAAAGACAACTTGAGAAAAAGATTAAAATTGTGAGGTCAGACAGAAGGGGTGAATATTATGGATGTTTGATGAAGGAGGAAGACGTGCTGGACCTTTTGCTAGGTATCTACAAGATAATGGAATAGTTGCTCAGTACACAATGCCAGAAATTCCGCAACAGAATGATGTGGCTGAGAGAAGAAATCGAACCTTGAAGGACATGGTTCGTAGCAAGATTTCCAAAACTGATTTGCCTACGCATTTTTTTTGAGAGGCGATCAAAACAACAAACTATAGAGTGCCTAGTAAGTCCATACCTAAGACATTTTTCGAAATTTGGAATACCAGAAAGCCTAGCCTACGACATCTTCATGTATGGGGTTGCACGGATGAAGCTAGAATTTATAACCCTTAAGAGAAGAAGCTAGATCCTAAAACGATTAGCTGTCACTTTATAGGTTATCCCGCAAGGTCCAAGGGTTTTAGATTTTACTGCCCAAATCATGTTACCTGAATTTGTTGAGACTGGTTGTACAAAGTTTATAGAATATGAAGAGAATCCCACTGGGAATGCAGATTTTATTTTGAAGAAGAAGGGGATGTAGTTGTAATTGAGAATGTTGATCCAGATCCTACACCTTTGATCCCCATGGAGCATCCACAATTCAACAAACCTGTTGACCAAGAAGAAGAACAAACTGCAGAAAACCCACAACAAGAAAATCCACCCAAACCAATGCCGTTAAGGAGATCCGATAGAACAAGAAGACCCACAACAATTTCGGATTATGTGAAGCAGATTTTGACATTGGAGATGAGGCTGATCCAACAAGTTTTAAAGAGGCTATGGAGAGTCAGAATGCAGACAAATGGAGGGAAGCAATGTTGAATGAACTCAAAAGTATGAAGAATAATCAAGTATGGGAATTAGTTGAACCTCACAAGAGTCAGAAATTGGTAGGCTTGAAATTGGTATTTAAAATAAAGAAGGATAAAGATGGAAGAATAAAAAGATTTAAGGCTAGATTGGTAGCAAAAGGATTCACCCAAAGGGAGGGAATTGACTACACTAAGACATTTTCTTCGGTTTCCACCAAAGATTCTTTCTGCATCATTATGGCTTTGGTGGCGCATTATGACCTACTTTTACATCAAATGAATGTAAAAACTGCTTTCTTGAATGGTGAACTTGAAGAAGAAAATTTTATGAGGCAACCTGAAGAGTTCGCAAAGGAGGAAAAAGAGCATATGGTTTGCAAACTTGACAAGGCAATTTATGGACTTAAGCAAGCAAGCAGGAGGTGGTATTTCAAATTCCATCAAACTATTTCATCTTATGGTTTTGAAGAGAACATAGCCAATCAATGCATTTATCTGAAAAAGTGTGGGAGCCGATTTATTTTTCTAGTGATGTATGTCGATTATATACTTTTGGCTACAATTGACAGCAATTTATTGAAGGACACTAAGGAGCTACTTTCAAATAGTTTTGAGATGAAGGATTTGGGAGAAGTTGTTTTTGTGTTAGGCATTGAAATTCAGAGAAACCGAGCTCGAGGTCTCCTAGCCCTGTCACAGAAAACATACATTGAAAGGATACTCAAGCATTTTGACATGAGTATGTGTTCTGGACAGAAAGTTTCCATTAGCTAAAGGAGATTTAAAGAAGGAGCATTGCCCCAAGAATAAGGAAGAAGAAGATGAGATAAGGAACAAGCCGTACGCTTCTCTAGTTGGAAGCATTATGTACGCACATGTGTGTACGAGGCCAGACCTAGCCTTGTGCATTAGTTTATGGGGAGATTTTAGTCAAATCCGGGAATGCAACATTGGATAGCTGGAAAGAAGATTCTAAGGTACCTACATAGAACAAAGGCTTATATGTTGATTTACAGACGCACAGAGAATTTAGAGCTTGTTGGTTATGCTGATGCAAATCTTGGAAAAGCAGAGGATGATTACATCTCTACTTCAAGTTTTCTTTTCAAGATGGTAGGAGCAGCTGTTGCTTGGAAAAGTGCTAAACAATCAGGTGTTTCGAGTTCAACCATGTTTTTAGAATACATAGCTTGCTATGAAGCCACTTCTCATGCAGTATGGCTAAGGAATTTTATTAAAGACATTAAGGTGGTGGATTCGATTTCTAGACCAATGCAGATATACAATGACAACATTGCTGCTGTTTTTTCACTGCATGAACAACAAGATGTCGTCTGGACTTCAGCATATTGACAAAAAAATATCTAATAGTAAGGGGGAAGGTAGCGGACAAACTAGTCAGGTTTGATCATATCAAAAATTAAGATATGATTGCAGATCCATTCACAAAGTTTCTGTCTTTAGAAGCCTTTCTGAGACATGATGAGAGCATGGGATTATTTCCTAGCTTTGATGCTGCAATCTAGTGGGAGTCTTGTTCCCATTATGATATTTTACTAGTTTGTTTATTTTGTTATTTTTTGGGTTGAGGGATTTGCATTTAAGGATCAGTACATATTAAGGTTCACGTTGTAGGCGCTTCATGTGTTTTGAGATTGCATCACGTGATTATAGATGGCCTGTTTTTAATAAAGAGAGCAGTGCTTGTCTATAGTTCGTTTTGTCTAATCGCTTTTCACTGTAGCTTGAAGGGAAGGACTTAACTGTTTTAAACTCGTGGCCAAATAAAAATTATCAAAACCGTTTGGAATACAGAACCTTAGTGCTCTAGTACTTGATCTAGTGGGAGAATGTTATGTTTCCTATTTAGATCGGTGCACTTGATACTAAGTTATATCAAGTTTTGATAAGAGTTTAAATTAGGTTATACCTTGAGGCCCAAAACCTTGTGGAATAAGGAAAGGTTTTGAGGCCTATTAAGGAGTCCTATTTGTTTCCTTATTTGCGTGAACCGTTGCTTGGTGGGCTTGAAAGATTAAACAAGTCGGCCCTCGGTGATGAGTAGAGACGACTTGACCTAGCCTATATAAGCTTAAGGCCCTGCTCTCATCAGACACGTTCTCTACCCTAATCTCATCATAAAGAGAGAGCTGAAACAGATTCTGAGAGAGAGTAGAAGTTTTGAGCCGTTCTTGTTCTTACTGGGATTGTTGCTGCTGCGGTTGAATGAGTTCAGAGATCGTGCGCTCAAGATAAATGGTGACAGGTATGTCTTTACGTATTTCAGTTTTGTGTGAAAGATCATGAACACGCATATAAAGAAAATCTAACATAATTTTCTTTAACGTACAATCAAGTCCAAATAAAAAATGTGATTTAGCCAAGACGAAAAAAGGAAAAAAGAAAAAGAAGCTACATAAGGGCTGGACGGCCAGTGGTTTTGAACTCTTAATAAGAAGCTATGAAGAGCTGAAAAAAAAAAGCGCTCTTGTTTATTTTCATTTCAATCAATTTTTTTTAATAGAAATGAAATTTATTGAAAGAAAAAGAAGTGGAACACACAAGTGGATAAGAAATCCACAAGCCAAACGAGCAATAACAGAAAAACAGACTAAAAAAACAAAGACACCAGCCAAACTACACAAAGGACTGCTACACCAGAAAGACCCAAAGAAACCAAGTCGCAAAACAAACACTTCACATCACAACAGCAGCCACATATCCCTTAATATAGTGGACTAAGAATAGTCTTTGAAATCTGAAGAAAGTACATAGTGACAGAAGCTCAGTCTTTAATCATATATCTTCTACTAATTAAATACACATTCATATTGAAAAAAGATGAATCGTTAGGTGGAAGAGAAAAATGCACTCACAGTCAGAAAGGAAGCCAGAGAGACCCAAAACAAATCCGATGTACGACGTTGCAATCACTACTACAAAAAAGTTAATAGACAACGGTTTTTAGCCGTTGTAGAAAGTGTTGAAAAACCGTTGAGGTTAGGAGTGTCGTCGTTTCTACCCATTTATAACAACGGTCAAAAACCGTTGTAATATGTCACTTTCAACAACGGTTATTAAGAAAAATCGTTGTCAATTCTCATATATAAAACATGTATATAAGAGTGACCGTTGTAATATGATACTTTCAACAACGGTTTTGAGTATTAACCGTTGTGGAAAGTGATAAACCACAACGGTTATAAGTAAAAACCGTTATTGAAAGTGCCATATTACAACGGTTTTTACTTACAACCGTTGTGGTTTGTCACATTTTACAACGGTTTTTACTTACAACCGTTGTGATTTGTCACATTTTACAACGGTTTTTACTTATAACCGTTGTGGTTTATCACATTTTACAACGGTTTTTACTTAAAATCGTTGTAGTTTATCACATTCCATAATGGTTTTTACTTAAAACCGTTGTAGCTTATCACCTTCCACAACGGTTGTTTTCTAAAACCATTGTGAAAACTAGTATTAGATTGTTTATAAAACCATTTTCGAAAATCACATTAGTTAACGTTTTCTATGAAAAACCTCTGTTAAAAATAGCATTAGATAACAACTTTTTGATACACCCACAAAATTCCAAAGTAATCATTCACTATGAAAATTAATGGGAATTCACACTAATAATTTATACCATAATATCAATTTACAATTAAAATTCAATGCATGTACACTACAACAATTTTCACAATAAAAAAATTGTGTTTATCTTGTTCCATAACATTATTGCTCTACATAATGGTCACAGAACTTGCTCACTCATGCTTGACTTGATCAATTTGCTCGTGTGTTGGCAAGCCCTCTACAACTGTGATAGTACACACAAAAAATAAAAAATAGTTAGAACAAGATATTAATTTAAGCAACAATAGTTGCACACATGGATATTTTTCCATATGGACTAAACAGAAGCGAGGGAGGGAAGAAAGGTACCTCACATCCTAATAACACATTCCCCCATCCTCATGCACTGGTCAAGACACCATGCCATTAAAAAGGAACAGGAACTACAAACATAAGAACATTCATTAGAGTTCTAATAATAAGACACCATACTAATAACATAAGAACATTCACTAGAGCTATTAGCTCAAAAATTTATCAAGACACCATGTCATTAAAAAGGAACAACAGGAACTACAAATATAGGAACATTCAATAGAGTTCTAGTGTTGGCTATATCTGCTAAAAGCAGATATAGATAGAGTTTTAGTTTTAGCATATATAGCCAACATTCAATAAAGTTCTAGTGTTAGCCAGAATTCTAGTGTATGCATTCAAAGCTACTTTTGAGACTGAGTAGGGTGGAATAAACTAATGGATATTAATATCAAAAGTGAGAATACCTCAACAATAGGCTGAAAAAAAAGTAAAAGGAAAGGAAAGGAAAATAGAACTTTATTGCTTCACATACTATCTGTTACCTCAAGGAAACTCAAGAACGACTCTTGTGATAAAACCTACTCGAACAACTTCGTTCGTAGATCGCAATCGTTCGTAGATCGCAATTGTGATGGTTCCTAGAATCACGGCATTCCAGACTAGAAATAATAAAACAAGGTATACTGGTGCCTAAAACAATTGCAGTCCTGCAAAATAACAAGTTGATTACATGCACAACGTACAATATCAATAATGCATGACAAAATACTAAAACAAACCTATCAGACAAAATGATTATACGAGTAACGAAACCAAATGTCTAAGTCGAGGCACAAATTTATACATTCTCAAATTATAAATTACTTTTAGGGTGCCAAAGGCATGACAGTTCTTAAGGACCATTTATAAAATCAACCAGGTACAAAGTCGGCCTTGAACTTGGACTAATATAGACAAAGACTTATAAGCTACAACAATGACGTAGCAGGTCCTCTTTTTGAAAATATATCACGCCAGTTACTTCGAATCTAAAGTTTGAAGCACAAATGTGACATCCATATAGGCATAATACATTTCTGTGTGGAATCTGCTGGACAACTACAAGGGATTGAAGAAGTCCATGCTCATGCGAGCAGCTGAACATTTCGGGAAAGCATTGGCTTGCAACTGAAATTCTTTTCCTTTTGACATATGGCACAATCCAAGGCACCCTGCTTGCGCTAAGGGGAGCCGTCTTATCTTAAGATTAGGTCGAATGAGCGTGAACGAGATTTGAAGATTCTATGAGCTCGGTCCACGTAATCATCATTTCGTGTTTTATCACATTCATCTATTTACAAAGTTATCGTGGATTCAATCTTTCATAATCCTTCACATCAAAACCATGTCACTATTTGAACACAACCTAATTAACCTTTCACTAAAGCTGAACTTCCTCATCTTTCAAACTAAAAGGAAGAGATGGCTAGAAACCAAGTTATTCCGTTTATGTCACGAACAACTATATTAATGAGAGAAATGAATGTAATATATATATATATATATATATATATATATATATATGAATGTATGCATAATACATATTAGTAAGTAGTGTACGTATCAATTTATGTTTGAACATAAATTTATGTGCACTTCCTATGTCACAAACTTCTATATAATAGAATACTAATTATCGAAAAAGTCTTTTCACAGAATGAAAACTTCGAGCATTTATATTATATTTGATCGAGTATTATTTGATTGCTGTTGTACTTCAAAAATATCAAATACATTGACATGGCATAAATATTGTGTAGGGTGGTTTGTTGGTCATTTTAAATGTTAACGTTTTGATAGCCTTGTAATCAGACTTGATCATGTCTATATACAGTCTTCAACCTCAGCATCAAGAAAAAGTGTTAAGTTTACCATCTTACTCTTTGAGCAGGCTAGAGGCCTAAGCCCATTTCATTGGAAAGAAGTTTCTTAGGGCCTTCCGGTGTTCATCTCTAATCTTTGTTTTATTATGGGTTAGGGGGATAAAAAAAATTTTTGGAAGGATGTGTGTTGGGAATTCTCCATTAAGTATCTCTTTCCCCACCTAATAGGATTTCAATGTCTCTTCACGTGTCTTGGTAGTTTGTGTGATTTCCATTCATCGTCTGCAGTTGGAATTTTAATTTCACGTGGAGTAAAAAATCGAAAATATCGCCGATATTTTGGCGATATTTCGCTGAAAATGGGAGGCCGAAATTATCGGAGGGGTACAAGACATTTTCGTAATTCTTTCGGAAAAATCAAGAAAACCCTCAAAACACCACTCACCCCTGGGGTTCGAACCCCTGCTGCCAAGCATGCTGCTCTCCTAGTTTTCCACCACGGTAAGGGCTCCTTTGTGTTTATTATGTTTCACAACTCATATTTATATACATATTACCTTATTTTCATTTTCAACATTTAAGTAAATGTCTTTGTCATTTTACTTTAATTTATTTTTATATTACTCCATTTACTTAAGTTTACAATGTAAATAAGGAAGTACCCTCCATTTGGATTCAAATAAAAATATTAGAAAATCAAATTCCCACCAAATCAAAATATGAAAAATCGGTTTTAGTGCAAAATACGATTTAGGCTAAAAATGATGGCTCATTAAGTCAATATATACTTCATACTAAAATCCCATAAAATCAAGGTTTCTTATTTGATATGTAAGGAATAAAAGCCGCCAAAAATTATCTTGAGAAAATGATTATTCCGAAAAACCATTTTTCATACTTAGTCAAATACAATAACATGAAATGGTCTCGTCTTGCCCATCCGTCTCTTTCTCAAGCTTTCCAACTCCAACCAAAACCAATTGTGAGGTAAGTTTAAATTAAACTTATATTTATATTATTGAAGTTTATTAAAGTAAAAAAATTAATCTTGAATAATAATTGCATGTTAATTCTTTGAAGTAATTAAGTAATGTTGTATAATTATTCTCTAGGATAATTTTAATATGTTGTATCTTACAATGCAATGTATAAAGTGTAAAATATTATAGTAAATCATTATATATAAATGATTATGGTGTGTTAAATCTTCTTTCATTAATTACAACATATTTTCTACAGTCACATTGTTTGTCGGCTCGCTATATAATCAACTTATATCAGTTAAATCCATCATGCAATGTATTTCCTTCCAATTTTTTTTTGATAAACTAATAGATAATTGACTAAATAAACATTCTCTAAAGTTTCAATAAAAATTTCCAAGTTTTTCTTACACTTTCCGTGGTTTTTATCCAATTTTTATCGATATCGATATTTTCCCGATATTTCCGTCGATATTTCCGTGTTTCCGAACCACCGATATTTCCGAAACCTTCGATATTTTCTTCCTTCACCTATACTTGACAGAAGAATCTCTATTTTCAGTCCATCTGTCCTACGGACCAAGGTGCCTCCCAAGGTCCAATTTTTGGCTTGGGTTGTTGACACCTGTGAGGTTCTTCAATGTTAAGGGTATACTTTATCTCTCCCCACATTGGTATATATTGTGCAAAAGGGCGGCAGAAAGCAATGACCATATTTTCTCATTGCTCAATGGCTTCAAGTTTGCGGTACAATCTTCTTCAGGTTGCTAGGTTAAATTGAATGTTGAAGTCTTTGTTTGCTGAGAGATTTTGTGCTTTTGGTGGTGGAGAGAAGGCTAAGGTTTTGTGGAGATGCAGTGTACTGTAAATGTTTTTGTGTTTTGGATGGAAAGGAACAGAGTTTAAGACAAGCTCGGGAAGACAAAGAACAAGGTTAGGGATCATTCAGATTATGGGCCTGTCTTTGACTTCAGTTTCCTCTGTGTTCCGAGACTGACCATTTTTTCTTTATATATGGATTAGGAAGCAGCTGTTTCACCTTACCTGGTAAACAAACGACAGAACGATTATGGGTATACTCATGGGAACAGCTTGAAAGTTGGCTTTCAAAAGAACATCCCATTGTAGGTATCCACTCGCGACGGCCTAAGAAAGAAAGCAATGTTTATTTATTGTTGCATGCCCGACATTGTTGCATAGAACATCATTTAAGACACTCTCACCACTTAAAACATCATTTTGTCAGTTCTATTTGATGCATAAAAAATACTGCATGCTTGTGTACGCAACACAGTATGCAGAAAAATAGAATTGTGCATGACAATGTAAGCTTGAGCTCATATGCCAAGTGTATGGTCTTAGATCAGGTTGTTATTTGCCATCGCCTCACATGCCTTGTACTGCCATGTGTCATAATCACATTGGCTCTTGTATTTGAATGGTGATGATTACTGATGTAAGAAATGAATGAAAAGCGCATGTCCTCTGCAATGGTTAGTAGATTGCAGTGAGGAATTTTCGATTCTTCTCTGAGCTCATTCTCTCTGTACTCTCTCTGCTCCCTCAGTAATCCAAAACTTCAACATGGTATCAGAGCCAGGTTCGATCTCGAATCGGGGCGTCGGATCTGTGAGTGCTGAGCTTGGAAAATCCAACGAGAAATTTCCGACTAAGTTCATCGATTTCAGTCTCAAATGGCTGGGTCAGGTGGTAGTGATCTTCGGCCTCCAATATTCAATGGTGACAACTATGAATTTTGGAAGATCCGAATGAGAACTATTTTCAAATCTCATGGAATCTGGGATTTAGTTGAGAAGGGTCTTGAAATTCCATATTCGAAGGGGAAGAAGGTTGATGCAGAAGGGTCATCGGAATCAGAGAAGGTATCTTTGTTAATGAAGGATGCTAAGGCACTTGGTATTATTCAAGGAGCTGTCTCAGATGACATCTTCCCCAGAATCTCAAATGAAGAAACCTCGAAGGGTGCTTGGGATATTCTTCACCAGGAGTTTCATGGTGACAAACAGGTCAGATCTATCAAATTGGAAGGTCTGCGTCGTGATTTCGAGTATACCAGGATGAGGGACGATGAAACCTTGTCTGTGTATCTCACTCGTCTTCTCGAGTTGGTGAATCAGATGAAGGACTATGGGGAGGATCTATCAAAAGGGCGTTTGGTTCAGAAACTTCTCATAAGTCTAACCAAGGAGTTTGATCCTGTTTGCTATGTGATTGAACAAACGAAGGACATATTGAGAATATTGAGGTACAAGAAGTGATTGCTGCACTAAGAGGATTTGCTCAACGTCTTGATAGACATGCTGAAAGCACCACTAAGAAAGCTTTCAGCAGTATTAGCATAAATCAAAAGGGGTCTCGGCCAAATTCTGGTTCTGGCAATAACAAGGCAAAGAAGAACTGGAAATCCAAGGACAAGAAATGGGATTCTAAGCCTCAACATCATGTCAATCAAGGAGGAAAGCAGAGTCAAGGAGACAAATCTGAAAATGCTAAGGGTAAATGCAAACATTATGATAAACTTCATTATGGTGAATGTTGGTTTAAAGGGAAGCCAAAATGTTATGGCTGCAATCGATTTGGTCACTACATTAAGGACTGTGATCAAGCTAACAAGGCTGAAAAGGTAGCAAACCTAGCTAATCAGGTAACAGAACCTGCAACTATGTTCTATGCATGTCATTCTGCTACTGTTGGAAAGAATATGAATATGTGGTATGTTGACAGTGCATGTAGTAACCATATGACCTTTCATGCGTCGCTGCTTGTAGATATTGATAGAAATGTGAAGTGTAGAGTCAAAATGGGTACTGGTGATCTAGTGCAGTCAATAGGCAAAGGTACTTTGGTCATAGAAGTGCAGGGTATGACTAGATATATTAAAGAGGTCATGATTGTGCCTGGTTTGGATGAGAATCTGTTAAGTGTAGGACAGATGGTAGAACATGGATACTGGCTTGTATTTGGTGATAATGTAGTTGACATTTATGGAGATAGACAGATGGAAGATCCAATTGCAAGAGTACCAATGAAGGGAAATAGATGTTTTCCTTTAAGCCTAGATTATGTTAACCTCTCCATGGCTAATAGTGCAACAGTTGAAGAGCCATCTTGGCTGTGGCATAAAAGGTATGGACATCTAAACTATACTAGTTTGATGCTCCTGCAAGACAAAGAAATGGTGCAAGGTCTGCCTAGATTACAAGTCACAAAGCATGTGTGCTCTAGTTGTGCTACAGGAAAAGGTCACAGAGAACCATTTGACAAGGAGAAAGTTTGGAGAGCATCACAGCCCTTAGAACTGATATACTCTGATATTTGTGGTCCAATGCAGATTACTACTCCTGTAGGCAACTGATTCTTTCTCACCTTTATAGATGATCACACTAGAATGTGTTGGGCCTTCTTTCTGCAGCATTAGTCACATGTTTTCAACATTTTCAAGAGGTTCAAGTCCATGGTTGAGCTTCAAAGTGGTTATCAAATCAAGAAATTGAGAAGTGATAGAGGAAGAGAGTACACAGCACTAGAGTTTTCAAGCTTTCGTGAAAATATGGGGTTGGAAAGACAACTAACTATTGCCTACTCTCCACAACAAAACGGTGTTGCAGAGAGAAAGAATCGCACTATAGTTGAAATGGCTAGAACAATGATGGTTGAGAAGAAAATTCCTTTGAAATTTTGGGCAGAAGCTGTGAATACAGCTGTTTATCTGCAAAATCGAAGTCCAACAAGTGCTTTGGACAACACAACACCATTTGAGAAGTTTAGTGGAAGGAAACCAGGTGTCAAACACTTGAGAATCTTTCGCTCTCTATGCTACACTCACATTCCTTCACAGAAATGACACAAACTAGAGGAAACTGGTGAGAAGGGAGTATTTGTAGGTTATGGAGTTTGTGAAAAACGATATAGAGTACTAAATTTGAGAACTCAAAAGATTGAACTGTCTAGAAGTGTTATTTTTGATGAGAAAGCCATGTGAGATTGGGAATCAAATGAGGCAGTACATGTGAAGGCTGCAATTCCTTGGAATGATGAAAGAAGCTCAGTGACATCTGAGTTTGATTCAGAAGTAAGTGACTCACCTCAGCCTGTGCAATCTCCTCAGAGAACACAAGCTGTCAGTGACCTGCAAACATCCATGGAGTCAGTTTCACTTGACTCATCAGTTTCAACCTCTAAAACTTATGATCATACTCCAAGAAAATGGAAAAGTTTGGATGATGTGTATGCTCAATGCAAGATGAGCATCATTGAACCTGAGAATTTTACTGAAGCAGTTAAGGATGAACCCTGGAAAAAGGCTATGACAGAATAAATGTTGATGATAGAGAAAAATTCCACTTGGGAATTGGTTGATAGACCAAGCAACAAACCAATTGTGGGAGTAAAGTGGGTCTACAAAATCAAATTGAATCTTGATGGCTCTATTCAAAAACACAAAGCCAGACTTGTAGCCAAAGGTTACACACAAAAACCAAGAGTTGACTACAATGAAACCTTTGCTCATGTGGCAAGGTTGAATACTATTAGGACTCTCATTGCATTAGCTGCACAGAAAGGCTGGAAACTGTGGCAATTGGATGTCAAATCAGCTTTCTTGAATGGTATTCTTGAAGAGGAAGTTTATGTGGATCAACCGGATGGTTTTGTGGTTGAAGAAGCTGAAGACAAAGTGTATAGACTAAGAAAGGCTCTTTATGGTCTAAAACAAGCACCAAGGGCCTGGTATAGTGAGATTGATACCTATCTCATTCACTGTGGTTTTTATGGAAGCTCAAGTGAAGCAACTCTCTATGTGAGGAAGAAAGAAGGAGTTGGTACCTTGATCGTATCAATCTATGTATATGACATAGTCTACACAGAAAGTAGTGCAGATATGATGAAAGAGTTCAAATCTGAGATGATGTGCAAGTATGAAATGTCAGACTTGGGTTTACTTCACCACTTTCTTGGAATGGGAGTAACTCAAACTGAAGGGAGCATTTTTATCCGCCAAAAGAAGTATGCTCTCACTCTCTTGGATAAATTTGGGCTCAAAGACTGCAAATCAGTTAGCACTCCTTTAGTTGCTACTGATAAGTTGCAAAGAAAATATGGGAGTGAGGCTACAGATGAAGGTTTATACAGGAAGATTGTTGGAAGTCTTCTATACCTAACTGCAACCAGACCTGATATTATGTTTCCTGCTAGTCTGCTTGCCAGATACATGCACAATCCTTCTAAGAATCACTATGGAGCTGCTAAAAGGGTTCTAAGATACATTCAAGGAACCATTGATTTTGGAATTGAGTATGTGACTGGAAAATTTGCTTTGTTGATTGGATATTGTGACAGTGACTGGAGTGGATCTGAGGAAGATATGAAAAGCACTTCAGGCTATGCATTTTCATTTGGAAGTGGTGCATTCTCATGGGCTTCGGTTAAGCAACATAGTGTAGTACTGTCAACTGCAGAAGCAGAGTATGTGAGTGCAGCTGAAGCAACCTCACAGGCCATTTGGCTTAGATTTGTGCTTGAGGACTTTGCAGAAGAACAAGCTACTGCAACTACCCTATTCTGTGACAACACTTCAGCTATAGCCATGTCTAAAAATCCAGTATTTCATCAAAGAAGTAAGCATATTCGCAGGAAGTTTCATTTCATCAGAGATGCAATTCAAGAAGGTGAGATTGATTTGGTTTACTGCAAAGGTGAAGAACAAATTGCTAACATTTTTACCAAGGCTCTGTCCAAGGTCAGATTCAGCTATTTGAGAAGCCTACTTGGAGTGAAATCAGTTAGCAATTTAGAAGGGAGTGTTGAAAAGTAAATTGCTCTCTAATTTCTTATTAGTGAATGGTTTACTTAGCATAGTTGATTTCTTTTATTTCAGCTGAATGTTAGTTATGTAAGCTTGAGCTCATATGCCAAGTGTATGGTCTTAGATCAGGTTGTTATTTGCCATCGCCTCACATGCCTTGTACTGCCATGTGTCATAATCACATTGGCTCTTGTATTTGAATGGTGATGATTACTGATGTAAGAAATGAATGAAAAGCGCATGTCCTCTGCAACGGTTAGTAGATTGCAGTGAGGAATTTTCGATTCTTCTCTGAGCTCATTCTCTCTGTACTCTCTCTGCTCCCTCAGTAATCCAAAACTTCAACAAATGAAACAAGTCTGGTTTATTACTCTCCAGGATAAGTTACAAATAAAAGCAGTCTTGTTTCACCAAAAATAGAAAAATAAAAGCAATCTTTTTGTTTAACTTTTCAAAATTCTTTTGCATCTCTTCCATAATATCTATGTATCACAGTTCACAGAAATTAATAGGATCTTTCAAGGGAAATATTCTAATGACTACTGTGCAGACATAATTTTGGTCAAAATTGGACTGGAGCAGAGAATCTGTACTCTGGAGCAATAACACTTAAAATCATGCAAGTCCTGAAAAGAGAGAGAGAGAGAGAGACTTACTACTAGAGCAGCAAAATATATGATAATTCCAAATACCAGAACCCCATTAACCGCACCAATGAAGCGTTGACTACATGTGAAGATAAGTTTACAGTCCAAGTCAAATTTCAACTGGAGAGAGAGAGAGAGAGACAGAGAGAGGAGCTACAAAAATTCATCATATTTCAGTTCTCTTTGGAAGCTTAGCATGCCACTGTTGTTAGCTTGGTATACATATGGCTTCTAATTTCCATTCCATACGTATCTGGAAGGTTACAAAATGCAAGGTGTGGTTGCACCGATATTTTTCCCTCGAATTGTCTGAATGTCTCTCCATGTGTAGGATGAGGCTCCACATAAGGGAGGGGATTAGCTATCAATACATTATTATTGGCTCATTCCCTAACAGCTTAAGCTTTAGGAAACCAATGGTTGTCTAATAAATGTAGTTAAATACATTCTCAAATTTCCTCTGGAAACAAATTTCCAGTTTGAAATTGGCTAAGCATTCATTCTGTTAGATGGTATAGAGCTTATACCATGTGAGAAAAAGTTGACGGTACTGCAAGGATGGCAGAGACACGCAATATATTTCATAGGCACACACTGTTGCTCATTCATGCACATGATCAGTCTCCCATTCACACACAAACACACATTTAAAATTAACCAGTACAATGACATCATAACCTTGATCAGACATGTAGCATAACTTCCAATTTAGTTAATGATCAGCATTCTCGACTAGCAGTCATCTTAATAGAAAGACTGAGACCCTCCAATTGGTTAACTCGGCATATATATAGTCTACTAACAGTACATTATTGCCGTATAATTACTAGAACAAGATTGGTTTACTTTAATGTACTTAGTTTACAAAAACAATAAGCTAAGTGTAAAGATGAACCTTCCAAAGTAGCATATGCCTCCCAACAGCAATGAAAATATTGTTGCACTTTCCCATCTGCAACCATAATGCTGCCATCATCACCTAACAAATGTAGAAGTATAATTCGAATATAAAATGGACAATTGTTACTCATAAAATTCAGATGTGAAACAGCAAAAAGTTGGCGCAACAATTGGGCACATTGGAAATTCTACAGATTGGTCCTTACAAGGGAATTCCGAGAAAATTTGTCCACATAGGCAACAAGAAGTGCATAGTGTATAAAAATGTATGACCAACTGCAGGATGATGAAAGTTGCTATCTGAAACTGATTAAGAAAATCGCACATAAAATTGTACTATAATAGGCCATAATGACAGACCATGTTTGCATAATTAGAGGTACACAAAATAATAAAAGAGCATATTGAATAAACTATCTAAAACATTTAAAAGAAGCACAGTAGATAATTTATTTTCTAGTTAGAAAAAGGCAGAATCCAGATTGGCCAAACTTTCGAATCTCACAATTCCACATTTCTTATCAAGTACCTAAATTTGGCTGACGAAAAGATGCACCTTAAATGGATCCAAAATACAATTCACAATCTGTCCAGCTTTAGTTGTAATGTTTGCATTAGAGTTTTCTTTGTGAAATTTAGCACTCATGTTAGCATCTGATAAAAAAAATGTGGGTAAAAAAAGAGCCCCATCATGGTTTCTAAATAGAGTTAGATATCTCTTGTTGTTAAAGGACATTTCTGAGTGACCAAAGGACATTTCTAATGGACAACAACCTAATTGTTCACTGTCACTATTGACTGCAGGAGCCGTGCCAGGTATGCAGAAATTGATTTTAGTCACCAAAGAGACGTTTAAACTAAGATATGTGAGGTGGATACTTGGTTTGCTTCATCTAGTAAATTTGGAATTCTTTTAGTTCAAGGAAAGTGTGGTTATATATATTTACGTTTAAACTAAGATATGTGAGGTGGACACTTCTTATTGACGCTTGCGAACTTGTGGACAAATTTGATTAGTCCTTATCCTCCAAAATTGCCCCACTTTGAGTTATAGCTGACGGGAAAAAAATCATGTTGAAGGAAGTGATTTGGAATTTGTTTTGACATGCTCTTTGGCTGAGATTGCCACAAAAATCCTTCAGTTCCCTCTGGAACATGGCCTTGCGTTTGGTTCACGGAATGGATTTAAGAGGAAATCATTTCCCATGTCATTTCCCAAGGGATGGGAATGTAAGATTCCTTTCCCACGTTTGGTAATGTCGGGAAAGTAATCCAAAGATTTCACTTTGTTTCCTTTCCCATGTTTGTTTTGAGTAGGAATGGAAAACAAAGTTTGTATAATTTTCCAATTACACCCATATTAAATCAAATAAAAAAAGAAAGCATTTAATGATACATTGTAATTCTAAATTGTTCATGGGGACAAAATAGTTATGAAAAATGTGCATTGAATGTTGGCTCATTTTCCCAAACTTTCCCATGAGAAGGGAAATCAAAACCCAAGTTGAGAGGAGGGCTTCACTTTCCCCCCTACTTTCCCATGTGCTAGGTAATCATTCCCATGCCCGAATTTACCAAACATGGGAAAGCAATTGATTTCTCATCCCCAAGCCTCCTTTCCCATGAACCAAACGGGGCCTTAGGGTGTAACCATTGTTTTGCTGGAGTGAAAGGATGAACATCAATAAAAAAAAAGGTAGCGGCTTATGGAGATGGGTAGTCGTTGGTGCGGCTAGGTTTATTCATATGTTAATCATTCGTGCTCTTTGGTATTATAACAACATTATTTGTTTTTGGTATTTGAGTTTATTTTCATTTTTTTTTTTAAAAAAAACAGTTTGCCTTTTAGGCACATTTAGAAAAATTTGTGTCCATATTGAATAAAAGATATATTATTTTCGTATTCTCAAGGAGCTGCTTTCAAGAGGTGGAGTTTGGTGGGGCCCAACTACTATATAAGCACAAATGCTTGGCATTCGTGCTTTAAATGCCTACCACAAAATAATACATTCTTGTGTTGTAAAGCATAAAACATGTGGAGCCACAAAGAAATTAAGCAAAGTTATGAAGACTTTTTGTATGGGTGGGAGTGTAAACACTAAAGTTGTATTTCTCTTGTAGCTCTATTATTTTAAATAGTAGAAAGGTTACTGCTGTTGCTCTCCGGGGATGTAGGCACCACTTGCCGAACCTCATTAAATATCCTGTGTCATTTACTTGACATACAACTCAATATTCTAGCATATCTCGTTCATTTTACAACACGTTATCAGCACGAGAAGCTCTCTATGTGGGATATGCCTTGATGACCATCCAAGAGATAAGCTCCCTGCCTCTTACCTTTTCTATTATTTTATTATCATTTTTACAATATTTAATACATACCAAGATTAGTGCAGGTGTACTGGTGACAGTGGAAAAGCAGAGGCTTGGATTCAAACTTGCACAAAACCAATTTAATATGATAAGGTTTATTACCCATACAACAGCATTTATTTAAAAGTGCGGCGCGAGTTTATCGTCCACACAACTGCCTTTATTTTTATTCAAAAGTATGGAGTAGAATTAGTGCCCATACAAGCACATTTACTTTAAAGGGTGGCACAACTCATAATGTCCATGCCTCGCATTTACTTTACCGCAAATTTAGTTTATCGCACATTTATTTTAAAGGGTGGTACAATTTATAATGTCCATGTCTTACAATTTACTTTATTAATTTACTTTATCGCACATTTACTTTATTATTTAAAGTATGGTGCTGAATTAACGTCCATACAGCAAGCAATTTAATTTATGAATTTATTTTACCGCACATTTACCTTTATTTAAAGTATGGTTCGGATTTATCGTCCATATCTGCAATTTATTTACAAGCAATTTATTTTATGTATTAACTGTGTAGCATGATGAGTTTTACAGCATACAGAGATCAAGACCAGAAGTTCCTTGATCCTCATCATACAACTACATCAACACCTGAAGATCCTTGATTATGATAATGAAATGAGAGCTGGCAATCTCTCCGGTACTATATTTATAAACAAGAGAACGGACCTGAAGATCCTTGATCCTTGACATGTAAATAAGGACCTGAAGTTCCTTGATAATGTAACAGTACCGTATATGTTAATAGTGCCATATGCATGAATAGTAATTGTACTGGCAAATCTACTATATGCATGAATAGACACGTATTCATGACTTGATGAATAGTACTGTATACATGAATAGTGATGTATGCATAAATATTAACCAATTTGGGTAAACCGTCACTACATACAAAAAGGAACCTGCAGTTCCTTAAAATTCATAGATGAGCAGTTAAATGAGATGTCGGAAGTTCCTCAATAATATGGACAATTATGAAAGGGCCTGAAGTCCCGAAGTATGTATAGGAAATTATAAAAATGTCCACACCATGAGAATATGTGATTTTGGCCTGAAGTTCAAAATCTAACAGTATTGAGAACCTGAAGTTCCAACAATTAAAATGGAAAATCCTTGAGGGAATTATTGCAAGTTGTGTCATACTACATATTTCTTTGGCATAAGAAAATGATGAATTTAATAAAGATCGATTTTGTTACAATCGACACCTCAAGGAAGAAATATATTTTATGAATTCTGGTTGTTAAGAATGCACCGTGAAATGGATAATATTAGGATAAACCTCAAAGGATGAATTGAGGCTCCCCACATATTTTGCTATATTATATGATTTGGGCCAGAAGCCCATGGATCCAAATATATATGAGAGATCCCGAACCGGAAGTTTTGGGTATATAGTAGTTAGTGCTCTTCACTACTATATTGCAATATTATCATGACTTTTACTCAATTTATATTTCATGTCCATTTGAAAAGGGCAAATAAATTCTGAGGTCGTCTTTAGCCTGGGCCAAAAGTTCCGGGCACACATGCATTGAAGTATATAATTTGAGAGATTTAATGTGGTTATTTGAACCTATAAGGCAAAAGGTTCCACATCGTCATTTTGAAAGGACGTAAAAATCACAAATGCAAGTTTAAGAATTTGCCCAATTATTATTAACAGAAAGAGTGCATATAATAGATAAATTATTTTTCACCTGCAAGAAATAAGCAGGCTTTGTAAAATCTATCAAGCTACATTATGGCTTAGAAGTTCCTGGAGAACGAGAACGGCACTTCTCGAACTTAGCCATGAGCCTCTCATGATCTTCCAGAATCTTTTCATTGGAACTTTGTAGCATGTCCAGCTTTGTCTGCATACCCCTGGAGTATGAGCTCACTAGTTTTGACAAATTTTTATTGTCATGTTTAAGGTTTTCAATCTCCTGTTGAGAATCTTGAAGCATTCTCTGGAGAGATGAATTTTCGGTGATGAGCTCCTCAATCTCTTTTGACTTGGCAAGCAAACGATCCGCCAAGTTGGAAACAGAAGCAGCACTCTGAATGCTAAATGCTATTGAGTCATCAATAGCCTCTTTGTCAGACCTTCCTGTTAATAATATCTCATCCATATGAGTAATAAAATTCCTAGCTACTATGATAGCAGTTGTATCATTCATCATCACGGAATCATTAACCGTGAGATGACAATTTTCAGATACAAAGGATGGACGCCAAATTTGGGCGTCACGAGTTGTTTTGGGAACAACGTTTAAATCTAAACGATTTGGGCGAGAAGAAGATGAAGCCATTTTGAAAAGGTTTCGAGGAAAGTCTTAGAAAAGCTGAATTTTCAGAAAATGGAAGGAAGTTGAGCTGAAACGCAGTTACTTCAATCAGGCCTTGCAAAGGCAATATCTATAGGTGGAAATGTGGCAACGTTTCCAGGATCCCCATATTCTCTTTTTCTTTTACAGATTCCAAAACTTCACGCGGCCTCCATTAATATCTATCGCCACTTTAGGCGTTTTCAAGGATTATTTTCGTCAAAGCCGATTTGGCTTTACGAATTTCACGGAGCTATTTTTTCAAAAGGACCCCAAGAACCCCGCAAATTTCTGTGGTTAATTTAAGATTCACCAAACCTAACTATTCCTCTCACTTATGTATAAATATGTTACTAACGAAATTTTCTTTGCAGAATACATCCAGTTTTCTCCAGATTTTTCCATATCTAGTGATGCAATATCCACTTGTTTTCCTATCAGCGAGCGCACGATGTGCTTGAGAAGCGAGACTATCTCTGATCATGCATTCAGGAAGCGAGACTATCCCTGATAACGTTTCGACGATGTCGGGGAGCTGTAAGGACAACCACATGCTCTAATCCCCTGAAGTTCTCCTAAGCTAAGGGGAATGAGAGTTTGTTATCTGTCACCTCACCAGTTTCCTTCCCTGATTGCTTACCTACCTTGCAATCAATATCATAATTCTTTCTTTTGATAACTCTCTGTTCATAAGGGATTTTGTTTCTTTAGAACCTTCATCTAAGGAACAAATCCAACAAAAGAATTGTGATTTTTGATTTGCAGGATATAACTAGATCATCAAGCGGCTCATATATCTGCAATGCCAATCCGAGCTTGAATGATATTTGAGCAAAGTTTCTCCCACATAAGGATGTGAGCAACAGATGTGCTATTTGATGTTTTATCCCTATTAGTATTCTGGTATTTTTCTCCTAATAGGTGACATATTTGGTGATTACAAATGGGGAGATAAGACCGTTCCTGAAGAACGGCATGCAAAGGACCTTCCAGAAGAATGACTTGCATTATAGATCGTTCCAGAAGAATGACTTGTATTATGACCATTCCAGAAGAATGGCTTGTATCATTCTGATATGTATTCATGAATTATTAATGCAAATTTTACAAATTGCAAGTTGAATACATCGATAATACACTGCATAGATTAAAGTCTCAAAAAAGGCAGAACAAGAGCATAGCAGTGATCAATGAGTTGCACACCTACTGCGTAGCAAATGATATGCATTGAAGTCCCGGAAGGTAAATCCATTAACATGTCAATATTAATACAGTGCACGCCTAATGCGTATCAAATTATATGGTTTAAAGCCCCATAAGGACAATTCATTGACATGTGTGTATTAATCTGTGGCATGCCTACAGCATGACAAATATATAGGTTCTAAATGTTCCAACTCCCTAAATGGGGATTATCCACTCCCTACTGTAAAATAACGCTTCATTGGAGGTTATGATCCACATTCTCACATAATTTATCCTATAAGAGATGTCTGTCTGGGTAGAGACAATGAAAGCCCCTGAAGTGGCTTGGGTACCCAAAAGCAAAGAAATGCTAATAATTGATGCATGGGCATGCACATGAGAATGGTGGGATCACTGATTGATGAATGATAATTTTTGGTTTCAAAGTAGCTACTCAAATCATCAATGGGATGTGTTGATTGGAACCACATTTTGTCATTAAATGTCAACAATATCATTGGCCAAAAATGGAAAGAGGCAATTCCATTACAGATGAATGAACGTGAAAGAACAAACCCATAGTACGAACCCCAAAAGAATGTTAACCATGAAGGTTATACATGGGTGTTCAGAACAAAGAGGAATACACTCACTTTATATGACACAATGTTTCTGGTGAAAACAAGGAATGTTGATGTTCTCCAGATTTACAGATGCAATTGTGCCTTCTTATTGCACATTTACGGAGACCAATATGCTATCTTTAAGGGTTATTAAATGCATGGAAGCATATCGCCAGAAGCGATTCCCTAAAGATGTACAAGCAGGATAAATAGCTGGGTTAAAGCTATATAATGTGTCATGAAGTGTAATCCCTTAGATAAAATCCATGAATGATTTAAATTGCATGAAGCAAGTCCCTGAAGCACAAATTTTGTACTCAATACTAATATATATAAATTGCCTCAGTAAGTACATTAATCATGATATGGTTGCAACACATTACAACTCATGAAAAGTTGATAATTGATCAAAACTCCTGAAGAGTTAATACTTGGTTAAAACTCCTGAAGAGTTCCAGAAATATTTGTCTCGGCCTGAAGATCGAGCATTATGCCAACGAGATTCTTGCTTATACTAAGAAAGTGTTGAAGCATTTTTGTGTAGGTTATCCGTTGGACATTTAAATGATTTTCCGTAAGTATACTAGACCGGACATTGTATTTTCCAGATAAAGCGCAGCTCCATCACCACCACTTTGGGACAATGTGAGGCATATTTGATGCTATCTCCGCATAACACCATATACGGGCATATTCTTTTCAAGTGAACTTGCAAATAGCCCAGGTTTTGTTGGATACGTGGACTTTGGAAATTTCTATGATTTACATAGAGATAGCTCACTGGAAATATATTTACTTACTTAACTAAGGAATTTTTGTTGGCTACATCCTCCTCTCACTCCGAAAGCTTTTTCCCTCCAGAAAGTTAGTCATGAAGATATCAGGGGGAGATATTCATCAGGAGGAGCATCCAGAAGTATGCTGCACTGATTACTGTAATCTTCTTCCTTCCATCAGTTTTCTATCTCACTGGGCTTTTCTCCTAACAAAATTTTCTGAGACGAAATATTAGTTACTTGTGGTCTCCAAGGGGGAGTGTTGTAAAGCATAAAACATGCGGAGCCCACAAAGAAATTAAGCAAAGTTATGAAGACTTTTTGTATGGCAATCCGTGAAAGAGCAGTGGATGCTTTTGCCTATAAATGAAGGCTTTAGTTGAAGAAGAAATTGCAGAGACCAACGGAAGAAGGAGAAAGAAGAATTGAGAGAGAGAAGTGAGTCAGGTAGAAGAGAAGGAAAGAAGAGAAGAAAGAAAGAGGAGAGAGCGAGGAAACAAAAGAGAGCAGAGAGTAAATAGTGAGCCAGTGGGAGTGTAAACACTAAAGTTGTATTTCTCTTGTACCCCTATTATTTACATAGTGGAAAGGTTACTGCTGCTGCTCTCCGGGGATGTAGGCACCACTTGCCAAACCTCGTTAAATATCCTGTGTCATTTACTTGACATACAACTCAATATTCTTGCATATCTCGTTCATTTTACAACATCGTGCTCTATAATAAATGGAAACAGCTATGTATACGTAGTACACCGACCACTTTAAAGTGGCTGCAGTGTGGCCTTTTTCATAGAGCACAATTATTTGTGCTTTTAGCCCAGTTTTTTTACTAGTGACCACCAGTGTGCATAAAGCAGATTTCAGATGTTGGTTCCAATATCTGGATTTCATCTTTTAAATGACTCACCAAAAGAGGACAGAAACTTCAATGGATATCGACCAAAACGACCTCTCTCAATAATATGTTGGTGGAACAAGTTGCCCCACCAACACCTAAATTATGTCAGCAACATAGAAGAAGGCTATACCGTCAGAACCAAATTTAGATAGATTACATTTCAAAGCAAAGAAGGTAACACTGATTTAAAATAAAAATTAAAAAAGGCTAATGCACTATCTTAATTGTTTAAAAAAAAATCCAAAGTATTCAGGCCAAAATGAAAAAAATCCAAAGTAATGCATTTTGCAGTCAACAATAAACTGTATAAATACTTTCTAATCTACAAGAATATCACCTTACCACACAATTTGAACTCCTACACTCCCTACAGTCCTCATGCACTGGCGGACGCAGGAATTTTTTAGCGAAGTTGCAATTTTGAAAGGCTAAAAACTCTTTGTGGATTGAACATTTAAGGCTTTTTATCTAGATTGACTTTAGGTCCCTTCATGCATTCATATCATACATGAAAAATTATTTTATGTAAAAATATTGACTAAGTGAGAATTTGATTTTCTAGTATTTTTATTTGAATTCAAATCTGGGGTACTTCCTTATTTACATTGTAAACTTAAGTAAATGGAGTAATATAAAATAAATGAAAGTAAAATATTACTGATTCAAAACTATTATGCTAAAATAAAAAAATAATCAATCAATTGAGACTTTATGGAGAAAATATTACTGATTCAAGAATTGTAGAAAAAAATACTTATTAGTCTCACTGATAAGTATGACCCTTTAGTCACTGCTATTGAATAGACAAAAGATCTAATTAGTCTGTCAGTAACAGAACTAATGGGATCTATTGAAGCATATGAAAAACGACTGAGTAGGCGAAATGAAAATTCAGTTGAAAGTGCCTTTCAGTCAAAACTAAATTTAAGGTCTCAGAAATTCAAAGAAGGGGAAAGGTGATTTGGAGAAAGTTCAAGAGGAGGAGATTATAAATCCAATAAAAATTGGGGAAATAAAAAAGAAATAAAAGAGAAGAAAAACTTTCCTCCATGTGGGGTGTGTAAAAACACAAACCACTTAGAAAAATATTGTTGGTTCCATGAGAAGCCCAAATGTAGAAACTGCAAAAAATTTGGGCACATAGAAAAAAATTGCAGGTTTAAAAAAAATTCTCAAGCAAACTATTCTGAAGAAAAGAAAGATAAGCATGTGCTTTATGCTCATCAAGCAACATCAGAAGGAGCCAACATGAAGTAGTATATTGATAGCGGCTGTAGTAACCACATGACTGGAGATGAGAGCATCTTCACCAACATAGACAAGTTCGTAAAATCCCAAGTTAAAATGGGAAATGGCACACTGGTGGAGACAAAAGGAAAATGTACGGTCTCTATCCAAACTAATAAAGGAACTAAATATATTAAAGATGTTCTACTAGTACCTACCCTGAAGCATAATCTATTGAGTGTTGGACAAATGATTGAAAATGGATACTCTCTGCACTTTTCTGGAGACTCCTGCACAATATTTGATAAAAGAAATAAAAATCAAATATTTACAAAAGTGAGGATAGAAAATAGAAATTTTCCCATCCAATGGAAATTTATAAAAGCCACAACCATGAAAGCTAATATGGACGAGTCATGGTTATGGCATAAAAGATTTGGCCACTTTAACTTTCATGCATTAAAAATACTTTCCCATAAAAATATGATGAGAGACCTCCCAAGCATAAAAGAGATCCAAGATGTCTGTGAAGGTTGCCAACTTGGCAAACAACATCGACAAGCATTTCCATCCGGAAAGGCTTGGAGAGCTAAAGCCTTGTTGGAACTTATTCACACAGATGTTTGTGGACCCATGAGGACTCCATCTCTTGATAACAACAGGTACTTTATCCTGTTCATAGATGACTATACTAGAATGACGTGGGTTTATTTTCTAAAAGAAAGATCAGAAGTATTTAATATTTTCAAAAAATTTAAAACCCATGCTGAGAAACAAAGTGGCCACTATATTAAAACTCTAAGAAGTGATAGAGGTAAAGAATACACCTCTAGAGAATTTAACAAATTTTGTGAAGACGAAGGAGTAGAGCACCAACTAACAGTTAGATATGCTCCTGAACAAAATGGAGTCTCTGAAAGAAAAATAGAACTGTCATGGAGATGGCAAGATCCATGCTATTTGAGAAAGGTTTGCCAAAGACATTATGGGCAGAAGCAGTATATACAGCTGTATACTTGCTAAACAGATGCCCAACAAAAGCTTTACAATACAAAACTCCTATTGAGGCTTGGAGCAATATAAAGCCATCAGCAAAGCATCTCAAAATATTTGGATGTATTTGCTATGGGCATATTCCTAAGGAGAAAAGACACAAGCTAGAAGAAAAATCTGAAGTTGGCATATTCTTGGGATACAGTTCCCAATCTAAAGGCTATCGAGTCTACAATCCCAGGACTAAGAAGTTCATGATAAGTCGAGATGTTGAGTTCGATGAATCAGCATCATGGAACTGAGATGAAGAAAAAGTTGAAAGGAAAAATGTCACTACAACACAACCGTGCAGAGAGGAAATTGAAGAAACTCCAGGTACGCCTCTACCACCTACAACAACTCCTTCACCTATACAACATAAAGACTCTCCAGAACCATAACAAAGAACTAGATCACTCCAATATATATATATATATATATGAAACTTGCAACTCCATAACTATAGAACCAGAACGTTTTGAAGTTGCAGTAAAAGAAGAAATTTGGAGAAAAGCTATGGAAGAAGAAATTAAAACAATTGAGAAAAATAAAACGTGGGAGCTAGTTGATCGCCCACAAGACAAAGAGATCATTGGGGTTAAATGGGTCTATAAGACTAAATTTAATCTTGATGGATCAATACAAAAGCATAAGGCGAGGCTAGTAGCTAAAGGCTACTCGCAGCAGCTGGGCATAGACTACAACGAGACCTTCGCACCAGTTGCAAGACTTGACACTATAAGAGCACTGGTAGCACTAGCAACTCAAAAGAAATGGAGAATATATCAGCTAGACATAAATTCTACATTTCTAAATGGAGAGCTCGACGAAGAAATCTATGCGGAGCAACCACAAGGATTCATTAAGTAAGGAGGAGAAGATAAAGCACTCAAGCTAAAGAAAGCCTTGTACGAACTCAAGCAAGCGCCACGAGCATGGAACAGCCGGATAGACAAGTAATTCATCAACGCATGCTTCAGGAGGAGCAAAAGTGAGCCTACTCTCTACACCAAAACTCGAGGTGACTCTGATATCTTGATTGTCTCTCTATATGTGGATGATCTTATTTATACAGGAAACAATGAAGAAATAATTCAAGAATTCAAAAAAGATATGATGAAGACATTTGAAATGAGTGACCTTGGGTTGATGCACAACTTTCTGGGCATTGAGATAAACCAAGAAGAAGATGGAATCTTCATATGCCAGAAAAGTACACTCAGAATCTGACAAGACCCGACCCAAATTCCACTTTGAAATCCGGGTCAAGCCCTGTGCGTGTCCGACACCTGTCGGGTGCCGGGCACAAATGACCAAACTGCCCTTCAACCCTAACTCCATTTTAAAACCACTTAAAGGTTTATGACTTCTGCCTGAAAACTGGCATAGTCTCCCCTGGAAAACGGACTTTTCCCAAATTATTTCCACCTGTAAAACATAATTTAATGTCTCCAATCATTCAGCAAGCATAAATGATATTCACACACATCAAAAAGCATTTAATCTGAATGGTCTTCGGCCTTAAAATAATTCGAACATCAACATTTCTTGCCATATTAATATCCAAGTGAAACCTAAACAATCATCCCGGTACCATTGTTTCACTAGTTATTATCTTAACCGACACATCACCATTATCAATAATCAAAGTTATCTGGAGAAATCTAATAAATAGAATTCATTATCAAATAAGCCTCATAACTCAAAATCACTCGGCCTTGGGCCCACCCAAAACTTTAAATGGAACTCAATTAAAAATATTAAATAGACTCCGGAATTAACTACATAACCAATTTATGAAACATTCTCTTCTGTGGCTGCACCTAGATTATCCTAGGCTACCTACGTACCCTCCGTGAGGGACCAAGCCACACATAGCTCTTTTACTAAAACAAATACTACTTGTGTATTATATAACTTCAAGAAACCCACCATAAAATCTAGAACCATTCTTTACTTTAATTTCAACAAGCTATATAATTGAATAACGTGCAAGAATTCACGTACTTAACTATTCAGCTCATTTATCAATATCTATCCCAACATTTGGATAACTAAACTTTTACCATAAAAACCATACCTGCAACCATTCGCATATTGCACACATTCCACTATCACCCATCAAGGGTATATTATTTATTCCGAAGGCAACCGGAGAGGGGGAAACTGGCTAACCACCTGTGTAGTAAAATCAGGCAAGTGGCTAGGGATCTTGGCCAACCCTGTGCAGAAAATTGAGCAGGGTGGCGTACAATATCTTGTCAACTGCATCATTATATAGAATGTACTATTCTCACTTAGGTATGCCTCAAATTTTATCCATCAATCCCACCTAGCAGAACTCAGGGAGATATACTCAACCTGAGAATGCAATTAATTCGTTAATTCCAATATAACCTGTCAAGTCCATAATTTTCCGTCAATTCTCCTAGCAGAATCGAGTGATCGACCTGATACGCAATTCCTAGCAGAATTGGGGAACACAAAGTCAGCCCATTTCCTCGCAAGACTCGGCGACAAAAAGTCTACCCGAGCCGTGTCCTCGCAAAACTTAGGAGACATATAGTCAACCCAAGCCACGTCCTCGCAAGACTCAGGGGACATATGGTCAGCCCTGAGCCGCGTCCTCGCTCCTCACGGTTCGGGCGTCCCCGAGACACATGGGGCGTAATGTCATACACGCGCAGACATAACCGAAGGCAACCAAATGTCCGTAGACATATTTGTATAAAAAGGCAACCAAATGTCAGTAGACATATTATCATATGAAGGCAACACTTGTCCGAAGACATTTTAATATCCGCAAGTCACTGGGATGTCCGTAGACATCATTATATCCGAAGGCAACTGTTTCTCTAAAGGCAACCAATCGAACTCAAATCATTTAACAAATGTAAAAATAAGCATATAATCAACATTTCATTGCTCTCTTAATCATGCCCAAACCCGATTATCCTAGTCATTCCCAACTTAAGTATTTCTCCAAATCTCTTATGAATTTAATGGCGACCCTTTTTCCAATAGTTCCCATTCATTAGCCTTTTTCCAAAACCAATCCAATATATATATATATATATATAACATTATATATAGAAAACTAATATTTACAATTCATCACTTCAAAGACATAGAACATATAGTTAAATTTACACATATAGCCAAAAACTCAATTAAACCCCTATTAACACCCACCCAACTATCAAGTCATAAATAAATCATAATAACCTTCACCATATTCTAAAATCCAATTCCATCAATTTGATAATAGTAATATTAATAATAATGGTGAAAATAATAAAGAACCTTTAGAAAACTCAAACTCAACAATATAAACACACTCCTCAGAACTAATACTCTTAATTATCAATTTCAAGTCAACAACCATAAATTTAAATATAAAATACTATGGAACTTTTTAATTAAAAACCATGCGAAAACAAACTCGGCTACTAAACTCCTCCTGACCCCCGTACCTTTCTAAGTCCTCAAAACTCTCTTCAGTACCTCACAAGGAACGAGACGGTCTCAAAAGATCCATAGTCAACCATTCGGTCAACTAGTCATTTGGTCATCCGGGCCCACCGGGCCTACAACCTCCAAACTTAGATCCGAAAATTCCTGCAATTTCAACATGGCCTACTGAACACGTCCTGGAAGTTTGGTCTCGATCGAACGGTCGAATCGCTCGCGATCGTACGATCGGACATTTTTTCGATAACTTAAACTTTAAGTCAATGATACGGAGCATCCGGGGCTCCGATCCACAATCCGTCAATTCCTACACGATCCTAGGGTTATGGGGAACAACATACTAAGAATTGGAACCGATCCAATGGTCCGAACATATCGAACCCGGATAACACCGAATAGGCGTAAATCCGTTCGACTGTCATACGAACTCCAAATTGGAATCCGAGCATACCTACGCGCTCAGGACGACGTAAGGATAATTTAGTAATGAAGTTTGACAGCCACAAGTGGGCCCACACGCGAGAACACGCACTGACAGATTCGGTGGTGTCTAAAGCAATAAATTTGACATTTTTCAAACTCCAAACCAAGGGCTATCCTTCCACCTACAACTAGTTCTCGACCTCACGAACACTTTATTCAACTACAGGAATGTCCAATTCGGACCGAAAGTGGGTCAAAACCCGATCTCAAAACTGACCTAAACTTTGAGTTATAGATCGAACTATCTATGCTAGGATTTGATCAAAACCTATCCAACCATCAGCTAGAGCTCGAAAGGTAGTTACGTTTTCATACCTCATTTGCCTGAAATGGTCGTCGGAGCATCCCGTACGATCGCCTCAAAGTTTTGACAAAATCCGGCCAATTTTTCGCAGTTTTCGGCGGCTACAAGCCGCGGCTCCAGCTGAGCAGCGGTGGGATGGAAAGAGGACGGCGGCACAGTCGTTTTGGTACCGGTCCCGTCGAATTTGGTGGCCGGACGTGGTGGTGGCAGCCCAAAGTGGAGAGAGTCCCCAAGAGAGAGAGAACCAGAGTTTTTAAGAAAACCCGATTCACTGTAGCATAGTATTGTAGCGGCACTGTAGCTACAGTGTAAATTCTGAAATTTTTTTTTCCCTTTTTCTTATTCTTTTTCTGTTCTTTTCTTTTTACCCTTTACCATTTCATTTTATTTTAGTCTACTGAACTTAATTATTTAATTTATCATACTTTCATGTCAAAAATGTATTTTACTTGACTAATTTAAGATTTAAATATTAATTTAGGAACAGGATGTTACAGAATCTATTGAAGAAGTTCAAGATGTTCGGGTGCAAGTCTGTGGCTACTCCATTTATCACCAATGAGAAATTAAGAAAGGGAGATGGTTCATGTAAAGCAAATGGATCAGTCTATAGAAGTCTCATTAGGAGCTTGCTCTACTTGACAACAACAAGACCCGACATCATGTACGCGACAAGCTTGCTATCAAGATTTATGCAAGATCCAAGTCAAGTACATTATGGAGCAGCAAAGAGAATATTGAGATACTTGCAGGGCACAATTAACTATGGCATATGGTATAAGTCCACTAAAGATCCAAGACTATTTGGCTATACAGACAGTGATTAGGCTGGATCAGTGGATGATATGAAAAGCACGTCAGGTTATGCATTTATAATTGGATCAGGAATACTTTCATGGTCGTCAAAGAAACAAGATACTGTGGCTCAATCATCAGCAGAAGCTGAGTACGTAGCAGTAGCAAGTACATCATCCCAAGCTATATGGCACAGAAGAATATTTGAAGATATGGGAGAGTGCCAAACAGAAGCTACTGAAATACTTTGCCACAATAAGTCTGCTATAGCAATGGCCAAGAATCCAATGTTCCACAGCAGGACAAAGCATATCGCCATCAAGCATCACTTCTTACGAGAAGTCTCAACAAATAAAGAAGTTGATCTCAAGTATTGCAAGACAAAGGAGCAAATCGCAGACATTTTCACTTAGGCACTTCCAAGACCAAAATTCGAACTGCTACGAAATATACTCGGAGTAACACAAATGTGCATTAAGGAGGAGTGTTAAAAAGTAATGCACATTTGAACAAAATAGAAGTGTCTTGAATGATGAAGAATAGTCTAGAATAATTGAGATTCAACAAAATCGACTTAACAAAGTCGGTTGACACCAAAATATCATGATATCTTAAGCCAATTGTAATATAATAAGCTAACCGACAATAGGTGTAAAATAACAAACTAACCGACATAGCTGTATACAAAGTCGGTGACTCTCTTATATATATATAGGCTTGTTACCTTGAACAAACAACTAAGAAAAATCTGAAAACACAGCTATCTAATTCAAGTATCCAAGCCTTGTACCTTTCCTACTTCAATTAATAAAATAAAACTACCTTGTTCCACATCAAGCTATTGTCCTAAACCTCTTCTCTCTTAATCCAACACAAATGAATAGAAAAATAATAATAATAAGTGAGTGACCAGACCAGCTTCTCTCTTCAAGGTGGTGTTCACCCCTTTTGCTTTAGTTCCTGTGATGGTAGGGCAAAGCTCCCCATTGACTTGAAAACCATTGATGGTCAGCAACTCAACTTTCTTTAGTGTGCGAGCGTGCCACTGTTAGTAATTTAAAAACTGCTAACAGACTTGAAAATGTAATAACTTGCGCCCCAAGCTATTGATTTTGACAAGCGATTGTGAATTTGGGTGAGGAATATCTCCCAAGTAAGTTCTTTTCTTGCCTCATACAGGTGAGGACTTTACAATTTTTCACAATAAAACTAGTAAATTCTAGCAAAAAAAACTTATATAAAAAGAAGTAACAAGTTTCAAGCAGAACTTCCTGAACCGGAAGCCATGGCAAGAGTTTGTGAGATTTGAAAGTTCTTTGGACTCTGTACTTTCATTCTTGGTAGTTTCAAGCAGTAGAACTGACTTCTGGCCCTGCTGGATTGGAGTTCCTTTTGTCTGGATTGAATCTTCTTGTACTGGAGTTGTACGTCAACACCTTTAACTAATAAGAATTAGCTAGAAATCGATACCAATGTTGAGATTGGCAGAGCTATAATCAGTTTGAGCCATGGGAAGGCCTAGCAAATGGACAGAACTGAGGGTTTGCATCTATTCTGCCTGTTTTGAGAAACTATCTCTATCTGAACTGGACTAGATTGAGAATAGCTAGACTCATATTTTTTAGGATTGGCAGTGCCTTGACTGGAAACTATTCGTGGAGAGTTGGAATAGTTGCACTTGGATTAGAACCTGCTTTGAGCACCTGTTCTAGTTAATGAACCAGATTTGTAATGGCAGAAAACTGAGTTACGCTTGATTCTCCTGTTGGATGGACCCTGTTCTGGATCGGATTTCTTCAAGAAAAGGATTGCATGTTTGGTGGAAATCTTGGAGACTTTGAAGATCGTGAGATCTTTGAACAATTTGTTGAGGTTTTCATATAATGAATAACCTTAATTCTGCCTGCTTCACTTGTTCTGGATGGACTTTAAAACAACAGAGAATTGAGTTCTGGCTGTTTTTGTTGAAACTAGAAAGCTTGATTGCTTCTGAATTCGAAGGCTTTTGAGATCAAGTGATCTTTGATTTTTGTCAGTTTGACTGAGAGTGATTGGTTGGTTGATTGTCCTTTTCTCAGTTCACATCCCTTTGTATTTATAGGAATTCTTGGTTCCTAAAATATCTAAAAAATATATTCTAGGAAATGCCTTGTTTTACCCAAAAAGGAGGTAATTTGCTTTTGATATGAAATAGAAAATATCAAGAATCAGTTGTCATGAATATCTTCTGTCTACTTCTTGTAACTTGTGATAAAAATATCCCACTGTTGAAGCCACATGGGTGTTCACAGAGAGACTCAGTCTGTTTTTGTGAAAATTCCTTCGCATATCCTTTGACCATTCTCAGTAACTTGTGCTTTAAAATATATTGGCTGATGAGATCACACGTTTGTAGAAGGAGTTTCAGTCTGTATCCCCAGAATCCTTTGGCTCTGGGAGATAACTTCTGTTTTTCACATTTCTGTTGGTTTAATCTTTAGAAGATCAGACTTAAAGTTTTAAAACTTTGAAATTTTGGAAACTTGTAAAGCTCTCTTTCTAGTTTATTTTAATCTCTAAAAACGATATGGGCCTCTTCTCCAATTTTGGCAAAGGAACCCAAATAGCCAGTTTGGGCTGATGAGCAAAATTTCAGGCCCAAATAATTTTATTTGGCCTTCTTAATAAACTGGTCAACTTCTCAATTTAACCAACTCTAGTCTGTAAATTTAATCACCATTAGTGGTAATTAGATTTATATACTTAGTTAATTCCATCTTTTGAAATGACATGGGCCTTTCCCCATTTAGCTGGTGCGCATAATTCGGGCCCAAACAGGTGCCTTGGTTGAGAATGGAAAACAGCCTCTCAAACTCGAATTCCGTCTCGGTCTCAGACTCAGAGGGTTGAAGTTGAGATTGTTTCTGCGACTGCAGGAGGCATTTGGTAAGTAGTTTTCTTGGACTTGGAGGAGGAGTTGTTTGAGTATTTGAGAAATGGCTCTTGCTCTTGCTCCTCCTTGTCCTCCTCTTTCCATTTCTGCAATTAAGTGGGAGTGGATGAGCAGAAGAATGCAGCAATCTTCTTGAACACGGAATTACAACCGAACAAGAACAGAATGCTGCCGCCATTTTTTTTTCTTTTTCTTTTTCTATTTTATTTTCTGTTTTTGGGTTTTAGATGGATAGACATAGTCAGTCTCATAGAGAGGGAGGGTCCAGGCAGCAACACAGCCAAGCAAAAGACGAGGGCAACCACTGGATAATTTTTAATGATGTGGATCCTTGGAGGAGATATTTCTACTTCTTGCAAATCACAACACATACGCAAATTCATAAAAAAACAAAAATAAAATTTATGCGCATGTCAAACTATGATTGGCATGTTAGTAGTTCCTACTCACGAAGGAGACAAGTATTTTCCTTCTCAATACCAATGTGTAACGCTTGAAAATGCTCAAAATCTAATAATTTTGTCATGACTTGTAACCCTCAATGTGAAATTCTATATTCTCAACCTACAATAGTTGGAATGAACTGCATTAAATAATATGAACATTATTGCAACTTTCTCTGTGAGTGAGGGAGTAAATCACTCAATTGACTGGGAAAAATGGGAGGATGAGCCACAAGCACTTCTCGAAGCAGGTTCTGTATACCAGTTATTTTCTTCACGAGTGAGAAAGTTGGCCTCTGCAATAAAATTCCAAGGAAAAATACCATGATTTAGACAAGCCTTGATGTATCTCAAAAAAATCTTTACATAATTTTCCAATTCTTTCAATCAAGCCTAAAATTATTCCAACAAAATAGGCAATCTAAAACTTTAGGCAACGTTCCATTGAGTGATGATTGACTTTCCCATTTCATGGTTGTCCATGATTAGCTGGGAGGAGGTTTTATAGCTATTGGATAAATAAATTATTCAAACGACAGCACGGGAACCAGCAATTATAGCATTCGTCAACAATTACTTCTTTGTTATCTTTTATTTTCTGCTCAGCAAGTCGCAATAAACATGCTTCTGATGAATTTCTTTCACATCATGATAGCTAGTTAATACTCTTGATACAACTATGTTGTAAAAACATCAGATACAGTGCAATAGACTGACCTGACAAAAACACATCTTTATATTCATCATCATCATAAACGAATTGGGGAGGATCTGGAGAACCAATCCCAACAATAGTGCTTCCACTGCATCAACAATATTGCGAAAAATGGAAATGATGCAAATGTCAAATGAGTTTGTATCAGTAACAATATTACATGGCAATATATGTTCTCCATGCAAAAGTTGACAATGTGACGTTTTTGCACAATGGTTTTCATTGTGGGCCATTTCAACATAAAACCCTGTTACAGATGAGGGGGGACTAGGGATACTTTTTCATCACCCATCAGCCTGACAGCTTCGGCGTTTTAATGAAATAACAATAAAAGCAAGAGTTTAACTGAATATTCCAATAAGTGCTACAATGGATGTACCTTCCAGACATAAAAACAGCACCATATTGTCCACGGCTTGCTGCAAGTACACGCTGTTTTAATCTTTTAAGAGATGGAAGAACTTCAAACGCTGGAGGTTCTGAAAATAAACACATATAAAAAGTTTGTAAATGGAGTGCTTTTTAGATAAAAGGATGGAACTGTAGCAGTCCAATACTTTATGACCCTGTTGAGACCCAAGACCTACTCTTGAAAACAAGCAAGGTTTCTCTAGCTCTGTAACAATGTCAATCTGGTACAAAGTTCTATGCAATATATTTTAACAACCATCACATATGGAAGATTGTTTAACACATAATGACTATAATTTGAATGTGTAAAACACGTCTAGATAAAAAACAGTTGAAAGGCAATCAAACACGATGCCTTAGATGAACCTCTCTGGTCATAGATAAACCTCTCTGGTCATGTATACATACCTAAATCATTGATGCAAACATCCTGTGATATTCCATTCCTTGAAATTTTCTCCAGCAAAGTTACAGGATCAGCCTCACTAGTTCTATCCAATTGAAGGCACTGAAATTGTTTTTAACAAGAAAAATCCTTAAAAGAGATGGTTTCAATGTATTGATGCAGATTATTATTAATCCATTCACTACATTTAAATATGCAATACCTTGTAAACTTCAGCAGTTGAACATGCCTGTTGGGGCTTTATAAGAACCAATGGAAGGTCCAATGGTAGCGGTGGAGGAATATTTTGAACAACCTGGGCATCCAAAACCAGAGCTGAAATTTAAACTCTCATAGGAGTATCAGACATTTTGAGGACAGGCACGTATATGGTACAAAAATGCACCTACATGTGTCAAATTGTTTCGTACATGTTGGATACATTGTTCCATACACTTTCTAGGGGTGGAAAACAATTATGAATATATTTGCAGAGCCATCATCTGAAATGATGTAGAGTGACCGACACACAATAAGAAACAGATGAAGTTCTATCTTTGTAATAAATAGACATACCTCACCTCGACCAGTACAATAGGCTGCTCCTTGAGAGAAAAAGAAGGGAACATCTGAACCAATCTCACTCGACCATTCTTGGAGTTCCTTCTCAGTGGCAAGAAAACCATTAAACTGATTTGCTGCCCATAGTGCAGTAGCAGCATTGCTGCTTCCACCACCCAGCCCTGCTCCTGTGGGCACCTTCTTGTCAAGATGAATCTGCCAAAAACAATTTACATACAAAATATGTATATTTAGTTACAGCACCTAAAATTGATTAAATTCGAAGAGATGTCATGCTAACATTCAAAATCTTCTCAATCACCTATGCATCTATTCTTACCCAAAAGAAATTGTTGCTACCAGTCTTCTTCCTGTAAAGGTTAAGGGCCTTAATAATCTGCAGAAAGAAGGTTCCCAATCACAATGTCCCAAGATTAAGAACAGCAGGCAAAAAAGAACAAAAAACAGTGCCTTACCAAATTTCTATCATCAAGGGGGACCCCAGGCACATTGGTTGACAAACGATCTTGAGCTTTTGAGGGTGACAAAGAAAACTTAATTACATCTCCAAGGCTTATTACCTAGTCAAGATACCAGGAGACATTTGGGAGTAAGAGATGTATGTATATATAGAATACAAATGATGTGAACTTAATAACAGAAGAAGCAGGGCATAAAATTTCGACTTTCAGATTTTCTTACAAAAAGATCATGTAAGCAGCAAGTATTATAAATTTGGATGGACTCACGTGAAAGAGAGATGCTAAATCATGAAACCCATCTTCCCTTTTGTTAGTTATTCTCAAGAAAACATTTATCTGCACAAGAAAGGTTTGCCAAATTCAACACAAATTGGAAAACCCAGTTGCCAGAAAATGCAAGAAGAAGCCCCATAATGACTTACCTTGCAAGGTGAGAATAGAGTGAGCCTTGAAACCGGGGCGGCTTCCTTGTCCACCTTATCTGCCAGCTCGTTTATCCTTTCATCAGGATTGTACACTATCTAGTCACCAAGCAACCCAAAATTTAACAATCAAACAAGCATTTATATACAGCGAATTGACAGCCCAGTGAAAAAAAACATAGAAACAATAAGAACTCAAGAGAGTCCAATTTGAATTTGAAGCATAACAAAGAATTGAGATTGAAGTACAACCTCTACTTGTTTTCTGGCAGAAACCATGAGTCTGACAAATGGGGTCCTTTGATTTCTAGCCTTTGAGTCAAAAAAAGAGGACCCATGTGACATGAACGAAGAGAGACTGCGATTTTCAATAATATTGGGAGAAGGGTGGAAGATGGGGCTATGGCAGAGAAAATGAGAGGAAGCCATGGTTCCAGAGTGCACAGAAACGCTGTGCGAGACTTGAAGAGCTTGCCTGAAGCTTTGAGTGTTTAGTCTTTTGAATATATGTGGTATTTACTTATATCTTGAGGAACAAAAGGTATCAATTTCTTCACACATTTTGCTACTCCTCCTTGTCCTGTTCAGAAATGGGTTTGGTGGGATTACGAAAAAAAAACACTCGATTAGAACGACAGCAAAAAAAATGGAGTCAAAAGTGTATTTGTGGGACAAATGTGGAAAGCGTCAAATCCCAATTGGCTCATACCCAATTTTTCAGTCGCTTTAGGTGAATAATTAACTTTTTTCAAAACTAGGAAAGGCAATAGTCATCTTTTCCCTTTCAACCATTAATGGTATAGCTACCTTCCTCTTTTGCCTTTCCATTCTTATCTTTCCCATTCATTTCGTGGCATGTGTATTCTGCTTACACCTATATTTGGCATATTGAGCATTTCTAAGGGAAGAGGCAAAAGAGTAGGTAAACCTCATTTGCCTTACCACATAAGCATTTTCATGCTCCAAGGGAAGAGGCAAATGGGTAGGTAAAATATACATACTCTCCTCAACAATGCAATATTACCTACTTCAAAATAAAGAGTTATATTGGACCCCAGTTGCTTTTTATAATAAAATACCATATTCACTCTCTCACCTACTACTTCTATAAAATATAATAGTAAATATAAAAAATAAAAATAAATAGTATAATAATGGTTTGTAGATTTGCATTGCCTAGTCACTTGGAGTGACCAACTTTTTTCATGTGGCAAATGGGTAGGCAACATGCCACCCAGGTTGTTATAGTACAATTTTGCCTATTTCATTTGCCTCTTCCCTTGTAGATATCAATAATAGGGATCCCGAGCCCCTGCATTTAGAGAATACGCATTTACCCGCATTTAATAAAATCTCAATCATTTAAATCATCTAACGACTTAAAGCAAGTCACATCATCTAGAGGATAGATTTGTAATTTTCTTTGAAAATTGACGGTAACAGTTCCTTCGTCTCTCAACCCCAATATCCATAACCCTCATCATGACTATAACTCCATTAAGGACTATGCATTCATCTTCCAAGTTCCAACACTTACCAAATTTCCTCCCTTAGAGCTATCTAATTCCTATTTCTGTTCATCCTCCTCATTACTGATTGTCATAAGTTTCCATGGCCACTGCCCAATATTTCCATCTTCCTCCATATCCCCAATTTCATTTCATTATAAAAACAAATTTATTTATTTATTTTTAATTCACTCATATCTTCTTTTTTTTTGTATGATGGTAGTGAAGGGAATATTGTGGGAATGGTGTTGTATAGAGATTTCTAAAAACTCTACAACCAAACTTTGAGAGTATAAATCACCTAGCATGCCATATCTAATATGAAATCAAAGTAAGAGCGGAAGCATTAAATAAACTAGGGATTCATGCAAGTCTCATTTAGTCCCAATCTTTATAAGTCTAAGAAAGTGTGCACCAAATACTCTCTAAATCCTATTTGAGAGAAAGATAAAATGTTCATACCCTTGGAGTAAATCTTGAAACCAAGAATGGTGTTCAAGTAGAGGGAATGGTCCCTTTGTTGTTGGCTCTCCCTTTGATGTTGATTCTCCACCTTGTAGCTCTCCAAATAGGTACAAAGATTTGCACCTCCCCAAAGCTCTTCACCAATGATTGAATAGGATGAGAGAATGAGTAGACAACAAGTGAAGAGTGGTGCTAGCACCCTCACTTGATGTGACCGGTTCAAGGGGTTAGGGAGAGAGAGCTTGATGTTTTCTCTCTTCCAATTTCACCAACTTGAAAACCCTAGGATGATAGGATGCCATAGCTACACACTTATATGATCAAAAATGTCACAAGAGTGACAAAAATACCCTCATGCCCTAGTGTAGCCGCCCCTTTGTGTGTCATCTTTTGTGCTATCTTGGTCCAACACATTAATCCTATAATGTGTCACATATGTGCCTAAGTCCATATGGTAAAACCCCTTTTGAATTTCCAAGTCATATGGGACCTTTAATTAAAGTTTCGTAACTTTAATTGAATAATTAAATTAATCTACTCAATTTAATTACTATACTGACTTAACTAATTTAATCACTCACTTGTCTAATGAGTGTTGGTCCCGGTCATCCTTAGTTGACCGTGTCAAGTGTCGAGTCAACCGTTTGACCTTTGACTTTTGACTTCGACCTTTGACTTTCACATTGACTTTGACCAAGTCACAAAATCATTCATTCTCTTCTTAATTTCCCAATCGATTCCTTTTCGGTGTGCGATCTTATAGGTTCTAATTAGCGAGGCAGTGGGTATGAATGATTCACTTTAAATCAAGTGTGAATTGAATCCCTCCATACAATGCTCCCTATTGGCGAAGGCTAAGTATAATTAGTCCTTACAGGGCTTCCACAAGCCATAAGTGACACCTAGCAGTATGTTATGGCAACCCAAGCTAAAAAGAATTCATTTAGAGAACCTAGTCAGTTTGTGATTACAATGCAATTCAATCCTTCTCTAATTTAATACTCTATGTCATATTCTCGGGATATGGCAAACTTGTGTCAAAATCCCTAATATGACATTTCTAGATTATATGATTCAATTTGATGAAATTGCAAACGTTCTTATTTCAATTTTCATCCGATACTTTGGCCAAAGATTCACGAATCATATCTTTTAGAGTATTCTCTCTTCTTACTAAAAGCAGAGATTCCTTGTTGTACATTCACCTGTCTCTGTGTACATGCTAAGAATCTTAAGGAACACCTTTAAGTCACATCATTTTGATACGACCGTATTGTGCTCTCAAAGAGAAACAACATATACACAAGACAATTGTGATGTCTCATGTCTAAGGATTAATTTGCATTATCACAACTTAGAATTCTTTGTTTGACACTTGTGAGTAAGACTTCCATACAAGAATTCTAGAGTTGATCGCGTTCAGTGGACCCAATCTTCTATAGAGCACCTACACATCTGTCTCAGTGTCTCTACACGAATGACTTGAGACTAGTCATCCTCCCAATTGAGTAGACATAATGTGTACCAGTCTTTGCGGGTCACCATTGTCCAATTGATGATCCTATGACCAAGAACATTTTAGGATACGATATTCATATGTATGGAAAGGTCTCGTGCATCTAAGTTCTTTAGACCACTTTCCGTTTATATCTTAATCCATGGACTTGTTACTTTGTGTACGTTATGTATCTAAAGCAACGTTTGTGCCCCTTTGATTATTATATATTATTTCCTTAGAATTATCCATTTTTATATTGGCTTATAGGGCATATATCTAACAGGTAGATCCCCTCACCCTATTCCATAATAGATCTTCCAATTTGAGATCAGCAAGATTATTAATAAAATTGGTATTGTGGAAATGGCCTTCTGTTTGTGTAAATTACAAAGTCGGTTGAGAAGCAGGCTTGGTAATTTGAAATGGATTGGTGTTTCTCAGGATCAGGTATGGAATTTCTAATTATTCATCAAAAAAGGAAAGGGAAAAGATCGAGAATGACGATGAAGTTGGTTCTGAGGAGCAAACAAGAAGTAACGAATGTCGTTATCGTTAATAAAGACAAAAACATATTTAGCTTACTTGGCTTGCTTTAAGTCATTAGATGATTTGAATGCTTGAGATTTTATGAAATGCGGGTAAATGCAAAGGCTCGGGATCTAGTAGGGGTATCAGAATCATCCCAATTCATTATTCTCATGTGTTTACTTATACATACAGAATAAAAAATTATTTTAATGATTTAAAATTATTTTTTTTTAAGTTGATAATTTTTAATTATTTGTTTGTCCACTTGGAAGTCCATGTCATTAAAAAATAGGGCCCATGTTTGACACATTAGCATTTAACACACTTATTAACGGTTTGTGCAACAGAGGGGGTAATTTGTAGGTTTTCCAGGAGTTTTGAGTATGGAGTTGTAAATGTCTTACAAAATAAGTATGAATTTGAAAATGACCCTATAGTTTGGGGGTTTTTTTAATGGAAGTTCTATGGTAAAATTTGTAATCAAATACCCTCAAAATGGGGAATCAGATAAACTAGGGACAGTAGTTGATCCGATTCCAATTTCTTATTCCCAAATTTTTAACTTTCCTAATTCATGACATCCCCTATTCCTTGTAAGTGAACGTGTCATGTATTAAAAATTATGTATTCACTTTACAAGAAAAATATTAGTGTTTGACATTTGTTAAGGCAAGATTTATGTGTTGGCATGTTCTTAGCCCAAAATCATGTTATGTAATATTTAGGAAAGGTCGAGTAAGGTTCACGTGATGAAGATTTGATTGGAAGTGATAAAGAGGAACAAAGGTTTTGAAGCTCTAAACAAGGGCGGAACCATGAATTTATCAATGGGTGGGCTAGCTAAAATTATTAGCTTAAAATCCAATGATATATTTTTTTTTTTGTATTTACAATTTCTATAGGCTTTATATAAATAAAAGTACACGTTAGTATAAACCACGCTAGTTATAAACACAAGAAAAAAAATGAAATTAGAGTCATATTATTCGTGAAAGGAAGAATTTCATTCAGAAAAATGGTTGTCTTTTAGAGAAAAATCAATGAAAAAGAATAAAATTGGAGAGTTAGAGCTAAGGACTTTACCCTTATTGTGGGTTATTGGTGTTGGGACAGTCTTTGATACCATATACAAATGTGAAAAACCTCTGATTATGCGTATTGGTGTTGTCAATGTATGAAATTGTGTATTTTTATTAATTTTTAGGTTAAGATACTGGCTTATATAGGTTTGAATTTTTTTTCCCACCAAAAACATCACTGGGTACAACCCACCAGAGCCCACATAGTGGTTCTGCCCATGTCTCTAAAGCACAAGGTTGTCTCAACTCATGATTAGGAAAGGTAAGTTTGACTTAGAGACCATGCTTGCATTCATAGGTGGTTAGACATTTGATTTACTCATCAGTCAACTTGACGTGATGAGCAAAGTGCCTTGAAGTGCTTAGAATTGCATGCAATTTTAGCAGCATGCTCATCAAGATGTTAGGTTTCTTGTATAAAAGTTTCAGGGCAAAATTCACATTTTTGAAAAAGGAGCGCGCGAGCGGTCCTCGACTGGCACTCAAGCGGCAGACGCAAATTTCAGTTTCCTTTTTTCTGTTTTGGAGAGTTTTACTCAAGCGGTCCTCGACAAGTCTTGGTGGGTTCGTGCCTCAAGGTGATTGACGAACGAGGCGAGTTTGTGCCTCGCTTGAGAAGACGAATGGGAATCAATTCTCAAGATTGGAGAAGTGCAAGAGGCGCGAGGTTCGGCTGCCTTATAGAAGAGTCAAGTAAGTTGAGTTGAGTCAAGTCTTTTATGTACTTCTTGTTATTTTTAGTGGATTGTTTTATGCCTGGCAAAGTGCCTGTGATTTTTTAATTCCGTTTTGGGGTTTTTCCACGTTAAAAATTCACTGCGTACTTTATTGCTTGTTTATTTGATTGTTTTTAGAACTGGATTTAATTGGATTAATTTTTAATTTGGGAATATTAAAATTGAACACCCCCCCAGGCTATTGGGTGGTCTAGCCACACAATTTCAACATTAAATATATAGATTCATTTGTAAATGTAATACATGTGGCACAAACTGAATACAAAATCCAAGAAGGGGAAGTCAAGAGAGAAGGTAGCTAGCACTCCTCTAATGGGAGATTGTTTGGCTTCTTAAAAATGCAAAATTTCCATTTCACCCTTATAGGTATGTCAACCACCATCTCATTATCGCCATGTCATCCATCACTATCATGTTGACTTCACATTGACAGATCAAACACCGCACATCATCTATCATGCAAGAGGAAGAGAATGGTGAAAATGAAGAGAGAGAAAGAATTCCAGCAAAATAATAAGCAAATAGCTTAAGAGTACCAAAAATTCTTCTCACCTCCTCAAATGCAAATTGTTCAACCATGAGATGGTTGAGATATTAGCTTGACAGACAACCAAGCAGGAGACAAGGATGAGGTTTTAATGTGATGGCCGGTTATGGTTGTCGACTGATGGTGGGTCACCGGACATGTGGCATAATGTGATTGACTTTAAATGAATTTGTTAAAATATAGGAGTGACAATGTGTGTAATTTTAAGGTTTTTTTAATTACATTATTGTAAAATCAGGTGCTATATTTAAGTCATTGACCTTATCTAAATTAGGTAAAATTGGATTATTATCTATCTCTCCCAAAACCCTAGCCTCCTCTCTCTTGAAAACCCTCTACAACTGTTTTTCACCTTGAGGGGGGAGGAGGCCACCGTTCTTCCTCCCCTCTCCCCTCCTCTCTTCCTCACCTCTCGCCTTCTCCCTTCCCCCACCCATCACAGGCGGATGCGTTCGGCGTCGGATCTCCACATGCGCTTCTTTGTTGGATCTCCACCACCATCCTTTTGCGGTTCTTCATATTTGGAATAAGTCGCAGAGACCCTTTGGGTTTTTTTGTGTAGTTTTCACCTCTCCTTTTGTGAGAGTTTTTTCTCTCTCTTTTTGTAAGAGTTTTTCCTCTCTCCTTTTGTGAGAGCTTTCCACATCTCATTTGTGAGAGTTTTATTTGTTTTGTAATGGCTTGGTTTGTTCAAGCTTCATCTATTTTTGGTTGTTCTGAATTTGCACTCTTAGTTGGGATGCCTATGCCAGAGTTTCTTCGATCCTGCGTGATCGTTAGTGGAGTAGACCTAGATTTTCTTAATTTTGATATTAGACCGCTCTGTTATTGTAATGGCCCTTTGTGGCTAGTTTGTATGGCCTTTTTGGCTGAATTATGAATGCAATTCCAGAATTTATCAAAAATAAAATAAAATAGGATTATTATCTACCACAATAGTAAACTTTCTATTGAGTTTGTACCAAAAGCTCACTTTTTATTTAGGTTAATTACAATTTTGGTCGTTGGAATTTGGCTCAAAATCAATTTTAATCACTGTGAATTCAATTTTTCTGATTTCGTCACTGTACTTGCAGTCGTTAACAAATTAAGTCCACGCCTTCAATTACGTCACTTTGACAGGCGTTTTATTGTCCTAAAAATTAAACAAAATTTTAAAATTAAATATATAAAATTAAAAAAGGAAAAAAGAAAAAGGCAAAACCACCGTAACCCCACCGTAACCCCACCCCAGCCTAACCTCTCTACCATAACAACCATACCCATCAAACCACGCCTCCACCCATGAAATTTGGCCCCGATCCTTCCCTTCCCACCTCCCCCAAATATACCCAGCACACCCAATCTCTCCACCGTTTCGTTGTCTATCAAATGAAGAATTTACTATCAATTTTTTTTTACTGATATTTAATTTAATGCACAGATAGTGTCAATCCATAGCAAATTAGCAACTAATATCTCAAATCTTGTTCTTCTTTTTCTAGCTGTTGGCCCTTTATTGCATTGACCGAAAAATTTAAAAAGCTATTTGGCTCTTGTCTGTTTGTTGTTGTCTTTTTTTTCTTTTTTTTTTCTCCAGTGTTTTTAGTGGGGATTCCATTGGCTAGAGGGGATGGGGGTGGCGACTGGGGCTGAAGGTGGGGGATTCCATTGCCTCCGTCGGCATCCACTGCTGGGGTTTTCTTACCCAAGATTTAAAATATCGATGGTATCCGAAATATTGGAAGTCCAAAAACAAGGAAATTTAGATAGAAATATCATGATATTATCGATATCTATTAGTTTATCACAAAAAATTGGAAGGGAATGCATTGCATGATGGGTTTAACTGATTTAAGTTGATTATATAGCGAGCTGACAAATACTGTGAGTGTAGAAAATATATAATAATTAATGAAAGAAGATTAAACACACCATAATCATTTATATATAATGATTTATTACAATATTTTACATTTTATACATTGCATAGTAAGATACATGACATAGAGTTCAAGGACGGAGCTACCTACAAGGCTACAGTGGGCTGTAGCCTAGATACGCTTTTTGCTTTTTTCTTAAAGAATAGGCCTATAGCCCAGGTAAGTTTAATATTTATTTATAGAGTAGACCTATAGCCCATCACCTAAACTTTCTTACTTTGAATACTACTTCCTTGCTGGGGCAGCCTTTTGGAAATACGGATGGCAGCTTTCCTTTTTTATTCATGTTTTATTCTTTCAATATATGCCTTCATTTAATTATCCAGTGTCAAATAATCCATGCCTTCAATATACGCCTTCCTTTTTTATTCCTTTCTTTATTCTTTCAATATATGCCTTCAATTTCCGATTTAATTAAGGATTCCTAGTCTTACATAATGAAGTATCCTAACCTAGTTTGTCCTAATATGCAATAAGTATTCTAGTCAGTTTTGAAAAAAAAAACGATATATGTAATACTTAGCGCAGTCCCCAAAAGATATCTGCAATATTTTTACTTTGTGCTACCAAAGTCTATTCGATCGTTCAAACGCACAATAAAGGTAAAATTCATAGCCATAATTCTTCAATTTAATCTTTTTCATTCAATTGCCTTCATTGTTCTTGGGTTTACAACTAATATATATGTGAACATTATTTATTTTTATTCATTTAGTCTTTATAAAGTAACTTTTTGTTGTTGATATGTGTTTTTAGATTGTAATGTCACATCAAAACCAAGCAAGTAAAAGAGCAAAAACTATTCATTCATTCTTTAAGAAAAAAATGATGGTGATAAATTAGACAACGACAAGGCTTCACCATCAATTGAGCCACTTCATGATTTAATGTATATTTTTAGCGTGGTTTATATGATTTAATGTATACTTTTATTTTAGTTAGCCCACCCATCGAAAAATTCCTGGCTCCGCCCTTGATAGAGTTCCTATGAGGTTCAAAATTTTCACTATTTTCATCATCTTTATGTTAGAGTAAGTGTATTGTGAAGAGTATTAGAAAGTTGAAACTTGAAAAGGAAACTCATTCTCATGTGCAAATCGATATTTTCAATATTATAGCGATATCATGTCGATATTTTGCCAAAATATTGCTGAAGTCTGAGCGAAATTATTGACATCGATATTTCTTCAATATTATCGATATTCATACGATATGTGTATGGATATGTTCCAAAATATCTGTAACCTGAAAAAATGATAATATCCATTATATTTCGTCGATATTATCGATATTTTAGTCCATGCTTCTACCAACCACCTAGTCACCTTTCTCTGTACCCGACCCAACCTCTATTTTTTTCCCCTTTGGAACAAGATAACCCCATTGTGGGGTTACGGTAGGGATGGGGTGGTTTTGTCTTTTTCTTTTTTCCTTTTTTAATTTTATATATTTAATTTTAAAATTTTGTTTAATTTTTAGGACAATCCCCTACCGAACTGACGAAATTGAAGGCTTTGACATGATTTGTTAACAACTGCAAGTACAGTGACGAAATCGGGAAAACTGAAATTACGGTGACTAAAATTGATTTCGAGCCAAACCCAATGACAAAAATTGTAATTAACCCTTTTTATTTTTAGCTCTAATTATTAAAACAAATGAAAAAAATGGAGTGGGGGTAACTCACATCGAGGAAGTTTCTTACTAGTAAAGACTTCAAGGGGAATGCTTGGAGTGACTTCAATTCATGCTCAATGCGATTCATGTTCACTCTGATTATGGAGCACCTTCTGGTGTACGCATAAGGGGGTGTTACACCAGGCAACAAAACATAATAAACATATCAAGCAGCGAAACCCCCACTGTGTAGACCAGAAGAGTCCATAGTAGATTTTTGTATTACAAATGCAAAAAACAATCATTGCGAATACAAGATGGCTTTCTACCCGACAACTAATTGAGATAATAACTTAGATACGAGAAACTATTTGACGAAACTGATGCTAGTCGTCTATTCTCAATTGACAATATCAATTGGAATTGCTTTGATTTAGATACGAGCGAACCAATAAAATCAAAAGGCAGATGGGGACTAAAAGCTACACACTCGGAGATTATCTTTCCCATTTCACTTTGTGCTCATTGCCACCAGTCAACAAAATCTATTGAAGCACAAGACAGAAACTAAAACTTTCCCTCTATCATTTTGTGGCCACGGCCTCCCTTCTGCTCATTTCTCTTTCTTAGCCAATGCCTCCCCTTTGCACTCACTTCCAGCAGTAACCACAAAACCTGCACCAACCTGGAAGGCAAACTAACATAATAATGAGATACCAGCTGCTGCATGAGACAGATGGGGAAGAGAGGCAAGGAGAGAGATCCAAAAAAAAGTATGCTTACTTGACAATCTTTTAGTACAACGCGATCTTGGAGCTGTACATTGCTGCAAATAATTGAATTTTGGATCGAACAGCCATCGCCGATGGTAACATGATTCATAACAACTGAATTCACAACCTGCAGATGTTAAACATTAAAATTTGATAAATTTATCTGAGCTCCAGATATCTCTGTCATTGTAATTAATCAGAAAGACACAGAGAAGATATAAAAAAGCTAGATACAATTTTTTTATATTTTTAATTCCAACCTTTAAAGATAAACAAATCATCTTACCTTCACATTAGAACCTATCCGGCAGTGACGGCCAATAACAGATCGCTTAACACTACATTTGTCACCCATTTGTGAACCTTCCCCAAGCATGCAATGTGGTCCGACCTAAAACAAAGTCCCACCAGCTGATGAGTACCATAATAACCTTAAAATGAAGTCACCCAGCGCAATGACCTAAACTTTCCCAAAATTGTCAGAAAGGTCAACAAGATCTAATGCTAATTTGGCAATCCATTGTTTTGAAATGTAAATACTTTGACTTACAGTGGTTTTTGATCCAAGTTCTGCTGATGGATGAATGATGTTATTTTGTGCAGAGAAGGAATACCCTGACAAATGGCTAGCGTCTCCTATGACCTGGCAGGATTTCAGAATTCAGCATGTGGACATGCCAAAAGGTTGCACAGAATGAAAACGTAGAACAGATGATTATCATAGGAAATGCCCAACTTAAAGCTCTTAAACTCACATCTCGATTAATGTCACTGAATGCTTGAATGGAATTTAAACGCACACAGTATTTGCTCTTTCCAGCAATATAAACACAGCATTTATGGGTTCTTCGAACAGGAGTAGAGCCATTAGGACCTAGGGCATAGAGCTCATGGAAACTTGGAGTGGATGAATTTGCCAGGATTTGAGATAGCATTAATTGGTTGTTCTGAGAACTGGCCTTCTCATTTCCGTTTTCTTCTGTTTGTGGTGCACCATTTAACAACACTTCTGAACTCTTTAATACAAAGAAATATGAACTAGTCAATTGTTTTAGAAGGGCCAGTATCCTAAAGGAATCTAATAAGGAAACTCACTGGACTAACCAGCTGGCAGCGAACAAGATAAGGCAATACATCCTGCTTTAAACTCTGAAATGTATCCTTTTGATCCAAAACTTCCTGCAGAACAGACCTAGGAGGGAATGAAAGTATATATTGTAAGCATGTAAAAAGAACAATTTGTACATGAAACAAGCATTATTTATGTTAGAATATACAGCTGTGTTTGTACAGCTGTGTTAGTGAGTGTTAGTATAGCTGTTTGAACAGCTATGTTAGTGTTAAGTACAGCTGCTATCTTTACAGCTGTGTTAGTGTTTGTACAGCTGCATCTCTACCCTTTGTATAGCTATAAATACCTCCCATTGGAGATGAATGAAACATCAGAAAATTTCTGCACTTATTTCTACTTGGTATCAGAGCAAAACAATCTGATTTGCTCTCTTACTTTCTCACAAACATTTCTACCAAAGTTTTTTTTCTTTCCTTCTTTCTCTATCATCTTCACCAAGGTATACTGACCTTGGTGTTGTTATTTCTAAACCATAAAAGCCTGCTGCACATTCAGTTCGGTTCAAGACTACTGTAGCAGATCGAAATTGTAGCTGCCCGAGATTACTGTAGCAGACTTTCTACCCCAACAAGAAAAACAATTCAGTATTTTTTCTTCTTACAATAAATTCAAATTTCGCTATTATCATGTCTAAATTACCGCGGATAATTGATTCGAGGTGATCATATGACGTGAGTCATCTCGGTTACATGTGTTACACGTCCGTCACGTCATTACATTGATTGCAGGCGGGTCTATCACTCGATTGAAGGGCTGGTTCCCTCTCTCTTTCCTCAACTTTACCTTTATCTTCTGTATTTACTGCGTTCCTAATCTCTCAAATAATCTTCTTTCCATCAGTCAAATTACCAACATGTTAAAGCATTACGTAATCTTTTTTCTACTCATTTGTATTTTTCGGGATCTTCTCACGAAGAAGGACGATTGGTATTAGTAAGGAGAGAGAGGTCTCTACTACTTGGAGACGCGAGGCAGTCTCAAATTCAATCTGGCCGTGGGCTTCCAAGCGACAAGAGACAATGTTTTAGACCGAGAAAAAATTCTTCTATGGCATCGTCGTTTAGGACATCCTTCGTTTATCTATTTGGGGCAGCTTATTTCTAAGTTATTTACTAACATTTCAGCTTCTAGTTTACGGCTGTGACATTGCATTTATGCAAAAAATCATCGTGTCTCATTTCCACCCAGCTTTCATAAAAGTGTCAGTCCTTTTCTCGTATTCATATCTTGATGTGTGGGGTCAGTTTTCAATTCCTACTTCTTCGAGGTGCTGGATATTTTATATCTTTATTGATGATTGCACTAGAGTGTGTTGGGTTTATCGATGAAATCAAAAGTGAAGTTAGTATTATTATTCCTAAGTTCCATCAACTAATCAATACTCGATTTCATGTCCAAATTCAGGTTTTCATTACGATAATGGGCGTGAGTTTGTAAATCATTCTCTTCTTGAATTCTTCCAGCAGCATGGCATTATCCACAGACAACTACGGCACACCCCAGCGAGCGGTATAGCGGAGCGTAAGAACCGCCATCTCCTCGGCGTGGCCAGGTCCTTATGCTTTACTATGCAAGTTCCCAAGCAGTTCGGGCTGATCTTTGTCATGATTCTGTCTTCCTCATTAACGAGAATGCCTACTCGTGTTCTTGATTATCAAACACCCATAAAGTATTGTCTCAATTCCACTCAATCCCTTCCTTGCTTAATTTGCCCCCTAAAATCTTTGGTTGTCTTTGCTATGTCCATGTTCACTCTATTCACGGGGACAAATTAGATCCACGTGCTCTTAAATGTGTCTTTCTAGGATATCCTCCATCACAAAAGGATATAAGTGTTTTCATCCTCATACGGTAAGACATATGTGTCTATGGATGTTGAATTACGTGAACAAGAATCTTATTTCTCGAGTCTCTACTTCTCCTCTTCATGGGGAGATTAGAAGTATCTGAAGAAGAGAAGTTGTGGTTTGAAGTAAATTGGACCATGTTATGTTCTCCCTACTCAAGGTGAGGGGAAACGTCGATTGAACACGAAATTGAATCAAATTCAATTCTCCTACTCAAGGTGAGGGGAGAAACCTGTTACCTTGAAAAGCGTTTGAAAGAAGAAAAAGAAACATGTGGATGTTCCATTGCCACCTCCTCCGAGATCCTTCTCTCCATGATACTACCATCCAATCGAATGATTCTTCGAGAATGATCTTCGGTACATGCCTCTGTCCCTATCTTATCTCTTTCTTTGATATTGACTCATTACACGAATATGATCATGTAGCTCCACTAGAAACTCCCTTGGTTCCATGATGAGGACCAGGGAGAAGATATCCTATACGTGATCGTCACCCTCCCGAAAAATTTGGTTTCCCTTCATCCAATAATGTTAAGTATCCCATTTCCAACTATATTTCATACCCATAGTCTTTCTAAGTCTCATTTGACTTTTCTTGCACAACAATTGTCTTATGTGTCTATTCCTAATAAGTTTGAAGCCCTTGATGATCCTAAATGGAAATGCTATGGTAGAAGAAATGAAGGCTCTTGAAAAACTCTACATGGGAGATGGTTGAGTTACCAAGAGACAAGAAAAGCTGGGTGCGGTGGAGTTCACGATGAAGCGAGAATTCGGATGGTTCGATAGAGAGGTATAAAGCACGACTTGTGGCAAAGGGCTATACCCAGGCGTATGGGATCGATTATCGGAGACATTTGCTCTGTTGCCAAGATGAGTACGATCGAGTTCTTCTCGTTGGTGCCAACTTAGATTGGCAGCTAAAAACGGTTTGGCGTCAAAAATGCCTTTCTACATGGAGATCTACAAGAAGAGGTTTACATGGATTCCTCCCGGGGTTTACACCTAAAGGGGGAAAGGTTTGCGAGTTAAGGAAGGCTTTATATGGCCTTAAGCGATCACCTTTAGGGCCTGGTTTGGCAGTTGATCATTCCATGAGAAACTATGGCTTTAAAACGAGTCTGTTGATCATACACTATTTCTTAAGCGTGTTGGCAGCAAGATTACTGCTTTAATTGTTTATGTGGATGACATGGTTGTTAATTAATGATGAGCAGGAGATTGAGAATCTTCAAAACTACTTGGCCAAAGAGTTTGAAATGAAAATGCAGGATCCCTCAAGTATTTTCTAGGAATTGAAGTTGCACGTTCGAAGAAGGCATCTTCTTATCTCATTGAAAATATGTTCTTGATTTGCTAGCAGAAGCTGGAAAATTGGCGTGCGAACCTATTAATACTCCAATGGAGGTTAACCATGGATTGTCAATTTATCCAGATCAGTACCTACTAACAAGGAGAGGTATCAAAGGTTGGTTGGAAAGCTGATTTATCTGGCTCATACAAGACGACTTTGTCTTACGCCGTTAGTGTTGTCGGTAGGTTAAATGCATAATCCAAGTGAAGCACACCAAGGTGCGAGTGGATCGAATTCTCGGTGCCAGAAGTATACTCCCAGGGCAAGGGTATATTGTTTTCAAAACATGGGGCATTTAGATGTGGAAGGTTACACGGCTACGACTGCGGAGCTCAAAACTTGATAGAAAATCAACTTGGTTATGTGTCTTTTGTTGGTGGTAATCTTGTAACTTGGAGGAGTAAGAAAGCAGGGGGTTGTGTCGAGATCTAGCTGAAGCGAGTATAGAGCACTCACCCATGGCATCAGAGCTTATTTGGTTAAAGATTCTAATAAGGGAACTCGGGTTTGAACCTAAGAAGCCTATGATTACTGTATTGTGACAATACAGCTGCCATTGAAATAGCAAATAATCCAGTACATCATGAGAGAACAAAGCATATTGATATTGTGAGACACTTTATCGACAACTTGGCAAAAAATGTCATTCGAGTGCAGTATATAAAGAGTGAAGACCAACTTGCAGATATGATGACTCATGCTTTGTTTCTAGCGGGGAACTCTACTCTTCACTGAGACAAGTTGGGCATGTGCGATATCCATGCACCAACTTGAGGGGAGTGTTAGAATATACAGGTTTGTGTTTATTGTACAGCTGTGTTAGTGAAGTGTTAGTATAGCTGTTTGAGCAGACTATGTTAGTGTTAATACGGCTGCTATCTTTACAGCTGTGTTAGTGTTTATACAGCTGCATCTCTACCCTTTGTATAGCTATAAATACCTCCCATTGGAGATGAATGAAACATCAGAAAATTTCTGCACTTATTTCTACTATTTATAATAAAAAGAAAGGAGTTATAACCTCTTGAATGCATATAAATGAGCATCCATGAGATCAGATCGAATTTCCATCTACACAGAAAAAAAAAAGTGTAAGAATATGCAGAAACCTATTAAACCTTATATCAAGGTTAAATGACATTTGAATTGACAATTCTTAACTTCATAAAAATTTCCATTGCTTCGAAGAAATATACATAGCAACAAAAAATAAAGTACGGAAATTACAGCAATGCCCCCTGAACTGAGGTGTTATCATTTGCCCCTAAGAAAATGTTTGCCCTATAGATTATGCACTGTAGGGTCTCTGTCCAGTTCCATTCACTTTTCTGTTAAATGCGCCATGTGACCCCTTTTTCAAGGGTATTTTTCTCACTTCCCCTGCCTCTTCTCTCTTCTGTCTCCCTTCTTTCCGTGTCCACTCTTCTTTCCCCGCCCCATTCCCAAATACGCAACCCTTTATTGTAACTTGATGAACCAAAAAGCTCCAAGAGTCATAGGAAAAACTGAATTCAATTCAGTTGGAGCACCCAGCTGAAACTAACATATAAAAAAGAAACACAACTGACATATCAACCACTAACTTTGAATACCCAACCATCGGAGTACCCAACTCAAGCTGGTCATTGAATTCGAATACCCAACTCTGAGTACATTTCACAAGCGTTATAACCAACTCCACAATACCTAAATATTTCTTGATTTCCATGGCTATTGCTCTTGTTGGGACATTTTATTGAGCATGTGCTAGATAAGAGGCAGAATCTGGGCTTAAACAAAAATTCATATTTTCCACACAACTTGCAAACCAAACCCAATACCACAGAGAATCCACTAAGCTAACCAAACCATTACAAAATTTGTACAAATTTGTGCAATATTAAAAGAACCAACGAAACCAAGCCATAACCAAACAAAATCAGGAAAATAAATTTTAAGTCTAGTAAACAAGCTCATCAAATTACTCCATATTGTAATCTCCTTAAAGACCATCAAAATCAAACAAAACCCAGCCCCAAATCAACAGCCAAACCAAATCATTGGACACTTACTGATGCAGGACGCGTAGGACCCAAATTTATTAGTTTCCTAGATTCTCTAGTTTTCCAAATTCTAGTCGGTTTTCTATTTTTCCAGATTTTCAGATTTCTAGTTTTAAGTTTCCTATTTTATTTGGGTTAGGATTTCTGTTTAAGCAAGGGATTTTTATCCTTTTATGTCTAGGTTTTAGTTTGCTATAAATAACCCCATGTGGTTCTTTAAAATTCAGATTTGGATATTGAGTAAACCTTCTCTTAAAACCATGTATTTTCTGTCCTTCCTTCTCGGTTCTCTGATTTCGGTCCTTTCTTTCGTCCCTTCGATCTATATTTTCGTCTCCTCGACCTCCGATATTCCTCTTGTTCTACTGTTCTGCCCTTTCTTTCGTCTTTTCGATCTATTTTTTCGTCTCCTCGATCTCTTATATTCTTCTATGTTCTATTGTTTGAGTGCTTAATCTAACACCTACGGGTTGTTCTACATCAATTGGTATTCAAAGCCAGGTCTCGATTTCGCTTGTGTCTGCTCTCTGCCATGGTACCCCAAACTGTGGCCTAACCGCACAATTTCATGAGTTCCAAGCCAAAGTTTCTGCCAATATCACCAGAATTGACACCCAACTCTCCCAGCTGAGTGCTGACCCAAAAAGAAGAGTCGGTATAGGTCCACAACCATTTTGCGATGACAACCCTTGGCATCAACGAACTCCAAGACTCCGTGCAGATGCTTATCAATCACTTTCAGCTTGGAACGACCGAGTCTTCTTCTACCTCAGCGGTGCTCTCGAGTTCATCTACACCGCTGCTAAAAGGTGGCCTCTTCCCAATCCACTGGTGGATCACAAACTGAAGACCGTACAACCAGGTATGCCAAATCATTCCACGGGACTATCGATCGGCATGCCCACTACTCAACTGGAGCCCCTCTTTTCTTTTGATTCTATGCTGCAACCCAACTATACCCAACATACGATGGGTTCTCATTTGGTTGACGACACAGTTCCCATCCCTAACTCGCCGCCACACGACAAGAACTTTGTGCATTTTGACATAGACTGCCATGCCCAGCCAAGTGTTTTTCCTAAACAACGGCACTACGGCAACGACTTAAGAACACACTGGATTGAGGGTCTCTCACACCCACACACACGCTTGTGTTCGTTGACCAATCTTGTTGCTCATGGATCTAGGCAGAGATCACTATTTGACATTCTTAACAGGCATAATGTTCCATGCTTACGAAACGGATGGTTTCAAGGTGGCAAATATGATGCTGATCTTGAAGAACTAAAGGACGCAACATGCCTCTTCACACTCGGGATTTTGCTTTTATTGCTCTTTACTCATCGGAGTCGAGTTCTTTTCGCCGGCGGAGAATGATGCAGGACGCATAGGACCTAATTTATTAGTTTCCTAATATATTTGTTAGTTTCCTAGATTCTCTAGTTTTCCAAATTCTAGTAGGATTTCAACTTTTCCATATTTCCAAATTTCTAGTTTTAAATTTCCTATTTTATTTGGGTTAGGATTTCTATTTAAGCAAGGGATTTTTATCCTATTATGTCTAGGTTTTAGTTTGCTATAAATAAATCCATGTAGTTCTTTAAAATTCAGATTTGGATATTGAGTAAACCTTCTCTTAAAACCATGTGATTTCTGTCCTTCCTTCTCGGTTCTCTGATTTCGGTCCTTTCTTTTGTCCCTTCAATCTATATTTTCGTCTCCTCGACCTCCGATATTCCTCTTGTTCTACTGTTCTGCCATTTCTTTCGTCTTTTCGATCTATATTTTCGTCTCCTCGATCTCTTATATTCTTCTATGTTCTATTGTTCGAGTGCTTAATCTAACACCTACGGGTTGTTCTACATCACTTACCCAGCACCCACAGCCAAATAAAACACCCCAACCCCCCAACCACCAATAAAAGTCATCCTAGCTGTCCAATACCCAAAGTGACCCCAACCCAGATAATGCCAATCCCTAAATCCCATTAACCCAAGCAAGAACAAGCAGAAAAAGGGAAGAGAGAGAGAGAGAGAGAGAGAGCAAATGTAGGAGAGTCAATGGCAGAGAGAGAGAGAGAGAGAGTGTGCAGTGAAGAAAAAAGAGAGAGAAGAGATATGAAAAGGGAAATAAATAAAGTTGGAAAATAAATAAAATTGGAAAAGAATGACCAAACTTCCCTTAATAAAGGGTTCATATCCACAGAACATGACCTTATTTAACAGAATCTTGGATGGAACTGGACGGCAACCCATCATTTTTTTACAAACAGAGATTTTCATTGGGGGGGAGACCCCAGATTAACAGACAATCATAATCAAGACGGTAAACTGAAAAAGAAAAGATTTGGGGGACAAATTGTAACACCCTATCGTTAGAAAGCTGGAATGCCATCCTGAAAAGAAATTAATCAAATCCGTAACAGAAGTTTCAATGTAGTAGTGATGATCAGCATGAAGTAAATCAGTAACTCATAATTTTTTATATGATGATGTCCAAGATGAGAGAAAAATTTTACAAAGTTATGTGGGCGCATTAAGCTTATGCCCATTGAAGTTCACCAGCCAAGTAATTGTTTTCTAGTCTACCGAAAGAAACAAGACAATCCACAGAGGGAAACCAATTACCTGGCCAACTGCGCGGAGTATGCTCTTCTGAATTCGAATATCTTTTTCAAGTTCTGCTCCTAGTAAGAACCAAAAGAAGCTAGATGAGGAACATGTAAGGCTGCATGCTAAAGAAAAGGAAAAGTAAATGATCTAACCAGTTGCTATGTACACCAAAAACTGCTTTGTGGGATCCAGCCCAATGATATTGTAGTGTCCAGGTTTTTTGGCTTTATCTTTTCCAACAGAAGATCCTGATTCTGAAGGTCCACTTACAGGAGCAGAGCAAAGCATTGCAGTTACTACTGCATCATGACGTCTATGAGCAGCAGCTACTACACCAGGAGGAACATCAGAGACAATATCACCACTCACAACCTGCAGGCACACAAACAGTTGAATACTATGTAAGAAAAAACTTTTAAGAAGTCAAAATACTAAAAAGGATATCTAGATGCTAACCAAAATGTCTTTTGCAGTCAGGTGGTGTGCAATGGCCCGCAGTGCACCAGCTGTTCCAACATCCTCAGGGACTGCTGCAACCTGCAGTATACAGAATTATGCAATGCTTCTCTAGGTGAAAATTTTAGGTAAAGGACCTATCAGTGGAGTTAATGAAAAGGACTGCTCAGTATCATCGTGACTAAAGACTTTATATACTGACGAACTCAGTTTACATGCACAGGCAAACAAAATGCAAAAAAGCAAGGGATGTGCATCCGGCTTCACAGAAAATGAAGCCATAGAAATAATTTTGAAAACACAGGGAATTGCCAATTTACATGCAAAGGCTACCACGCCAAATAACAAATTCAATTACTTATACAATTGCCTTTTTTTTCCAAACAGTAACAAAACTAACCAAAAATCAAATTTCAAATTCAATAACTAGAATAATCAGCACAGATACAGCCTCGCAAACTTAGACCTTCAATCAGAATTTTAGTCATTTGGAGCCCTAGATTACTCAGCGCAGAAAAAGGACAATATAGATACCAGACAATTACATGATGGCATACAGATCAAGCATTGACAGGGATAAAATTAAGGCCGCACAATCAAGAGACAGTGAGATTGAGATTGTGCAGAACCATTCTTCCACAAGTAACTCCCTGTTCCAGTAAGTAGAGATACCCAAAATCACATGGATAAATAATTACTCTGAGTCAGAATCAATAGTATTTGATTAATCCTTTCCTTCATCAATCGGATCACTGTATGAGACCCAAGATTCCTTTTTTTTTGCTTTTTGATGTGTTAAATGATAAGAAGGATTTTTTCACTTTATAGAAAGAAAAAAAAAATGAAAGAGTAGATAGCAGAGGACAAGGTGTCCACTGACATAAAAAGTCTACTAATCAACAGCTAAGAATAATTACATCCGCCAAAGAACAGCAACCTAAAAAAATATACATCCAATCAGAAGAAATATAAAATTTTTTTTAAAAAAAAGTCCTTGAGCTCTGTACATATTGAAGCTCATATGGATGCCCAACACAGACCCTCTCCCACAAGTGATCCACTTCCTTAACCCAAGCATCATTAAATAAATACCATTCTATTTCTCTCCCCCAAAACTACCCAAAAAGAGCCATCACAACATAGGTGCCAAAAGATAATTCAGTTTTTTATACATTTCCAAAAACTTAGACATGGACTCCAAGACTATATTTTCTAATTGTTAGACATCAAGTGTTCTCTTATGTACAAATTGTATTTGATCCATTAATCCTAAACAAAAAAACTACAACTACTACTACAACAACAACATAGCATTTAAATAGAAACAAACTAAAGTAACATAAATTTCAAAGTTGGGTAAGTACCTCAACATGTAAACGATCAACATAAGCCCCTGAAATCCAACTGCCAACGCGTACAGCCGCATCCTGCCCTTCAACCACCTAGAATGAATATACACAATGCAAAATCAATAAGGAGCGCTGTTTGGTTGCTGCTGGAAAGACGAAAACTTGACATCACACAAACTATCTTAACCCATGAAAACCGCCATGAGCACTGAAACAGAGAGCATAAGCAGAGCAATGAAACGGTTAGAGAGAGAAAGAAGAAGAAATCGTACAACAATGAGATCCTTAAGGTTGCTGAGTTCTAAGAGCTCCAGAACGTACGAGATAACCGGACGATTCCCCACAGGAAGCAGAGCTTTTGGAACCTCCTGGCATTAAAAAGAGTAGAAATCATCAAAAATAAACAGTAAAGTAATAAGAAAAAGAAGAAGAGGAAACAGTAATTATCGTAGAAATAGGAACCGAGTGTTTGGCTGGTGGGAAAATTGGAGAGAAAGGGACATAAATAAATCGAACTGAGATAGTATCTTTCCGGGTAATCAAGTGGAAAAAAGTTTGAGGACCTTGGAGACGAGAGGGACAAGGTTCTTTGAGGTGCCACCAGCTAAGACGACCACTTGGAAATCCATCGGAGCAGAGAGAGAGAGAGAAGGGGGGGTTTAAGGTTTTCTTGCGTTTCTGTCTCTGAAGCTGAGAAATTGGGAAGGAGAGCGTGGCTTTACTGCTCGTAATTATTTTGTTTTACGGTGTCACTTACAAGACTAGTGCTGCTTTTAACCACTTGCCACATCACAATTAAAATAATGGATTTTAATGGAGTCTATAAAATTATTCAATTTAAAATTTAAATGGGTTTTTAATGGATTTAGGGTTTTTCGATTTATTAGTTCTTGAATTTTGATCCGATTTGCATTTGAGTTCTTCAATTTCCAAAAACGTTCCCGTGGCCCTTCAACTTTAGTTTCGTTAGGACAAATGGTCCTGCCGTCAATTTTGTTAACTTTTTATGTTAAATGCAAGGGTAAAATGGTATTTTTGTATTATTTTTAATTTCCAAATTTTGAATATTCCTTTCACCCAAAAAATAAAATTAAAAATTAGTAACTAAAAATAAAAAATCTTATTCCTATCCTCAATCAAACGAAAAATTAAAAATTAGTTCTTATTCCTAAAAATTAAAAAAAAATTCATAATTAAAAATTGAAAAAAATATTTTGTTTTTAATATTTTATTCATATTTTAATCATTTTAAAATTTATAAAAATATAAAAATACCATTTTACCTCTGCATTTAACAGAAAAGTTAACAAAATTAACGGCATGACCATTTGTCCTAACGAAACTAAAATTGAAGAACTACGTGAACGATTTTGGAAATTGAGGAACTCAAATGCAAATTGGGTCAAAATTTAGGGACTAATAAAATGAATAACCCGGATTTTAATGGAGTCTATAAAATTATTCAAATTTAAATTTAAATAATTTTTTAAAAATTAAATAACACTCTGAATGTATTTAGTCCTGACTGTCAACAACTTTACAAAAGTGGATGAGTATTTAAGCAGTCATTATTTATGAGCGAAATACAAAAGTTGTGGATTTTGATAGTTTATATAGTATATTTTAGGTCATGACAAACCTTGGTCTTAATTTTCACACAAAAAAAATGTTAGAAAAAAATATATTAATGAGTCACGAATACAACGAGCTACTGGAAATCGCTTTACCAATTTGACTATTATTTTTTGGTCTAACAAAATTCCGTTACTATTTCAGTCCAAAAACATTTTTTTTAATTGTTATGGAAATAAGAAAAGAAAGATAGCTGAGAATATAATTGTGCTTTATAGGTAATATAACTCTAAGTAGATACTCAGATAATGCATACCAACCCTGAGATACCCACTATACATGGAATTTTCCTCATTAAAACATACCTAGCAAAATTCATATGGAGAAAAAAAAAAAGCAGTCTAAAGAAGTTAGATTCACAGGACCTTTCCATCATAATAATATAGAATCCTAAACTATTCCTGGTCATAGGATCGCCAATTGGACAATGGTAATCCGCAAAGACTGGTATGTCTACTCAATTGAGAGGATGACTATTCTCAAGTCATTAGTGCAAAGACGCTAAGATAGGTGTGTAGGTGCTCTATAGAGATGGAGTTCACTAAACACGATCAACTCAAGAATTCTTGTATGGAAGTTTTACTCACAAGTGTTAAACAAAGAATTCTAAGTTATAATAGACCTAAGACATCATAGTTGTCTTGTGTATGAGATGTTAATTTTTTTAGAACACTATACAGTGTCAAAAGGATGTGACTTAAAAGTGTTCAGCATATGCACAAGGCATGTGAATGTACAATAAGGAATCTTTGGCCAAAGTACAAGATGAGAATTGAAACAATAATGTTTGCAATTACATCCAAGTGAATCATATAACCTAAAGATGTCATGTTAATCATACACAAATTAACCATATCCCAACAACACGACATAGAGTATTGTATAGAGAATGACCGAATTTCATTGTAATCATAAACTGAATAGGTTCTCAAAATGAATTCTATTTAGCTTGGGTAGCCATGACATACTGCTAGGTGTCACTTATGGTTTGTGGAAGCCCTATAAGGACTAATCACAATTAGCCTTTCGCCAATAGGGAGAATTGTATAAAGGTATACAATTTACAAGTAATCATTCTTACCCACGGCCTCGCTAATTAGAACCTATAAGATCGCACATCGAAAAAGATATGGATCGAGAATTGAAAAGAGAAAAAATGATTTTGCGGCTTTGTCAAAGTCAAAGTCACAGTCAAAAGTCAAAGTCAAAGGTCAACCCGTTGACCCGATACTTGACGCGATCAACACAAGATTGACTAGGACCAATGCTTGTTAGAGAAGTTAGTGATTTAATTTATTAAGTCATTGAATCAATTAAACTAATTAGATTACCTTAATGAATCAATTAAAGTTATGAAACTTTAGTTTTGGTCCTACATGATTTAAACATTTAAAGGAAATTGGATCTAATAGACTTATGCAAAGTGTGACACATTATAAGATTAAGGGTTAATTATAGTTTAGTACCCTATGGTCACATCCTAAAGACATGTTAGCCCCTATCTTCTTAATTTTTACAATAACATACCCCGCACTTTTAAATTTGTTACAATGTTGTTCCACCATTATTGTTTTCGTCAAATTTCTTTGTTAGTTGCCTACGTGGCACTGTGGGTCCCGCATTTTTTAATTTTTGTTAATTTTAAATTGATTAAAATATGAATAAAATATTAAAAACCAAAAATAACCAACAAACATTTTAAAAATAAATCTCTCTCTCTCTCTCTCTCTCTCTCTCTCTCTCTCTCTCTCTTCTCCCTACATTCCCCCATGACCACCACCTCTAACCCCCACGAATCCAAAACTCCCAGATTCTCCACCTCCACCATTTAGATTCATCCCCAAAAACCCAAGACCAAAATTCAATCTCCAAACCCCAAATCCCTCATCTCTCTCTGACATGGCTTCAGCGGCGGCTACCAACTCCAATGAGCCCCTAACCCAAATTCTCAAGCTTCACAACTACTCTGACTCCACTCTCTTAGTCACCTTCATCACTCCTCCCTCCAAATCCGAGAGTTAAATCTAGATACATCCACCCACATTAGCCATCCATCTCTTATTCATCCTCTCTCTCTCTCTACCTTTTTTTTTTCTTCTCCTCCTTTCTCTCTACCATTCTAGCTCATCACTGAAGAGATGTAATTATAGATGAAATTCATCCATAAGAAAAGAGGTAAACCACGAACTAATCCTTTAGCAAACAACTTTGAAGTCGGAACAAAAACACTGAACACAAAGATTTGATATTGTTGTGGATAGGGAAAAAAAGATGAAATAATGGGGTTTGTTGTTGGGTTCGTGAAATTGAAGTGAAATATGCTAAACTGATTATATTGTTTCCAATCATGGATGTATTTTTCCCAATCGATTTTCATGTTGGAGAAGAGAAGAGAGAAACGAGATGAGGTGAAGAGAAGGAGAATGTGAACTAGGTTTGGCAAGTGGGGCCCTTTGTTTTTTAGGGTTTCTGGCTAAGTATGATTTTGGCATGACAATCTCGCTGCCAAAGGGAGCTTGGGCTTGAGGTTTGGAGATAGGGGTTTCAAAGAGATTGGGGATTGGGTTTCGGAGATGGGGAATTTGGGGTTTGGGTTTTGGTCTGGGGTTCTTGGGGTTTCTAGGATGAATCTGGGTAGTGGAGGCGGTGGATGCAGCTGTGGTGTCGAGGCTCTGAGTTGGGTCTTGGGGACGAATCTGGGCAGTGGCGTGGGTCTAGGGATTGGGTCAGGGAAGGAGGTAGCTTGGGGTTGATGGGTTTTTTTTCTAGCCTTTTTAATTGAAGATTATTCTATTACATCTAACTAATAAAAAAAAATAAAAATATGGGACCCATAAAGGCTATGTAGGCAATTAACGGTAGATATGACGGAAATCCTAACGGTGGAACCACATTGTACTAAATTTAAGAGATTGGGGTATGTAATTGCAAAAATTGAGAAGATAGGGATTAACATGTCTTAAGGGTGTAACCACATGGTACTAAACTGTCATTAACCCTAAGATTAGACCAAAGTAGCCCAAAAAGGCCAAGGAAGAGGAGGGTGTGGCACATGGGGTCTCTTTAGTGGCACATGTGTGACAATATGTCTCTATATAATTGTAGCCATTGCACAACACCTCCATAGGGTTTCAAGTTAGGCATTTTGGAAGAGAGGAAAACATCAAGTCTCTCTCTCAAGCACTACCTTGGCCGGCCACCATAGAGAAGAAAGGCTAGCACCTCTACTTCTTCTCTTGGTTCCTTATTCTCTCATTCTCATTCTACCTGAGTGAAGATACTTTGGGGAGGCATAACCACACAGTCTCTATTTAGAGAACAAGGTGGATAATCAACAACTAAGGGAAAACTCCCAATACTTGAATACCATTTGGGATTCAAGATACGCTCCAAAGGTAACCTCACTTTCTACATTCTCTTTAATATGTGATATTAGTGTCAAAGGTGCAAACTTTCATAAACCTATAAAGATTGGCACCTAGGTTGAGACTTGCATGAATCTGTAGCTTTTTCTTGCTTCCGCTTTTATTTGATTTCATATTTGATATGCATAGGCTAGAAGATTTGTTCTCTCATAGCTTCTAGGGATTTTAGAAATCCCTACACCTAATTTTCCCCTCAAGTGGTATTTAGAGCCAAGGTTTATGAAAAGTTGCACCCTTTTGAGTCTTCGCTTAGCATATGGGCTTAGTTTCATAGTTATAAGTGTTATAACATGTCTTACTTTTCATGTTTGATCACATGTCTTACTTTCCATGCACTACTACAAAAAGGCTAATAGGCATCGGGGAAAAACCGATGCCTTTTACCTTCCCATACCGATGCCTCGTAAGGTGATGCTAAAGGGGGGTGTACCCCAATGCCTTTTACGGAAACAACATTGGTGTGTTCAACCAAAGTGGTGCTGTAATGAGCTTCAATTGGTGAGTTTCGTCCAAATTTCGTTGACTTCCGATGTCTTTGACTACAACAACAACGGTTGTCGGTATACCACTGATGCCTTTTCATAAGAACCTACTTACTTAATTCTTATTTTTCGATGTCTATAACATGTTTAACATCGGTATTTTCATTAATGTTGTAGTTTATTCATATCATAAGCAGTGGTGTCTTTATTGTTGCAATGCCTTTGTAGAAGAACCACTTCACTTGTCCTGTGTTATCCGATGTCTTTAAGATATTTCGCATTGGTTCTTTTGGCCCATTGTAGTGTCTATTGTTAAGGGCATCGTTTTATACATATTTTTTATGCCTTTTAACAAGATTTACTTCACTAATTGTATATTTTCCTATGTCTTAAGAGGTAAAAACAACAGGATAATGTTATACCCTAATGCTTATTTATAGTTATAACATCACCACTTTACTAATGCTGATGCCATATGTGTAATGCAGTTCAGTTGAATCTAGGTTTCTGATGTCTCATATTTTTAAGGCATCAGTTTTAAGAATTATATGTATTCATTTGTCCAAACTAGCATCAACTTTTAAGGCATCAACTTAAGAATTGTGGACAAATTAAACCAAGCAATGTACCAAATGCATATTTTTGTTCCCCTGCAAAATCTCTTGGAATCCCAAATAAAAATAAATAGAAGTCATCTTATTTCAAAATACATCATTACATAATACTTCATTTGTAGTCCAAACTTCAAATTGTTAATAACTACATGATATAAATAGGGAAATTGTTGCACATTAAAAGCTGGAAGAGAAAGAGCATATAGGCTAAAACACTAACATTGATAAGCTTAGCACAGACGAGTATATTTTGAGGTCCAACAATACTTGATCAATCCATTTGGTTTAGCATAAACTCTCTGCATTCATTTCGCACCACATCGACTTGTTCCTGGTTGTAATATGATTTCTTATTTGTTGCATACTGAAATTTAAAACAAGCTAGCATCAAATTGTGCACACCAAAACAGCCCATCAAAATTTAAAAGAAACAACAAACACTTAGAATAGCTCACAACCAAATGAGCAAAGAAATACATAAAAAACAAAAGCACCAAACAACCAGCACTTATTATTCATTTTTCACAACCAAATGAGAACACAAGAGTAATTCAAGAAAAGAAGCAACATCATATTTTATAACCAAATGAGAACACAACATTGAACCAAACTCCTGAGTAATCTGCCAACATAACAACAATTTATACTAATTTCCACATCAGAAATTCACATCAGCAATTTTATAAAAGCATACTAATATTTATAATGTAACAAATAAAAAAAGTACCTTAGTGCGGAATGAAAGGGTCGTATCTTCAATGATGTCCCTCATATATCCCATGACACAATACCCACATTCAACACCTCTTTCTTGTCTTGGATTGCCCTACAAACATGAAAATCATAAGATTGCATAGATAGGTTATACAATAGTCCTTTGATAATTAAATATGAGCATAGATATGACATAAGAGTACCTGTAGCACTATCCACTGCGGTACTTTATTTCTTTGTCTACCAATTACAACATTATATGATTTTATCCCAATTGAACACCCAAAACAAAACATAGACTGGTTATCAAATCATTCATTGAAAATTAAAAACAATGTGTTAAACATATTAGGATAGAACAACTTACTTCATGACAACACTTTTCCAATCTTGATCACGAAAAGGAGATCCAAGAGGATCCATGATATATATAACATCTTTATCCTCATTTATAATTGTGAGAATCCAATAGTGACTGCATATTAGCACGTAGGAGTCATATATTCTTTTCAACATATATACATATATATAATTGATTTTATCTAAAATATTGTTTATAATGTTAACTCACCTAGGATTATATGGGATCAATAGTATACTGTCATCGGAGAGTTCCCTCAAACGTTTTGTAATTGCTTTCGCTCGTTCATCCAATGCTATGGTGAGACCACCTTTAAAGGTAATTTCAGGGTTAAGAAACCCAATCATAAGTTCCATATTTTCCTACGTAAGCTTATTATAGAGGTACCTATCAAAAAAAAGAAGTTATTGTCGAATTGAATATCATAACCAGATTTAATGAAAATTATAATTCACTTGTTCATTATTACCCCATGTAAGTGTCGATAGTATTCTGTGTTATTTCTTTCAATTGCATGAAAGCAAAATGTCTTCCCTCATGATATACATCGTCTTCTCAAAACCAAATACTTCATCTTCTAGCACAAAAATTATTGTTTCAGCCGGTTGCATCACGCGATTTGCATAGTGGTATAATGATTTTTATGATGCTCATAGGACTTCTGTAGTAGCCTTGAACAAATTTTTTGCTACTATTTGCTTTGATGTTAGCGTCGTTTTGCTACTTTTTGCTTCAACACCAGCCAACCAAAGAAATAAAGAATGAGAAAGTGGGAAGAAAAGAAATATGAATGTTTATGTTCAAATCAAACACATGCAACAGTTACCTCAAAAGTTATAAGATTCTTTGGCCAAGCTACATGAGCACCAACAGCTTGGTCAACTACTTCCAACTCCCCTTTAACAGGGAAGGGAAGTGGAGCATCTCTTGGAATAGATGCATCAATAACTACTCACATGTTGTCCTCACCAACAGGAACTCCGTGAACCAATTCATTGGACACACCAAGTTAAACTATGGTGGCATATGCGACTAAATTGTCCTTTGAGCCCACTGCCAATCTACAACTTTTACCCTAAGACATATGAAAAACGATAATAAAGTTACTAAAGTTAATTTAAATTATATATAATGAATATAATTGCGGAATACAATGAACATTACCTTGTTAAAACTCTTATTCACAATTTCAACTTCCTCTAGTTCCTCTTCTTCCTCATCCACAAGTACACCTTTTCGTTTGAGGTTGGTTGATGCTTTTTCTAATGTCATAGGACATGCTGCTACAAGTATTTATTTTTTCATATTTCAATCCCATATTTTTTACGTGGACATTTAATGAAATCAGGATCTGTAGCATTCATTAACCCAATCCTTAAGAATTCTTCAACCCCTTCATTATACTTTTTACTTCTTCTATCCAGCATGCATCCATGATTTATCCATCCCCCTTATATTTATGAAATTTAATAATAAAAATAATGAAGACATGAAAGGAACGAAAGCTTAATTCAAGTCAAACATTATTAGTTTAACTATAAATGTTTCCTTCCATATTCCATTATATGCATCATACACATTTCATACACTAAAAACAAACTTCAAAGAAGACTTAATAAGACTACACATGACATGGATTTGCATATTCATTTCATGGCATTAAAAGAATAAATCGAAGCCAACCTTATGTAGTTTGAATAGAAAAATTAAATTGTATGCAATAAAGGTTCTAATAAACATTCAAGAAAAATAAAATAAGTTGTACTGCTCAATTTACCTAGGAAAAAAGTAACAAATTGCAAGCCCGCAACAACAACAATTGCAAGCTTGCAACAACAACAATTGCAAAGGAACTCCTCAAGTACAGTTGGCTTCTTTAAGTGATTCCCTAAAATAAAATTTCAAAATAAATCATTTAAGTAGCACCATGCAAAATTTTACAAGAAGGCATGTATTATATAGCATTCCATAACCTAGAAATAGGAGGTCTTGTATAGCTCACATTTTGGCTGAAACTTATTTCTCAAATGAAAAGACACACTCCTACTTAAAACCAGAAACTTAACTATACACCATCTCAAACAATCGTAAAAACAACCTAACAAAGACAGCTGTTTTCAAACATACCTAGCTACAACATCTCTTTACATTTTGATGAACCATTGACAGATATTCAAAGTTCAAAAATAGAGAAAGAGAACATAAATAAACATATTTGAACTAAAGCCAAATTGAAAAAAAGCCTTTGAAACCTCAAATTTGCATAATATACTAAAGCCAAATTGGACCCTAATAACCTAGGAGAATGAAAATCAACCCAGAATAAGAAAACATTTAAAATTAAAAGTTAAAAGTACTAATTAATATGAGAAAGACTAAAGGCATGAAAGGTAATAGACTAATTATTAAGCAAGAACTTCATGAGCTAAACACTAAAATTAAAAATTAAGATAAAAAAAAGCTTAACTTTTCTTAGGGTTTCTCCAAATAGAACAAACTCAGAGTCAAACAACAAGATAAATAGGGTTTTTCATTGATTTGGTATGGGAGTGTTAGGGTTTTTCATTGATTCAGTCTAGAAACAAGATAAGGAGTGAGGAGGAAACGAGAGTGTGGGAGGGTCAAATGAGGCTGCGATTTTGAGTTTTTGTCTTTGGCTTTGGCTATTTGAATGATGCTTGTGATAGAGAAAACTCGAGCTGAGAGAAATCGAGTTAGGAGAGAGACACAAGGAAAACTCGAACTGAGAGAGAGAGAGAGAGCGACAGAGAGAGGAAATCAAGTTGAGAGAGAGTGACTGAGTGTTATTAGAACCAGAAGGGGGAAAATACTTAGGGCGAAATTTTCATGGAGAAAAAGAAGTGCTAAAAATGCCATGAAAGAAAAATATGTCATAGGCATCGGGTCTTTATGGTTTGATGCAAAATTCCTATAATAGGCATCCACATTAGGCTGTACTAATGCTATATATGTCGTAAAAGGCATCAGACGTTTTTAGTGGTGAAGTCTTTACATACTTAATACCCAGTTTTTTTTTGTCTGATGCCTAATATCATAATGGCATTGTTTATTTAGTTTTCCGCTGCCTATTTAGTGTAGTATATTAGAAAATTTGTAGTAGTGATGTTTGATCACATTTTTACCCTTTTTTTTAAATTTTTGAGCCTATCGAAAGCTTTAAGTAAAATTCCCCATCGGCCTTTTGACCATTAATGGTCTCGAGAATCAACTTTCTTTTATGTGAGCGTGCCACTGTCAGCAACTTAGAGTTCTAACAGATTCGAATGACTTTATATACTTGCGCCCTAAGTAATAGATTTTAAACAAACGATTGCGATTTTGGGTGGGGAAACCTCCCAAGGGAGTTCTTTTCTATGCCTTAGACTGGTGTGGGCTTCCTAACTTCTGCCTATTTTATCTAATTTGCTAAACCAAATTTGCAAGAAAAATTAACCTCTTTTGAATTCTGTCTGATTTACCTTATCTGGATTGCGAGGGAAATCTTGTTTTCTAATTGGCTTTATGAACTTCTCCTTGATCTGGATTGCTTCTGAAGGAGGATTGGTTGCTTGCTTTTGGTAGCTTTAAGATCGTGTGATCTCTGATTTCTTTTTATCAATTTGGATTGATTGTTGGGTTTTTGCTTGATTGGTTGGTTGGTTGGGTGTCCTTTCTTCAATCCGGGTACTCTTGTATTTATAGGAGAAAATGTGATGATGAATAATGCTGGATATTTCCAATTTTGGACTAATCCCTCATCAATGCATAAGTGGCAAAAGTTTTGTTAGATAACGCATTGATCATTTTTGGCACCTGCTCATCAATGTTCCTAAATGCCTCCTGATCGTTCTTTTTGCAACAACCAGACTGAAGTGAGCAATTATGCCCAGATTCTTCCAACATTGGTACCATAAATATCAAATATCTTGGTGGTAGAAAAACTCCGACAATCTTGCAATAAATAGCCATGATTTCCAACTAAAGTAAGTCTGACTTCACTTTACAGCTTTCATGGTCATCAATATTTTTTGAGTCTAGTTATCAACGACGAGGAGTCATTCTGACATATCTTAACAACTAAGAATTTGATCTTTGAATTAAATCACCATTGGTAGTAACTTAATTCTTGATTTATCAAAATACTGTGAATTAATTTAAATTAATCCCCCTTTTGTTTGAAAAGTATGGGCCATTCGCCATTTTTTGGTAAAATAAAGCCCAATACCATTTTGGAAAGTGAACCCAATACTCATTTCGGGTTGGGGCAATGCCCCCTAAGTCTGAATCATTTTCTAAACACGGTTTCAGACTTAATGACTGGCCTAGTTTTTTTAATGTTGCGTGCCCTTTTGATCCGTTTCGCTCTAAGTAGCTCTTCCTCTTCCACGACTTGTTCCTTTTAAATTATAAAAACTGAACTATTCTTCACTGTTTCAAATCAACCCTAACTTCCTCATTTCTGAGTTCATTGATTCGAAACTCCAAATCTCAAGCTTTTCTCTTCAATTTTGCTTGAAATTTTCACAAATGGCTTCTCCCAAGGATCACGCCATCAGTTCTGCATATTTCCCTCCTTCATACATCTCAGGTGAAGGCGTTGATGCTCATGCCATTGAAATTCGAATAAAATTTCATCTGTACGCCAGTAATAAGCTGGATGAAAACATTCTCCATATTGTTGGGAACACCCTACTTCTGGGTCCTCACTGGTTTGGAGAGGTTCTGAGGACATGGTTGTTCTCTTCAAGAAAGACATTAAAGCTTCTCTCTGTTTTCATAATTCATCTCTAGCCTTTCACACATGGGTCAGCAAGAATCTGAGCAGGTCATTCCCTTCTAGTTAAGTGAGGAATAGCTTAGTGAAGTGGTCTGAATGGTTTGACTTGCTCTCTCCAAGGTATGAGAAGCATTTGAAGAAGGCAGGAATTTATGATGCTCTTCTTTTGTCCAAGCTTTCCATCAATTGTGATGACAACTTGCTTGCTGCTGCCATGTGTTCCTGGAACTCTTCCACCAATACTTTCGATTTTTCGATTGGGTTCGATGTCTCCAACTCAGCTGGATATGGCTCAAATTTTCAGATTCAGGCCACATGGAAGGCTTACGGATTCACTTAGAGACTACCATAGAAGGAAGAATGGCAAGAGAGTGACGCATGAGTTCACTATCCCCAATGAAGACATCAATCAGAACTGCTCGTTCTCCAATAACCTAAAGAAATTCCAGAATGAGAAGGGCAAAAATCATAGGCATATACTGTTCCTCATGTACTGGCTAAACCGATTCATTTTTCCCAATAGATCGTCAGTAGTTCTGCTTGAATATAAGCATTTGGTATAAGCATTGGATAACCACACAGACGTGGCCTTGGGACCTTCGGTTCTATATCATATGTTCAAGAATCTACATTCTGCCACAACAGACAACCCTTTGAATGTCTCAACTCCAGTTGCATTCTGGATGATTCAAGTTTGGCTTCATGTATATTTCCCATAATTGAGATTTCCAGATGTAGTTCTACACGAGAATCATGTTCTGGCAATCCCATTGATATTGGCAGAAGTGCCAAAGAGGTCTGTGGAGGAGTTCCTGACTTTCTTCTGGGATTGCACCAAAAGTTATGCTGAGCAGTGGCAAGGGGTGTTGAGAAGAACCTATCCTTGGTTCAAGCCATGGTACAAACTACTTGAGAAGGAGCCATATGAGAAGGAAGAAAGAACTGACTTTAAGAAGAAGTTCATTTGCATTGCGTTGGCCAGGGATCTTCCTTATGGAGGAGGTCTTCCACCGAGCTCTCATTTGGGAGGAAAAGTATATCAACTTAACTTCTGTACGAGGAAACTAGGTTGCCCTCAAACCATTCCAATTAAATTCTACAGAGGCTGCAATCAAGGCACTTCATGGAGGGATGCAGATGATATTAAAGTGCATAAGGACGACAGGTGCTCAGTGAACAAGATCAACAACAGCCTGGATTTAATCTATCCTTCATGGGAGACAAATTCTTGTAGTTCAGCCGATTTTGACACCTGGTGGGGTAAAAAATTCCATGGAATGAAGTCTGCCAGTGATATTCTCAAGGCCACCTTCAAAAATTGGAATATTGAAGTAGTCTAGGCAGAAGGGGATGCCAGGAAGTATATAAAAGATTTGATCAATGATATCCTCAAGTTATTAAAGGTAAACTTTAGTTCTGCTTCGTTTTCAATTCTTCTCACTTCAAATAAGCATGAACTAACTCAATTCTGTTTGATTATTTCAGACCCTTCTATAGAGGCTCAGGCTGGAAAGGTTATTGGTGAGTTTTGTGCCCTTGAAACTATCATGTTCTGCTCAAAACTCGTTCCCTAACTATTTGTTTATTCTTTGTAGTGGACTATGTTATCTCTGTTATGGATATGGAGGTGGACTCAAAAGATGAAGTCTCTGAACAAGAGGAAGAGGAAGAAAAGAAGCAGAATTTCCTTTGCAAAGAAAGAAAAGGAAGGAAACTGCCAAAAGTCAAGATGCCCCTAGTCAATCTAGACTAAACGATAATGGTTTAAAGAACAAATAAATGCTCATTTCCTGTGAGACACCCTAAGTAGAACTGGATTGAGAATATCTTATTTGTTTTGTAGTTGCCGCTGCTGGCAGGCCCTCACCAACTCAAGCTAAGAAGAAAAAGTTTAAGAAGAACACAGATGGAGCTTCTGCTGCTGCTCAAGAAGAAAGGGTGGATGGGACTGCCATGGCTGATCTAAAATCCTCATAAACGGATACAGAAATCCAAGAGGCTTTCAAGGATTTAAGGAGGTGGTGTAGAGTGGAAAGGAGAAGGCTGTGGAAGAAGAGGTAAAATTCTAAGCTATCTGAAACACTTCTGTCTTAAACTTTATAGGCTTTGATAAATGACTTATGTTCTTTCTTTTATGTAGGATGAGATTCCTCCAGAAGTGATAGCTGAGAGTATCAAGCTGGCTGAAGAATGAGCTTAGGCTGGAGAGCTGACTCAATCTGAAGTGGCCATGTTTGAAGTCACTGAGGTAGATAATTCCCTAGTTGTTTTACCTTTTGAAGTATAATCCTTTGGATTTTCTTCAATTATGTCCAATTAATAAAAAGTATTAACTGATTCTTTTGTTTTCAATCCAGTCTGAAGAAAACAATCCTGTTGAAACAACAGTAGCTGTGATAAGACCCCTCAACCCATCCATTGCTGTTGTAAGTAATTTGGGCTTTAGCTTTTACTTTCGTATATGATACTAACTAGATTGGATTAATCTGTGTAGATGCCAATCAGTTCTTTTGCTGGTGAGCAAACCAGTCCCTTCGATGATCCCGAGATGGTGGAGTGAGAATGCATGGATTTGGAGGCTCAGCTATTAAAAATCAAAGAACTGGAGGAAACTCCAAGCAAGTTCAGGTCCAAAGCCGTTTCTGAGTCAATTGAAAGAGTGAAGATATGGCAGACAACTAAACTGGGTCTAAATGAGAATAAAGAAGCCATTGACTAGCTGATGAAGGATCTCGATTTACTACACATAGAGAACATGGCTCCTCATATGTTGCTAGCGATCAGCCTGGGTTTGGCTAGGCAAATGGTGGATAAATGTGAAGATCTCAAGCCTTCAATAGAAGCCTCTGATTTGCAAGAAAAGCTATGAGGCAACCTGGTGGATTACAAAAAAAACAAAAGACTGAATTGGACTCAGTGGAGGCTGAATTCAAGAAGACAAAAGACAATGCAGACAACCTAGAGAAACATATTGAAAATCTGCAAATTTGGCTAGCAGAATTGAGAGAAAAGCAACATAAGCTTGGAGCAGAACTAGGAAACAGCACAAAGATGACTTTTAAGGTGCAGGGTCTAGTTTTTGCTTCAAGGCATGCACTGGAAATGGTTGAGGCTTCTCGCCACCAAAATTCACTTCTTGAAAAATATATCTCTACAAATTAGGTTTTTAGAACATTTATGTTCTTTTTGATGTAGCCAAACTAGTCATTTATTAAATGACTTATTAAATAAAAGGGTAAATTTCACTTTACTACCCGCAAGTTTCCCAAAATTCTGACTTTTATACCCAAAGTTTTTTTTCCTCTCACTATGATTCCCTACATTTACTTTTACTATCAATTTCATACATTCGTCCATGTTGCCGTCAGATCTCACTGTTAATTGCATATGTGGCACTGTGGATCCCACATTTTTCACATTTTTTAATATTAAATTGATTAAAATATTTTAAAAAAATTAAAAAACCAATTAAAAATCAGAAAAAAAATTAAAAAATAAAACATCATCATCATCTCTTTCTTTTGTGCGCGCTCCCTCTCCCTCTCCCTTTCTATCTCCTCTGCCATCTCCTCTCCTCTCTCAGGCTTCGGCCTCTGCTTCGTCCTTTTCAACTCCACCTCACCCGTAACACCCTCGCCAGCCAATACTTCGGCCTCTTCACCAACGCCGCTGTCCCCTTATTCGGTCCGTTGCTCGCCATCGAGTTCGATACCGGGAAAAACCCATAGTTCAATGACCCAGATGGAAACCACATCGGCATCGACCTCAACAACAATTTGCTTGTGTTTTAGCTAAGTTCTTCATCTTCGTTGCCTAATGTGGTAATTTCTGGCATCGCAATTGGTTGTGTGGTTGTGGTGTTGGTTTTAGCATCTGGGATTTACTTGTATCGAGTTGCAGGCTACAGATTTGGTACATGAAGGGTTGAGAGAGAGAGAGAGAGGGAGAGAAATAGGGGAGGTGATGGGCGGTTGGAATGGGGGCGGGGTGGAAAGGGGTGGGTCGTGAGTTGCAGAGATATGAACCCAGGCTCCACCGATGCTAAAACCACCGCCCTGAACCCATCACCCCACGGCTTTTCCCACCATACTGAACCTCCACTGCCCCACCACCCTAACCCGGAACCCAGCCCAAATCTTGTCCTCCATGGAGCTTTGGTGTCTCTTTTAAAAGCAAGAGGCAAATGCTGAGAGAAAGAGATAGGTTTATGTGGATTTCTAGATTTCTCCAGAAGCCAAATGATCCATGTGGCCTGTAGGCATGGCCCAAGAGAGAAGGTTTGGGAGGATAGTTGAAGAGGACGAAGCAGGGGCCGACGTCTGGGAGAGGGAGAGGGAGAGGGAGAGGGAGCGTGCATAGTAGAGAGAGAGATGATGATGGGGTTTTATTTTTAAAATTTTTTTCTTATGATTTTTAGTTTAATTTTTAATATTTTATTTATATTTTAATTAATTTAATATTAAAAGTTTCAAAAAGTGGGACCCACAGTGCCACATATGCAATTAAAGGAGAGATCTGACGGCAACATGGACGAAAGTATGAAATTGATAGTAAAAGTAAACGTTGGGAATGAGAGTGAGAGGAAAAAACCTTTGGGTATCAAAGTCAGAATTTTGGGAAACTTGAGGGTAGTAAAGTGAAATTTACCCTAAATAATAAGAAAAAAAGGCACTTCTTTTTTTAACTTAAACAATTGTACATTTATTTATGCACATACAAAGCCATAATCTGGCTTATTTTAAAATATATATATACTCAAAAGTAAGCAGAATATACATACTTTAACCATTAAATGGTTAGCTTGCTTTTAAACACATACAAAGCCATAATTTGACTTACTCTACATATGTATTCAAAAAGTAAACAGAACAAATAAATTTTAACCATTAAATGGTTTAACTTGTTCTTAAACAAAAGTTTTGCTTAATTCTTCATCAATTTGTGGATCTGTTTGAGCTGCCTATGAATCCCAAATGGTTGGATAAAACTTCTTCAACCATTTGCCGTTAATTGGCATAACATCAATATCTCCATCTCCGTCTTGTAACCTGTATGCCCCCATTCCCAGAACTTGTTTGATTATAAAAATTCCTTCCCAAGTAGGAGACCATTTTCCATTACCAGCTACGTGTGAACCCATGGGCAGAACTGCTCTCCAGACAATCTCTCCTTCCTCAAAACTCTTGTTCTCGACTCTTTTATTATAAGCCCTTGCCACAACTTGCTTTCCTGCCAAGAGTTTGCTAAGAGTATAGATTCTGCTTGAATCCAAACCTTCCAGTTCTATCAACATTGCTTGAGAATAGTCATCTCCAATTAGATTTTGTTGGTGAGAAATTCTGATAGACTGGACTATAATCTCCATAGGCAGAACTGCATCATGGCCATAAGTTAGAGCAAATTGAGTCATGCCTGTTGCAACTCTCTTTGAGGTCCTATAGGCCCAAAGTGTTTATGATAGTTTCTTATGCCACTTCCTTGGATTCTGCTCAAGCATTTTCCTAATAATGTTGATAATCACCTTATTGCTTGATTCTGCTTAGCCATTGGCTTGAGCATAATAATGAGTGGATTGGAGCAATTTGATCTTGAGTCTTCCTACCATATCCTGCATTTCCTTGGATATTGAAGCAGTCCCCCTATCTGTAGTGATTGATTCTGGTATACCAAATATGTACACAATCTGCTCCTCAATGAAAGTGATGATCTCCTGAGAAGTGGTAGACTTAACTAGCTTGGCATCCACCCATTTAGTAAAATAATCAGTAGCAACAATGATAAAACAATGTTGTTTGCTGCTAGCTGGATAGATTTTCCCGATGAGATCCATTGCCTAAACTTTAAAAGGCCAGGTTTAACAACTAGATTCATGGGAACTGGATTGGTCCATACCTCTGACAAGCTTCACACGCTTTAGAATATTCCATTTAGTCTTTCATCATAGTAGGCCAAAAATAATAATACCTTCTTATGAGCCAACACATCTTCCTTCCTCCTTGGTGTGCTCCACAAATCCCTTCATGAACTTCTCCCATGACTTTCATATATTATTCTTTACCTAGGAATCTCAAAAGTAATTCATCTTTGCTTTTTCTTACTAGATCCCCATGCCACATGAGATAATTTAGAGCCAATATCCTTAGCTTCTTTTCTGCTGACATAGTGGGATATTGCAAATAATTGATTATAGGCAATCTCCAATCCCCTTTAATCAGGATGGCTGAATTGACATCTACCTCCATCCCCCTAGTCAAAACAGAAGGCGAGCTTTTGTTCCCTACTTTGAGAATTCTTTGAACACAATCCTCAAGTATTTGAATTCTTGATGCTTTTTGAGCCATCTCATTGGTTGCAGGAGTTTCTCCTCTTGGAATGTGTTCCCAAGTTACCTCTCTGAATTCTATCAAAATGTTCCTTACTGCTACGAGGTATATTGCCAAAGCGGGGTTAGTACACTGGTACTCCCTAGCAATCTGCTTCAAAACTAGCATAGAATCTCCTAGAAAAGGAGAATACAGAAGTAGTATGGTATCGCTTTAAGAGTAGGAATGTCTAAATATGACGCAGAAATGTGTTCCTTAAAAAGAAGAATGAACTTGAAACATCTATCAAGGCAGAATTGGTTTTAAAAGAATCATCAAGCTAGTTTTCAAAGGCCAAGCATGTGTGGTGGTTCAAGATCAAAGTCCAAAAGAACATAATAATGTTCTTGGACTAGAATTACCTAAAGATAAACCTGGGAGCAATGACATAGAAGATCTTGAAACTAATTGGATGGAAGACTATATAAGAGAGCTTTGAAGCCAACATGGTGTTCATCATCTCAGAGGAATTCAGTGCTATGGAAGGACAAGAGAATGTCCTGGAAGGAGATGTAGTGTCTGAAGAAGTTTTTGAATGTAAATTAACTATGAAGAAGAAGCCACAAAGCCAAATACTGAGTTAAAGCTATGCATAATTGCTTGGATGATAGCTACAGAACATATGTTTTTTGCCAAACCAACTAAACAAATGGCGAACCATCTCAGACCCCTCTTCATTACTCCCAATTTGGGAGGAATCCCTGTCTCCAAAGTCATGGTTGATGGAGGAGCAGCTGTGAATCTTTTACCATATAGGAAGCAGAACTGAGAAAGATCTAATACCAACTCGGTTGACAGTAGTAAATTTCTCTGGAGAGATTACTAAAACCTGTGGTATACTAGATGTTAATGTCATAGTTGGGACAAAGAAGATCAAAATTGCTTTCTTTGTGGTAGATACTATATTTTCTACTTACAATGCACTCCTTGGAAGAGAATGGATTCATCAAAGTTTTTGCGTCCCATCTACTCTCCACCAACAGCTAGCCTTATGGCATGAGGAGGGATACCTAGAGGTAGTTGAGGCCGATACACGGCCATTTCTACCATCTACATTATCCATAGAAGCAAGGTAATATCATGATGACCTTGCCCCATTTACTTTCTTTGAAGCTAATCAGAATGGCCGCCCTCTTGGTGTTACGGCCCAGAAGCTCATTAAAGATTATCTGGCCAGTTCTCTAAAGGATTGAAATAGACCTATTTTGATGAATCTCCAATCTTCCATTGATTAGTACAACTCACAAAGAAAATGATCGAGGAATAACAATCTGATCCATTACTAGTAGGTTGTTGACTTATTGGGTAGAAAAAAGAAATTTTATGGAGGATTCAACCATTAATATGGCAGAATTCATGTATGAGAGTTCTCCAAGAAAAGAGGAAGAGCATGAGGAGATTCTAGAATTTGCTCCTACATCATTGGATGATTCTTTACTATAGGTGCAGGACCCTTTAGAAGAGGTAGATCTGAGGGCATAAGGAGATCCTAGACCAACTTTTGTCAGTGGATTGCTGGAAGAGCCTTTAAAAACAGAGATCATTGCACTTTGGCATGAATTTAATGACTGCTTTGCATGGCATTTCTGAAATGCCAGGGCTAGATAGAGGTTTGGTGGAACACATATTGCCAATCAAAGAAGGGTATTTACCAATTAAATAGGGTTGAAGAAGAATGTTTATTGAGACAAAATTGAAGGTAAAGGAATAGATAGAGAGATTTCTTAGAGCAGGTTTCATTAGACTAGCCATATACACAAATTGGTTGGCTAATATTGTCCCATTTGTTAAAATAAAAAAGGGAGCAATGAGAGTTTGCGTGGACTACAGAAATCTAAATGAGGCAACTCCAAAAGATTAGTATCCCATGCTAATGGTAGATATGTTGATAGATGGACCTGCCCAGAATCAGATCCTGTCATTCATGGATGGGAATGCTGGATATAATCAAATAATGGTGGCTGAAGAAGATATTCACAAGGACAGCTTTCATGTGTCCACGATATATAGGTGCTTTTGAATATGTTGTGATGCCATTTGGATTGAAAAATGGAGGTGCTACCTATCAAAGAGCCATGAATTCTATATTCCATGATACGATAGGTCATTTCTTAAAAGTATTCATTGATGATGTGGTCATTAAGTCTCAAGAAAGGCCAGATCATGTGATCAGAAAGGTTTTTCTAAGAATGAGGCAGCACCAATTGAAGATGAATTCCAAGAAATGTGCATTTGGGGTTGGAGCAGGGAATCTTCTAGGTTTCTTGGTTCATCAAAGAGGTACTGAAGTGGATAAAAACAAAGCAAAATCCATCATAAAAGCTTCACCTCTTTGAAACAAGAAGTTGCAAAGTCTCTTAGGAAAGATCAATTTTCTTAGAAGATTCATCTCCAATTCAGCAAGGGAAAATTCAGCCTTTTTCTTCATTGTTGAAATTAAAGCAAGAGCATGATTTCAAATGGGAAGACAATCATCAAAAAGCCTTTGAAGAGATCAAGCAGCACTTGGCCAATCCACCAGTTCTGACCCCACCAAAGAGAGGCAAGGCACTCAAATTATACATTTCTGCTTTTGAGGTATCCATTGGAAGTCTTCTGGGTCAAGACAAGAAAGAAGGGAAGGAGCAGACTATTTATTATCTGAGCAGAACTCTAACAATAGAAATGGAAATGAGATATTCTACAATTGAAAGGTTATGTTTGGCCTTGTTTTTTGCTGTTGTCAAGCTCAAACATTATATGCTACCTTTCACCATCTATATCATTGTCAAGACAAATTTGATCAAATATATGTTGACCAGACCAATGTGAAATAATGTTATCTTTATAATGTCTTCATGTGCCCTGTTTGGTTTGATTTATGAGAGAATAATTCTTTTTTTAAGGGAATTATTCCTTTCCATAAATAAGGAAATGGAGGAGATCAAGGAGATTTAATTCAATCTGAATCCTTGCCTTATGGAGATATTTTCCATATTAAATCACATTAATGGGCTAATTAAATGGGGATTTAATTGGCAAAATCAAGATGACCTATGGAATATTCCATCTTCCACTTGGCGTCACCGGAGTGGTTGCCAAAATTCCTTGCTCCCACATATGCCTCTTCATGGGTTGTTTCATCAATTTTTAACTGATTAGTATATTTTAATACTTGAGTAGCCTTTTCATGAGTACTAACATGTTGTGGCCTTATTTTTCGAGGAACAGTGTCCTTTTCACCACTAGGCCTATAAGATCAATTTTGAATTTGTTGGAATTTTAAAAAGGTTTTAAAAATTTAACCGTTTAATTTAATTAATTATTTTTGGCTGTTTTATTTTATTTATTGTGGGGGTTATAAATATTTAATATTCAGGTTTTATTTCTAATTGAATACCTTAATTTTTTGGTTGGTGAACTTTTCTGGTTGGTGAAGGTTACATGTTATTGGATGCCTATAAAAGGCCACTCCTCCTTCACATTTGATAAAAACAAACAATACATCATCACAATATCACATACTACAATCTGATTCTCTCCTTTTTCTACTTTTATATATATTCTCTACTTTATATGATTATTTTGGGCAATGGTTATGTGACTTGGATACCTATATCCGTCTATGAACGTGCTCATAGCGGATCTTGAGTTTGTGTACAAGGGGTCGTATCTTGGAGTCTTGTAGACCGCTAGTACCTGCACGTAGGGAGGCTACAAAGGCTTTAGGACCGCGTCTTTGATGTGCTTCACCGTACCAAACTCACCTTCTTACTTATAATTTATTTTACTTGTATTTACCAATTATTTGTTTATTTAGTTTTACTTTACCTTTAAAGACTTTTCAATTTGTTTTATATATCATTTATAATATAAAGGATTTTACTTTTGGCCTTTATGGAAAGAGGAAAATATAATTTTTTACAACAATCTAAAGCCTTTGTCTATTAAAATAATTTTCCTCACTGTATTTGTTGTTGCTATAAGTTTACTTTATTTTCCTTCTTTAAATTAAAAAAAAAACTTCATAAAGTTTTCTGGCGATAGTGTTTTTTTTAAATTCAAAAGCTTTAAAGCTTAATAACGTTCCTTTTGGTACAAACTTTTATGTGGTCTTTAACGTTCGTTATAAAGTTTTGATTGTTATGATTTTAATGTCTTTTCAAAAGCTTAATAATATTACAATTCATAACTTTTAAATAATATTAAACAATATTACACTATTACCTTTGTAGATTAAAATTGTTCTCTTTCCGTACTAATGTTTTAAACCTTGATATAATTCAATCTAATTGATTCATTCCTGATTGATTCATTCCTGAAAATAATATCCCTTAATTATTTGATTCGTTGTTGATGAACATAAATATTCCGTTTTGTTGCTGTTGATGTTGTTACACGTTTTCAAAATTATGTGGTATTATTATTATAGCTCAACCTTACTGCTACCTGGTATAAATATCCCAACAGGTATGGAATCAAAAACTGATTTATTTTGCTGTTGATTTCTTTAAGCCGTTAGACTTAGGACATCATGTTAATATATTAATATTTTAATTACTATCAAAATTACTTCAACGTCATTGAAACGTTCTATTTCTATTCATTGGGTTATTTTATTGCTATTCAGTTTTGGTTTTGGTGTAACAAATTTTGTCTTTAATTGGTGTATTGTTTTTTGTCAATTAATAACATTTTGATATTGGAAAAAAAACTAAAGTTTCTCTTTTTTGTCAATTATGAGGTTTTATTACTATTGTAATGTTTTAAAATTAATTTTGAAGCAGCCAACAACTATAAAAGCATTAACAACTATTTTGGAACCAACCTCATTTATTGAGAATTAGATCCTTTTACATTTATGGAGAAATTAAATTGGACAATTCTATTTTGTGCATATATGCCTATATATATTTTCTAAATTTCATTACTTATTTATGTTGTATTTAATTACCCAAATTTTGTGTGGAAATCATTTTGTATATTTTGACTGTAACGGTTTCAGTTTTGAGTAATTGGTTTTATAATTTCTGTTGTAGAATCTTTCCACTAGTATTTAAATGGGACAATTAATATAGTTTTTATTATTGCTTTTAAACTGAAGGTTGAATCCAAAAGAATTAGTGCTGCAATTCAATTTTGTCTAAAGCTTCATATTGGTTGCTTCAATTGTTTGATTTCATTTCACATTTTTGGGCACTACACAAATTTGATTTCCAAACTATTCTTAATTGCCGCTTTATGCAATTTAATTGCAAACTTTGGTGTAATGCCATAAAATTTGTTGGCACAAGCATTTTTCGTTGGTTATGCAAATAGGCTGTGAACGATCGACGGCATACACTAGTGCTTGTACTGTCACATAATCTTCATATTGGCTATTTGGTTTTTTAATTTTTTATAATGCTGTACAGATCTTGTTTGTAAGTTGCAAAAAGTTGATTGTGCGTGATGTGGAGTTGAGCAAGCCACCAAGACCTTCCCACCCTCAGGGCATAGGGCCTTTAGCTCCTAGCATCCATTGCATGATAATTTAATCATTTGTTAATTGCTAATTACCCATGATAAATTCTGCAGAATGCTTTTATTTCTTTTACTTTGAATTTCTGAATATTTTATATAACTATACATATATACTGCACTAACGATCTTGTCCAAAGCTTATCTTATTTATGGGAATAGAGATTTATGTGATTTTCAAGCGGGAGTTATGATGGAATCGATATACCATGGGTCCAAGATCATATACCGCGAAATAAGTGTTACCAATTAATACTCTATTTTATGCAAGTGTGAGCATTGCTATAAATGTATATGATTCCAAGAAATTAACTTAGTTTGAATTTTGTAAAATAAGACAATACATAAACTTATCATTTTCACTTGTTTAGTTTTGTCAAATTTTAAATAAATAAATAAATAACCTGAAATGGAAATGAAAAATGAAAATCTATTTTATGATATCTTATCTACATGGTCTTTTTGTTCTTTACAAATTAGAGTTATATTGTCTCTATTTATTGTTTTATTCAATATAGAAATGCTAATTCATGAAAAATGCCTTCTTAATTTCGTTGTTGAAATTAATTTTTCAGATTTTGCCTAATAGTTAAACTTGTTTTCAATTCCTATATTTATTTTGGCAATAAAGTTGTTAATAATGTTGGGTGATTATTGCCCTTAACATGGTTATGAAACTTAATTACATTTTTTGTGTTAATACCATTAAACTTGGCAAGAGCTTTATTTGGTTGTCTTGCTGAATAGTGCAATTAAAATACAAAAACAAGATTTTCAAGTTTAAAATGATATATAATTTTAAAAGGAGAAGTTAAGACTTGTTAAATGATGGAGTAAAAACCATATATAATTTTGTTAATTTTGATATACGGTTATGTGCAATTATATATCATTATTAAGACTCATAGTATAATTTGTTCACCAAATCCATAATTTTGAGTTAATTGTCATGAAGTGTACATGGAGAAGACTCAAACATAATGATAAATTATAAATCATTATAGATAGCATTTAATTTTAAGTTTTGGTGTAAGACCTTCAACCTGTAAATCCTTTAAAGTATTATTGGCATATCTTATGAATTTGAAATTAAATAATAATAAAAATTTGGTATAGTCTTCATATATTTTGAGAATTCCCTAATTTGTGAGGGTTGATTTTTTCTTAACTATGTTGGTAATTATTGAAATTTTGTGGGTATTTCAAAATACAAAACTAATTTCAATACTTATTTTATGTTGAATTTAAATTTCCAAATTTTGAGCTGTTTTGATTGCCTCTTTAAAACTGAAGTTATTTTGTACATTTATTATATAAGTTTTGATATCTCTTTTATTGGGATATATCTTATTTGTTTTAATTAGCCCTTAAATGTTTACGTTATTCGCTTTTGATAATAATAATGATTATTATTTATTTTAAAACTATGTGGACTTCTTTTGTGGGTGTTGATTTTTCCGTCAAAAGGAACTTTAATGCTATATTAATATGTGGCTAATGTTGAGCAGTTTTGTTTTATATTGAAAAACGTTAGACCCATTTATGTAGTCTAATTGCATTACTTTATCGCGGTAGACATTTGGGAGGTAACCAACAATTATTTAAACTCCTTTCTTTAAACCTTTTTTGTTAGGTGTTGACCCTTTCTCAACTAGTGGGGTTTGATGATTCCCTTAACTTGTGGGGGTTATTGTCTTAAGATTATTTAATTAATTATTTTATTTTATTTTTGTAGTCAACATTGGAAACATAATGGATTTGTTTTAAATATTTTAAAATGTGGGGGTGCCTTATTTCATAACATTGATATTACCTTCAAGTAATTATTAAATGGGTATTTTTTGGCGAACTTGTTGTGTTGTGTGAAGTTTTCTTATACTATGAAATTTTATTATGAGACTAATTTATCTTCAATTTTGATATGAAAGTGTGTGCAACTAATGATGATTTTGGTATAAAATTTTGGTAGAGACTTCTTATTGTCTTATAGGTTCATATTGAGAATCGACAAGATACAATTTCAACTTGGATATGTGATCATGATTTCAGCCACTTAGAGTGCACAAAAAGGGAGTAAGAGTATCCTGAAATACTTAGTATTTATAATTAAATTTATTTAATGAATTAAGCGTTGCATAGTTTGTTCATAGCTTCATCAAGTGCACTCAAAGTTTCAAAGACTATTGCAGACCCATATTTGAGTACCAATATTTAAGAGGTATTTAGATGATATGAATTTATATATAGTGGGATTTCCATTATATTTTAATGTATACCAAAGTGTATATAATTTCCAATTATACTGAGGTGAAATCCACTAATTATTTGTGTGCAAGATTGTGTAGGAAATATTTTTAATAACACACAGGTCTAGAGCGCGCTAAAATGGAGAACAAAGACATGACCTACATTATATATGCCTTGTGAAGGCTAGTCCTGATATGCATGCCTTGTGGAGGAGGCTATTAATGCAAAATGTCGAGGGGGATGTGCTTAAGCCCATAAGGGAGTCACCTAGGGAGGTAACCCAACTTCTGTGATTGGCGATCCCATAAAGGAAGTTCAATGTGGTAGAAACAATCCATATTGCGTGACTCATATAGCACTCATAAAACTATGGAGATATCCTTGAGATATTCTTCTGCTCATCCCTAAGGCAAAAGTGCTATTTTATGTGACGTCAGGAAGGGATTTATCCCTGAATGAGTTTCGAGGCTGGCAAACTCCCGTAGGGTGCAGGTCACATGTACTCTTGGAGAACTCACCTAAGTGAGAGACGTCGTGAGGCCGCGACTGTGAGAATTGGGCTATTCTCTAGTAACTCTCATGAGAATCAAGATGAGCGCATGGCCATAAATAGCGCTACCCCGCATCCAAGTCTCAACTAATACTATGTGTGGGATATGTTGAAAGTTGGTCAAAGGTGCCGAGTTCAATACTGTGTACACTCAGGTTCCTCAAATGGAGACTATCATCACTAAGTGAAAGTTCAAGCCCGGAAGGCACCTACACCTATTACATAGTATTATATTGCCCATATATATTATATATTTTTCACTGTTTTATCACGGTAAAATTTTGAAAACCTTGTGGGGGATTGTTGGAATTTTAAAAAGGTTTTAAAAAATTTAACCATTTAATTTAATTAATTATTTTTGGCTGTTTTATTTTATTTATTGTGGGGGTTATAAATATTTAATATTCAGGTTTTATTTCTAATTGAATACCTTAATTTTTTGGTTGGTGAACTTTTCTAGTTGGTGAAGGTTACATGTTATTGGATGCCTATACAAGGCCACTCCTCCTTCACATTTGATAAAAACAAACAATACACCATCACAATATCACATACTACAATCTGATTCTCTCCTTTTTTTTCTACTTTTATATATATTCTCTACTTTATATGATTATTTTGGGCAATGGTTATGTGACTTGGATACCTATATTCGTCTATGAACGTGCTCATAGCGGATCTTGAGTTTGTGTACAAGGGGTCGTATCTTGGAGTCTTGTAGACCACCAGTACCTGCACGTAGGGAGGCTACAAAGGCTTTAGGACAGCGTCTTTGATGTGCTTCACCGTACCAAACTCACCTTCTTACTTATAATTTATTTTACTTGTATTTACCAATTATTTGTTTATTTAGTTTTACTTTACCTTTAAAGACTTTTCAATTTGTTTTATATATCATTTATAATATAAAGGATTTTACTTTTGGCCTTTATGGAAAGAGGAAAATATAATTTTTTACAACAGAATTTACATCCCATTTTCATATGAAAGTGAGTTTTATCGTCAACATACCTGTGAGGTTGGGCCAAAATCTTTTTGTCAAATAATCTTGCCAGTTGTGCATCAACATAAGATACAGCTACACAAGTGTTTATCAAAATATTTATCGATTTCCATTCGTAAATATTCCAAAATTCCCTTTTATTTTGTAAATCGTATTAACTCCGGGTTTATTCTTAGTAGGTTCCTTACTAATACTAAGCCCAGAAGAACTCGCTACCTCATTGTTGGACCATTCTAAAGGAAAAGTTAAAGTTGTATCTTTTCCTAATAACATAGGTTTTTCTTCAATATTTAAAGAAAATTCTCTGTCCAAATCGATTTCAAAATGCTCTGGCTTATATGTCTTTTCTATAGCTTCGAACAAGCTTGGAATTGTTATATGATCTTTGTCTTTAAAAAACTCTGAATGATGGGTGTTGCTTAACGCAAATGAAATTTGATAAGCAATAGAATAAGGTCTATTAACGTCTTTCATAAAATCTTTTCGCTCAAAATTTTGTAATAAAGTTAAAACTTTATTAAAATGAGTATCTTTAAAATGATAACTAAACTTTGGATGTATAGTAAAAATCAATTTTTGGTATTTTAATTTTCCTTTTAAAATTCCCAAGGTGGCTTCTTGCTTGTTTATTACTCGATTATCAATAATAATACTACAAGGATCCATGAAACTTTTGGTTCATATTATTAGCGTATGTAGGTTTCTTTGGAAATCTTTTGGCAGGAACTGATTGCTCATGAATAATATTGTAGATTTTTCTCCCTCCTTCTGCTGGTGAGTTAATTGGCCTTTTATAGGCATTTGAGTTTCGGGCTTAAAGTCTCATGTTTCTTGGTTGTCTCCTTGATTCACAATGACTCCATCATGGGCATGATAACGGATGATCATGGAGGCTTTGCCATGTGACATGAAATATGCTTGCATTTGTCTATGGGCATAGGCATGTTTGCCTTAGTAGGCCTTCATCGTCAAGTCCCACTAATCTCTTGCTTTTATTCATGTGAGATCATGGATAGAAATTGGGAAAACATGTTTCTTGATTGTAGTTCCACTTCCCCAAGTTTAGTTTAGGGTGCTAGTGGATTAATTTCTTACTCCCATAGTCTTCTTGCTTTATCTTGAGGGCCCATTTGGTTCAAGGTTTAGGAGATTGGGAATAAGTTTCAAATTGCATTTCCATGTTTGGTAGGTACACTCTTGGAAATGCAATTATGGACACATGGGTATGGACTTCCTATGTAGGAGGGAAGTTCATACCCTTAGCTTACCTTGGGAAACTTTTTCCCTCACTTGGGAAAGCATTTAATGCAATTTTTTTGGACTAACTTACCCATGTTATTTTATTTTATTGTGAGTCAAAGGCAATAGACCCATGTTATTATTTTAAAATACCACTTTTGACCCTTTAAAAAACTGTTCATATTAATAACTTTTAATAATAAAAAATCAAGGGTATTGTTGGAAAAATGATCAACTTTTCATTCCTAATGTTGCACAAACAAAACATGGGAATGGGAGAAAACGACATTTCCTAGTCCTCATTTCCCAGCGTTCCCAAACATGGGAATGGACATCCTCCATTCCCATGTCGTGGGATTAGACATGAGAAGTTTATTCCAAAGAAGTTCAATCTGCGAACCAAACAGGCCTGAGTTTCTTTTGTGTGATCTTTGGGCTCTTTCATCGTATGAGCTTTGCTCTTTCATTGTACACTCATAGAAGAAAACCCATCTTGAGTTTCTTTTGGGCTGTATTTGGGCTCTCTTCATGCCATGGCCTTTGCTCTTTCTTTCTTTAAAAGAAAACCCACGCAGCCGCTGGAGGAAGCCCGCTCCACCACCAACGGCTAGAAAATTCCAAACTCAAAACAGCAGGAATTAACAAATCCTTAAGGGGATCATACCCGTTAGATCTCGCACCAATCCAACGGCTATAATTTGATGAGAATTAGACCGTTGGAAGTAAAGTCGGTTCCGCAGCTTCAAAAAGAATCATCACAACCACAATCTGACAAAAGCTTCAGAAAATCCCAAATTCCTGAGAAAGAGAAAGCGACAATCGAAAGGAATTTGAGAGAGAGAGAGAGAGAGAGAGAGAAAGAAGGGCTGAACTGAAGAAAGTGGCGACCATTAACGCCGAGGAAGAAGGAGAGACGCGCAACAGTCGTCTCCAGGTGTTCTTGTCGTCGTTGTTTTCGAGTCTAGGAGGAGTTTTTGGCAGTAACGGTCAAGAAAATCAAGATCTTGAAATGGCTTCCAGAGCCGTTGTTGTTGTGCCTCACCAACTACAAAGAGGTACCAATGTGCTTAGTTTAAGTTCTTCTTTGATTGGTTCTTTTGGGCATCTTTGTTTGCTTTGATAGAAAAAATAGAGATCCGTTCATTATTGTTTTCTGTGGGTTTTACTGATCAAGTTCCAATTTTTGAAATGTTTTTTTCTTTTTTGGGATTTTTGTTCATATGTCGCTATACTAAAATCTCTTATTCAATTCCTTGTGCAGTTTTTGAAAACTTTCTGTTGGCTTATTTCCATCCTCCTCATGATTATTTTTCTTTTATATTTTTTCATAAACAACAATTTTGTGAGTTGTCTTTTCCATTTTATGTTCTGACCTCTTAAGTAAGCGTTGGTAATTTTTGGTCCATCTCATGGGAGCTAGCATTGATTTTGTGTTATCTTTTCTGTTGTGTCCTAACAAATGGTTGATTCATTCGTTTGAACTTTTGTTTGATGCGGTCTGTTTGCCCATTTCAATGTGAAAACTGATAGTTTAATGGTATTTTAGAGGAAGGCAAGCAGAAGAAGGTAGCAGCAGAGGGGAAAAATAGGCAAGTTCTTCAAGACATTAGTAACCTAGTAGTAACTGCTCCTGCTGCCCAAGGGAAGATCCATGCTAAGCTTCCTGCCCCATCAGAGAAGAACAAGGTACCACTCCAATCCAAAACTTTTTAAATTATTTTCCTTTTATTTTTATTCTTCTTCTCAATGAATTCTTAGAATTTACTATCTCACTTTATCACAATGTTTGGCTATTGTAATTTGCAGAAACCGGTCATAGAAGTAATTAATGGGGGGCTGACGGCTGGAAAATCCTGTGCTGCAAAGAAGGCTGTGGCAGCTGTAAATGAGACGAGTGCTGTTAGTGCAAGGAAATCTAGAGAAGGAGCCTCAAGGAAGAATGCCAGGGCCTTTACATCAATTCTCAGTGCCCGAAGCAAAGTAGATTTCATTCTTGGTGGCTCAATTTTTGTTACTTTTGCTCTGCATTGTTGTATTGTCCACTGAGTTTGCTTTTCTCACAGGCTGCTTGTGGACTCAGTAGTAAGCCAAAGGATCCAAAAGTGGACATTGATGCAGCTGATGCCAATAATGAGTTGGCAGTAGTTGAATATTTGGATGAAATCTACCAGTTTTACAAGCTCACAGAGGTATTGACTTGAACTCTACACTCTCATTCTCTCTCTTTCTGTCTCTCTGTCACTTTCTCATATTGGATTGTTATGCTTCCTTCTGATGGATGCAGGATGAGAATCGTGTGCACGAGTACATGGCTTTACAGCCAGAAATAAATGCCAAGATGAGATCAATCCTTGTGGACTGGTTGATAGAAGTTCATCACAAATTTGAACTCATGCCAGAAACCCTCTATCTTACCATAAACCTTGTCGATCGATTCCTTTCGGTTAAAGTTGTACCAAGGAGGGAGCTTCAGTTAGTTGGCATTAGCTCAATGCTTCTTGCAAGCAAATATGAAGAAATTTGGGCACCAGAGGTAGCAATTGTTGTTTGTTTGTGTATCTTGCATGTGGGTTTTCACTCTTGGTTTTAATTTTGAATATTAAGCTTGGGTTTTGGTTGTTAAAATGGGTAGGTCAACGACTTTGTCTGCATTTCAGACAATGCTTATGGTAAAGAAAAGGTGTTGGTGATGGAGAAAGCAATCTTGGGAAAGCTGGGATGGTGCCTAACAGTTCCTACAACTTATGTCTTCCTGGTGCGCTATATCAAAGCATCATCTGCTCCATCTGATGACGAGTTGGTATGCGATTTTGAGGTTCATGGATATTCAAGTCCATGGTGAAAACCTGTATTTAACAATTTGCTTTGATTGATTTTTTTTTTATTTAAATTTTTGTTTGTTGGTGATAATAAAATGTAGATGGAGAATATGGTGTATTTTCTGGCTGAACTGGGTCTGATGGACTATTCTACTACGATTCTATACTGCCCTTCAATGATGGCTGCTTCGGCTGTTTATGTTGCTCGATGCACCCTTGACAGGACCCCTTTCTGGACTGAGACTCTCAAGCATCATACTGGCTATTCTGAAGATGAGCTGATGTGAGCCTTTCACAATTTACAACGCATAAATTTTTGTACTTACTAATTATTGTGACATTTAGTTGATCTTTTTTATTTTCCTTTGTACTCTGGATTCTACTGGAACAGGGACTGCGCAAAGCTGTTGCACACTTTTCATTCCGCGGCTGCAGAGAGTAAGCTCAAGGCAGTCTATAACAAGTTCTGCAGCCCACAGCATGGTGCCGTGGCTCTTCTTTCACCGCCCGGTGGTAACCTTTCCGCCAAATAAACCACCATGATATTATTGTATTCTGATAGGCCATGATTAACTGCTCCTCTAGTTAGAAGTATGGGAATGGGAGATCATTTTGCTGTTATGATCCGCAGCTGTTGGCTGCTATTGTTGTTACAGCCCAGCATTCTTTCTTTGTAATATTTTCGATATCCTTAAAATGCTAATGCCACCAAGTTCTTGGTCTGGTCTTTTCTCACCATGTGTATGTCAATGGATTTGTTCTATGAAGTTGATGTTTATCTTCCCTTTAACCAATTGCTTCAGCTTCATGTGTCTCCATACTTCAAGGGAAAGCATAAATATGCAATTAAATGTCCATAATTTAATATATTTCTCATTAGTTTTGTAGCTTGAAAATACTTGAAAGAAAGAATTAAGTCTCAAGTATTTTCAAGTAACTGTCTGTCCCATTATCCAATTTTGCTAGTTAAATTTTTGTAGTTTTTTTAATTCCTAAACCACCATGCCCGATTTTATTTTTGTTTACAAGAAGAATTCCGAGCTAATAATGTATCTGGTCCACAGAGAAAGCTACCTAGAAAGAATTCCTAAGTACTTACCTATTGTACATTTGTGAGAAATTTAAAACAAGGCAGATAATATTTCTTGGAACTGACGTTCTGAACCCTCAGAGCTAATTCCATCAGAGAAAACATATAGGGTGAAATTGATTGGACATGTCCTGAAATTAACGAGTCTCTTGTTTTGTTTTCAAATAAAATGCATGAGATGACTGAAGAAATAACCAAAACTCGGAAGCAGAGTTGTTCAACAATTTGTGACTTAACCAAGCAAGCAGATTATATAGTGAACAACCCAAAAAAAGAGAAATGAAGTGCCAAATTTACCTCCAGGTTCCTATTCTTATTATATAAAAAGAAGATTATTAGTTTTTAAAGACTTACAATTCATTATGACATAGAAAATCTTTCCTAAACATAAATAAATAAATAGAAGCTTTGCTCAGCTTCATTTTTCATCTCCTTCCTCAATGACCTTTACCTTAGCCCCACAACAGCTCTTCCTAGTATGCCTCTCAACTTCAACTTCAATTTCTTTTTCATTCCATATCTCATCTTTTTTCCCAAGATCCAGCCTTCGCTCCAGGAACTCTGAATTCTCCTTCCAAACCTCTCCATTACTGTAAACCTCCTTTTTCCATATTGGAACTGATGCCTTTATCCCATCAATTACAAATTTACAAGCATCCAATGCATCAGCCCGATGAACAGCTGAGACTGCAATGAAAACACTTGTTTCACCAACTGGAACTGGGCCGAGGCAGTGGGCGACTGCAATGGAGTGGAGATTCCAGGATGATCTAGCAGATGAACAAATGGATTTCATGCACCGTAGTGCCATGGGCACATATGCTTCATATCTAAGCTCCAAGACTGTTTTGCCTTCAAAGGTGTCGCGTGTGGTACCAGAAAATGTTGCAACAGCACCTGCCTGTGGGGCACTCACATAATTGATATATTTGGCAATGTCAATTTGGTTATGCTCCTCTAAGATTTCCACAAGATCTTTGTCCTCTGAAGCCATCTTCGATTGGGAATACAGCAGATGTCTGTGTTCTGAAGGATTATGCAACTTTTATCTCAGAATTATCCTCTGCTTTGAGCTGATGTCTTAAACCTAAGTCGAGAATAAGGTCCTGTGGCCCAACTTCAGATAAATGATGACATATCAGTCATATTGTTAATGACAGACTTGACAAATCTATCAATGAAAATTAGAATGTCAGTACCATATGACCCGATGAACCAAAGAGAAAAGTCTCAATAACAAATCACAATAAAGGCCAGTTGGCTCATGTATTATTTCAGGGGGTGAGTTTTTAGCTCAGGTAGTAATCGCTTAGTTTGTCAAGCATAAAGTGGAATCAACCATGAAACAAAAAGCCTTTTTAAAAAATCAGGTCAATAGAGATATCTTATCCCCTATCAACATACATGAATGAGATAACGCTAAAACAAGAAAGAAATAAAAACACTTTCCATATAAATTCGAAAATTATAACTAACACATAGTTAAGAATACTATCCAAGTTGTAATTTAGCATAATACAGAAAATCCGAGCCAACAACCTTTTTGCAGACCAACTTATGTTTTCCATAAAATTTCACCACCTAATCTGCTAAATGGTAGACTGATCTACAGTTTACCACTAACTACTATTCCAATGACAGAAAAACACAGAGTAGTGACAAGAAAACAATGGAACTTGTCCCGCTTCTTCAATAGATAATACTTTTTTGCCTGACTTATCCAAATATCTATCATGATCAGAAGACAATCTTTGTCACACTTGTTTTGCAAGCTTTATACAACGAGCAGAGTTTAATAAGTCAATGAAAGCGAAAAATGTCAAAAGCAGGGACTCATACAGGACTAAATTTCACAAAATAATGGAACAGCATAAACAATTTGTCAGGTGAAACTTTCTGGCAAGCAGAACCAAGTCCAACCAAAGCTTTTTGTTACTACAAATTCGGAACTTCAAATTTGAGACATGCAACAATGGCACATTCTTGAAAATGGATATAGAAAATACCAAATATTTTATACAGAAAAGCATCATATGTGTTAGTGAATGTAAACTAAAACCTACCCTCATCACAATTCAATCCTGGAAGGCTCAAGAAAAGTAAATTGTGGAAAGCACCATAAATTTCAGGCAATTCAAAAATACATTCTATACAACTACAAGCAATCATGGTTCAAATTACTAGAGCACAAAAAAATGTTGAACCTGAACAAGAGATCAAAGTTGCAAACTAATTAGCACCGGATGATTCAAAATGGGGCCATTATCCGTTGACCTTATGACTTGTTGACTTTGGGCAGGGGTATTTTAGCAATTCTCTTCTCTATCTTCTCCTTCCTGGTTCATGATGATGGAAAAGGGGGCTAGGGTTTTCATTTTCCTAGGTTTCTGATTGAGTAGAAGGAGAAGGGTTAGAAAGAGAACAAAACTCACCTTGCAGCCGCTGCACCAAAGGAGAATTCTTTGTCGAATTTTCTTACCAAATTACTTCTCTCCTCTCTTTTCCATTTTCTGATTTTCTTCTTCTCCTGGTGGGAGCTTCTGGAAAAAGACGGAGAGAAGAAATGCAGAGAAAAGAATTAATTCTAATTCATCAGCGGAACATGAACGAAATGCCTGACAATAGTCCCAAGTTCTACAAAGGGTCAAGCCAAGCCAATGATGGAAGAAAATCAAGGAAAAAGGAGGATATGTCCGAGTCAGTCTGACAATTCTCCGAAGTTCTTTAGATGTTTTAATTAGGGGTGGCAATTTCCGACTCGACCCGTTACACGACTCGAAACCCGCACGTGAAAAACACGACCCATTTATAAATGGGTAATTTTCGGGTCAACCCACCACTGACCCGTTTATAAACGGATGGGTTTCGGGTCAACCCGCCAACCCAATTAAATACCTATTTCAACCCGTTTATTAAACGGGTCGTGTCATGGGTCGTGTCAACCCGTTTAGTACCTGCCAACCCGCGAAAAAAAGTGAAGAAATTCAACCTTCAGCACACTCAATGGGTTTCGAACCCAAGCCACTTCCAACCCTCTCCTTGCACCTTATCCACCTTAGTGTTGATAACTTTGTGACTATATGTTACAACATTTAATATTTATAATCTCTCTAAAAACTGATGACCACTTAACTATTACATTTTTATCCATAAATTATATTTGTTAGTAATTGTTCCTTATTATTTGAGTTAATTATGTCTCTAGGGTTTAGGGTTTAACGTTTTAATCCCTAAACCCTAAACCCTAAACCCTAAACTTTAAACCCTTAACCCTAAACCCTAAACCCAAACTCTAAACCCTAAACTCTAAACCCTAAACCCTAATCCCTAAACTCTAATCCCTAAACTCTAATCCCTAAACGCTAAACCCTAAACCCTAAACCCTAAACCACAAACTCTAAACCCTAAACCCTAAACTCTAAACCCTAAACTCTAAACCCTAATCCCTAATCCCTAAACCCTAAACCCTAAACCCTAAACCCTAAACCCTAAACCCTAAACCCTAATCTCTAAACTCTAATCCCTAATCCCTAAACTCTAAAGCCTAAACCATAATCCCTAAACCCTAATTCCGATTCCCTAAACTCTAATCCCTAATCCCTAAACCCTAAACTCTAAATAATGGAAGGATTTTCATAATTCTAGGCTAGAGGTTAATTAGAGGATTATTAATATTATTATTAAATAAATCAAATAAATAAATAAATCCCCTAATAGCGAGTTAGTTTGCTTTTTGGTTAGGAATTCACTTAAACAAATCAAACTTTAAGTAGAATCTTCAAAATGGCTTGTTAAGAAATTATTATTATTATTATTATTATTTTCCAAATGGCTTGTTAAGAAATTAAAATCTTCAAAATGTTGTAAGTGCTTTATATTGGACAAAGCCCAAACCCGTTTACTTTGAAATTGAAACCCAATGACCTGCTCTTACAAAACCCAATAACCCACTTAAAAAACCCTAGGTCAACCCACACATATAATGTAAATTTTTTCTCACATTCCATAACCTAAATCTCACTCACCTTGAGCCGTCTTCTCCTTCTCTTCTCCCTCCTTCTATCTGCGTCTCACTCAAATTTGATTTACACTGCAGGCCGACCCATCAACTCCTTTGTTTTCGTCCGGATTATGAGTGAGTTTCCAACTTTCCATTTACGTAACAACCAAATTAATTCATTTCAATCTTTCCCTATTAATTCCATTGACCCTTTTTAAACCTGTGAGACGCCCAAAGAGACCCATCAAAGTTGTTCTTCGCTCTCCTCTGATTCTCAGGTACCTCCAATTGATCACTTTTTATTTATTTTTAAATTCTGTATATTTTTGCTTGACTTTTTGGATTCTTTGATTTGCTTTTTGAAGTGGGTATTTGGATCTTCATATGGATTATGATTATATAATTGTATCAAATAAAGGATAATGGTAGTTCATGCAATTAGAAGTGTGTTGCAAAGTTGAATGCTTGGTGGTATTGAGCTGGGCGTTAAAATTGATTCTTTGTTTTTTGTGATTAACATACTTGAGACTTGTACTGAGAGCACTCTTGTATGCCTCATCTCTCAGTTTCTCTCTCAGTCTCACCATCTCATCTCTTATAATAATCTAAAGTCTTATGTTTTGAATTGCAGAAAATACCACTTTAGCACCCAACTTGGAAGAACTGACTGAGGATATTAGTCGGATGGACATAAATCCCTCCCAATCTGCTGAGTGCTCTAATAATTAACAATGGTGGCTGAATATTTGAGTTGGGAATGTGATGTTGTAATTTAATCAAAGTTTGTTTGTTTATGTTTGATGTGGATTTTAGAGTGACTTTGAAGTTTTTAATCTTGTAATCATTTTGGAATGTTTGATTTGGCAGAATATTTGAGCTGGTTGTTTTGTTAGAATTTAAATTTGAAGCAAGCAGGTTATTAAACAGGTTATTATGTTATTAAACAGGTCATTAAACAGGTGGGTTACCTGTTTATGACCTAACCCAAGCAAGTTAGTAAACAGGTTATTAAACAGGTAGGTTACCTGTTTATGACCTAACCCAACCTATTTAGTAAACAGGTTACACGGGTCGTGTCGTGTCAACCCGTTTATAAACAGGTTGGGTTTGGGTTTGCATTTCCTGACACCATTAATAAATGGGTCGTGTTTGGGTTGGGGTTTCTTGACACGTTTAAAAGTTCGACACGACACGACACGAACCCGACACGACACGACCCATTGTCAGCCCTAGTTTTAATTAAGGATTTTTAGACGGTTTGCCCCCTGAACTATTAGGCAATTCGAACTTACCCCCTAAATTATTTCCTCTGACGATTTAGTCCTTCTAATCGTTTAAAGTAGTGGGTAGTGGTCCAAGTTTGTCTTGCAATGGCCTGAGATTCCCAATATGTTTGTCTAAGTTATTTGTTTTGGTTTCTGTTTATCAATTTGTTAGCTTGGTTTGTTTTTTTGTTTATATGTTGGCCTGGGTTGCTTTGCAGCTAATCCTGACCTTTTTACACTAGAGATTCATCATGGGGGTTATTTTGTTGATGGATTGTATATGGGTGGTACAGTAAACTGTATTGATTGTCAGGATGTTGATGAGGTGTCCATGCTAGAGTTATTTGAAGTGGCTGGGCATCTAGGGTACGACAAAAATAACACTATTTACCATTACAAGCATAGGACAAGGGGCTGGGTTGAGTTGAAAGTAGATAAGGATTACTTTGAAGCCCTTAAGTTCTTTAAAGGCAAGCATTTATTTGTCGTATACCTATCTCAGAAAGCACCAGCTAGGCCATTTGGTGAGAGTCAAGACTTTGTGGTACAAGAGACTATTTATGCAGACAATAATTTTATAGAGGATTGGTTGGTGGATGAACAAGAAGCAATAACTGAGCAAAAGTATGTTGAGCAAAAGTTTGTTGGGTAAGAGTTTGCTGGGGAAGAATTTTCTGCAGAAGATTTTGCCGAGGAAGAATTTGTTGATCAAAAGGAGGCTGAGCAAGACCAAGTTGAGGAAGAGGAAGAAGAAGAGTTAATAGACACTGATTTTGAGCAAACTGATGAAGAAGATGATAGGCAGTTTCAGAGATATGTTGTAAATGAAGATGAGGATGATTATGCTAAGGAGCCTGGTGAGGTTGAGACTGATGAGTATGATACTTCAGACTTAGATAGTTTGAATGATGACAATGATGATGCGGATGAAAATCCAGAAATTGAGACAGAAAGCAAAAGGAGAGGACTTAGAGCACCAAAATTTAAGCAGTACAATGGAGAACATGACTTGCTTGAGCCAAAGTTCCACTTGGGAATGGAGTTTCCTACAATCCAGGAATGTAGAGAGATGGGGAGGATACTTGAGATGTCAGAGGCAGCTCATTCATGGCTTGAAGAGAGGCCATCCATTAACTGGAGCAGGTCACACTTCACTACTGGTAGCAAGTGTGACATTCTTCTTAATAACCTATGTGAGTGTTTTAATGGAAAAGTGTTAGAAGCAAGGGACAAGCCTATAATCACTATGCTAGAAAGAATAAGGACATATTTGATGCTTAGGATGTCAAGGCAAAAAGAGGTTAAATGGACTCAGAAAGTTGGGCCAAGGATCTTCAAAATTATAGAAAAGAACATGAAAGATAGCTACTCAAACATTGCACAAAATGCAGGAGGAGGCAAGTTTCAAGTCACTCATATACATGGTGGTCAATATGCTGTGGATCTAAATAGCCACACTTGCCCATGTAGAAAATGGGATTTATGTGGGATTCCATGTCCTCATGCACTTGCTGCTATTTCACGGCAACATAGAAGTCCAATGCAGTATGTGAACAAAGTGTACATGAGGGAGGCTTATGACAAAGCATATAATTATTACCTTTCACCAATGCCTAGCAAAGAATTGTGGGTTAAGACTGGTCACAAGCCAATTAAACCACCAGTGTACCACAAACAAAGTGGTAGGCCTAAGAAGGCAAGGAGAAGAGAGGTTGATGAGATAAAAAAGGGTTCAACCAAACTAAGGCGTTATGTTATTATCATACATTGCTCTGTTTGTGGAGGAGAAGGCCACAATGCAACTAAATGTGGCACTAACAACAGTGGAAATACTCAATCACAGGTTAGTTTTATCATTTCATTTGAATTGGTTTTATTTGAATTTGTTTTCATTTGAATTGGTTTTCAATCTCAGCAACATGAAGGGCCAACCATAGGAATAGGAACAAGAAGGGGAAGAGGAAGAGAAAGGCTAACAAGCAACTCAAATGCACCCTCTCAAAGCAACACAAATATACCCTCTCAACGTGCAATGCAGCCTAGACCTACAAGAAAAGCTAAACTTAGAGTAATGCAGTGCTTTTATTCTTTGAAATGTTGATAATGCTTTTGCTCTCTGAAATATTGATAATGATTTTGTTCATTGAATTGGTCAAATGTTGAACTATTGTTGTTCTTTAAATTTCTCAAATGTTGAATTGGTTTTCTCATTTCACTGTTTTTGTTGGTTAATTTAGGTCCTTAGAGGAGGTTTTACTGCTGCTGGTCCAAGTAATAGTGCTACTGAACCTGGTCCAAGCAATATTGTTACTCAAACTGGTCCAACCAATGACGGTGCTACTCAATCTGCTCCAAGGAATGGTGGTACTCAAACTCAAATGAGGAGGTTCAAATATCCAGCGAAAAGGGGAAGGCCTTGGAGGATTTAACTGTGCCAAAAAATTCCCCAGCTTTTGATGCAGATTGTCTAAGAATATTATTGTAGTGTACAGTGCCAAACTTCTTTTGAATTGTGCCAAGCCAAACAAACTTCTTTTGAATTGTGGCAAGCACACTTATTGTATTGTGGCAAGCACACTTATTGTATTGTGGCAAGCACACTTATTTTGAAGTTGATGTTTTGTGCTCATCTTGTAAGTAATTTCTGTTAGGATTGACAATCTGCTTATATTAACTCGTTATGTAAGAATATCTATTCTACTCGTTATGACTATGAATTATGCAATGGATTATGCCACAAAAGTTTGGATATATAATGCAAGGCTTATATTCACTTGAACCTGAAATGCACATTGCACATGATTGGTTGAAATACAATGGAATAAGGCACAAAACACACTTGTTTACCGCAACCTCAACGACAATCCTTGTTTGTTGCTGAAATTGCAAATGTGCTGACTTTGGGTGATATTTAATATAGGGAATTCATGGATTTGGGCGGGAATGAAAAGCCAACTTGGGAAATTAGAGGGAAACCAACCCAACTACGTAGAATGACAAAAATGTCCTCAAAATTCAAAGCACATGCCTCTCACATGTCAATTTAGATGGTAATGTGGATGAAATTCTTGAAAACTAACGGCAGGTCCCATATTGGCAATTTTAAACAAATACATGGACTAAATCGGCAGACGAAATAGTTCAGGGGGGTAAGTTCGAATTGCCTTATAGTTCAGGGGGCAAAACCGCACTTTACCCTTTAATTATTGGGTTAATTATACTTTAGTACCTGTAATTATACTCTTGGGGCAAGTCCAATGGTGGGCTCTAAATGAGGCTTCAAATATGGTGGATGAAGTTCTATTTAGAGCTTCAGTGGAATCTTTTGGGCTTTAAAGATATCTAGTCCACAATAGTGGGCTCTATACCCAGGGCTCAATATTTTTTATGATGTATTTTAGTTTACATATTAAATTTTTTTTTTGTTATGAACTAAATTTGTATTAATGTAATATCCCGTTCCTAAATTGATATTAAATTATTAAATTATTTTAGTAAATGATATTTTTACCCCCAAGAATATTGTAGTGGGTTTTAAATTGAATTTTCGTTTGGGAAGGAATTTGGTGAAATGGGTTGCGCCATTGCGTCTGGCTCGTCGAAACGAGTCCGTAGATGGGCGGCACGCTCGATTTGGAAATTTAACGAATAAAAAGGACATAATGATAATTATGGAAATTTATTTTAAAAAATTGTTTTAAAACCAGACCCAATGGGAGGCGCGCGTACGGCCACTCTCCCCCTTCTCTCTCACGAACTCGACCCTCTCTCTCTTCTCGGTTTCGCAACGCCGCCACTTTAGGTGGCGATTCTGCCCGATTCCGGCCACGGCTGGCCAGCGCACCACCCAAAATCGAAACCTCTTTTCCTCCTCTACCTAATCCTTGGGTGGTTCCAGCCCTGAAACCTCAAGATTAGTTAGAAATTTTGACTGAAAATCCCAAACCCAAACTGCCTTAGAACCCGTGAGAAACCAGGTGGTTTTCCGACCACCACCGGCCACGACCGCCCTCCAAACTTCTCCAAAACACCTCGAGGATTTGGTAGATTTCCCCCACGAAATTTTAGATCTAAGCCTAGAAAATTTCTAGGTTTTTTGAGAGGCTTTTGGGTAATTTAAGGCATGTCGACCAAGAAGGGTAAGTTACTCCACTCTTCATGCTTGTCATTATGGTATAAGTTATGCCCGATGATTTGGAGTTGGTTCGATGTTGAAAATCGCTTTGGACACCCAACGTGCTGCCAGTGCGTGTGGTAGCGCGTGGGCCCACTTGTGGCTGCCCCAAATCTGTTTCTAAATTATCCCCACATCATTCCGAGCACGATGGTACGATCGGATATTACGCCTAATAGGCGATATCCGGGTTCAATATGTTCGGACCGTTGGATCGGTTTCAATTTCAAATATGTTGTTCCTTGAACCTCTAGAATCGTGTAGGAACTCGTGGATCGAGGATCGGAGCCTCGGATGCTCCGGATCATTGACTTAAAGTTTAGGTTAACGAAAACCGTCTAATCGTACGATCGTGAGAAATCCGACCGCTCGATTGAGACCAAACCTCAGGGACATGTTAATGGAATGGTGTTGAACCGACATGAACTTTTGGATTAGAAATCTAAGGACGTGGGCCCCGCGGACCCTTGGTCAACTGTTGAAAAGGTTAGGATGAATTAGAAAGGCTCGGGGTTTGGGAATGTTGGTTAGTCGAGTGGGTGTTAATAGTTGTTTAATTAAGTGATTGGGTTTTTGTTATATCTAATTATATGTTCTATGTCTTTAAATTGATAAATTGTAAATATTAGTTTTCTGGATAGAATGTGACAGGACCCGACCCAAATTCCACTTTGGAATCCGAGCCGAACCCTGTGCATGTCCGACACCTGGCAGATGCCGGGCACAAATGACCTAATTGCCCATCTAATCAAAATTCAAAGAAATTCAAGGTTCGACTTCTACCGAAAATTCGGTAGAGTCTCCCCTGTACTTTAATCACATCCCAAAAATTCCACCTACTAAATAAGCATGTAAATAATCAACCCAACTGCCAACATGCGAAAGTTTACAATCCAACAGTTAATTTACATCCTAGGGCAATTCATCAGAGCAAACAACTAAGAGTTTACAAGAAAATTTATTTAGTTTACAAAAGATGTAACACCCTGTCCCTAAATTAATATTTAATCATTAAATTATTCAAGTGAAAGACATTTTTACCCCCGAGAGTATAATAAATTAAATAATTAAGTTTAGTTGACTATAGAAAAGAAAATAAATTGAAAGGCTTAAAATTTGATAAAATAAAATAAGATAAAGTAATTAAGAATTTTGGGAATAAAATAACATTTAATATTATAGAAGGGTAAAAAGGTCATTTTGAGTTTAAGAAATAATTTGGGGAAGTGAGCCACATCGTTATGTCGTGCTCGTCGATACGAGTTGGTGGGTATATTGTGGGCTCGAATCGGAGTTGTAACGAAGAAATGGCGATCAAGATTAGGCCAGTGGCATAACTGTAAATATTTCAAAGTTCAGTTTTTTTAAAAACCCAGATTTCTCTTCGAGCAGGGGGGACTAGCCGACTTTGAAGGGTGATTTCTCTCCACACCGACCTCCGTTTCAGGCAAGGTCGGTCCCGAATGAACGACCACACTTCCCTCTTCAAGCCCCAGCCCTTCGCCGCCTCGATCCGCTGTCGTAGTCGCCGGAATCAGCCACGAAACAGGAGGTTTCGGATAGATTTTTCTGAAACTTTGGCCCCTTCGTTCTCCCTCCTCCGGCCACCGATCGGGACAAGTAAGGTATGATTTTCAACCTATTTTTTGTGCTCTAGCTGATGGTTGGGTAGGTGCAGATCGAATCGTAGCGTAGGTAACTCAATTCCGAATTTTTGTTTCAGCCAACTTTGAGCTTAGGTTTTGACCCACTTAGGGTTCGAAATTGACTTTCCCGTAGTTGAGAAATGTGTTCGGGAGGCCGAGAACCTGTGGTAGCCGGAAGGATAGCTTCCATTTCGAAGTTTGACCGAACACCAATTTTATAGCTTTTTGGCCCTAGAATCTGCCAGCGTGTGTTCCCACGCGCCGGCCCACTTTTAATTGTCAAACTTCCTGCTACTATTACCCTTACGTCGTTACGAGCGCGTAGGCGTGCTCGGATTGCAATTTGGAGCTCGGATGACAGTCGCACGGAATTGGAGAATTTCTGGGGCTATCAAATAAGCGTGATCAAGATGATATTGATTACTTTTATGATTAGAATAGTATAATTTGGAGATAGTGATCTAATTGGATATTAGTTGGGGGTATGAATGCCCATTGGGTTATCGCAAGTTATTATGTTTATTGTGTACTCAAATGTTAGTTTTCATTTTGTATGAAAGTGGTATTGGTTGTGAGTTGTGGTATACGTTTCGGTCTATGGTGGCATTTAGAATGCCATAAAGGAGTTGGGAATTTATTTACTAACTATAGAATTATGGAATTTCTAGGGATTTCTATGATTGTTATTTATTATTAGTATTAGTATCTTTGTTATTTATTATACTTAATTATATGTCTATACCTTTGAAAGGATAATTTGAAAATATTAGTTTTTATATAGAATGTTATATATAATGGATTGATTTTGAGAATAGATTAGATAATCGAGCTATGGCCTATTTAAGAAATTAAGGAAGTGTTGATTATAAGTTATATATATATATATATATATATATATATATATATATGTTGAACGAGTTGAGACTGAGTGGTTGCCCTCGGAATTATCGATGTCTTTTGAAATCTCAGTTGCCTTTGGAAAAGTGAATGGGTTGCCTTCAGAAAAAGTATAACGAGTTGCCTTCGGTAAAGTCTGTGCACGTGACCAGTATTGCCTGTACCTACATGGAGACTACTCTGTAGGTGTCCGGCCATGATATGTATGAGGATATGGATATGTATGAGATTATTGCCTGTACCTACATCGAGCTTGCTCTGTAGGTGTCCGGCCATGATACTTTCCCCAGTCACCTGCCCGATTGACTACACAGGTGATTGGTCATCTTCCCCCATCCCCAGGTTGCCTTGAGATTATTGTCTGTACTTGTGCTGATCACACAGGTGTCCGTCCATGGAATTGTTGATTGCCTGTACCCGCATAGAGATTACTCTGTGGGTGTCCGGCCAGTATATGTGTAAATGCCTGTACCTACATCGAGATTGCTCTGTAGGTGTTCGGCCATGATACTTTCCCCAGTCACCTGCCCGATTGACTACACGGGTGATTGGCCAGTTTCCCCCATCCCCAGGTTGCCTTGAGATTATTGCCTGTACTCGTATCACAAGTACGAGTGTCCGACCAGTGATGTTGCTCAGGATGTTTCTCTGCCACCCTGCCCGATTTACTACACAGGGTCGGCAGTTTTTCCTAGCAGATGTAATTGGGTTGGGAAGAGCTACATGTGGCTTGATCCCTCACGAAGGGTATGTAGGCAGCCTAGAATAATATGGGTGCCGCCACGAGAAATGATATTTAAGAATTGGTCTATGGACTTGAAATGGGGAATCTATTAACATCTAAATTGAATTGAATCTAAACTTTTGTGTGGGCCCAAGGCCGAGTGTTAATTGAGTTGTGAGGCTTGTTCGATAATGATTCTACTTAATAGAATTTTTCATATAATGTTGATGTGAATGTTAATATAATAACCACTGAAATGATTGTAGCTGGATGATTAGTTACGGTCCACTTTGAATACAAAAAGATGTTAAGAAATGTTGATACTAATGACGAATTAATATTTGAGACTTGAAGATTTCATTGAATAAGAATATTGAGATTGAACTGGTGACAACGTTGATGTCTAGACTATTGTAAGACCTGATGCCTTACTGTTTTTACTGTTGTTGGCTTGAGAACTTAACTTGTGCATGCTGGCAGTTGGGTTGAATATTTATATGCTTGTTTGACAGGTGAAAATTTTGGGAAATGTTCAATTTACAGGGGAGACTCTGCCGAATTTTCGGCAGAAGTCGAACCTTAAAATTCTTTGAATTTTAATTGAAGGGTATTTTAGTCATTTGTACCCGGCACCTGCCAGGCGTCCGGCACACACAGGGTTCGGCTTGAATTCCAAAGTAGAATTTGGGTTGGGTCCTGTCAAAAGATGTCCTACATCGAGTGAGAAAGGAACGGAGTGGGAATTCTGCCCTGTGGTGGCCTCCTAGTGCACACCTACTGCCTAGGGGCGCAAAACATTTAAAAACTGTGAGTGGACCAAAACAAAGTTTTTGAAAGTACATAAGAACTTACTAACCCCACTGTAAAAACGGTTATGAAAACTAACCAAATTCTTTCTTTATACTCGTATTGAAATCAATGCATTCATATATATATAGTCAATCACACTCTTAAAAAAAAGGGTCATACTAAGATAGACCCTTATAACTCAAAAATCATAGACGATAATCCACCAATAATACAATATTTAAGTAAAACCCATTTTTAAAATTGGATGACAATGTGTCCATGTAAGTTGAGTTATTTACAAATCATGCCACTAGATCTTTATTTGGTAGTTGACTATTTTTCAGCCCCTAATTTAATGCAACTAAATAATACCTCTCACTGCACATTTATGTTTGCACTCATGTAATAATGGCCTACAATCAAATTAGTTCAAATACTCCCACCTAGCCTCCTATAGCTCGGATATATGATTTTTTTTAACCTACCAATTATATATATTTACTTAATATCCTTCAATTATATATATATATATGTATAATATATTATAATAGCTACAATGTCATAGAAAAAAAAAATAAGTACATACATTGATTAGATGATATTATGTATTTAAAAAATAGATAAAAAATAAGTTCGTTAACATTTCATTACTCATAGGAGAAGATAATAGATAAATTATTAATGATAAAAGATAATAGGTAAATTATTGCCCATAAAAGATAATAGGTATATTATTATTTATAAAAATAATAGGTACATTGAAAAAATTAATAGGTATATTATCCTTCATAAAAGAAAAGGAAAATAAATAAATTTTCTATTTAAATCAATCACATAATAGGTACATTATTTTTTAAAGGTACAATAAAAAAATAGTATACCTATTACTTTATAGATAAAATTAATAGGTATATTATCCATAAAAGATAATAGGTACGTTATTCACAAAACATCCTAGGTACATTAAATAATAGGTATATTCTTTTATACATAAGATAATAAAGTAATTTTTGGTTCATAAAAAATTAAATAATAGGCATTTCAAGACAACAAGATATGCTCACGGTATTAGTATGTTCAGAAAAATAAAAATGAAAAACATTAGTATGTTCACGACTATTATTCATAAAAGGTAAGTAGATTATTTTCTTAAATCACGTAAAATTCTTAAAAGAAAAATAACAAACATATTGTTTTCATTAAATCCATCTATTGACACTTTAAATATGAAATTTAATATTAAAATTAAAAAACTTTCCAAATTAATACCTACATCAATTACAACCAGATTTCATGGAGAGAAATGTTTCTAAATTCAACGTAAATGGTAATTAGGGGTACTTTTGGAATCCAAAAGGTGCAATAAATCAAAATTTGAGCTCAATTAGGTAAGTTGCTTAGTTGTATCCTAGTCATGGGCTTTTAACTAAAAAAATTGGGTTTTATTTATAGAAAAATAAGATGATGGGCTGGATGTAAGGAAAAATTAATTTCAAGGGGAAAAGCTAAATTTACTATAAAAAAAGAAATCAGCTTATTGAAAACATAGAAAACAATTTTAGCCTACCACCTAGGTGTACCCATTTTATTTCCGTTTATCCCACATAATTCGTCAATTCCTTATTTCCGTTTTATCCCACATAATCCGTCAATTCCTCGTGTCATCATTGGTGACACTTCCTCGCAGGTCTCAGTAACACAAAGTAGACCTGAGCTGCGTTCCTCGCAAGATTCAGGTGACATTTAGTCAACCTGAACCGCGTTCCTCGCTCTGCACAGTTCGGGCGTCCCCGAGACTCGTGGGGCGTGAATCATACGCACGCAGACTTATACTATGTCCGTAGACAGGGTAATAACCAATGTCCATATATAATCCGTAAGCGGCATAATTTTTCCGAATGCAACATTTCACGGGTACCTAGGGTGGTTTTAAAACCGTTTATAAAGCACATAATTAAAATGTACACCTTTCCTCGAGCCCCTCTAAAATCCATAAACCATATTCATGAAACTCATTCACAAATTCAATAATAGGTTCGGGAGTCAAATCATAATGAACATTCAAGAAATTCCATTAAATTCCGTTATGCAATTCATAAATAATTCCATAAAAATATTAAATAAATCATTTCATGCCAAAATTCATTTATAAAATAAAAGTCCACTCACTACTGGTTTGTGCTAGCTGGACCTTTCTAAGGTCCCTCCTGCGGGTCAACTGGTGCCTGGGTGCCTAATTCAATCATCATAATATTTTATTAATAAAATTACTCAATATAATATTTAAATAAAAATCCCGTACCCCCAGCTCCTAAAAGTGCGTGCAACAAATTTAAGATGATTCCTATGCCCACATAAGCTTTTTCAAGGCTTAGAACGGTTTACGAGAGACTCCGGACTCAAAAACCGTTAAAGTCCCAAAGGTTCCATTTTGCCTAGGACACATGTCCCGAAAGTTTTGTCTCGATCGCACGGTCGGATTGCTCATGATAGCACGATCGGATGGTCGGATGATTTTCTGTAATCCGAACCCTAGGGTTGGCATTTTCGGAGCATCCGAGACTCCGATTCACTATCCATCGAATCCTACACGATCCTAAAAATACGGGAAACGACATACTAAGAATTGGAACCGATCCAATGGTCCGAACACATCGAACCCGGATAACGCGCAATAGGCGTAAATCCGTTCGACTGTCATACGAACTCCAAATTGAAATCCGAGGACGCCTACACGCTCGTGACGACATAAGGATAATTTAGGAATAAAGATTGACAGCTAAAAGTGTGTCTACGCGTGGGAACACACGCTGGCAGTTCCGATAGCTTAAAAAGCGATAAATTCGTCGCTCGGACAAACTCCAAACCATGAGCTTCCCTTCCACCTACAGTTAGTTCTTGACCTCCCGAACACTTTCTTCAGCTACGGGAAAGTCCAATTCGAACCACAAGTGGTCCAAAACCTAATTTCAAAACCAGCTGAAACTTTAACACGAATTATAACCTGTCAACGCTGCGATTCGATCTGCACATACCCAACCATCAACTAGAGCATGAAAAATAGGTGGAAAAGCATACCTCACATGACCCGATCGGTGGCCGGAGGAGGGAGAATGAAGCCGGCGAAGTTTCTGTCAAAATCTGGTCGTTTTAGTGGTTTTCCGGCAATTTTCGCAGCGGCAGCAGCGAGAGGAGGCCGGGCTGAGGCGGGGGTGGTTGGCCGGTGCGGCTGGGTGTGTCCGGTGGGGTGTGGTGGCAGCTGGGCGAGGTTATGGAGGTTTGGGGGTGGTGCAGCGGGAAGAAGAAAATAACATCGGGGAAGACGCACAGGGAGAGAGAGAATCAGTTTTTAAACTGATTCTATTTGTTTTTTTAATTTTAAAATTCTGACTTTGGTTAATTACCATTTTGCCCCTGACATATTTTCGATCGTATTTCCCTCAATACAACTCAGACTTAAGCCCATAATATACCCACGAACTCACATCGACGAGCCCGACGTAACGGTGTGGTTCACTTCCCCAAGTTCTCTCCTGACAATTAAAATTAATTTTAAAACCCTATTAAAATATTCTAAGGATAAAATTGTCTTTTTCTCAAATAAATTTATAATTAAATATTAATTAAGGTTGGGGTTATTACAGAATGTGATATAATGGATTGGTTTTGGGAACAGCAGGAAGGACTTGAGGAAATTGTGATTAGACGTTTAATTTATGAATGGTTTATATATATTATAAAGTAATGCTTTATTTGTATGTTTATAAATAAGTGATTATAGTTTTAATTAAATTGATTTTATATGAATATGCTTGTTGTTCAATATGGTTAGCTTTGGAAGTTGAGTATGATTTTAGAACGGAATTTGAGAATTTCTGGGGTTCTTAGATTAAGTGTGATCAAGAAGATATTGGGTATTACTATGATTAATATGGTATTTATAAGGTATTGACTTATTTGGATACCGATTATGGGTCATCGAAGGTTATTATAGTTATTAAATATTTGAATGACGGTTATTGGTTTATATAAAAGTTGGTACAGTTGAAATTTGAATGCCATAAAGAATTTGGGGTTTTATCTACTACATGTATGATTAGGGGATTTCTAGAGATTTCCATGATGATTGTTATTATTGTTATTCTTATTATCATTATTATTATTATTAATATTATTATGGTTTTATTTGGACAACTGTTATTACGATTCAATTATGGGTTGATAGAGGAGTTGGTGTCAGTGAGGATTTAGTTGGAGTCGGTTGTATGTTTCTACTTAAAGATATGTTAATAGGTTTGAATTAATGAGATGTCGGTTATACACTGAGATGTGTATATGTTTATATCTGGTTAAAAGATTCGTAATTAAATTGGATGCCTTCGGTTAATAGAGTTGCCTTTGAATAAACAGTTGCCATCGAATACAATAATGTCTACGGACATCCCAGTGGCTTTCGGACATTAAAATGTCTTCGGGCAGTTTGTTGCCTTTAGATATGTCAACTCGTGCATGACAATACACCCCATGTGTCTTGGGGACACCCGAACCCTGAGGAGTGAGGAATGCGGCTCAGGCTGACGTGTGTGCCCTAAGTTCTGCGAGGAATGCGGCTCGGGTTGACTTTGTGTTCCCGAGACCTGCGAGGATGTATCACACATGTGGCCACATGTGTGGTACTTGGAATTGACGATATAATGTGGGAGTTAACGATATAATTATGGAATTGATTAACTGCGTTCTCGGGTTGACTATGTGTCCCCGAGTTTTGCGAGGATGTAAAATGATATTGTCTACCACCCTGCTTCTATTTTCTGCACAAGGTTGTCCAGGATCCCTAGCCACCTACCCAATTTAACTACATAGGTGACTAGACAGTTTCCCTTCCTGGTTGCCTTCAAATGAATTCACGTTCTAGATACCCCTGGTGGGGGGATAGTAGACTATATGCATTATGCGAGCGGATTCAGGTATGGCTTGTTGAAATCAAGTATGAACGGTTATAGATTTTATTGTTGATTTATATAAGAGTATTATTTTATTAGAATGGTGATTGTGTTAGTGGAAAGAACTACATGTGGCTTGATCCCTCAGTTAGGGTACATAGGCAACCTAGTTAAATCTAGGTGCAGCCCCGGGAAAGGATATTTCGAAATTTGGTTGTGGGCTTGGATTTGAAATCTATTTACCTTGATAGTTGAATTTAATTTGAACTACTATACGGGCCCAAGGCCCGATTAATATTTGAGTTATGTAGCTTGTTATGCTCTGTTAGAGCCTTAGTTGTTGGTAAGGTCAGGGGCCACTCGATTTAATGTTTTGATTTGTGTGATTATAACTGGTGCTTGCTGAACGTTTGAGGAATATAAATTGTGTTTTACAGGTGAAAATAATTTGGGAATTGTCCGTTTTCCAGGGGAGACTCTGCTGGTTTTTCGGCAGAAGTTCAACCCTTAAGAGGTTTCTTTTTAAATTAGGGCAAAAAGGGCTTTTTGGTCATTTGTGCCCAGCACCTACTAGGTGTCGGACACGCACAAGGTTTGACATAGATTCCAAAGCAAAATTTGGGTATGGTCCTGTCAATTAATGTGTGTTTGTATTTGTGAGTTTTTTTTAAAGGAACATTTCAATTAAAAAAATTAAAATTTGGACAAGATTCCTAAAACTTTCATATTTAGATCAAACATACGGTTTTGATCGAATGTCAGATAATAATGGAGGTAGATGGATGCAACTCCTTATCTTTATGGCTTTTATCCATACTCATATACTTTGTCAGATAATAATGGGTGGTAGATTGATGCAACTACTCATCTTTATAGCTTTCATCCATACTTTGTCAGAAAATAATGGGGGGTAGATTGATGCAAGTCCTAAACTTTATGGCTTTCATCCACTTCTCATCTACTTTGCTAGATAATAATGAGGTTAGATGAATCTGTTCCCTTATAAATGTCAAGGGCTCAATGCTTGAACACACCACATCCCATTCATTGTATTTCCACAATTCATTTCTCTCCCACCACACTACAATGTCCGATAACGACTCTTTAGATGGAGAGACAGCTGCCCACATGATGGTTTTGGCTATGTACGAACAACATCAACTCCGCAAAGCAGCGAGGAAGAAGGCTGAGAGGTCGTCTCATGGTGGCACATCATCACAACGACGTACTATACAAAAAGTTCAAGTGCCATGAAAACCTTATGCAAAATTGATAGGACCTAACCCAAATTCCATTTTGGAATTCATGTCGAACCCTTGTGCGTATCCGACACCTGTCGAGTGCCGGGCACAAATTACCAAACTGCCCTTCAGCCCTAAATCCACTTTAAAACCACTAAAGGTTTATGACTTCTACTAGAAAACCAGCAAAGTCTCTCATGAAAAACAGACTTTTTCCCAAATTATTTCCACCTGTAAAACACAATTTATCAATCTCAAACATACAACAAGTACCAGTTACACTCACACACAGTCAAAACACTAGTCTGAGCGGCCCCCGGCCTTACAAACAACTAGGACTCGAACAAAGTATAACAAGCCACGATCCAAATATTATTTGGGCCTTGGGCCCGCACATTAATTTAGATTGAATTCAACTAACATGTTCAATGGATTTCAAAACCAAGCCCATAACCAAATTCCATAATCTCCTTTCCCGTGGCTGCACCTAGATTTATCTAGGATGCCTACGTACCATTGCTGAGGAATCAAACCACATGTAGTTCTTTCAACTAACGCAATCACCATTCTAATAAATTAATATTCTTCTAGAAACCAACAATATAATATATAACCATTCTTACTTTGATTTCAACAAGCTATATATAGTTGAATATCATGCCGGGACTTTATGTACTTAACTATTCAATTAATTTGTTATTGTCCATCTAACACTTACATAATAATTACATAACCAAACTTGTTACCCGAAAGCCATACCTGTATCCATTCGCGTAAAGCATATATTCTTCTATCTTGCACCAGGGTTATCTGGGACATAAATTCATCTGAAGGCAACCGAGGAGAGGGAAATTGGCTAGCCACCTGTGTAGTAAAATCGGGCAGGTGGCTAGGGATCCTGGACAACCCTGTGCAGAAAATAGAAGTAGGGTGGTGGACAATATCCTGTTATATCCTCGCAGAACTCGGGGACACAAAGTCAACCCGAGAATGCAGTCCATCAATTCCATAATTATATCATTAATCCCCACATTATACCGTGAATTCTTAGTACCACACATGTGGCCACATGTGTGATACATCCTCGCAGGTCTCGGGAACACAAAGTCAACCCGAATCGCATTCTTTGCAAAACTCAGGGCACACACGTCAACCTGAGCCACATTCCTCGCAAAACTTAGGGCACACACATCAACCTGAGCCGCATTCCTCGCTCCGCATAGTCCGGATATCCTTAGGACTCATGGGGCCAATGTCTTACGTGTGCTGACATAACCGAAGGCAACTATTTAATTCGAAGGCAACAATTTATTCGAAGGCAACCATTTATTCCGAAGGCAACAACTAGGGTACCTATGGTGGTTTAAAAACCTTTTCTGAAAAGTTGTAACTCTGTTTTCTAAACCTTCCCTCGAAATCAATTCTCAAAACATTTATAACTTTCGAGCTAACCTCACTTAACATCAGATATAAATATTTAGAAATAAACTTCAATTCACAAACTCAAGCTTAGAGAGTAAAAATCACAATATCAAAATCATAAATCTCATTTCCAAAACAACCACATGCTCGAGACGTAATTCGTAAACAAGTATTTATAGAACATTTAAGCTCAACCTCATGCTTGAAAACGTAAATCACAATAATTCATTCAAGATCATTTAGATAAACTTTATTGCATAAAATTCATTTATACAACAAAAGTCCACTCACTGACACTAACCCCTTTATCAACCATAATTGAATCATAATAATAGTCGCCCAAATAAAACAGTAATAATAACAATAGTAATAATAGTTATGGAAAACCCTAGAAATCCTCTAATCATATATTAAGTAAATAAAATCCCAAATTCTTTATGGTGAACAAAATACAACCTTATCGACTTTTATATAAACTAAGAATTAGCATTCAAATACTTAATAAATATAATACCTTCGATGACCCATAGGGCATTTATACCATAATCGGTATCCAAATAATTCAATACGTTATAAATACCATACTAATCATAGTAATACTCAATATCATCTTGATCACACTTATTCTGATAACCCCAGAAATTCTCAAATTCCGTTCTCAAATCATACTCAACTTCCCAAGCTAACCATATGGAACAATAAGCATATTTGTATAAAATTAATTTAATTAAACAACAAGCTTGGGAAATCAATTCATAATTACTTATTTATAATCATACAATAAAAGCATCACTTCATAATATAAAAATCATTTATAACTCAAACGTCTAATCACAACTTCTCAAGTCCTTCATGCTGGTCCCAAAACCAATCCATTATATAACATTATATCCAGAAAACTAATATTTACAATTCATCAATTCAAAAACATAGAACATATAATTAAATATAACAATTAACCAATCACTTAATTAAACTGTTTTTAACATCCACTCGACTAACCAACCTTTCTAATTCATCTTAACCTTTTCAGTACTTCCCAAGAGACACTACGGTCCAAACATATCAAACCCGGACGCTCGTTACAACATGAGGATCGTATCGAAACACAAAACACCCCTGCTACAGTGCCCACGCGCCGCCACACGCACCAGCAGCGCATGGGTGTGTTGAGTAATTCAGGCGACGGAAAAACTCAACACCGCAGGCCACCATTCCTGCTACACCTTCACCTCAACCTAAGGAGCACTTTTGTCAACTGCGGCAATGTCCAAAACAGATGGCAATTGGCCGGAATTTCACTATGAAATCCGGCCAAAATTGAGTTACAAATCGGAGGTCCTAGAGGGTAAATTGATCGAAACCTATCCAACTAGCAGCTAGGGCTCGAAGAATAGGTGAGAAACCATACCTAATCCAAGCGTGCCATTATGCCCTAATTTTTATTCAATTTTTGAAATGACTATTATGCCCTTAATGAGCTCTAAAACTCGGATTCGAGCGTGCCGCCCGTCAACGGACTCGTTTCGACGAGCCGGACGCAATGACGCAACTCGTTTTGTCAAATTCTCTTCCGAAACTAAAATGACCTTTTTACCCCTTTAAATATTATTTAATATTTTGAGTTTTCAAAATTCTTAATTAATTCAAATTATTTTATTTTTATTTATCTATTTCAATTTATTTTCTCATAATTTATATACGGCTCAATTCCCCAAATTTATTTTCAAATAAAAAAAAATTATATTTTAAACCCATTAAAATACTCTCGGGGTAAAAATGTCTTTTACATGAATAATTTAATGATTTATTATTAATTTAGGAATGAGATATTACAAAAATTACTTTATTGATCCTCCTTTGTATCCCACATCAGAATTTCATAACAAGTTTCGCATGAGGCGTGAGTTGTTCAATCGAATAATGGAACAAATTTTACATTTCGATGACTATTTTAAGCAGCGACCTGACGCTACTGGATAACTTGGTTTCTCACCCCAAGTGAAGATGACAGCTGCATTACGTAGGCTTGCCAACTTAAGTGATGATTACTTGAAGATAGCAGAGACTACATCCTTCGACGCATGCAAGAGATTTTGTCATATGGAAACCAACGAGAGCAGACATGTACAAAATTCTTTAAAAAGTGGGAGAGCGGGGGTTTCCCGGCATGTTAGGGAGCATCGACTGCATTGGGAATGGAAGAAATGCCCAAATGCCTACCACAGTGCGTACACAAGCCACCATGGCCATCCTACGATAATCGTTGAAGCAGTGGCTTCATATGATACATGGATCTAGCACACCAACTTTGTAATACCAAGAGTCGCTAATGACCTAAATACTGTACAAGTCTTCCCTTTTCGATGATGTCGTTGAGGGTCGTGCTCCATGCGTCCGGTACCATCTTAATGGGAGAGAATACAAGCATGGGTACTACCTTGCAGATGGGATTTATCCAAAGTGGAAGACTATTGTTCAATCTATTTTAGACCCTCAAGGTCAAAAACATCAATTGTTCTCCAAGAGGCAAGAACATTACCGTAAGGATGTTGAGACAACTTTTGGGATTCTTCAAGCTCGGTTTATTGTTGTGAAAATTCCTTCTCGACAATGGTATCGAGAGGACATTTGGGAGGTAATGAAGAAATGCATAATTCTCCATAACATGATTGATGAAGATGAAGGTGAAGATGAGCAATCTGATGAGGGCAGAGAGTCTTCACGTCATGAGGTGACATATCATGTGGAAGAGGCCTTGCCCGAGTATGAACGTGGTTCACAACGCATTTATGGGGTATTTGGTGGTTGCAACGGAATGGTAGATCCTACTCCCACTATGCCCTCTGAACTGACCTGATTGTACACATTTGGAACAAACAAGGATCAGGGAATTGAGCTTTCCAATTGAGTGTTTTCGTTTTCGAAGTGAGTGTTGTCTTTAACATTTAAATAACTAAATTGCAATGATCTTGCACCTTAGAGTTCCTTTCATATGTTTTCATTTTCATGTGTAACCGTGGTTTTCCAATAAATAAACTTGTTTTCCAAAATAACGATACTTTATTACATAAGGTTGAAATATAAGAACAAAGTATAACAAGCTTTAAATAAAATAAATACATCCAAATCTAGATGTCATCAGGGAGTTGGGGATGATAGACATCATCTTCAAAGTTTAGAGAACGGACGCTTCCTTGGCCTTAATATTGGCTTGTTTCTGCTGGAACCACATCCTTCTAGTGGAGTTAGGATTGTGGAAGTGTCTTTAAGCATAATCTTAAGCTCTTTGTTCTTGAGAATCTCATCTTTGTAAGATTTCATGACTTCATTAAGCTCTCTATCTTCTTCAATACTAGCTTTTGCAACTCCCTTTCTTTATAGCTCTTTTGCTTTTTTGGTTCCAATTGGCCTTCGACGCGGTTTTGAGGTTTGCATGAACTCTTGGATTTCCGGAATGGTCTCTATTGGCGAATCTTCATCTAGCGGAGTGGAGGCACAGAGGGGGAAGACTTCAAACGGTTGCCACTTATGTGTAACATCCCGACCCAAAATTAATTATTATTTAATAAATTTGTGAAATTACAATTTTGCCCTTGGAGTTAAGGGAATTCTAGCCACTTTTTGTTCGGGAAAGAATTTGGGGGAAATAAGTTGCACCATTAGGTCCGGCTCGTCGAAACAAGTCCGTAAAAGGGCAGCACACTCAATTCCGAAGTCTAACACGAAAAAGGACATTTTGGTTTTTTGGAAAATTTGTTTAAAACAGTAAAACCGTTTGGGCCCACGGGTGGACCCCACTCCCTCTCAGTTCGCTCTCTCTCTCTCTCTCTCTCTACGAATACGAACCGAAGGCGACAGAAGGGGCAAACGGGGCCGTCCGGTGACGCCACGACACGGGAATGGTTCAGAATTGACGGCCAGTCTCTCACGATCGCGTCTGGGTTGGAGCCCGGCCACAATGGCCATGCACGGCGGCACTAGAGCTCGATATAGGGCCGGATTCCTTCGAACTTTCAATCACCATTTTCGGCGATTCCTGCAACGGTTTCCGTCGATCCATGTATCAATCTCCATCCTCTCCTTGTGCTCTAGCTAATGGTATATGTTTGTGGATTGATTTTGAGTGTGAGAGATCAATTGTTAACCCTCAGTTTGGCCAGTTTTTATATATATGGTTTTTGGGTAGTTTCGGCTAGGTTTTGGCCTGGGATTAAGACCAAAAATCATTCCCCTAGTTGAGATGGTTCTTTTGATATAGGACTTGATCGGTGGTTTGGAGAATTTCTGATCGCCAGAAATTACTCAAGCCACCCACGTGCTGACCATGGGTCTTTTGAGACCGTTTCGTCTCTTGGAAAGTACTAAGATGGCCTTGGTACCATGTGTGAGTGGACATTGGTTTCCTAGATAGTTGTTGAATTATGTTTTGGGTCTTTTTGGAAAGTGTGATCGCCGGTGGACCATGAGTCTGCCGGGACTGTCTTGTTCTTTGGGAAGGTATTAGAATGGCTTTAGGACCTTCCCAAAGTTGTGTACACACGTTAAGTTTCCGGGAATGAGGGTTTGAATTTAATTCTTGGTTGAGGTCGGTTAATGAGTTGTAATTGTGAGTGGACTTTGTTCCTATTTGCTTTGTTTTCAATTATGGAAACTCTTGAATTTGTTGGTGTATGGTTGGAAGTTATAATTTTGGTTCATGGAGGTTATAGATTATATTATCGAATTGGGCTTGGTTGTTATAATCGTACATGAGGATGTCAAAAGTTATTGGAATAATTGTGATCAAGGTGTTTGATCAAGGTGTTTGTGAGTATTATTATTATTATTATGGTATTTATAATGTATTGGATTATTTGGATGCCAGGTATGGTTGTAAATGTCTTATGGGTTTATCGGAGGTTATTATATTTATTAAGTATACAAATACTATTTATTGGTTTATTTGAAAGTCGGTAATGGTCGCGAGTTTTGGTATATTTTTCTGTAATATGGTTTTACTATGAAGGTCATAAAGGAATTGGAGTTTTATTATGTAAATATATGATTACGGGATTTCCAAGGATTACTACGATGATTATTATTATTATTATTATTATTATTATTATTATTATTATTATTATTATTATTATTATTATTATTATTATTATTATTATTACTATTTTTATTATTATTATTATTATTATTATTAGTATTGTTTTTATGATTATTATTAGAGGATATGAATTGGGCAATATGAGGTGTGATTATGAAAGTAGTATATGGGAATCCTTGTGTAAGCAAGTTTAGATTGTTATTGAATTATATTTTGGGTTTTTATGGGATTTATACTCTTGAGAGCTATTATCTATGCTATAAATAAATATTTGGGTATGTTTGAACTTTTGGAAATGTGATATGGGACTTATAGAGATTTTTATAATTATTACTGTTGTTATTATTATCATGGTTATTGTTATTATTATTATTATCATTACTGTTACGATTATTATTCTTGGAGTACATGGATTTGGGTTCGGACTATGTTGGTATATGTTAAGTTTGAATTTGGTACCTCGAATATTATTGTTTTAACTATGATATTATTGTGATGTGTTGAATTTGCATAATGTGAAATCGATAACTTAATTTCGGATAGGAATATTGGAAATTGAATCTTTGGGAGTGTATTGCGTTATATATATATACATGCATTTATGAATGTGGGTTATAGAGTTTCAGTACTCTACCCACATGGGCTGATGTAGGATTCCAGTGTGTGGGCGGAGACTGATATTGGGTATTGAGTATGCTACACACACGGGCTGATGTAGGATTCTAGCATGTGAGTTCACATGTTCGATGAAAGATGCCGGCATGTGAGTTCTGTTATGATCCGGACACCCTTGGCCAGGTGTGCCTTAGACCTTAACGGGCAGCCTTGATATTAGATATTGTTACTTTAATGATTCGGGCACCCTTGGTCAGGTGTGCCGTAGGCCTTGGCAGGCAATCTGCGCGTGTAGGACAGAGTTTGGTTGGAATTTCTGGCGTGTGGGCTCACTTGAATACTCATTTATGGGTACTTTACTACACATGGCATTGGACTTTCCGGCGTGTGGTAAAGCGTCTGGGCATATTTGATATCGTTACTTTACCCACACGTGAGATGAAGGATGTCGGCGCGTGGGCAAATAACGAATACCTGGGTACCCGTTACTTTACCACACGAGCGACGTTGAATTTCGACGTGTGGTAAAGAATCTGGACATAGTGATTTGCCAGTACCTACATTGAGCTTGCTCTGCAGGTGTCTGGTTAGGAACTTTCCCCAGCCACACCTGCCCGATTTGTCTGTACGGGTGGCTGGACAGTCTCTCCTCCCCAGTTGCCTCCATTGGTTTGCTTGCACCTACATAGAGATTACTATGTAGATGTTCGGCCAGTGGATGCTTGTACCTGCATTGAGCTTGCTCTGCAGTACTGCCAGATTCTCCCGACCACACCGCTCGATTTTCTGCACGGTGGTTGGCCGATTTTCCCCATTCCCAGGTTGCCTTCGGAAAAAATATACATTTGTTGCCTTCGGAATATATATATATATATATCTGTTGCCTTCGGAAAAATCTGTCGGTTGCCTTCGTGTGAAATTATGAGTTCCATATACCCCTTGGTGGGTGATAGCAGGAGATGAGCTATGCGGATGGTTCTTGGTATGATTTAAAAGTTATGGATTTTGGATTTGGTTTGTGTTGTTATAACAAATTAAAGAACTTAAGAGTCGGGTTATGAACGTAATGTTGTTTCAACTTTATAATATTATATGAATTGTGATTATTGTTATAAGAACTACGTGTGGCTTGATTCCTCACAAAGGGGTACGTAGGTAGCCTAGGGTTTTACCTGGGTGTAGCCGCGAACTAAATTTTATTCTTAGAACTCTAATTTGGTTATTGGGACCAGATCGTATTTATTATTTTTGTTGAAGTATGGTTTTGGAATTTTTGGTGGTCCTGAAGCTCGATTGGGACTTAGGCTAGATTAAATGCTTGTTTATATTCTAGTCTTACTAAGTGGTTGTTATTGAAATATGTTTGTGGTCAGGACGGGTTTGAAACCCGTTTGGATTGATGAATGACTCTAGCCCGAGTCTTTAAAGCAACTTGCGATTGTGTTTGGTTGGTAAACATCGCATGTTGAAAGTTGGGAAGTTAATTTATGTTGATTAGTGGTTACGCATAAATTTGTTTGAGTTCACTATTTGTATTGCATGAAGGCTGGAAGCCTATTCTGTAAACTGTCATAAACTACATATGTTGTGCTTGCATCTGTTAATGGTTATCGAGTCTTGAACTTGAAGTCGTTTGAAATTAAGGTTGAGAACTCTTTTTAGATTGGAGGGCCCGAAGCCCGTTGATGCTTGATTTATTCTGTAATATATATATAACGAAGTCTGAGTCCCTTTATAATTTCTTTTGGCTGTGGTTGAATTGGAGGCCGAAGGCCTATTTGTAAAATGTGTGTGCTTTACATTGGGCGTGCTGAAGTTTGGGTAGTTTAAATTGTGTTTTGCGCAGGTGGAGATTTGGTAAATGTCAAATTTTCAGGGGAGAATCTGCCAAATTAGTAGGTGGGTTCGCCTTTGGTCGGATGTCGGACGGGTAATAGGGATCGACACGGATTCCGAGGGGAAATTCGGATTGGGTCCTGTCATATGGGCATGCTAGACAACATTCCAATAGTGGTCAAGGAGGAATGGTTTTCGCTCCCTCTCGAAATACATCCGTCTTGCATCTTGTAGCTACATATGTGAAGAATAAGAATTTTAAAAAGTTGACAAAAAATCTAATATGGTAAATCAAATAAATTCCAAAACTATAAAACTCACATTGTCAACATCGTTTTGCCCACTCTTATTTAGCCTTCCCACATTAGCAATACACTCCGAGAATTTGGTGCATGAAGCACTGATGTTCGCCCAACGAGATTTCAAGCTCTTTGTTGTCCACACTTCCTTGTTCCCATGGTGAAATTGTAAAAATTGATCTTTGATTCAATTCCACATGGTACCACTTGATCTTCACTAATGACAATCCAAGCTCGGCAAAGAGCTATGTCTTCTGACAGGACCAGACCCAAATTCCACCCCGGAACCCGTGCCGGACCATGCTGATGTTCTGACATCAGCTCATGTCGGGCCCACATCCTAAAAAGAAACCTTGTTCCAGAAACAATTGAAAAAGGGGCCGAGACTTCTGCCAAAAATCGGGCAGAGTCTCCTCTGAAATATGGACTTTACCAAAATTTCAACATGTCAGAAAACAACAGAATAAAACATCCCAAGTTCCAGCATGCATAATAAATACATAACAGGCCTTCGGCCTTCAATTCAACCCTAATGGGTGATAACAGAGTAATCTAAGAGTATGTGAATTCAAAGTAACAGAATTCAAATTTTACAACAAGGGACAACAAGTCCTACAATTCAGTCGAGTCGCGAGAAGAGGTACGCTCGGTTTAGCTAAATAGTTCACTGCACTACTGCCTGGGAGTGCAAAACAGAAAGAGTGTGAGTGGATAAAAACAAAGTTTTCATACTTAAAACAACGTACTAACCCCACCGTTTCAAAACAATGCAAACCATGCAGTTCAAATCCTTTATATACATAATTAATTCAAAACCATGATATCTCAATATAACCAAAGAATAAACAAATTCCAAACCTTTTCGAATAACCTAACCCTTTCTCTTTAACTTTCCCGAGGCATTGTTGACTCGCAAGTGCACGAGGCGTTGGATAGTATAGCTTGTGTAAGTACGAGGTCGATCCCACGAGGATTGATGATAGATTGATTCAATTTAATTCCCTGCACAAAATAGAAAACCAAAAGAGAATAAATAAAACAAGAAAGAAAGAGAAGAAATTAACTCAAGCAAATTAGTTACCAAGTTCAATTTATATTCTTAGATTGATTCTAGCTAAAGTATGATTAAGCCATGGTGTTTGGTCCTAACCTTGTATTCCTAATTCCCTAATTAGATCCTTCTTGTCGAACCTAAATTAAGCATTAGAAATCCATTAAGCAAAGAAGAATGTTTTAAACAACCAAGCATGTATCTAATCCATGTTGACGAATGTCCATACATACTCTTCCTATTCATAGTTCAATTCGAATTAATGCATGGTGTCTACTCTTAATTCAAACCAAGATAGCTAACATACAAGTTTTAATGGTGATCAATCATTCAAACAAGCATATTAACTTATAAGCATAATGAATAAGAACAAGAACTATAATTGAAACTTGAAAACTAATTAAACTTGAAAACTTAAAGTAAGAAATTCCATTATAATGAAAAATAAATTACAACTTAGAAAAACTTAGCAAAAGGATTTTGCTACAACAATTGAGAACTAAAAAGAAAACTAAGAGAATTTGAGGGAGAGAAGGGAGAGAGCTCTAGAGATGTTTGAGAGCTCCCCCTTGGGGGTGTGTTTGAAGGTTAGCCAAGCCTCCTATTTATAGGAGAAGGAAAGCATCAAACTCACATGCCAATATTCTACTTTTGACAACAAGTTGCATAGCCAACCTCAAGTTCACATGAGCATCCATCTCCTTTCATCATTTGGCTAGTTCCCACTTGATGCTTTTGCTTCTTTATTTCTTACACAACCTACTTCAATTATGACAATTAACATGCTTCTTCCCCCACTATCAACAATAGCACATGCATAGCTACTCATGACCAAGAACTATCAACAATAGCACATGCATAGCTAATCATGACCAAGCAATTTGCAGTCAGCTTGTGGGCTCGATTTGGGCTTGTTCCTTCACTCTAACAAATCTGGAAAAATATGGATCTTGAAGCTCTTTGTCTTATCTTTCTAAGCATATGCAGCCCAACTCAAGGAAAAATCGGGAAGGCCTTCAAAAGTCATTTTTGGCCCAGTAACGCAGATGCTGCCGAATTTGACCTTAAGTTGCCCAAACTTGCATAACTTCATCTAGAAGACTCGGAATCATGAACCGTAAAATTCTTCAGAAACTAGACTTCCGTATCTTTCCAATGACGTATGGTTCATTATCTGGTTCTTCCTGAGCAAGTACAGTCCAATCCGTGAAGTTGACTGATCTGTTACCGCTTTGAGCTAACTTGTCTCCAAAATGCATTTAGTGAGTCATAAGCTTATTACAGAAACAAACACAAAATAGCATTAAAAGCACAAAGTTTAACTCAAAAACATAACCAAATCATAAGTTAGAAGGGTACAAAATGATATGTAATTATGCACCGATCAATACTCCCCAAACCTATATTTTGCTAGTCCTCAGCAAAACAAAAGGAAAACAAAAATAAAAATAAATAAATAAATTAGACCATTTTCGCAGGTAACTCTGAATTGCATTGAGCATATGCAACAAGCCTTTAAACCTCCAGGCATCCCTAGTGGGAGGAGTTGTGTCTCCTGAGGGTTTAACAGATACGATACCTGGGCACAAACGTTTTAATGACTCTACAAAAACAAAGTAGTTAGAAAACAAAAACAAAACAAAAATAAATACAAACAATATTTCCGAACATTTTCTCAAGAGAAATGACTCATGCACATGACTCAAAAGTTTTAACAATAAAAACTCATTTTTGGATATTATTCACAATGTGGCAAAGTTCAAAACATAACATGCTCAAAGTGTAGTAGTGTGATAGCCAAATGCAACAAATTCTCCAATCTTAGTTTTCACACAATTTCAAAAATCATACAAAGCACAAATTCAACTTCAAATCTCACCAAAGTTGTCCTCTCACAAATGAATCACTCAGAGGGCTACAATGCATCACTCAGTTATAAACATGAGATTAGAGTTAAAACCATAAGGAATTAACTCACAATAGAAAGATGAAGAACTTGCATTATATGATCTCAAGAAGGATGCCAAACACTTAAAAGTAGAAAATGGATGCAATTCAATCACATGACATTTAGGATCAATTTAGGTCTTTATCATAGGTTGTAATGGGGCTAAGGGTGTAAGGTGAGTGAGAAATGAAAGGTATGGATAACACAAAGTCCAAAGAACTCACAATGTAAGAGCATAAAATAATTTTTTCCAAGACTTCGAATCATCACAATGAGGTTTTTTTTTTTTTTTTTTTTTTTTCAAAACTCCTTTTACCTCCATTTATAAGGATTCACACTCCTTTCTTTTAATTGAACAACCACCAATTTATTTTGAGGCCAATAAAGAAACCCAAAATGAAATTTCATTCAACCACCACTTAATCACAACTTTCTCTTTTCTTTCACCAATTGTGTATTTTTTTTTTTTTCGAAATGTAACACCTCTTCCCAAACTTAGTATGAAAAACACATCCCAATAAAAGCTCAAGAGTTCCTTAGAAAGGTAAATAATTGTTTTTCAGGCTAAGGTGAGGAAATATAATTGGTTAAAAGAAAGAAAAAGGTTTACATGTAGGCTCAAAATGGTTAACAATGGAAAATCATGCTTACATGCATAAGGTTAGTTTGAAAGGCACAAACGATCCAAAGAGGGCCTTAATATCATTTCTTAAATGTCATGTAATTAAATTGAATATGAATGAAATGACTTTTAAGTGCTCAACCAATTCAATGAATAATGAGATCAAACAACAACTTAGATGACAAGAAAATAAGAGTATGTGTATAACACTCATGAAATGAAGCACAAGGCTCAAAAGCTTACATTATACGGTTATACAAGTTTAATTTATGTTTGATACAATTCTTTAGATCATGCAAATCCTTTAATTGAAAAATTATGAAACAAATGGCAAGTGTAAAGAGGGTTTGAACATATCATGCTAGAACGATGCCAAATTTATTTATTTATTTTTTAATAAAAAGAAATCCAATTTTCATTTAAGTCATGCAAACATTTATCACAATCTCATCATATGTGTTCGGAAAGTGACTCAAAATAAAAAAACAAAAAAACAAAGCAAGACTAAAATAAAACAGAAAAACAAGATTTTTTCTTTTTTAAAATTTTTTTTTTTAAAAAGAAAAACCAAATTTACTTGCTAAACTCTAATACCCCCAAACTTAGAAATGAACATTGTCCTCAATGTTTAAAAATTACGCACAAGTAATGTCATAACAACAATTGAAAGGTATTAAAGCAAATAAAAATCACAAAATACAATAATTAAAATACAAAATAAAAATTGCAAAACAACAAACGAAAAAAAAAAAAAATTAAATAAAAACGAAGCAGTAAACAGCCCTAAATACACAAGCTTACGCAAATTGAAACCCAAAAAAAAAAAAAAAAAAAAAATTTGAAGCCCAAAGCCCACAATTTTGAAACCCGACCCACAATGAATTCAAGCCCACATGTTTTAATATTTAAAATTTTAAAATTTTTCGTTTTTACTTTTTCATTTTTTATTTTTACGTGGGAAGTGGATTCAAACGGGGTCCATATGTCGCCTCGAGCAACGAAGCAAGAGCCACGTGTCGACGCATAGAGGCGCCGGCGAGAGCTTTACGCTCCCAAAATTACGGGCGTATGGAAAGGCGCGAAGACTTTGTTGAACGCGTTCGTTCGTAGTAAAAGGTACGTCGCGACAAATTATTTTGGGGACGGGAAAGCCGAGGTCAGTGGAGCTTGAGTGGTGCTAGGGTTTGATATCTATAAAAGGAAACTAAGGGAGAAAAACAAAAATTACAGCCACACGGAAGAGAGAAAGGAAAGAAGAAAAGAGAGAGGGAAAGAGAAAAGAAGAGAGAAGAGAGAAAAAGAAAGAAATCGGAAAGAAAATGTCGTCTCCTTTCCCATTTTCACTTTCGATCTAACCTAGCTCAACCAATTCGCACGCCGAGTCAAGGAGCAAGACTAACGTGGATGCCCTATTTTGGCTCAAAGAAGAGGGCCCGTGATGCTGAATGACACAATACTCATGGACAAACGAAGTTGTCGAGTCGCAAGGAGTTTAGTGACTCCTAGAGATGCACGAGTGCTCACGCAAAGTGTGACAATCGAATCGGGCCATGATGCCATGGCACCACACAAAACACGACCACTATCGCAATCGTGGTTATCGCCTAATTGCGAAATCCCGTGAGTTGGAGCTAGTAAAGGCTCGATGGCAGCATCGCAGAATGTGGTTGAGGATTGTCAAGGCATTATAAAGGACTTGAAAAAGGAGCGGACAAGGATGGTGGAGTTTAATCGACGTCGGCTAGAAGGTTTGCGCGGAGAATAAACAGCTATCATCGATGGTAGATTTGTACGCCAAAGACATGCGCACAAAGTCTGAGTCTATTGAAGACCGATTAGCGCAGAAGCAACCAGAGCACGAGACAAGTGGTGCTCAAGCCAAGAGTGCAGCCATAAGTGCGATCTTTGGGAGCTCAAGTGATGGGCCCCAAGAGGTCAGGTGCGTGAAGACCCAAAGGATGACGTCCGACGGCTAAGTTTCCAATTTTGGAATCGTGAAGTGCCATGATGATGTGATCTTGACGAAGAATGAAGAAGAAGAAGATGATGATGATGATGAAGAAGATGAAGTTTTATTTATTTGTATTTTATGCTTTTTTTTTTTTTTTTTTAAGTTTTTAGTGATGCGCTTTATTTGGAGTAAATTTTTTTTTTTTAAAATTTTAACACAATAAACAAACTAACTAACCACACCACATAAAAATTAAAATAATAAAAAAATATATAAAAAATAAAAAACAGAGACTAACCGAAAACCAAGAAGTTCCAAAATGCAATTTTAATTTTTTAATTTTTGTAATTATTATTTAAGCAAGAATACAATACCCAAACTTAAATTTTTATTTAAACTAAACCATTATTGTAAAAAAACAAATTTTATTTTAAGAACACACAATTATACAAGCAACTCTAGGATGACCAGTTAAGGGCCTCAGAGAAAACACAACAGGGTTCCTGGAAGGTTGGAGGTCACAATGGTCCCGCTTAAAACCCAAACTTTAGACATCGAAGGTGTCGCTTAAGAACTCCTAGACACCTGACATGGACGGAAGTTGCTTACCTGGAGTTACCAAAAGTCAGCTCATATGAAAAATCTTTTAATTTTTTTAAATTATAAAAGAAACAGAAAATTAAAATTACTAAAATAATAACAATACAAGTAAAAGAGAAAGGATTGGATACTCCCCCTTGATGCGATTAGGTCGAGCATGGATGCATTTGGAGGTAGCTACTCCTCCCACTACTCCATACTTCCTATCCTTAAGATTGAAGTTGCCTTCTCTCTCCCTTTTATTGAGCTATCTCATATTGCTAAAACAAACATAGAACTTGAAATGGGATTAAAAGGATTAGGAAATAAAAACTGAAATAAAAAAGGAAATACAAAAGTAAAACAAGTAGGGAAAGAAAATAGAACCAAATTATGCCAATCCCGCAACGGCGCCAAAATTTTGTTGACTCGCAAGTGCACGAGGCGTTGGATAGTATAGCTTGTGTAAAGTACGAGGTCGATCCCACGAGGATTGATGATAGATTGATTCAATTTAATTCCCTGCACAAAATAGAAAACCAAAAGAGAATAAATAAAACAAGAAAGAAAGAGAAGAAATTAACTCAAGCAAATTAGTTACCAAGTTCAATTTATATTCTTAGATTGATTCTAGCCAAAGTATGATTAAGCCATGGTGTTTGGTCCTAACCTTGTATTCCTAATTCCCTAATTAGATCCTTCTTGTCGAACCTAAATTAAGCATTAGAAATCCATTAAGCAAAGAAGAATGTTTTAAACAACCAAGCATGTATCTAATCCATGTTGACGAATGTCCATACATACTCTTCCTATTCATAGTTCAATTCAATTAATGCATGGTGTCTACTCTTAATTCAAACCAAGATAGCTAACATACAAGTTTTAATGGTGATCAATCATTCAAACAAGCATATTAACTTATAAGCATAATGAATAAGAACAAGAACTATAATTGAAACTTGAAAACTAATTAAACTTGAAAACTTAAAGTAAGAAATTCCATTATAATGAAAAATAAATTACAACTTAGAAAAACTTAGCAAAAGGATTTTGCTACAACAATTGAGAACTAAAAAGAAAACTAAGAGAATTTGAGGGAGAGAAGGAGAGGAGCTCTAGAGAGATGTTTGAGAGCTCCTCCCTTGGGGTGTGTTTGAAGGTTAGCCAAGCCTCCTATTTATAGGAGAAGGAAAGCATCAAACTCACATGCCAATATTCTACTTTTGACAACAAGTTGCATAGCCACCTCAAGTTCACATGAGCATCCATCTCCTTTCATCATTTGGCTAGTTCCCACTTGATGCTTTTGCTTCTTTATTTCTTACACAACCTACTTCAATTATGACAATTAACATGCTTCTTCCCCACTATCAACAATAGCACATGCATAGCTACTCATGACCAAGAACTATCAACAATAGCACATGCATAGCTAATCATGACCAAGCAATTTGCAGTCAGCTTGTGGGCTCGATTTGGGCTTGTTCCTTCACTCTAACAAATCTGGAAAAATATGGATCTTGAAGCTCTTTGTCTTATCTTTCTAAGCATATGCAGCCCAACTCAAGGAAAATCGGGAAGGCCTTCAAAGTCATTTTTGGCCCAGTAACGCAGATGCTGCCGAATTTGACCTTAAGTTGCCCAAACTTGCATAACTTCATCTAGAAGACTCGGAATCATGAACCGTAAAATTCTTCAGAAACTAGACTTCCGTATCTTTCCAATGACGTATGGTTCATTATCTGGTTCTTCCTGAGCAAGTACAGTCCAATCCGTGAAGTTGACTGATCTGCATACACCGCTTTGAGCTAACTTGTCTCCAAAATGCATTTAGTGAGTCATAAACTTTATTACACTGAAACAAACACAAAATAGATTAAAAGACAAGTTTAACTCAAAAACATAACCAAATCATAAGTTAGAAGGGTACAAAATGATATGTAATTATGCACCGATCAGGCATAGCCTCCCAAACCGAACCACGTAGATATATATATATAATTAGAAACATAAAGTGAACTCACATAATCATAAAAGACTCAAATACGTATGTATATACAAGTCATAAGCTATGACACTTCCAAAATTCGAATACATGTAAAGTAAGATAAGTTCCCGAAAATAAATATAATAATCCCAACATATTCACACCATCATAAGTACCGGGGAAACGATCCATCACGGGGATCGCTTGACTAGCCCGCAGGGCCCACTTTCCATCCTGCGTCTAGGGATGAGCTGTCCAAAAGGGGACTACCGCTCTATTGTACACAAGCCGAAATAATCCAACGCCACGTGGTGCGATGAATATAAGCACACAAATTAAACCCTCTTTTTATCAATTGTAGTATGGAATGTAAGTAGGGATCGTTCTAGGCCGAGGATTAGGAGGGAGCTAAATCACTTGAGATCTGACTCAAAAACTTAAAACAAAGTTTAAAACACTAAATTAGACTCAAAGAATGCAAAACTATACTTTAAAACACCAAAACAAACCAAAAGACTCAAATCAACAAACGAACACTCAAAACTGCCTAAAACCACTTTACGGGCAGTTTTGAACACTAAGGAAGAATTTGGACGAAAATATGTTATAACTTGACTCAAGACACTTAAAACACAAACTAAACCACTTTCTAACTCATATGACACTTCAAAAATAAAGGGGGGATTGGTTTGTGAATTTGAAACAAAGAAAACAGATTGTAATTAAAACAGATTGTAAAGCGAGTTTGGATGAAACTATGGATGGAAGGTTAGCTAGAGGGTTCTTCTCCACACATGACATACTTGCACATAAACCAATTTTCAGTTGTTCTTTTCGATAAATCATGAAACTCAACACCCCGAGTTAATTAGGTCCGCTTAAATTAACCTTCAAGTTCTCCTTAAGTTATTAAATTGGATGGGAAAGCGCATACAACAATTCAACACATTCTTCAAAAAGTCCTTTACGTGAAAAGCACAATAAAGATACAATCAAAGATCATTAAGCAATATGAGAACTATAAGTATTGACGAGGCATTCGTGCTATGATGAGCATGAGACTCGTGCCAAGAATTCATTTAACGCGATCGTTTATAAGCGACCTCCACTACTTGTGAATATAAGATTGTAACTATTAGGAGAAACTCCCTTATACTCTAGCATCATATTCATGCATGAAAACTAAGCGTGCACTCTTAATAAACATACGAATAAGTTATCAATCAAGCGAGTCAAGCGAATTGAATTCACAACTTATGAAATCACAACTAAAGGTAATCAATTCATATTGCAAGTATGTACATGGTTTCGAATCACCCCTAACTAAGAGGGGTTTAGTTCCTCATACTCACAACACAGAGATTATTGAATTGAAACATTGAAAATAAAGAAAAGAAAAACACCTAAACGTTCCAGCAATCCTCAATTGAATAGCAAGCACATTCAAGGCCTCCTCCTTCCTCTTTGCTGCGGCACAAGGGATGGTGGTGAGTTGTGGTGGTTATGGATGATGTAGAATGGTGGAAAAGTGTCTAGGATGGGAGTATGGCACGGCTAGGAAGGTTTAGGGTCAGAAAATATGGAGATTGGGGAAGGATGGTGACTGCAGAGAATGGGTGAAGTTTTAGGGTGAATGGTGAGAGAATGGTTGAGTCCCCCTCTCTCCCTTTTTGCAACTGAATGTGTATCTCAATCTACCTTCATGTGAGTCTCTCCATCCCCCTTAGAGTGTGAAATTCGTCCTCCCTTTGGTTGGTGTAAAGTAGCCCACCAGAAATCATGGAATCTGCTCCTTGATTTGTGCAAGCAGTTTCCCCTAATTTGGCATGACTTAATTTGCTCCTTGAGACTTCCCCAGCTGAAATGTCTCCCTAATTTGCTCAACATGTTAGGTTCAAAGTCAGGTACAACTAAGGTGAGGCACATGGCTCAAAGGTGATGTGGAACACAAAGCTCATAAGCTGGCAGCTGCACATTAAATGTCTCTAAGCATGGTTCAGTGTTTGATGGGCAAAGGACTCCAGATTTCTCCAATTGGGCTGAAATTTGGATATGTTATTCTAGACACCCATGTGAACAACTTCCATGAAGAATATCTTCTCATCCGATCTGTGTAGGTTACTGAAATGAGGCCTGCAAGATGAGCTACGAAACTGGACTGACAGGGAGTGTGGGCCAAATTGGGTTTGTCTTTAAGCTCAATTTCCTCTCATCCCAATCATGTCATAACATGCTTGAATTGCATGCATTCTGCTCCCTTCCTATCTTTAAATCTTCAATTTCGTCCATTCCTTTGGCTCCAAGCATATGACATCCATTCCAAGCTCAATTGTGCTCCAAAAGGCTCCAAAATGCATTACTTTGCATACTTTGCCCTTAAAAACCTGAAAACACATAAAACTAGCTTAAAGGACTACTTTAACTAAGAAAACACAATGTAAACGCACAAGAACAAGCCATCTAAGTCGCATAATTATGCTCCTATCACCACGTGCGTACAAACCAAACCACCGTCCTACGCGCGCAGACTACCCAGTCAAGGGTCTTCGGCACACCTGATCAAAGGTGCCCGGACCTTCACTATACGCCGGAGATTCCAACACCACATACAGTGAGGTTCAGTAACCACAAACATCCCCCACATGCCGGAGATTCCAATGCCACGTGTGGGTAATCCAAGGAGGGTACAAACCAGGGTACGACTCTGACACCTCAAATCAAACACAGTACCCCAAACCAAAGCCAAGTCCCAAAGACCCGCTTTCATAACCGACCACACCCAATTATCACAATCACGTATTTATAGATATATACTGTACACGTAACAATTCTTTAAATAAAATAACCAAACGCCAAAGCATTCGCAAAACCCCACATATTACTAATAACCATTAAATTCATAATTTAAAATAATAGAAAATCTCCCATGCAAGCGTAAGACTCGATCATCAAAATAATCCCATAATCATGTAAAATACCATAACCCAATATCCATACCAAAATATAATAATATTCAATTTATAAATACGATTCTTAAATACACAACTGAAAATCCAATCTCATATACATATACGTCCCACAACTCCATATTCAAAACTACTCAATAAAACCATAGATAAAATAATATAATAACTCCAAAGTCCATAAGCCAAATATATAATCTGAATATGACGTTCAATCATAATAAATTCGCCCAATTATTCAATTCAAAGCATAGTATTAAAATTAGAATAACAAATATGAAATAAAATAGAATAACTGAATATAAATTCCCGACTCACGACTAAATTATAAGTCCAAGTAACAATGCCAAACGAACGTTTCATAATTTAAAACCATAGAAAAATCCCAAGATCAACATAATCAACTTATAAAACTCGAAATCCAATATAACCATAAACCTCGACGCAATTAATATAAAACCCACAAACGTTCCACCGTACCGAAATCCATATTTAAAGATAATCAAATTAATAAAATTTAGCCTTCAGGGCCCCATGTACAAACCGGAAACCCAAATCATGCATAAGCATCGAATATAAATTAAATTCCAATAATTTCCAAGAATATCAATTTCAAGATCCAAAACAATATTAAAAACCTCGATAATCAAAATAAACCATTTTATATGCATTTCAATTCATTCTTTAAAAATAATGCTCATTTCAAACAAAAGTCCACTCACAAATAGTCCCACGCTGCTTGACCTCGAGAGGGTCCCGCCTGCCGCGTATACGGCGCTTGAGTACCTATTTCAGAACACGAGAACCGGATTAAAGATGGAAACGAGAATGAAAAACTTTAAAACGAAACCTTAACTTTTTCCGACTCAAAGTGTGTGTGCACATTTAAACTAAAGATTCTAAGGTCAACAATGCTCAAAGAAGGGCGAAATGACCTCGGGAGACGCACGGTAAACTCCCGGGTCAAACTTGGTCAACTCGGGCCGCAGGGCCCACGACCTCCAAATGGATCCAAACATTCCTAAAGGTCCGACAAAGTCAACTAAACATGTCCTGAAGGTTTGGTCTCGATCGAACGGTTGAATTTCTCACGATTGTATGATCCGACGGTTTTCGTTTAATTCAAGCTTTAAGTCATTGATCCAGAGCATCCGGGACTCCAAATCACGATCTGACAATTCCTATACAATCCTAGAAATACGAGGAACAACATATTAAGAATTGGGACCGATCCGACGGTCCGAACACACCTACGCACTCGTGACGACGTAATGGTAATTTAGGAATGAAGATTGATAGCTAAAAGTGGGCCCCGCACAGCCACCCACACTGGCAGCGTGTTGGATGCCCAAAGCGATACCGTCGGTCGGAAAAACTTCAAACCAAAGGCCATCCTTCCTGGGGTAGCTAGAACTCAACTTCCTAAGCATTTTATTCAACTACGGGAACGTCCCAAACGGACGACAAGTGGCCCATTTCTCATACTCAAAACCGGCCAAACTTAGGGTTCGAAATTTAGTTTCAAAACTTGAGATCTGATCGAAACCAACCATACAAGAAGCTAGAGGGGATCGAGAGGATGAAAAAGCTCACCTTGATTGCAGAGATTGGTGGCCGGAAATAGCCGTGCGAAGCCGGTGAAGTTTGAGTTAAAACCTGCCGGAAAAGTCGATCCCACGGCGTCGGTGGCTGAGTGAGGCCGGGATTGGCTGGGGTGGAACCGGGGTGGCTGGCCGGTCAGTTTGGGACCGGTCCCAGCTCCGGTGGTGTAGCATGGCGGTGGCTGGGAGTCAACACTGCACGGCTGCAAGGGGGTTTCATGTCCAGAGAGAGAGAGAGAGAGAGAGAGAGAGAGAGAGAGAGAGAGAAAGAGAGAGAGAGAGAGGGCTGACTTGGCCCAATCAGATTTTATCCCATTTCCTTAATAATTTTGTAATTACCAAAATATCCTTTTTGCGTTCCCAAATTCGTATCGAGACGTGCCACCCGCCAACGGACTCGTTTCGACAAGACGAACGCAATGTCCCAACTCGTTTTGCCAAATTCCCATCCGAAAATTATATGACCTCCAAAACCCCCCTTAATTATTAAATTCCAATTTTATTATTTTAATTCATTTTATTTCATTTTTAATTACCCAATTTAATTACTTCGTTTAATTAATTTATTTTCAATTGTTTTTAGGTCAGGGACGTTACATCTTCATCGGATGAGTAATTTGCACCCCTTTTTTTTCTAACCTTCTGTCGTTGGTGGAAGAGATAGTAAGCAAAAAATGGCAACCAATAAAAAATGTTGTGAGTGAAAATGTTGATAAAATTGAAGAAGAGTGGGGTGAAATTTTTGAGAAAACAATGTGATTATTTAGAGGGTAAAAAAATATAGCCATTGGTTGGTTTCTTCAAAAAAAAAAACATGTAGTCGTTGGTTTTAAAAATGAAAAGAAAACTCACAGTTACCGTTGGTTGGCTATTATTTATGTTGCATTCAATTTTAAAATAAATTAAAAAATGAAAAGCAAACTCAAAGGTGCTGTTGGGTTTTGAAAAATTAATATTTAAGTAATTGAGTCTTGACTTTTGGTGCATCAAGTGTAATTATGTGGGCTAAACTTTTCCACTTCGCGGGCCACACGCCAGTTTCAGTGGCTTCAACCAGACTGCTATATATATGGAGGTGGATGCAACCCTCTGGCAAGGCTTGGGCTTTTTAAAGTCCCAACTTGCTTCCATTAGGGATGGCGTTTTGACTTCATGTGCTACCTTTTGAAGCCCAAAGGTGGTGCAACCCCATTTAGAGCTCCTATTGGGCTTGCTTTTATGACATGTTAGTCGTTACCTCCTCAATTTTTACAATAACATACTCCGGTTTTTTAAATTTATTACAATGTGGTTCTACCGTTAGCGTTTCTGTCAGATATCTCTGTTAGTTGCCAACGTGGCACTGTGGATCCCACATTTTTCACTTTTTCCAATCCATACTTATAAAGACTTCTTTTAAGTGAGGGATTTGGGCTACCAGATTTACAAATCTCTATGGTCCAATAACCTTGTTTGGCAAGCCCATTATGAGTAACTTCAGAAATTCTTTAGATTTGAATGAGGGACTTTGTAAAGCCCAAATCCCATTTTGAAGTATCATGCATTATTTTGAATTTCGCGAGATGCTTGACATCCAACATGTGATCGCCTTTATCCTCAAACCAAGATCATTGTCGACGTCGACTATTTTGTCATTGTCGGATCCGACCTCTGCATCGTATGAGACTAAGGGATTAGTATGTGATGGAATTTGATCGGACGGTGGAGAGGAGGAGAACTGGAATTCAGAGAGGGCCTGACTTTTGTTGTTGGGAACAGATTGCTTTTTGACGATTTGAAAAGCCATACAAACTAGAGAGTAGAGAAGAAGAAGACTGGGCACTGTCGAAGGCCTAACGTAGATGAATTTTTTATTATTTATTTATTTATTATTTTGCTTTTTGAGCATTTTTCTGCTACTTCATGATATTGCAAATTGCAATAAAAATGCTTGTTTATATATTTGCACAGGTTTTCAAGTAGTTTTATGTTAGGCTCGAAACTATTTAACTTTAATCACCAAATCTCTACTATTATAAAGTCAGGCGAAAAGCAGTTGGGGTCACAGGCTTCACCAAAAAAATTAGACAAAAACACCCTTAAAACAAAAAAATCTCAAGGTGCATGAAATTTATATTTTACATTTCCAAAGGGTATTGTTGTAAATAATCAACAAAATAAAAAAAGAAGCCGAAGAAGATGGGGAGAACACGCGTAAAAAAAATAAAAAAATCCGATCGTGTCAAAAAACAAGCAAGAGAAGGGGAGAACACATCCCACATTCTACGGCAGTTCATGAGTGGTTTAATTAAAACTACCCAGGATACAAAATGGGAATGTGTAAAAGAAACCAACAACCAAAATTGCTCATAATCAAATGTCAAGTGGGTTGGTGGTTCAATTACCATCACAGGTATGAAATTTAAGATATGAATAGAAGTTTGGTTATTCAACTTATATTTGGATTCTCTATTATTCCTTCGTTCCACTTAGGCATGAGTTCATACAACATCAAAAAACCAAATAAAAACAATGAAAACTAGAGAAAAGCAGAGGTTCAAAGCCATCAGCAAGCTTTTGCCACACCTTTCAGTACATAGAGTCTCTCCAGCCGCTTCTCTTATAGTCTATCTATCATTTCTAAAGAGGCCTTGTCTTGGAACCTTTTCACCCCGTTCACCTTCCTAGCTTGGGTTTCATTTTACAATTATGCCCAAAAGAGATGTTCTCACCTACCAACTGCTCCACATAACCAAGTGAGCAGGGGTTGCAATATCGACAAAATACAACATCTACATATATGTTTATAATAAGGTTTAATTTCAGTTTGGTACCCTAAAGTTATATCCTTAAAGCATGTTTGTCCCAACGTTCTCAATTTTAACAATCACGTACCCTTAGTTTGTAAATGTTTTGCAATGTAGCTCTGCCCGTTAGATTGGCTATTAGGCCACTTCCAGCAGCCCCCTAGGACTCGGGCTGGGGAAGAGCCCAAAATCAAGTTCCACCAACAAAGGCCTGGCCCCTGGCAGAGGTGGGGTCCACGAGCCTGGGCTGGCCCCAAGGCAAGGCTGACGTTAGCATGTTTGATGCGCCCGCTACAGTACCCCCAACGGCTAGCTTCCACGTGTCGACCCCTGGGCTCTCCTCATACACGTAGGTGCTTGAAATTGCCCCCTTGCTCAACTGGTGTACAGATTACCTTATTTTCATTTTCAACATTTAAGTAAATGTCTTTGTCCTTTTACTTTTATTTATTTTTATATTACTCAATTTACTTAAGTTTACAATGTAAATAAGGAAGTACCCCCCATTTGGATTCAAATAAAAATACTAGAAAATCAAATTCCTACCAAATCAAAATATGAAAAATCGGTTTTAGTGCAAAATACGATTTAGGCTAAAAATGATGGCTCATTAAGTCAATATAGACTTCATACTAAAATCCCATAAAATCAAGTTTTCTTATTTGATGTGTAAGGAACAAAAGCCGCCAAAAATTATCTTGAGAAAATAATTATTCCGAAAAATCATTTTTCATACTTAGTCAATATTGCACCTCTGCTAAAAACATTTTGGGTCCGCCAGTGCACGTAGGAACCCAAAAATCTTATCCGAAAATATTGTCCAAATTAATTGTTTAGGTAAACAAATTTGTGAAAAAAACAAAAAATTGAATAGTACTTGCCCTTTGCTATGGCAACTGCTGGAAGTGCAACTTACTTTTGCAAGGGAAGACACTATTCATGTGAATAGTGTCAGCCCTTGCCCCCCCTTGCCATGGGTTTCACTGCTGGAAGTGCCCTTAGAGAATATGTTAAGTGATGACATGACACATGTAGGGCCCACATTATTTTCTTAAACTGTATAAATAATCTTTGTAAAACACAAGTTGAATAAAATATTAATAAATTTTTTTAATTCACTTTTAAAAATAAAATAAAATAACAACAAAAACCTTTCTTTTTTCTCTCTCTAAACCTCTCTTTCTCCATTCTTCCTGATCAAACTCAACCCCCTACTCTCTTCCCTAACCACCATTCTCAGCCAAACCCACCATCACAGCACAAAAGATGTATGCCTCAACCCCCACACCTAGCCCCGACTCAACAACCTCGCCACAATCTCTCTCGCGCTCATGTTCTCATGTTCTTCCCCGATGCCCACCACCACCCCAGCTAGATCCCATCCACCCTCTTTTTCTCTCTCTGATCGGATACAACTTTAGGCACAACGAGAAAATTCCTATACTGGATGGACTTCATTCTCTATTTTCAATTTTTTTGTTCAATTTTTTGTTTTCAAATTTGCAGACATAGGAGTAGATAATATATATATATTTTTTTGAAAATAGGGGCGAGTTCGAGTTAATGGCGTGCCAGGAAAGAGGTTACGAATTCAATTTTGTGGGTGTTGGGCTGTCGTCGATGAAATTGGGAGGATGGGGATGGGAGTGACCGGATATAGCCTTTGTGGTTCGGCCAAGGGGTGGGATGATGGAGTGGTGAGTAGATATCGAGGTGGGAGGGGATGAGGACAAGGGTTAGGTGGTGATGTGGCGACGCTCCAAGCGCACCTTCGGTGCTCCATATATATGTCTTTTGTGATGTGATGGTGGATGTGGCTAAGAATGGTGGTTAGGGAAGAGAAGGGGGGTTGTGTTTGATCAGGAAGAAGGGAGAGAGAGGTTCGAAGAGAGAGGTTCAGAGAAAGAAAAAATAAAAGGTTTTTGTTTTTTTAATTGTTTATTAATATTTTATTCAATTTGTGTTTTAAAAAATTATTTTATTCAATTTAAGAAAAAAATGTGGGCCCCACATATGCCCTGTCATCACTTAACAAATTTCCTAACACCAATCTAACGGCAGAGTCACATTACAAAAAAATTACAAACTAAAATTAACTCTTATAATAATAGTAGAAATATAGCAATAGTAATCAACTTTAGGGTACCAAACTAAAATTAACCTTTATGATAACGTGGGGACAAACGTGCCTTACGGTTACAACTTTAGGGTACGAAACTGAAATTAACCCTTATAATAATAGTAGAAATATAGCAATAGTAGTCATTGTTATTAGTTTAAGACAATCTATAAGTTATGGCAAGTTTAAATCTCAATTATATATGAAGAGCCAACAATACACAAAATGTATGGGGATTTCTTAGAATGCAATAATGTATTTGGATGAAACTATTTTTGATTCTTACAAAAATGCAATCATTGCAGCAAACATAAATAGATTGGCAAAAAAAGGAAAAAAGAAAAACGAACTTCCGAAATTTTCTATGCCTTAAGAAGCCATTAGCCAATAGATTAATGTGGGAACCAAACAACGCACTCAATAAAGAAATAACATAATAACAAATACATAACCCACCATTTCATAAAATAACTATTTTCTCTTCAAAGAAGTTCATCTTCTTCTTAATTCTCTCTCTATTTCTCTTTCGTTAACATGGTATCAAAGCTGTAGATAGATCGGTTGTAAGTGTGGGTCTTCAAATGTGATTGTCATATTAATGTAGAGAATTGTTGCAGCATTAAGAGCGTGAAGTCTTCGTGAACCTAATGAAGATGAAATAAAGCATTTCATTGAAGCAAGATGGGTTTGTGCACCTGAAGCTTTGTGGAGGATATTCAAATTTGTAATGAATCGAATTTGTCCGTCAATGGAACGACTGCAAATTCATCTTCCTAATAGACAAACAATTTGCTTTGATCCTGACCAAACAGTAATTGAAATATTGACAGATGGACTAAAACAGAAAAAAGTATGGACTGAGAGGCTGACCAACCAAAAGGTTATTGGACAAATATATTCAGTCTCGCCCACGGAGGGTGAAAAATTAGATTTACGTATTCTTCTTAATCATGTTAGAGGACCAACATCATTTGAGTATTTAAGAACAATGAATGGCATCTTCCAACCAACAGTTAAGAAGGCTAGGTTTGCTAGAAGATGATGATGATAGAATTAGACAATGTTTGCATGATGCCTCTAACATTAAGATGCCGTCAGCTTTAAGAAGATTGTTGATCTTAGTTTACTGTTAGCTGCATGGGGTACAAACATTGTGGGATGAGTTCTATTCATTTATGATAGAAGATTATTCTTTTTCAAGCACCACCCACAACACATCTATCATTAACAAGCTTCTACAATACTTAAACGGATTATTGGTACAACATAGTAAGTCTATGTTTGATTATGATCTACCACAAATGACACATGAATGTGTTAGAGGGTCAGATAACCCAAGGTTAATACAAGATGAAGTTTCAATTACCATTTCTCAAGACAACCTAAATGCCATTCAATGATTAAACAGTGACCAGAATTTTGCATACAACACTATAGTATATGCTATTGAACGTCATCAAAATGCCATATCTTTTTGTGGATGGTCCAAGAGGGACTAGAAAGCATACTTATATCATGCTTTGTAAGCAAGCTTGAGAAGTAATGGTCATATTGTATTGGCAACAACAACATCTGGAATAGCAACAACAATATTACAGGGTGGAAGGACGACACACTCTAGATTAAAAAATCCAATCAATCCTCATGCATCTTCCACATGCTCTATTAGCATACACTCTGACTTGGATGAGTTAATAAGCAGATCATCATAAGCTATTTGGGATGAAGCAACAAGGGCACATCGGTTTGCATTTGAGGCTTTGATCGAACATTCAAAGATATAATTGGTGTTGACCTCCCATTTGGAGGAAAGGTAATGATTTTTTGGGGAGATTTTAGACAAGTTCTTCCAGTTGTTCCGAAGGGTACAAGGTCTGAATTGGTGCAAGTGAGTGTAGTAAATTCTTCATTTTGGAAACATCTGAATATCATTCATCTTAGACAAAACATGAGATCCATCAATGAGTTTCGGAGTTCTTACTTAATGTTGGTAATGGGGAACAATCAACTATTATACCATGGGAGGGTGAACAATCTATTAACTAATTGGTTAATGAGGTTTTTCCTGATTTGGATTGTCATGTAAATAATGCTAGATATATGGTCGAAAGAGCACTATTAAACCCTAAAAATGAGGATGTTAAAAAACTCAATCAAATGATCATCAATAACTTTCCAAGGCTTGAACGCATCTTATACTCTTTTGATTCAGTTCAAGATGACACGAGAAATTTATACCAACAAGAATTCTTGAATTCCATTTCGCCTGGTGGTATGCCGCCTCATGAATTAACTTTGAAGAAAGGTGCCCTAATAATGCTTTTAAGAAATATTGATCCGAAAATGGGTTGTGCAATGGTACGAGGCTCACTTGCCATGGAACTTACAACAATCTTATTTATGCGGAAATTTTATCAAGGCAATTTGTGGGGACTATAGTGTTTTTATCAAGAATCTCTTTAAGGACTGCAGAAAGTGCCGGTGACAAGACCTGACCCAAATTCCACTTTGGAATCCGTGTTGAACCCTGTGTGTGTCCAACACCTGGCAGGTGCCGAGCACAAATGACCAAAATGCATACTTAAGGGTTTAACTTCTGCTGGAAAACCGGCAGAGTCTCCCTTGAAAAATGGACATTTCCCAATTTATTTTACCTGTAAATATCACAATTTTATAATCCCAATCGTTTAGCATGCAGAAGATAATTTAATTCAAATGGCATCAAGCCTCTTTATACAACATAATTAGTTATTAACCAGGCTTCAAGCCCACCCACTGCTCACACACTACTACAAAAATCACAATAGACGACGGTAATTTACCGTCAAATTTACTTTCTCAATCGAAGAATCACCGACATCTTTTACGCATAAAACCATGACGGTAAAATACCGTCGTCTATATTATATATTAAAACGACGCTTTACTAAAAACCGACGTCTATTAATTTAAAGACGGCGTGTTTTATAAAAAAATAGCGTCTATTATAAGTAAAGGCAGCGGTTTTAAGAACTGTCGTCTATTATGAAATCGCTACATTATATGTAAATACGGCCGGTTGTTATGAAATAATAGTCGTCTATTATTGTGAAATATGTCGTCTATTATGAAATAACAGTGCGTCTATTATTGTGAAATATGTCTATTATGAAATAACGATACATTATATGTAAATACGGACAAGGTTGTTATGAAAAAATGTCATCTATTATATGTAAAGAAGACGGTTTTGTGATAGAATAAGTCAGTCTATTGATGTAAAGACGATGGTTTTTGAAAGAACTCGAGGTTTATTATATCCAAAGATGTTTTATTTTTACATTTTACCTTTTTTCCTTGCTTCCAATTGTTCTCTACAACTATTTTAGCTAAAAAACAACCATAATGCTTTGTGAACAATAAATTCAGCTCCAAATAATCCATCTTCCTATGAATCTAGAAAAATAATTTGTTTCATAAAACTTGAATATTCAATAATAAAAATATCAATCTTCATTCCTATATATCTATACAAAATATCATATCCATAATATTAAACTATATATCTCTACAACGATCCGAATTTCATCAATTTGTTCTTGTGTGTATGAGTTACCGTTGCCTTCTTGCCTTGCAAAACATGATTAAAAAAAGGAAGCAAGTTTTAGTTAGAGATACATTTAACGGATTAAAAAAAAGAAACAAGAAACAAAAGCCGTAAGTGGGAGCATAACTTATTTGGATTTCTCTGACTTGGAGCAAATAAACTTCAAATAATTTGGCCAGAAACTGCCGGAATGAAAGATTAGAATATCAGCGTAGGAATGAAATGTACCTCTCGACTTGGAGCAACTGATGGAGAAAGAAAACTTTAAGGTCAGAATATGAGTTGAAGAAAGATAGTGAAATGTTATATATATAGGGTTTAGGAAAATTGAAAAATTACAATTCGGCGGTCAAATTTTTCAAAAGACCGCGTTTTTAAAACGACGGAAAGTAAAATAAAAGCAGTATAAATTAAAATATACACGACGGTTTTTAAATAATACGGACGTTATAAACATATACTAAACGTCAGTTATTTACAAAACCGACGTCTTAAATAAAAAAACTTCGGAGAAATAGAAATATGTGCTAACAAGAAACTAAATATACAATCCTACTTGAGAACTCAGTTCTTGTTTTACACCCAACCGAAGTTCTTAGATGGGTTGGGTGTACAACAAAAATCGAGTTCGCAAGAAAGACATTCTTGCATGAGAGAGGTGAAATTGAGATATACGAACGTTTGGAATAAAAACAGCAATTTAAGCGAATTATTTAGAATTGGAAAACTAAAAGTGACTTTATTAAGACTTGGAAACCGAAAAGGGCCTTTATTTCGACTTGGAAACCTAAAAGCCGCCGTTTGTTCCCAATTTAGCGAGATAAAGCATGCCGATTCAGTTCGAAAGTTTCGAAATTGAAACCTACAACGACGGTATTTATGTTTACCGTCGTTGTAATCTTGACGTTTATTTGGACTTTTGTTGTCGCGCTTGTTTTAAACAACATGACGGTATAATTAATATAAGCAGCGTGAAAATGATTTACAACGGCGATATAATTAATAGAACTGTCGTATTATCTGAACAACCACGTCGTTATATTATATTATAACGCCGTAGTAATGATTTACTACCACCTTTTATTTATAAGAACGTCGTAGTCTAACATCTAATACTTCGCGTAAAATAATAAAAAACAGGCGTGGTTAATTACCTTTACATGTCGGTAATTATAAAATTACGGTCGTATTAAATAGCACTTGATACGTATGTTAATAAGAGTCGCTTATTATATTTAAAAACGTCGGTTTTTATGAAAACATGTCGTCTATTATATATAAAGACGACAATTTTTATGAAAGAAATGTCATCTATTATATGTAAAGAAGTCGGTTTGTGATAGAATTGTAGTCTATTAATGTAAAGCGGCGGTTTATTTGAAAGAACTGTCGTTTATTATATCCGAAGATTTAGTAATTTTACATTTTTATATTTTTTTCTTGCTTCCAATGGTTCTCTGCAGCGATTTTTTTCTTGCTAAAAAACAACCATATATAATGCTTTGTGAACAATAAATATACTCAAGAATAATTTGTTTCATAAAACTTGAAGATCAATAATAATTACATACAAAATATTTACCAATCTTCATTCCTATACATACAAAATAATTTGTTTCATTAAACTATAATTTGATCCGAATTTCTTCAATTTGTTCTTGTGTGTGTATGAGCTAGCGTTGCCTTCTTGCAATCGCAAAACCAAGATTAAAAAAGAAGAAGCAAGTTTTAGTTAGAGATACATTTATAAACTTATTTGGATTTCCTCTAACTTGGATATAAACGGAAAGTAAAATTAAACCGTGTATAAATTAAAATATACACGACGGTTTTTAAATAATAGGGCGTTATAAACCTATACTACATCGATTAGTTACAAAACCGACGTCTTAAATACAAAAACAACAGAAATAGAAATTTGTGTTAAACAAGAAACAAAATTTTTAATCTTTGGGAACTCGATTGTTGTTTTGCACCAAACCAGAAGTTCTTAGATTGGTTTGGTGTAAAAACACAAGCGAGTTCAAGAAGACATCTTGCATGACCGAAACTATTCGTGAGATGTGAGAATTCAGATTGAACGTTTGGAATAAAAACTACAATTTAAAGGAAATATTTAGAATTGGAAAACTAAAAGTGACTTAATTAAGACTTGGAAATCGAAAAAGGGCCTTTATTTCCGACTTGGAAACCTAAAAGCCGCGTTTGAGTCTCAATTCGCGAGATAAAGCGAGGCGTTTCAGTTGAAAGTTTGAATTTGAAACCTACAACGGACGGTATTTATGATTTCCGTCGTCGTTATCTTGACGTTTATTTCGACTTTTGTTGTCGCGCTTGTTTTAAATAACAACGATGGTATAATTAATATAAACGGCGTTAAAATGATTTACAACGGCGATATAATTTATAGAATCGTATTATCTGAAAAAAACCACGGCGTTATATTATATTATGACGACGTGGGTAACTCTGTTACCACCACCTTTTATTTATAAAGTACTGTAGTAATCAATGTATAATAATACAAGGTAAAATAATAAAAAAACAGACGTGGTTAATTACCTTTACATGTCGGTAATTATAAAATTACGGTCGTATTAAATAGTACTTGATACGTCTCTAATAATACAATTACCGTCGTGTTCATTGGATGTTCAAAACGGCGGTATTATATGTAAAACGTCGTCTATAATTACTACGTCGGTATATTTACACATACCGTCGTTGTTTATTTGTTGTCTTTTTTTTATCGGAATGGCATGTTTAATAAGACGACGCTTTTTTAAAGTTTTATGCGTCGTGTTTTAAAAATGCCCAAATGAATTTCAATTTTTAGGTGTTTTAGTTTCGATCCACGTCGGTTTTATATTACGTCGTCGTTTAAAATTTACTTGACGGTATTTATTTTGTCCGTCGTCATTTTTACCGACGTCTATTTCGATTTTTGTAGTAGTGACATGGAAACCAACCAAAAAACACTAAATAGATTTCGAATCCAATATCCACATCAAATTCCTCAGAATATATTCTCTTCCATGGCTGCACCTAGGTTAATCTAGGTTGTCTACGTACCCTTTCTAAGGGACCAAGCCACACGTAGTCCTTCAAGCAAACTAAGTTCAAACCATACAATACATGAATTCATATTCTTACTCCTTTTTCTTATGTCAAACTCTTCAAACTATGAATAATTTACCATCATCCATTCAAATACGTAATAACCAACCCTTTTTACATGAAAGCCAAACCTGTAACCATCCCATAAAATATATGTCCTGCAATCACCCACCAAGAGGCATATCATTAAATTCGAAGGCAACCGGGGAATGGGGAAACTGGCTCACCACCTATGTAGATAAATCGGGCAAGTGGCTAGGGATCCTGGCCAACCCTGCGCAGAAAATATAAGTAGGGTGGCGAACAATATCCTGTTAACTATACCAATCTAACAATAATACACTGTTCTCCACATAGATGTGCCTTAAACATAATCCATCAATTCCACCAAGAAGAACTCAGGGAGATACACTCAGCCTAAGAACGTACCTTACCTGTTACATCCTCGCAGAACTCGGGGGACATGAGGTCAACCCGAGATGTGTTCCTCGTAAAATTCAAGGGACACGTGGTCAGCCATAGATGCGTATCCTCGCAGAACTCAGGGGACACGAAGTCAGGCCGAGACGCTTATCCTCGCATAACTCGGGGGACATGATGTCAGCCAGAGACGTGGAATCCATCAATTCCCCTCGTACCACACAATTCAGACATCCACGAGACTCGTGGGGCATTGTCATACTATGTAGACTGTACCGAAGGCATGGGATGTCCGTGGACATCAATATTCCTGAAGGCATCCATGATGTCCGAAGACATCACTATTTCCGAGGCACCTAAGATGTTCGAGGACATCGATATTTTCTAGGCAACCAAGATGTCCAAAGACATTGATATTTCCGAGTTAACCATATTTCCAAAGGCATCCGAGATGTCCGAAGACATCGATATATCCAAAGGCAACCTGGATGTTCGAAGACATCGATATATCCGAAGGCAACCTGGATGTCCGAAGACATCGATATATCTGAAGGCAACATATCAGTTTCCAAAGGCAACCATGATTCAATTTCATATCATTGAAACATATATAAAAATAAACATATGACCAAACCTTTCATAAAATCCTTATTCATGCCAAACCCGACTCACATACTTTTCCCAAGTTTTTTCTAGACATTTCATAAACACACAAATTATTCCAAGCCATTACTGAATAATATTTAAATATAAATATGTCCTATTTGGATATACAAGCGATACACAAAATCACTCATACACATTAGACAACACAGTTACAATATAAAAACCAGTTATGCAACAGCTAACCTCTAACAAATACAACTTACTATTTAGCCTCAACCGAGCCAACATGGCCCACCATCCAGGTCCACTAGGCTCGTAGGGCCCATGACCTCAATTTTTTATATGATACTTCCTATTGGTCCATAACCATAAGTTGAGCTTGTTCTAGAAGTCTCGTCACGATCCAACGGTCGGGTTGACCCCGATCACGGAATTTGACCAATTGGGCCCACGGGGCCCACAACCTCCGATTTCGAATCCAAACATTCCTATAAGTCTAACAAGGTCTATATAACAAGTCTCGCAAGTTTGGTCTCGATCGAGTTGTCGAATTAACATCGATCGCACAATGAAACGGTGACTAATTCGCCTAACCTTAACATTGTTGATTCAGAGTATCCGGGACTCCGATTCTTGATCCACAAGTTTCTACACGATCCTAGAGGTACGTGGAATGACATACTCGAAAATGGAATCGATCGGATGACCAGAACCTATCGAACCCGGATATCGTCTAATAGGCATAATATCCTTTCGATGCCAAACGGTATCCAAATGCTAATTCGAGCATACCGTAGTGCTCGGGACGACAAGAGGAGACAACTAGGGGAGCATCTTTTATAACTAAGCCATGCTCCAATTTGGCTAGGAAATTGCCAGAAAACACTAGAAAATCGTCGAAAATTTTATGGTAATTTGTGGATGTTACAGAGAGCGAGAAGAGTGCAGGTCGCACGCAGAGATTGAGTACACTCGTGTGAGGTGGGATAAAACCGGGTTTTCCAATATTTTTTTTAACAATTTTTGAAATTCCTGTTAGGTCCTTTTCGTTTTTAGATTTTTTTTTCTCTCGATACAACTCGGAATCACCATGCCGCTTGTCTATGAACTTGTATCGACGAGTTTGACATGCAACGATGCCATTCAATTTCCCAAAATCCTTTCCAAACTAAAAGTCAACCTTAAACATTAAGAAACCTTAAGGGTAAGATCGTCCTTTCACTTTAAAATTTTGAAAATTAATTTTAATTTTGGGGCCGGATGTTACAGCCGGCCTCCCATTTGAAATGATAAGAAAACGTGACAGGACCCGACCCAGATTCCACCCCGGAACTTGAGACGGACCCTGCGGTTATGCCCAACATCTACCCATATCGAGTCCACAAACTAAACTAGTTCCCTCTTCCCGAAATTCACAAAGAAAAGGGCCAAGACTTCTACCAAAAAACAGGCAGAGTCTCCCCTAAAACAAGGACTAACCCAAAATTTACAAGCTGCCAAAACACAGCAGATAAGAATATCCCAAATGCCAGCATGAATACAACAAATACATAACAGGCCTCCGGCCAAACAAATTCAACCCTAAAGGGTAATACAGAGCATCTAAGAGTCAGCGGAAAAGAAATAACAGAATACAGAGTTAGGGTTCCAGGATAACAGATCCTACCCTTCAGTCAAAGTTCGAGAAGAGGAGCGCACGGCCGAACAGTGTCGATGCAACAACTACGGGCTGGGGGGCGCAAATGAAACCATTTATAAACTTTAGTGATTTAAAACCTACCCTATCTCAAAATAGGTGAAAACCTACCAGCTCAAAACCTTTTTCCGAATAAACTAACCTTTTACTTTTCCCAAGGTATAACCTCCCAAAACACGAACCCATATACATATGTATAAGTATAACTGAAATAACTTGAAGAATGTAAACATGAGAATATAATAAAATCTTCAAATACCAAAACAACATTTAAAATGTCAAAGATTTCACTCACACCGAGAAAACCAAACTCGACAATAATACAGAACTCAAATGTAGTTCAAATCATATATATAAACATATATAAAATCAGGATTTACAATCCTATAAGTAAAACCTATCAAGTACTGAAATCTAATCAAGTACTGCAACCAAAACAGGTAAACAGTTTCCCAACCTTCCCCACTCTCACAACCACGTGCTCACAAGCACGACAAGCAAGGAAAGATCCTCACTAAAATAAATATGAATACGAAGGTACTAACACACGCGTATAGGTATAGTATAACCTCAACACCAAACACAAGTACCAGGGGAAAACAAACCAACAGGGGATCATTTGACTGGACACCGGTACAGTCTCATCGAGACACCGTGCCCAGGATTGAGCCGTCCAAAGTGGGACTAAACTCACAGGACTATATGGTAAAAACTTACCAACCATAACTCTAAAATCTGTCCTATGCGCGCAGACTACCCAATCAAGGGTCTACAGCTACACCCCGTTAAGGTATGCACCGGATCAAACCATACCAAAACCAAGTAATCGTATCATATCAATCGCCATGCGATCATCAGTATCAGAACATGGGGAGGTACAATACAAGGTGCTACTAGAACACACATCAATCGCCATGCGATAACAATATATATAATCATTCACAATGTACCCAACCCCAAACATCAGACACCAGGACATATACAAGTCCATTAGTCCACTAACCAATATAAATACTCAAAATCAGGACATTACCATCCAAACATATATTTCTATATTCAAAATAATCACAAGGGTCAAAATACCGCATAATAGACCTTAATCAATTCATAAACAATTAAAACATCATATTCTTTTAAAACCATATTCAAAGCCCAAAATAAAACATATGACCCCAAATCATAATATGGGTAACTGTCCTTTAAAAATATAAAGTCAAAACCCCGAAATGTTCATTCAAAATATACATATATATATATATATATAATGCATAACGATCCTTTAAAATACATACCCAAAGTCCAATTCCGTATACATATACGTCCGGACGTTTAAACGTCCCCAAAACCCCATATTCAAAATATCTAATCAACGTATACATATATATATATATATATACAGAAAGCTTCCATTGAGGGATCCCTCAAATAAGCTTATTTGAGGGACACCCCTTGTAGAGCCCACTCCGGATTGTATTTCACTAATCTAAACCGTCCATTTTGTAGATACTCATTCAAAGATCATCTCTACAAAAAATCACTTGAATCCGATATCATTTGACCACTCAATTGAGTTATTGAAATTTTAGTACTTTCTTGAATCACCGTGTTCATTGATTTTGTATGACACAATTGGATGTCGAAACGATTTCCGATTTGTCTAATTTTTTGTAAGGATGATCTATGAATGAAGACCTAAAAAATAGATGGTTTGGATCATTGGAAAAAAATTATAGGGTACCCTAAATGGCGTCCTTCAAATAAAATTATTTAATGGATCCCTCAATAGAAGGGGGTATATATATATATATATATATATTCAAAGTAAAGATATATAAATATATATATATATATATATATAACCAAAGTACACATATATATATATATAGTTATATAACCATTTCCCATTATTCAAGTATTTACTCAAAGTAGCTATATATATATATATATAAATACTTATATATATATATATATAATCAAAGTATACGTATTATTAATCATAGGGTTTTAACGCCAAAACCGAGTATGAAATCAAACGGACTATACTAACCTCCAAATATTCAATTATATAATTAAAATATAATATAACGGTTCCAAGCTTAATATAGCTCATTTATATAATCGAAATCCAATATGAAAACTACCGGGTGTTCACCACGTCCCGTTCAATACCCAAAGGTATAAATAATAATAAAATAACCATCAGGGCCCTACAAACAAACCGGCAACCCAAATCAAGCATTAAACTCAAATGCTAATTCTTTTAATACTTTTCAACCAAAGTCAAACAAGACTTAAACATTCAAGATTTAAAACAATTAATAAATCTCATTTATGCAATTCATGCAATTCATTCAAATCATGCTCATTTGAAAACAAAGTCCACTCACCGTTGGTCCTATGCTGCACAACCCTCAAAGGGTCCCGCTTACAGAGTACGCAAAGTCAAGGTACCTAAAGCGTTAAATACGAGGATTGGATTAGTAATCGAGCCGCAACGAGAACCTTAAACTTAAACCCTAACAAAACCTAACTTAACGTGCACGTACGTTGTACGAAAGATTCTAAGCTCAAACTACCTCTTTTAACCAATGGGACCACCCCGGAAGACTCACGGTCAACCAGCGGTCAAACACCCCATTTCGGTCAACCCGAGCCTGCGGAGCCCAAGACCTCCAAAAGGTTCTGGACATTCCTAGAAGTCCAACAAAGTCAACTACGTGGCAAGGCAACCTCTGGAGACGCTCGGTCAACCCTGGTCAAACATGGTCAAACCGACCCGAATAGGTCAAACCGGACACGTGGGTCCCATGACCTCCAAACTTAGATCTCAAAGTTCCTACAGGTTCAACACGGCCTAAACAACGTGTTCTGAAAGTTTGGTCTCGATCGGACGGTCGGATTGCTCATGATCGGACGGTTATCGATTAATTCAAACTTCAAGTCATTGATCCGGAGTATCCGGGACTCTGAATCACGATCTGTCAAATCCTAAACGTTCCTAGAAATACAAGGAATAACATACGTGAATTCGGATTCGATCCAACGGTCCGAACACATTAAACCCACGAAACGCTCAATAGGCGTACGTTGGTTCGATCATCAAACGACGTCCGAATCAGAATCCGCGCACACGTACGTGTTCGTAGCGACACAAGGATCGCATTGGAACCGAGGACCACCACCACACCACCACCACACGCCGCCACACGCCTTGGGTGGAGGGTGTCTTGAGCGATTCCGGCCAACACCAAACCACCGGATCTCGCGACACCACCAATACCAATAGAACCACCACGTTGAGGTGAGTTCAGAACCGCCCACACCCAACCCAGAACCGGCCGGCAAACGGCCCAACCGCCGAGTCAAACTTCGGCCAGATTTGGGGTTTTAGATCGAACCACCAAATGTCTCAATCGATCCCAACCCACCCTAGAACCATCACCAGCTAGTCGAGAGGAGGATGATGCGTACCTGATTCGACGAAAATGACCGCCGGAATCCTCGGAACGAAGACCCAGTTTCCGGCGTGATTTGCAGAGATCACAGTCGCCAAGATTCGTGGTTTCCGGCGACAATCTTGGGTGCAGCGTGACCGGAAGGAGGAGAGGAGTCGATCAGTACCGGTCTCGTGCACCGCCGTGGTCTGGTTCGTCGGAACCGAAGAGAGAGAAGGAGCGATTTGGTTTCGAGGAGAGAGAGTGCGAGGGAGGAGAGAGAAAGGAGGAGAGAGAGAGAGAGAGAGAGAGAGAGAGAGAGAGAGAGAGAGAGAGAGAGAGAGAGAGAGAGAAAAGACCAGATCTGATTGGCCCACGTGGCTTTATTAGATTTTTCTCAAATTTTGAAATGACGCTTACGTCCTTCGAAACTTCCGTAACTCGTATTGATACGTTCCGCTAGTCAACGGACTCGTTTCGACGAGCCGGACGCAATGGCACATCTCGTTTCGTCAAATTCCATCCTGAAAATATCGTTGACCAAAATGCCCCTTTAATTATTAAATTCCAATTAAATTCCAAAAGTTCTTATTTTAATCCTTTTGATTCCTATTTAATTCTTATTTAATTAATTCCATTAATTGAATTTATTTTCCATTAGTTTTAGGTCAGGGATGTCACAAAACGATTCCCTGTGAAGTTGAGTTTTGCACTTACAATAAATAAATCACATGGACAAACAATACCGAATGTGGGGATTTATTTGCGAAATCATATATTGAGTCATGGACAATTGTACGTGGCATTATCAAGGGGAGTTTCAACAGCTACAACAAAAGTTTTAGTTAAGAAAGGGGAATTAACTAGTCAAGAAAGGGTTTTCACAAAAAAATTACATATACAGATATCTTGTGTCCATCCGATTCATGACGAGGCTAGAGTCCTTCTTTTAATATTTAATTCATTGTCATACAATTGAAAACATATGTGTTATCATTTTTGCTACTAAACTTATTATTTTTTTTAACATGCAGTGCAACTCATGAGCTTTCTGATGTGGAAACCTATGAAGCCTTTATTCATACTCAAAATTGAAAATAATGAAAATAATGTGAACACTAATTTCATTAATTTTTAGAATATGTTTTGATTTCATTGCTATTCTTACTTTGTAGGTATATGTGGTGTTGTTTTGCTTTCACCAAATTGTGGACATTAGAAAGAATCTTTTTGGAGTTTTGTAATTGGGGATGAAGCCACTAGGCACTTGAAACAATTAGAAATATCATGTTTTTGTAATTGAATTTATTATTTTGAACGTTGGGGGTACTCTTTTTCCTTCGTCTGGGGTTTTGTCCCATTGGGTTTTTCTTGGACAAGGTTTTAATGAGGCCAAAGTTGTAAGTTCTCAATTTTTTATCTTAATTAGTTGATTAAAATAATTAAATTTTCACATGTCCGACATTCGTTGAGTAATTGGAATACAAGAATCAACTTGGAGAAATTGAACAACTTTGTTATTTTGAATGTTTTACAATTCTATGCCTTTTACTTTGTACTAGCCGGAGTGCATGCTGGAGGTTTTTTTTCCTTCATGCACGCTACGCGCGACTTACATTTTTGGGTTTACTACTGAAATACCCCCTGAACTTGTAGCTCACTTTCAATTAGCCCCCTATCCTTTTTTTTTAGAAAATTAAGGATATGAACTTTTTTTTTTGCCAATTTCCCCCCTGCCGTCTAAATTCTCAACACTTCATCCAATTTTCCGTTAAATATGAGGGCAAATTGGTCATTTCCATGTGAAAATAAAATAAAATCATTTGAAATTTGAAATAATAATAATAGAAATAAAGTTATAAACATAAAAAAACAAAAAAAAACCTCACCTGCCATATCTCTCTACCTCTCTCTCTGCAATCCCTTCTTCCCCAAATCAACCACAACCACAGACGCCGCAAAACCCCGAAAACCAACCCTAAGATGACGCCATTCCCGGCGACAAGCGCAGACCCGAAACCTTCTGCAGTTCCCGGCAACAAACGCAAACGCAACAGTTGGAGGAGGAGGGCGGAGCGAATGGGATTGGGTCTGTGGATGGGGATAAGGTTTTCTTTTTTGTTTTTTGGATGTGGGGGTGGGTTGTGTTCGGGGAAGGGGGTGGGTCACTGGCTGCTGTGATGGCATTGGAATGGTTGGGAGCCACACCCAGCCCTACCATCATCTTCCGTAATCCCTCTCACAAATACAACACCCAAACCACCACAACCTCCATCATCTTCCCAACCCCCTTCTTCCCCCAAACTTCCATGGGTGTCTTGATAAGTTTTGGGATGAGAGAGAGAAGGGGTCGGGCATGGGGTGGTTGGGGCTGGGGCTGGAGTTGGTTTTGGTGGAAATCAAAATGAGAATTTTCATGTGGGAGAGAGAGTTGTTGTCGGCACTGGGTTGGTTGGGACTTTGGGTACCTGCTTTGGTTTTTCTTCCATGGGTATACTAATTATTTGCCCCTTGAACTTGTACCTCACTTTCAATTAGCCCCCTATCCCTTTTTTTTTAGAAAATGAAGGATATGAACTCTTTTTTTTCGCCAATTTCCCCTCTACCTTCTAAATCGTTAACATTTCATTCAATTTGCCGTTAAATATGAGGGCAAAATGGTCATTTTGCATTAAAAAGAAATAAAAACTGAAAAATAAATAAACAAACAGAAAATTGAAATAAACTCTCTCTCTCTCTCTCTCTCTCTCTCTCTCTCTCTCTCTCTCTCTCTCTCTCTCTTTGTCTCTCGTGTGTGTGCAGTGTAGGTGGGTTCTTTGGGTGGGGGTGGGAGCTAGGTTCTATGGGTGGGGGCGGGAGGATTGGTCTAAGGGTGGAGGGTTATGGTCACATGGTGAATGGGTAGAGAAGAAAACCCAAGGGGTGGGGGTTGGCAACCTGGGCTCGGAGGAAGGAGGTAAGGGCAGGGTCCGTGGGGTGGGGGATTGCTTTGTGAGTGAAGGATGGTGGTCATGGGGGAATGGGAGGAGGAAAGGAGGAGATGGAAGGGGTTGGCATTAGGTCTGTGGGTTCTTCAATTTTTTTCAAAAAAATAAAATTTTTAAATGATTTAATTGAAAATTGGATGAAATGTTGAGGATTTTGACGGCAGGGGGAAAATTGGAGAAAAAAAATAGTTCATATCCTTAATTTTGTAAAAAAAAGGATAGGGGGCTAATTGAAAGTGAGGTACAAGTTCAGGGGCAAATCATCAGTATACCGTTTCTTCCATTTTTATTGTTATTTTTCATACTTTTTAAGAGTAAAAAGTTTGAATCAGGTGGATTTGTATTTCCAAATCCGGTGAGCTTGGGGTTTGACAGAGGATGGAGTGAGAGAGATAGAGATGAGCTAGGCCATATATCTTTTTTCTTCTCTTTTTTTTTAATTTTTCCAAAAAAAGAAATTTATATTTAATAATTTAACAGAAAATTAGATGAAATGTTGAGAATTTAGACAGAGGGGGAAATTGGCGAAAAAAAAAGTTCATATCCTTAATTTTCTAAAAAAAAAAAAGAATAGGGGGCTAATTGAAAGTGAGCTACAAGTTCAGGGGGTATTTCAGTAGTAAACCCTAAATTTTTTTTTTTGCAATTGTATTCTCCTAGAGTGGCATTTTATTGCCCGCATTTTCTAGATGGCTATTGTAACAATTTATTTTTTTCTTTTATCGCGAGTAAATTGTTGAGAGGGGCGTCTAGAAAATATGGGCGATAAAATGCCTGTCCAGGAAAATACGTTTGACTGCTATTAGAATTAGTTAGTAAGCTGTTGTAATCAGTTAGAGCCTTATAAAGCTTAACTCTATATATTGTATAGTTATCTGAGAAATAATACAAAGAAATTCATCTTCCTCTTAATTCTCTCTCTATTTCTCTTTCGTTAACATGATATCAGAGCTGTAGATTGATCAGCTATAAGTGTAGGTCTTCAACTTCTTGAGGTATATCAGCCTTGAAATTTATTTGGGTGTAATCTGCTACATTCTATTCATGCATATAAAATATGACTTCAGTGAAGCATGTAGCATGTGGAATTTTTTAGTTATATTCATATAAAATTAAGTTTTCTTTGTTGCTAACAACAATGGGATCGAACAAATTGTTTGACTACAATAGTTGAATTGATCATTTGTTCTTCTTTCCTAAGAAACAAAATTAAAAAAATGAAACAAAAATAATAAGAGAAAAAGAGAGAGGAGATTTATCATGGTCCCTAATCTTAAATATATTTATGGTCATAGAAGTATCAATTGGGCATTGATATTTCGCCAAGACCAGTACACACAGTATCTTTTCTATATGTAGAGAATGACGAGGTCTCAAGTCATTCAGTGTATTGACACCAAGATATGTGTATAGGTGCTTGCAGGAGAATAAGTACACTAAACGCGATCAAATACATGAGTTCTAGAATGGAAGTCTTTACTCACATGTGAAACTAGAACTCATAGATTGCAATGGTTCAAACTAATCCTTAGACCTGAGACATCATAGATGTATTGTGGCTATGTTGTTTGTGTTTGATGGCACTATACAGTTGTGTTGTAGAAGACATTATCTAGAGGTGTTTATTAAGACTCTTAATAAAGTTATGGAGGCAAATGAATGTACAACAAGGGATCTCCACTCTCAATAAGGAGAGAGAATACTCCAAGGATATGATTGATCAAATCTCTGCGCAAAGAAATCTTCAAATCTTACCAGGATAATCATATAAAGAAATAATTCATATCAGGATATTTGACATTAGATTCCAATATCTAGTAATGTGAAGAAAGAGTATTGTATAAGAGAATGATTCAACTGCACGGTCATTCCAATTTGAATAGGTTCTTCCCTACACCATATTTCGTTCGGATAACCATGACATGTTGCTAGGAGTCAACCATGATTTGTGGAAGTCGTGAAAGGTTCAATCATAATTGACCTTCACTAATAGGAAGAATTAAAGAGTGAAATGTAATTCACAAGTAAACTTAGAGAAGTTGAGTCTACCCACTACCTTATTGAAAGGAACCTACAGATCGCATACCAAGAAATGAGATTAGAGGAACAAATGAAGAGAAAAGAAAGTAGGAATCAAAAGTCAAAGGCCGAAAGTCAAAAGTCAAAATCAACGTGTTTGACCAGAGCAATTGACCAAGTCAAATTAGTAAGACTATAATAATGATTTAAAAGTTAAATCATAATTCATAATTAAAAGTTAATTATGGAATTAACATTGACATAAGGAATTGGATTGGGCTTTAAATATGATTTAAAAGAAAAGGCAAAATACCTAAAAGCCAAATGGGCCCAAGGATAAGTGTTGTATGACAACACAAATCCAAGGACCCAAGTGAAGCCCACCTTCTCCAAAATGTCGGCCATAGGGAGAGAATTTCTATCTCTCCCTTTGTGTGCTTAATTTTCTTATAAAAGCTAAAAGATGACTCAAAAACTAGTTAGGGTTTTTGGCATTTCAACTTGGAGTTCTTGATGTGCAAGAGAGACATCCTCCCTCATATTCCTTAGCCAAAAATTGTTCCAATCTAGAGGAAGTCTAGCATCTAAGTCTTCTAGGTTGATTTCTTTTAATCTCTAGTCCATTTTGGTGTGGTGAGGTAGAGGGCTTCTACTTTGGAGCCTCTTGGTTGAGAAAACATCATTCTAAGAGGAGATTGAAGGCCTTTCCAACAAGGTGATCATTCTTGGTTCTCTAAGAAAAGTCTACAAGGGTAAAAGCATAACCTTTCTTCTCTTTTTTATTTCGTGCTCAAAGAGACTAGATCAAAAGATACTGGGGTTAAAATGAAAAAGGCTTAGCTCAACTAGAATAAGAATAATCAATCCGCCATTATGAATGTTTATATATTATATGTTGTGGCTAAATTCATTCCAAGCCATGAGATGCAAAATGTTTCCTTCAATATGTATATGGGTATATGTTTGGATTTATTTCCAGGTTGAGGTTTCTTGAGCATGTGCATTGAGAGTACTCTGCACATGTATGGACATTTGAAATGAGTTTCAGATTTGATTTTTGTATATTTGGAGATTACTAGGCATATTGTATTTTGCAACATACGCCTTGAAAAGGTATGATTGTGGGGAAAAGGATTTTGGGTTTGATGATTATATTTTGTATTAACGGGTTTACTTTGGAGGTTTTGATCATATTATTTTACAATAAGGATTAAATAAATGAGTTTATAATGTTTTCCAATGAATTGAGGAAGTATCAAACATTTGGTTTTCATTATCGTATGCTAAGATATGATTTTTTTTTAAATTGAAATATTTGCGAGAGTCGGTTCGTATATACATACATTTACAAAAGGAATTTCATTGCATGACATTATTTTCTAAAACGGAGGGGTTACTTATGTTGATTCTAACTTATGTTTAAACTTTATTTTCGTCCACTCACATTTTCTATTTTGCGACCCTCAAGTTCTAGATATCCGTAGGACTTATTCTTATCTTTCTCTACCTTCCATTTTCACTCGATTGTAAATTAAATCTTTAGTTGCTCTGCTTGCTCCTTTTAAGTTTGGGTAGAGGGCCTGATGCCCATTTGAATAGTCTTAACTGTCGTGTGTGCCTTATCTTGTGCATCCTGAAAGTTGGGATTATTCTTGTGCTTGTTTGGTAAAGTGGGTCCGACATCTTTTTGATGTCGGATGGGCAGCAAGGTTCATCACAGATTCCAAGGGGGAATCTGGGGAAGGTCCTATCACTGTGCGTTGCTTTTTCGCACTCCATGAGACGAGATTAGGGCCCCAAAAATATACAACACCCTGTGGTGGGCCAGCGGGTATCAGGACAACCCTCCCAATCTACATCAGAATAGGCCACAAGAAGAGTGGACGTCGGAGAGCGATGAATTGGTAAACCATAACCAAGTGTACCCTTCAAGTAATGAAGAATGCGCTTAACTGCCTCAAAATGAACATCACTTTGAGTACTCATGAACTAGGAGTCATGTTGCATGACGTAGGCAATATAGGGGCGTGTAAGTGTTAAGTATTGCAAATCACCAACAAGTTGACGATAGGTGGTGGGATCCAGAAGATGGGAACCATGAGTGCGGGAGAGAGACCCCTTTGAAGCCATAGGTGTGGAAACGGGTTTAGATTCCAAGAGACTACTACAATGAAGAAGATCAAGTGTATATTTATTTTGAGTGAGGTGTACCAAATCCTCCAAGTAGGAGAATTCAACCCCTAGAAAATAATGTAATTTACCAAGGTCTTTGAATTCAAACTCAACGCCCAAGGTCTGAATGAAAGTAAGAAAATGAGTATAATCACTGCTCGTAAGCACAATATCGTCCACATAGAGAAGCAAGATCATCATATGAGAGTGGTCACAATAAATACACCTAGATGTATCCGCTTGACTGTGAAGGAAACCAACCTGAAGCAAAAAGGAGCTAAAGTTTTGAAACTAGCCACGCGGTGCTTGTTTGAGGCCTTAAATGCCCTAGTGAATTTTGCATACATGGTTGACTGTGGGGGTTGCTGCATATAAACTTCTTCGGAAAGCCCACCGAGAAGAAATGGCAAGACTAAGGATTGTACAAATGGTGGTCGGATTCACAACGAACTAAAGTTGTCAAAATAGTAGACTCCAGTTTGTTGGTGAAGTCCTTTTGCAACCAAGCGGGCTTTGTTAAGCTCAATAGTGCCATCAGATTGACGTTTCACCTTAAAGACCCATTTGTAGCCAATTGTATTAATGGTGGGAGAAGCCGGAACCAAAGACCAAGTTTCTTGTCTACGAAGAGCATTGAATTCATCAACCATCGCTTGCTTCCACTCAGAAGAGTGAGAAGCTTGCGTATAACAAGTAGGTTCAACATTACTTTGAATAATAGAAGCAAAAGTAGAAGGAACAAGATACCAAACTACAAAATAAGAACGAATTTGCGCTTGAAAATGCCATATTTGGACCGAGTATGGACTGGCCTCATGCAGCCTGGGACTGGAGCACCAGGTGAAAGGGGAAGGTTGACCTCATGTAGGCCTTAACCTGAAGTCCCAAGAGTTGCAGAAGATGGGGCAATTGGTGAGAGAACAATGTCGTTAGGAGCAGGAGAGGACATAGGTCCACATGGCACGGCAATGACAGAAGCAAGCACGGGTCCCACGATAGAAAAATCTAGTGTCATGGGAAGGGCACTAGCTATGACATCAGTTGGGGCAGGTGCAGCGCTAGATGGTAGCAAATGAGCGGGCCCTATGGTCAGCAAGGGATCGGGTACAGGTGGCAGCAAGTGAGAGGATGGTGTGGTGGGCTAAAAGACAGGCCCAATGGGAAGAAAAACAAGGTCTGGTTCAGCTGCACGTGATGGATTACGAGTAAAGAGGAATTGGTCCTCATGGAAAACAACATGGCGAGATGTGTATATAGGCGACCAGTGGGGGTTGAAAGCATTTGTAGCCACGATAGTGATTGCTGTAACCAACAAAAACACAAGCAAGAGAACGCGGTGCCAATTTATTTGAAACATAATCACCAAGAAAAATATAGCAAGTACAACCAAAGGTGCATAGAAGAGAATAATCTGGATTGCACCCAAACAAGGCATGATAAGGAGAGGCCAACTTGAGAACCAGATTGGGAAGCTGAATAATTAAGTAAACCGTCATACAAAAAGCTTCAACCCATAGGTTGTGAGGCAAATGAGCCGTGAGAAGAAAGATGTGGCCCATATCAGCTATGTGTCGATGTTTGCCAAGCCATTTTTTAGGGTGTATGTGGACACAAGAAATGATGCACGATCCCTTTGCTAGCACAAAATTGTTTGAATGCCAATTGTCATATTCCTTACCCCCATTACTCTGAAATTGCTTAATAGAAGAGGAAAATTGAGTGTCAACATAAGCCACAAAGTTAGAAAAATGAGTAAAGACCTCGGACTTATGACGCATAGGAAAGATCCAAAAATAGCGAGTAAAATCATCGGTAAACAAGACTTAGTAATGAAAACCATAGACAATGTTCATGATTAGAAAAAGAAAGATTTACAGATGTAGTCGATGCACAATGGCTACAATTATTAATTGATAAACGAAAAGTGGACCCTAATAAGGAATGAGAAGCTAAGGTGCTAAGCACTTTATTGGACAGATGCCCGAGACAACGATGCCAAAGAGAGGACGACTTGAACACTGAAGCAAGAGCTGTCTGGGAACTGGAGAGGTATTTGGATTCCAATGCGGGAAGAACGGGATAAAGGCCACTATTACATCGGCCCTGAAAAGAATATCGCTAGATTTCAAATTGCGAATGATATAACCCCATGGAAAGAATGTAATGCTCACAAGATGATCACTATAGTAAATTTAGCAATAGATAATTGATTTTTGTGTAAAGAAGGAACACGAAGAACATCAGAAAGACAAAACACAAAGGAACCGGAAGAAAAGGAAAGATTACCAGAATGAGTGATGAGAAGCGAGTCACCATTGCCAAAAACAACACCATCTGATGGAGTAGAGCCATCGGTGGGTGCTAGAGAGAGTGCATCATGAGTCATGTGATGGGTGGGTCTCGAATCTAAATACCAAACAGGGTCGGAGGTGTGCGCAGAATGCATACAGGCTATATGGCCAAATTGTAGACAATTCCAGCCTTGAGGAGGAGGACGAGAGGATAGAGGATGTCCCAAGAGTCTGGAGGATGGGGGAGTACATGGCTGATGAGAAAAGGTGCGGTTGAAGGATGGAGGTGATCAACATCATGTAGTTAGTGTAGGATTTCAAAACATTTTTGAGAAGTTCATTTGAATATTAAACATGCATTAAATCAAATTAATCGCAGCGGAAGTCAATGGTGGCTGTTTAAATTCAAAAACAAAACTTCTTCCAAGTATCGTAAGCCATGAACATTGATATGTTTTTCTTAAATGGAAAATTCAAGAGAAAATGATAAGATCTAATTACCCTTGAAGCAATTATATGAACCAATTTGTGTTTGGTCTTCTCTTGATGATTTCCCCTTTGTTCTCTTAATCTTTGATCTTTGCTCCTTGATCTTTCTCCTCCATTTGAGCCACAAAAGTATATTGCCTCTAAGTCTCCACACTAATGGAACCTTGAGATGAGAGGAAGTATCTTGAGAATACAAGGATGCTAGTGCAAGGTTCTCAAGATTGGTTTCAATCTAAATCCTTTGAAAGATGAAAGTGTTTCACTCTTGAAAACTCTCTTTCATCTCTCTTTGATCTCCCAAACCTATTTGGTTGATGTTGGATTGTGTTTGTATGTTAATTAGCTTATGGAAACAATTCCCATACACATTTACTTATGCATTTTCGGCCAAACCCCATTGGGCTTCCAAAATTGGGCCTTGTGACACTTAAATCATAATATTTAGGTGTCTTAAGCCCTTGGACTTGATACCCAACCATTTTGGCTTCCCATTAACTATTACCGAGGCCCAAATACATTTTTACAAGTAGTAAATTATCCACATCAAATCAATCAAATTGATTTCCTCATTCTCATTTGTATTATTCAAAGTTAACCATTTTAGGTGTGCGATCCATTAGGTTCTAATTAGCAAGGCATTGAGAAAATATTTGAACTCTTTCTAATCAACTGGAATTAAAATCCCCTTTTAATTCTTCCTTTATATGGATCGATCACAATCAATCCTAGGACTTCCATGAGCGAAGAGTGACATCTAGCAATATATCAAAACTACCCAAGCTAACCAGAATAGATGAAGAACCTATTCAGTTGGAATTGCAATGTAATACGGTCCTTATCTTATACAATGTTTCAATTCATATTATTAGGGTACGGATTGATTATGTCAAACCCCTAATATTATTTATAACCTCATGTGATTCAAAAGAACATGATTAAGAACAACTTTCTAAATCAAGCTCAAAATACTTTGGCCAAAGATTTGCTAAATCACATCTCGAAACATTCTCCTTCTTTATCGAAGGTAGAGATTCCTTATTGTACATTCACATGCCCCTATGATGAATTAAGAGATCTCAACAACACTTAAGACAAATATTTTACGGCTTGCCTTTGAGAGCTATTAAAGATCAATAACGCATCACGCGACAACCATGATGCCTCAGGTCTAAGGACTAACTTGCATTATTGCAACTATGAGTTTTCGTTTGACATATAGATAAATACTCCATACGAGAACTAAGGTTGATCGCATTCAGTGTACTCATTCACTAATGAGCACCCACATACTTGTATTAGTGTCAACTACACAAATGGTTTGAGACTAACCATCCTCCTAATTGAACATACATAATATGTGCTAATCTTGAAGGTTTATCAATGCCCATTTGATAACCCTATGATTAGGAACATTTTGGGATACTATAGTTAGAGATTAAAGGTCTCCCGAATCTAATCTTCTTTAGATTACTTTATCTCTTTATTTAGCATACCCTGGACATTTATTTCTTTACATGATGTAAAAGATAACAAAATAAGTTTGCCCTTCATATATCATATATGAAATGTATTCTAAAGAGATTACATCAAATATATTGGCTCTTAGGGCACATTTCTAACAGTTAGGTCCCAACCCACGAAGAGCATAAGTGACAAGATCTGATGGAGAGACATGTTCTTTGATTGCAGCAAGTTGATCAGACAAACTTTTTACAAGGGAGAGGTATTGGGGAATCGTCTGCTCCCTTTTTGAACATAGAGAAGTTGGAATTTCAATTGAGTAGCCTAAGCAATGGATTGTTGTGAGAAAGTGTGATGAAGACAATCCCAAATCGACTATCAATTCTGAAAGCCAACAACCTGCGAGAGCACCGAGTCAGTAAGAGTGCCATGAAGAAGACTCACAATATACTAATCTATTTGGAACCATGTGAGATAATCGGGATTAGGGATAGGGTAGCAGGAGTGGCAAGGTGTGTGGCATCTTCAACCGGAGCCTTAGTGGGATGAGGAATGACGGTGGGAGGTAAGCAGGGATGGGAGCCATTGAATAAACGCCCAAGATTTTCTCTGATGAGGTAGGGATTGACCTAGCTTTCCCAAGATTTTTCCCGATGAGATTCAGGGGAAGGCCCTAGATCTAAAGAAGCTAACGACTGTAAAGGATGGGTTTTTGGTTTTCTTGGTAGAGGAAGGGATGGATTTTTGGTTTTCTTGGGAGAGAGAGAGAGAGAGAGAGAGAAGCTTGCATATAACAAGTAGGTTCAATATCACTTTGAACAATAGCAGCAAAAGTAGAAGGGACAGCATAACAAATTGCAAAATAAGAACGATTTTTGGGCTTGAAAATGACATATTTGGACCGAGCATGGACTAGGCTCGTGCAGCCAGGGTCTGGAGCAGCAGGTGCAAGGGGAAGGTTGACCTTATGTTGCTCTTAAGCTGAAGTTCCAGGAGCAGCAGAAGATGGGGCGATCGGTGAGATAGTAATGTCGTTTGGAGCAAGAGAGGCCACGAGTACAAGTGGCACGACAAGGAGCGGGTCCCATGCCAGAAAAATCTAGTGTCGTGGGGAGGGCACTAGCTGTGATGTCAGCTGGGGCAGGTGCAACGCTAAAAGGAAGCAAATGAGCGGGCACTGTGGTCAGTAAGGGATCGGGTACAGGTGGTAGCAAGTGAGAGGATGGTGTGGTGGGCTCAAAGAAATGCTGAATCGAAAGAAAAACACGATTCGGGTCAGCTGCACGTGATGGACTGCGAGCAAAAAGGAATTGTTCCTCATGGAAATCAACATGGTGAGATGTATATAGGTGACCTATAGGGGTTGAAAGCATCTGTAGCCACGGTAGTTGTCGCTGTAACTAACAAAAACACAAGCAAGAGAACGCGGTGCCAATTTCTTTGATACATAATCACCAAGAAAAAAACAGCAAGTACAACCAAAGGTGAGAAGAAGGGAATAATCTGGATTGCACCCAAACAAGGCATGATAAGGATAGGCCCACTTGAGAACCAGGGTGGGAAGTCAAATAATTAAGTAAACCGTCACACAAAAAGCGTCAACCCATAGGTTGTTAAGCAAATGAGAGGTGAGAAGAAGGGTGCGGCCCATGTCAGCTATGCCGATGTTTGCCAAGCCATTTTCTTAGGGTGTATGTGGACACAAGAGACGATGCACGATCCCTTTGCTAGCACAAAATTGTTTGAATGCCAATTGTCATATTCCTTGCTGCCATCAGTCTAAAATTGCTTAATAGAAGAGGAAAATTGAGTGTCAACATAAGCCACAAAGTTAGAAAAATGAGTAAAGACCTCGAACTTATGACGCATAGGAAAAATCCAAAAATAGCGAGTAAATCATTGGTAAACAAGGGATAGTAACGAAAACCAGAGACAGAAGAAATGGGTGACATCCAAACATTAGAGTGTATTAAATTAAATGGTACAAGGGAAAAATGTTCACGATTAGAAAAAGAAAGACTAATTGATTTAGCCGTTGCACAATGGCTACAATTATTAATTGATAAACGAAAAGTGGACCCTAATAAGGAATGAGAAGCTAAGGTGCTAAGCACTTTATTGGACGGATGCCCGAGACAACGATGCCAAAGAGATGATGACTTAAACACGGAAGCAAGAGCTGTTTGGGAACTGGAGAGGTATTTGGATTCCAATATGGGAAGTCCTTACCCCTTCCCATCATTGTTTTCATCACTCTCTTTCTTCCCAAGAGCAAACAACAAAGAATCTTGCAGGTGCTCAAACGATATTGAGCCCCAAAGATATTTGTTGAATTCATCCATTTTATGAACCAAATGTAAGTATCTTTACATTTTGGGGTTTTCCCATTATCACAAACTCCAAAAAAATACAGCAGTCCCAATTTGAACGAGTCCTCGCTTCCTCTTTCGGACTTTACGAATGCATTTTCTAAGTCAAGTCAAGTAACTTGACTCCTGTTGGTAAAATGCGCATTCATAAATTGATTATGAGCATCCCTGCGGACGTTATGTAAGGCTCTATTCCACATTTCAGACCACTTATCAAACAAAAGTCCTTTACAGTGAATTGAGCCACGCTGGACCCTAATGCATAACTAAGGCCTAGCATGTCCTTCACACCAAGTCTTCTGACTCGCCGAAGTGCAAGAGCATGAACAATTTGACTACTAAATGCAATTTTATGGAGGGCCACCAAGTGCCCAAAATAGCTCTCTCTAAATATTTTCATAACGAGTCACTGAAATGCGCCCCAAAATTACACAGGACTGTACTCGCCACATATAAATTATTCACCCGCACAAAATAGACCTCTGACTCCGGGAAACAAACCTCAACCCCAGATTCCATTTTATACCTGCAATAGACACCTTTTGATTAAGAAAGAGAAGTGATACCTACTCACAATATTATGAACACATTAAGAAAGAGAAGTGATACCTACTCACAATATTATCAACACATTATCATCATATTTTCAATACATTAAGATACATAATTGATACCTACAAACACTATTTTCAACACATGAAGATACAAAATGGATACCAACTAGTAATATTTTCAAGACACTAAGATACAGAACCGATACACTATTTTCAACACATTATTTTCACATACAAACATTATTTTCAACACATGAAGATACAGAACTGATACACTATTTTCAACACATTAAGATACATAATTTTCACCTATAAAAACTATTTTCAACACATTAAGATACAGAACTGATACCTACTAACACTATTTTCAACACATTAATATACATAACTGATACCTACCAACACTATTTTCAACACATTAAGATACAAAACTGATACCTACTAACACTATTTTCAACACATTAAGATACATAACTAATACCTTCCAACACTATTTTCAACACATTAAGCAACAAAACTTATACCTACTAACACTATTTTCAATACATTAAGATACAGAACTAATACCTACCAACACTCTTTTCAACACATTAAGATACATAATTGATACCTACTATAAGATGCATTGATCCTTATGCATCCCAAATCATCTCATATTCACAGTTTAGATCTTCAATTTTCTCTTCTGAATTCTACTTATAATGGTACTTATTATTTGTTTTCCAAGCCCCATTACATCACTAAAATGATGCCCTACACTCACACCACTAGATGGGTAAAGTAGGATTACAATGAGGGTCAAAGCAAATAGATAAAGGTTCCTGAAATTTAAGAAAAGAAAAGCAAGAAGTAGAATAAGCAAAGCAGCAGCTACAAATCTTGAGGGATCTATGATGGGCAAAGCAGGATCTATGATGCAAATTAACTAGGAAAAAGCAACAGCTGTGAATCTACACTTCAACAAATTACCACAAACAATACCAAAAAAATAGAGACTAATTGAATAACAATCAATAAAATGGAAAATAATAAGGATATAGTCAATGGACTAGTTCTGTTTTGGTCTTAGTAATTTGTTTTTGAATTTTGGTTAGTTTGAGGTCAATGGGCCTTCATAAAAGCTTTAAGGCATTTTTAATTCGTATTTTAATTTACGGTTCTACCCTTTTATAACTAAAAACACCCCAAAATCCATCAAAATAAAATTCAAACGTGAGATTTGAGATCCCATCAAATCCACCAACCTGCAATGTCGAACATAACCCCACCTCCGATCCTTCCAGTCTCAACCAAGGAATAAAATATCGATGATATCGGAAATATCGGTAGTCCAAAAATACGGAAATTTCGATGGAAATATCGGGATATTATCGATATTTCGGTCCATGTCGTCAATATTATCGATATTTTGGTACATGGATATCTAAAATATCGATGATATCGAAATATCGGTAGTCCAAAATACGGAAATATCGGGAAATATCGAGGATATTATGGATATTTTATTCCTTGGTCTCAACCACCACAACCTTAGTCTGCTCTGCCCAATCCCAAGCCCCGATCGCCACCCCAGCCTTCCACACATTCCTCAACCCCAAATTCTACACCTTCGTCTCACTCGTGCTCTGTACGGTCAGATCTCGTTGAAGCTCGAATGAGCTTGAGACTGTTCTGCATTCTCTAGTCCGATCATCCGCCGTCGTATTGATGAAGCTACAGAGGAGAGAGAGTTGCTCTGCTTCTTGATTTGGAGGAAGATGAAGTTCTACATATCCACGACGGGGATAAAAAGGCTGCTGATATCGAGCGCCGGCGCCGACAAGGCTTCTCCGACGATACGGAGGATTTCCGGCCAGACGGTGTTGCCCTTGGTGCTAGTGCTCGCGCTAATTTTTCCCTTCCTTTTCTTCAGAATTGCGTATTGTCCTTGAATTTGCCACTGCCTGCTCTTCCACGCTTGGTAACAACACAAACTCTCTCTTTCTCTAGCTTTTTTCTTTTCTTTTTAGTTTTCTTAAAGTTTTTAGCTTAAAAGTTAATTAAATATCTATAATATATTGATTTGAGATATTTTTTAAATTATCTGAAAAAGATTTTGGAGTGCTGTGCTAACTAAAACGCAGTTGTTGGCTATTGTACATTTGTTTGCCTTTTCAAATTCCAATTTTTATAGCCAAGCATAATAATAAGCAAAAAGCTATTTTGTTCTGATTTCTGATTGTGAACCAGGCTTTTTTCTTCAAAGTTCTGTATCTCAATAATAATAAGCAAAAATGTGGTTTGTTTATTTATTCTTGTTAAGAGTCTATATTCTATGTGCAAGTTGATTTTGGAGAGTTGATAAGATTGTGGAATATCGTCTTTGAATATTCTCTGAGATCCTGAACTGTGTTTTCATCATGTAATTTTAATTAGACGAATATGCAGAAACCAATAGTGATTGGTGATTGTTGGTCATAAGCATAAGAGGAAATCGAAATCTGTTGATTTCCTTGGGTCTTATATTTAGAATTGATTATGAGTTAAACTATGGAAAACATGTGACATACAATAGGTGTATATATATACTTGTAGGTGTAATTTGGGATGAGGTTTTGATGGTTAAGTAATGGACGATTTCCTAAGTCTGCAGGGAACTAACATTTGTTTAAGATATCAAGCTTTTCTTTCTTTGGACTAAGTGGAATTGCAATTTTGCACACACTGCATCGCAGTTTCCATTTAATTACAATTGGCTAAATTGTTTTATCATTGGATATTGGTATGATTTTTGAAGTTAATGAAAATTATACAATTGTGTCATCAATAGATATGCCTTTTTGACTTTTTTAGTTGCTTGTTTTCATTAATAGGAGCATTTTTGCCCAGACTTTGCAGTGCAGTTTCCGTTTCTATAGAATTGGTTAATATGACATTAATTTCGATGCACAGAAAGTTACGGTGAAATGCAATTTACCACCCAAGATAGTCCTTAAAACAGTTTCCAAAACTGGCAAGAAGACTGCCTATTGGGAAGCAGAAGCACCAACAAAGCCTGAAGCAAAGCCTGCAGAAGCACCAACAAAGCCTAAAGCAAAGCTTGCAGAAGCGGTGACTGCTGCTTAGTCTTGGCCTATTGGGAAGTAGAAGCACCAATCACCAGAAACTGCATTGCAGTTTTCGTTTAATTACAATTGGCTAAATAGATTGGCAAGATTATAAACGGCAATGTTGTGTGTATGTTAGATGATTATTTAGTGTCTATGTTGAAGGGCACAAAACCCAAAAGAAATAGAATTGTTATGCAGTTTCTGTTTTTGTTGTGTTTTTATTAGAGTTGTAAATGATTTTTGTTTTCGTTTTACTTCATTGATATCTGCATTGTTTTGTTTTAGAGTGGTAGTATATTGCAATTTATATATAACTTTAGAGTATGATGGATTTGTAAACAAATCGTGCGCGAATCGATGTTGGATAAAACGGAAACTGCATTGCAGGAGTTTGGGCTGTAGGTGTGGGTCTGTAGGAGTTGGTGGACAATTGGAGGTTACCTCAAATGAAATAATAAAATTATTTAAATAAGCTTCAGTGGCATTCCTTGTAATTTATTAGTTGTAGTTTAGTAATTTTAGGTACATTTATTAGTCTTTGACCTCAAGCAAATTAGGTGAAATTAGTTTCCTATCTATCAAAATATGAAACTCCCTATTGATTTTAAACTAAAGTTCCCAAAAAAATCCAATTTTGGAAAAAGGAAAAAATATTTAAACCACAGCAAACCTTTATATAGAGTTACTATGCTTCAACAAATTACTAGAAACTAGAAAATACAACACACAAAGCAACTAAAGCCAATTTATATTTTTGCAAACACAACTAGTACGGAGAAAGAGTAGTCTTACCCAGAAAATCAAAGCTCTAAAATCCCAAACAAAAATTAAACATTAAGTGAATGCAATAGAAAATGCAAACCATAATATGAAAGAGAGACTGGGAATTCGAGTGAAACGTACCGATTCTGACCAAAGAAAATAGGAGATTGTATTGAGAGAGGAGAATCTTTTTGAGATGAACAAGAGGGAGTCTGACAAAAATGAATTCAGAGGCGGGGGACTGGGCGGGATTGGAAAAGGCGCGGCATGACACATGGCCTAAGGGGAAAGTGCAGCGTACCGGTTTGTATTGTAAGCTTGCTTTCTCTCTTCAGACTTTTAGATGACTTTGGATGGCTGGGAAATAGAAAGACTAGATGATGGAGGTTCTGCGACAAGAGAAGGGGAATAGACAAATTTAAGTCTAGTATAGTCGATAGCGAAAACAACCAAGGAAGTGAAAGAGAAAAAATAGACGAGGGAGGTTTCAAGGAAGTGAAAGAAAAAGACTAGACAAGGGAGTTTCTACCACAAGAGAAGAGGAATACACAAATTTATGTCTGGTAGGTGCAAGTTTACATTTTCGGTGTAATGATTAGGGTTCATTCATAAATTAATTAAGAAGAAATGTGCGATTGTAAGGAAGAAAGAAAATTATTAAAGAACAAAGGCGTTTTTTTTCAAAAGAGAGACGCGCGACATGACACATGGGCTAAGGGGAAACTGCAGCGTACCCGTTTGTACCGTAAGCTTTCTTTTTCTCCTAAACCATTCATATGCATTTCAACGGCTGGGATTGATGCTCATATAAGGTTCACATTTTAGCGTTCTCGCCTGATCCGAGACCTAGGAAAAATACACTTTCATTTAGTCACACATTGGAAGGGAGTTGTTTCCTTTCATGTCTCCGAATTTTGGATTAAAAAATCGACCCAAAAATGTCAAATTTCGCCGGAAATTGCAGCTGCTACATTGGGCAACTCCAGCCACCACCGGCCGTGATATCACACCCAAAACACTCCTTAACCTCTCCTCTATCTTTCCCACCCAAAGCTCGACTCGATTCGTTGTCGGATTGTGCGAATTGAAGCCACAAGTATTCTAGGTTTTCCGACGAGAAAACCTCAAATTCCGGTGACTCCGGCCGCCAATTCCTTCAATTAAGGTATGGTTCTTCATCCACTTCTCGTGTTCTATCCATTTACGTACATTATTTAGATCGATTTTGAGGTTTGAAGAATTGATTTCGACACCCTAGAAAATTTCAACGGTTTCTATGGATATCCAACGGTGCAAAAAAGTTTCTTAAAAGGAGTATAAGAATGGGTGAATAGTTGGATTTATATCCATCGGTGGGTGACCACAGATCTCTTGGACCCCTGTGGTCTAAGAGATCAGGACTGATTAATTTTATACATATAGTATATATATCAAACGCTCAAGACATTTACAAAAGCTCTGGTTTGGTTGTATTGGTTATCGAAGCTACTTGTTTCATTTGTGACGAAGGTTTCAAACTCGTGAATGCACATCAAAGGTTTCATTTTTAACTTGTTCTTTTTTTGTTCTGTAACCAAATATATATATATCTCTTGCTGTTTGGACTCTCATGTGGGCATTAGATAGTAAGCTATTTCTTTTTTCCTTTTCTTTTTCTTTGAAGTCTTGGGATTTCTTTTTCTTTCTAGTAAGACGTTTCATATTTGACACTTTTCATGTTATTACAAAAAAGAAAAAGAAAAAAGGAAATATGTACAAAAATAGAAGAATTATGTGGTATTTAACTTTCTCAAATTGAAACTTTAAATATTTTTATAAATTTGTGCTAATTGATGATGATTGTTAGTTAAAAAAAAATTGTTCTCTTGCATTAAGAAATGGTAATTTTTTTTTCTTCGTATTTTTGTGTTAGATTATGTGAAGGCTCTAGTGTAAGTTTCGCACAAGGCCCTCAAAATCTCATGATCAACCCTGAGTCTAAGACAAAGTATATATAATCCAACACAAAAATACGAAGAAAGTGGGGTGGATTGGAGTTGGGGTGGTGGCTGTGACTTGGGGAATCGGGGCCTTGAGGTGGGAAAGTGGCTTCGGTGTGGAGGTTGACAAGGTGGTGAGTTGTTGAAATAAAGAAAGAGAGGGGAGAAGAGTGGTGGCAACTGGGATAGGCAGGGATGGTGGCATCTTGTTTGTTTTTTTAGTTTTTAGGTTTATGTGGGTTTTTGTTTTGAGGGCATTTGAGTATATTTAACTAAGTTTTTGGCTATGTTTGAAAGTTTTTATAAAAACTAACATTTATAAAAGCAGAGGGTAAATTTTGGCTATTTTTGCTAAAAACTCATGACTCATGTGGGAGCAAAGAATTTTATGACCACTCTTGTGGCGCCACGTGAATATTAATATAAAGGTCAAGACTACCCTTGGTCACATTAATTAAGTCTTCATTTAATTAGCTAATTAATGGAGCCTAAAATAAAGGTTATCTCCACAAATTAAGGAAGCTTGGATGCATTCAACTTCTGTTATCTCATCCTTTTTTTTTTTGGATAAAGGGATAATTCCTTGAATAAAGGAATCAATATCTCTTGATAATTCAAGAAATGGCTACAAGATACTTCTTATATTTATAGCCAAGGATAATTCACAAAAGGGGTAACCAACTCTTGATCTGATGATCAAATATTATTCTCTCTCAACCCCTCTAAGAAATCCTCCTGCAATATTCATGAAAAACACTCATCTCCCTTAAATAATTTTTCTGACTTAAGCATCGGAGGGGTCCTTGGCTAACACCACCAATGTTTATACGACTGATTGTTAATATTTTACAAGTAATTTTCGAAGGGAAATTAAAGTCAATTGAAAACCCCAATGTCGAAAAACAATATGAATTTTCCACTTACATGATTACATTGGTTATGTATTTTTTCTTTAAGAATCAATTACACACGCTCTCTCCCTCTATGAGTCCTAAAAGAAAACTTCATAGATGGGGAGGAGAAAGAAGCGTCACTGCCCATCCTTTATCCTCATCTTTTCCTTTTAGGTTAATGAATAAGTCCACTAGGGCGTTTTTGAATAAAAAGCCATTTGTGGTGATTTCTTCTGAGCCATACTTAGATTGAAGTTCTCCATCACCCCTTTTTGTCTATGTTCTCAACCAAATCCTTCTCCCAAAATCGACTCCCTAATGCTGCTCATGTTCTCTAAATTTGATTCTATATCATCTTTGACGGAGGTTGCTGCAAGTCACCTAATTATTCTTTGGAAATGTTGTTGTTTTCATTTATTTGTTCGCTCTTATGCATATGTAGATCGCTGGAAATCATATTTTCCCCAAATCTGTTACGGATGCGGTGGTGTGTGTGGCCGCGATGGCGCTTCTTTAGGTGGTGGTGGTAGGCTTTGTTTAGGCTCATGGGTTGATTTAGGGTTTTAGTTTATGTTGGATTTGTGGGCTTTGTTTGGGCTTATGGTTAATTGTGGTGATGTGGGCTAGTATTTTTACTACGCCTTTTGTCCGCGTTAGTTTTGCTTTTAGCATGTTAGTTTGTTGCCCTATTGGGATTGGTACTTTAGATGTCTTGTTGATGTCTTTGATTGTACTATTGAAGTTTATCTAATGAAGTTTCTCTTTGAAAAAAAAAACTTATCTTCTAATCATATCCGACACTTTGCAAAGATTTCCCAATCATATCTTTGGAGCTTTCTCTCTCTTTAGTGAGAGTAGAGATCCATTGTTGTACATTCACTTGCCTCCATGAGCTTGTCGATAATCTTGAAAATCACATTTGAGTCATTTTTATTTCAGTGGCCGTATAGTGATATCAAAGAGCTAGTTTGTACTATTGCAACTTATGAGTTCTAGTTTGATATGCGAGTAAGACTTCCATCCTAGAACTCGTGGTTTGATCGCGTTCAGTGTATTTGTCACTACAAGCACGTACACACTTATCTCCGTCCCTCTACATGTAATGACTTGAGACTAGTCATTCTCCCAATTGAGCATATATAGTGTGTACCAGTCTTTGCAGATGATCAATCCCCAATTGATAATTTTACAACCGGGAACGTTTAGTAAATGATGTGGAAGTATGAGAGGTCTCCTTATATCCAATCTCATTGCTTAGCTCTCATAGTATTTCATATTCCATGTTGTTATTATAATAGACCAAATATCATGGTTGAAAAAAGATCATGCCCATTAGTGATGGTGAAATATCTAGAAATTAACATCACATATTTGAATTTAGAGCATATTTCTAATAGGGCTTGTTCAGCCTTCACCTTATTCTCTTATGTGAGTGATAAATTTTGTATTGGCCATGCATGGTTTTACGATGCGAGCCCAATAGAAAAGGCTTCTTCTTATGGTTTATTCGAGGTGACTCATATGTGGGCAAATCCATCCTTTATATACCAATTGTGCATCACTAAAAAATTAAAGTAATATGCTAAAGTGTAGTTATTTGTTGGGTTTATCCCCCCATTTCATCAAAACAAAAATTTTAAGTAATATGAATATAAATAAAAATAAAAAATTATTATTTTTGAATTTTTTAATCTAATATATAAAGGGAGATTCATAATTCCTAAAACTGTATTTAGTTAATGAATATTTTGTTGTGATGCGGGGATTCGCCTTAGACTTGATACAACGGGGATGGCGTGGGAATAACAACCTAGATGATGTAGTTGTTGCGATCCAGCGGCTTGGCGTGAGCTGGGTATTCTTGTTAGAAGGGCAATATGCGGCTTTGGCCCCGGCTGGCCTAATTTATTCAATAATGTCCCCCTTTTGAAACTCAATCAAAAATATCCCCTATAAAAACTCCCTATTGACATCATGTTGCCCCTCCTTCACTCTGCTATCTCTGCCCCTCCTTCACTTTGTTGTCTGAAATCTTCTCCTCTCTCTAGTCTGTTCCTCTTCCTCCTTCTGCAAAACCTTCATCTTCTTCCTCTTCTTCGTTCTGCCAAATCTCACAGGAAATTCACCTATCGTGTAACCCTAAATTTGGAACTAGACCGTAGCCACCGCAACTCGCCACCTCCGTGGTCGGCGACCACAGCGAAGCCATAGTCGTGACTCGCCACCTCTACTTCCACCGTGAACCCACAATACGTTCATCCTCGATCTCCACTGCGGTGAGTTTTGATATTGGTTTTGCATATGTTTTATGCGTTTCTATGATTGAATGAGATATATTGGGCGATTGTTTTCAGTGTTTTGAATGAGATATTGATGTGTTTCTGTGATTGAATGAGAAATTAATGGGTTTCACTTTTGGGTTGATGTTTGTTGTGGTTTTTAAGCTCTTCAACTTGGATAGACTGTTTTGTGATTGTGATTTGTCTCTGAAATGATGTATACAGTGTTGTTTGATTGAGACTTGGAGACCTCCTTGACAGTGATGGATAGTGTTTTGTGAAAGTGATTTGTCTATGAAATCAGTTAGGTGATATATCAATTTGGGACTAGAGGCATTTATGAGGAACCTGTAAGAATACATACAAAACTGAAGTCATTAACAAAAGTTAGAGTTGCAACCTATATACAATGTATGAAAGCAAAATAGATAATAAACTACCTGGTCAGAGTGATTAAACTTTTCATCAATGAGAGTGAGAAAATCCTTGTAATTGGAACTGATGAAAGTGGTGCGTTGAATATAAGCACACAAATTAAACCCTCTTTTTATCAATTGTAGTATGGAATGTAAGTAGGGATCGTTCTAGGCCGGGGATTAGGAGGGAGCTAAATCACTTGAGATCTAACTCAAAAACTTAAAACAAAGTTTAAAACACTAAATTAGACTCAAAGAATGCAAAACTATACTTTAAAACACCAAAACAAACCAAAAGACTCAAATCAACAAACGAACACTCAAAACTGCCTAAAAACCACTTTCTGGGCAGATTTGAACACTAAGGAAGAATTTGGACGAAAATATGTTATAACTTGACTCAAGACACTTAAAAACACAAACTAAACCACTTTCTAACTAATATGACACTTCAAAATAAAGGGGGGGATTGGTTTTGACGAATTTGGAAACAAAGAAAACAGATTGTAAAACGAATTTGGATGAAACTATGGATGGAAGATTAGCTAGAGGGTTCTTCTCCACACATGACATACTTGCACATAAACCAATTTTCAGTTGTTCTTTCGATAAATCATGGAACTCAACACCCCAGGTTAATTAGGTCCGCTTAAATTAACCTTCAAGTTCTCCTTAAGTTATTAAATTGGATGGGAAAGCGCATACAACAATTCAACATATTCTTCAAAAGTCCTTTACGTGAAAAGCACAATAAAGATACAATCAAAGATCATTAAGCAATATGAGAACTATAAGTATTGACGAGGCATTCGTGCTATGATGAGCATGAGACTCCTGCCAAGAATTCATTTAACGCGATCGTTTATAAGCGACCTCCACTACTTGTGAATATAAGATTGTAACTATTAGGTGAAACTCCCTTATACTCTAGCATCATATTCATGCATGAAAACTAAGCGTGCACTCTTAATAAACATACACGAATAAGTTATCAATCAAGCAGTCAAACGAATTGAATTCACAACTTATGAAATCACAACTAAAGGTAATCAATTCATATTGCAAGTATGTACATGGTTTCGAATCACCCCCTAACTAAGAGGGGTTTAGTTCCTCATACTCACAACACAGAGATTATTGAATTGAAACATTGAAAATAAAAGAAAGAAAACACCTAAACGTTTCAGCAATCCTCAATTGAATGGCAAGCCCATTCAAGGCACTCCTCCTAGCAGATGGTGGTAGTAAGGTAGTTCCCAGGACAGCTCCAAGCTCCTCTCTCCTTTGCAACTAGCTCTCTTCTCTCTTTGTGGAATCTGGATGGGTGTGTGAGTAGTGGTGGTTATGGATGATGTAGAATGGTGGAAGAGTGTCTAGGATGGGAGTATGGCACGGCTAGGAAGGTTTGGGGTCAGAAAATATGGAGATTGGTGAAGGATGGTGACTGCAGAGAATGGGTGAAGTTTTCTGGTGTGAATGGTGAGAGAATGGTTGAGTCCCCCTCTCTCTCTTTTTGCAACTGAATATGTATCTGAATCTCCCCTCATGTGAGTCTCTCTATCCCCCTTTAGAGTGTGAAATTCGTCCTCCCTTTGGTTGGTGTAAAGTAGCCCACCAGAAATCATGGAAACTGCTCCTTGATTTGTGCAAACATGTTTCCCCTAATTGGGCATGACTTAATTTGCTCCTTGAGACTTCCACAGCTGAAATGTCTCCCTAATTTGCTCAACATGTTAGGCTTAAAGTCAGGTACTGCTTATGTGAGGCACATGGCTCAAAGGAGATGTGGAACCCAAGGCTCATAAGCTGGCAGCTGCACATTAAATGCCTCCTGAGCATGGTTTAGTGTTTAACGGGCTGAGGACTCCAGATTTCTCCAATTGGGCTGAAATTTGGATATGTTATTCTAGACACCCATGTGAACAACTTCCATGAAGAATATCTTCTCATCCGATCTGTGTAGGTTACTGAAATGAGGCCTGCAAGATGAGCTACGAAACTGGACTGACAGGGAGTGTGGGCCAAATTGGGTTTGTCTTTAAGCTCAATTTCCTCTCATCCCAATCATGTCATAACATGCTTGAATTGCATGCATTCTGCTCCCTTCCTATCTTTAAATCTCCAATTTCGTCCATTCCTTTGGCTCCAAGCATATGATATCCATTCCAAGCTCAATTGTGCTCCAAAAGGCTCCAAAATGCATTACTTTGCATACTTTGCCCTTAAAACCTGAAAACACATAAAACTAGCTTAAAGGACTACTTTAACTAAGAAAACACAATGTAAACGCACAAGAACAAGCCATCTAAGTCGCATAATTATGCTCCTATCAGAAAGTCTCTATGTTATAGAATAAACTGCATACCAAAGATTTATGTCAATGGCTTCAAATTATTCATTTCAGTAATTTATGTATCCAAATTTGCTATATAATGATCCATATGTATTATGTTGGTATACAGGTAAATGAAGAATGACTTCTAAATTAAAGCTTTTGATTGATGAGGAGAATAAGTTTCAAGGAAAGGCAAACTGCCATTCACATACGAAGACTACCATTAGTACAATAAAGGCAAAATTCAGTAAACATCAATTAGAAAGGTTCGAGGCAAGTAGTTTTAGTCATCTACTACACATTGAGGAACTAAAGTGGAGTCCACAAATTGTCCATGCCTGTTGTTGAGGAAGGCTGTGACATCCCTGACCTAAAAATAAAAGAAAATAAATTAAATAATTGAGTTAATTAATTTGGGTAATTAAAAATAAAAGAAAAGGATTTAAAAGGAATTAAAATAATAAAAATGGAATTTAATATTAAAGGGGTAATTTGGTCCACTTTATTTTTGGGATGGAATTTGACTAAATGAGTTGCGTCATTGCGTCCGGCATGTTGGAACGAGTACGTGGACGTGCGGCACGATCGATTTGGAGTTATAGCGATTAAAAAGGATATTTTAATAATTAATATTTTGATAAAAATCAACAAAAAAATCTGATTGGCCCATTTCTCTCTCTCTTTCTCTCTCTCTCCCCCTCTGCGTGCGACCGTTCGCCTCCCCCTCCCTGTGATACACACAGCCGGCCACTGTTTGGGCCGGCAACTGTAACATCCCGACCCAAAAATAAAGAAATTTAAATAAAGAAATTTAAATTTTTTAATAATTGTTGGAAATGTAAAGAATATTAAAATATTAAATAATTAATGAAGGGCAAAAAGGTCAATTTAATTCGAATCGGAGTTGTAACGAAGAAATGGCGATGAAAGGAAGTTCAGTGGCACAACCGTAAATATTTCGAAGTTCAGTTTTATAAACCCAGAAATTGCACTTCGGCTTCGCGAGTTGCCACCTTCAGATCACGTTTTCTCTCCACTCTGACCTCCGATTCATGCGATACCAGTGGCAAACGAACCACCACACTTCCCTCTTCCAACCCCAGACCTTCGCTGCCTCAATCCACCGCCGTGGTCGCCGGAATCAGCCCCGAAACAGGCGGTTTCGGGCAGTTTTTCTGAAACTTTGTCCCCTCCGTTCTCCCTCCTCCGGCCACCAATTCAGTCGAGTAAGGTATGCTTTTCCACCTATTTTTCATGCTCTAGCTGATTCTTGGGTAGGTTTTGAACGATTTGTACCGTAGGTAACCGGATCTGTGAGTCCAAGTTTGGCCGGTTTTGAGGTTGAGTTTTGGACCACTTGTGATCCAAATTGGACGTTCTCGTAGTTGAATAAGTTGTTCCACTCATCGAGTAGTATAGGATGGTGGAAGGGTGGCCCTAGGTTTGGAGATTTTTCAGTCGCCGGTATCGCTTTGGACACCCAATCTGTCCGGCGCGTGAACAGTGTTGTGAGGCCACATTGAGTTCCAATGCAACCCCTTGTTGTCACGAGCGCGTAGGTGTGCTCGGATTCCAATTCGGACGTCGTTTGACTATCGATCGGATTTACGCCTATTGCGCGTTATCCGGGTTCGATATGTTCGGACCGCCGGATGAATCCCAATTCTTAGTATGTTGTCCCCCGTATCCCTAGGATCGTGTAGGAATTGACGGATCATGATTCGGAGTCCCGGATACTCCGGATCAATGACTTGAAGCTTGAATTAAATATTAACCGTCCGATCGTGCGATCGTGAGCGATCGTGCGATCGTGAGCGATCCGAACGTTTGATCGAGACCAAACTTTGAGGACACGTTGTTTAGGCCGTGTTGAACCTGTAGGGACTTTCGGATCTAAGTTTGGAGGTCATGGGACCTACGGGTCCGGTTTGACCTAGTCGGGTTAGTTTGACCAAGTTTGACCGGGGTTGACCGAGCGTCTCCCGAGGTCGCCTTGCCACGTAGTTGACATTTTTGGACTTCTAGGAATGTCCGGAACCTTTTGGAGGTCGTGGGCTCCGTGGGCCCGGGTTGACCGAAATGGGGTGTTTGACCGCCGATTGACCGTGAGTCTTCCGGGGCGGTCCCACTGGTTAAAATAAGTAGTTTGACCTTAGAATTCTTCGTACGTACGTACACGCACACTTTTGAGTGGGGAAGTGTTAGGGTTTCGTTTTGAAGTTATCGTTTCGGTTCAATTACTAATCTAATCCTCATATCTATCGCTTTAGGTACGTTGACTCTGCTACGCAGCAGGCGGGACCCTTTTTGGGTCATGCAGCGTATGACCAACGGTGAGTGGACATTGTTTTTCAACGAACTTTATTTTAAAGGATGAATTGAAATGCATATGAAATGGTTTTCTTTCAATTATTGGGATTTAAATATTGTTTTAAATCTTGGATTTGGATTTTAATGGAATTACTTTAATATAATTTATGTTTGAGCTTATGCATGTTTTGGGTCCCGGGCTTTATACGGGATATGATGATTTTCTTTTCATATTGATTTAATATGGGATCTTGGGCATTTTGTGAATATATTGGATTAAATGCAATATTTGAGTTTTGGTGGTTATTTGAGTATTGAGTGATTTGTTGGGATTATATTATTACTTTGACGATGAGTCATGGATTTCTTGGGTTATGTGACATTGGGGTGTTATATGGTTTTCAAATTATGAATTTGAAGGATATTGGTTATCTATACTTTAAATCTATTTGATAAATTGAGGTTTATGATTTTGTCGGGCTTCGGAACTTTATATAAATTGGTTATATGAATCTTGATATTTTTATATGATTCTAATGATGGGATCTTCTATTTACTTTAAATGTTTGAAACTTATGAATCTCATGGGTTATATTCCATACCTTTGGGAATATATATATTTATATATTCTATACTTTGTGGAATTATATTTTTATACCTTGGAAACTTTATTCTATACTTTAGCGAATTTATATTTTATATCTCTTGGGAAATTACATTATATACTTTTGAGAACTTATATTCTATATCCTTAGGAAAGTATATTCCATACTTTTGGGAAACCTATAAGTTATACTTTTGGGAATTTATAATTATACTATCGGAAACTTATATTTATACTACCGGAGCTTATATTTATTTGTTGAATTAACATTTGGGCGGTTAGTTTGGTAAATGTTGGGTTTCGATTAAATATTTGGGGTTATTTGACTTTATAGTTTTTATATTATCTATTTATGGATTTATCGAGTAGTTTCTAATATTTGGAACTTATAAACATAGGGGGTTCTCAATATATATATTTCCATAACTAATATTGTTATGTTAACTAAATATTTATGGTGTTGGATTTTACGTTTTGAGAATTATTACTTACTATTAGAATATGGAACTTTATTGTTATATAACTTTTGGGACTTGTATTATACGGATTATTTGGGTTACTTTTGATACTTGGAGTTTATGTCCGTTTGAGGTTTATATTGTTGTCTTATGTTGCAAGTATGCTATTTTATCAATTTATCGGGATATGTGTTGGTATTTGGGTTTTGGTGGCTATTGTGAGTTTTGGTGTATATATATATATATATATATATTCGGGTCTTTGACATATTGCAAGTATCTTGAGTTATACAATATTTTCGAGAATGAATATATGTATGTTTGGTTATGTGTGGGGTACGTGGGTGTGGTTATTGTGGAAAGTGAGAAGTGTTTGGTTATGTCAGTTGAAGTGCTATAAGCACTACCCTATGTACCTCCCCTCGGTTACGGAACTTTGGAAAGTGGATACTTGTGGAAATGGATACTTGGATATGTCGGATACCCGGTGCACCCTTGACTGGGTGTGACTGTAGACCCTTAGCGGGGTAGTCTGCGCGCGTAGGACTTGTCACAGGCGTACGAGTATTAATGATTTTGCTGTACGTGCTGATATGCTTAGTCCCAGTTGGACGGCACATTCCCTGGCCATATGGTCGTTGAGGATTCCTCCATATGGTTCAGTCAAACGATCCCCCGTTGGGATTGTTTCCCCGGTACAAATATTGGTGTGAGAGTCTTATTATTATTATTATTACAGTTCTTTCTTCTTGTCTTCGGTGAGGATACTTCCTCGCCTGCAGTGCCTACGGGCATGCGGTTGGTTGAGTGAGGGAAAGTAAGGGGTAGAGTCTATTTACAGTATGAATACTTTGCTGCTATGTTGTTTTGGGTTTTTCTTGGAATTTATCTTGGTTACTGGCAATTTAATGTTGTTTTGGTACATGAGAACTTTATTATACTTTCACGCTTACGATTTTCAAGTTATTCATATTCATATTTACTTCTATCTATATGGATTCTTTTTGGGAGGTTATGCCTCGGAAAAAGCAAGTGAGCAAGGTTGGTTTATTCAAAAAAGGTTTGGATTGGATTTATTCTTTTATTGTTTTGAGATATCGGTTTTTGAAATAATTACTTATACAACAGTTTAAATTTCATGTTTTGCATTGTTTTCAAAAGGTGGGGTTAGTACATTGTTTTAAGTATTGTAAAAACTTTGTTTTTGTCCACTCACACTTTTCTATTTTGCGCTCCCCAGGCTGTAGTGCAGTGAACCGATCTTTCAAGCCAAGCCTTCCTCTCCTCGAGCTTCGACCGAAGTGTAGGACTTCTATGTCCATTTCTTTTAAGTTGAATTGTTGTTGTTTAAATTAGATCATTCTTAGATATGCTCTGTTATCGCCCATTAGGGTTGAATTATTTGGCCGGAGGCCTATTTTTGTAAACTGTTTGCTTGCTGGTGTTTGGGGATGTATTCTGTGGTTGTTTTGGCAGGTTTGAAAGTTGGGTAAAGTTCGTTTTTCAGGGGAGACTCTGCCGAAATTTCGGCAGAAGTCTCAGCCCTTTTTCCTTTAACTCGGGAGTAGGAAGTGAAATTCTTAGTAAGTGGGCCCGGCATCTGTCGGATGTCGGAAAACCACAGGGTTCGGCACGGATTCCGAGGGGAATTCGGGTCGGGTCCTGTCAGCAACCACCACCACCGGCCACCACGTGGGACGGGACCAGACCCAAACGAACGCCCACCACCTCCTCTTGCCATCCCGCCACATCCCAGTCACCACCGCCGCAGCTGGCGCTGGGAAAACCAGAAAACCAACCGATTTTTTTGGAAATTTCAGGGCGATCGTACGGCGGTTTTCGGCCACCAAAATTGTTGCACTGAGTATGTTTTCTTACCCTCTCAACGTGATCTAGTTGTCTGTGGGGTTGGTTACCGTCAATTTGTAGCCTAGAACGTCCAATCTAAACCTAAGTTTTTGGCAGGATTTCGAGTTGGATTTCCGCCAGTAAGCCGGCGGTTCTTGGCCGATTCAGACTAGTTCTGGACTCCTGGAATGGTGGTGATCATTTTGATATAGGGGATGTTGTTGAACTCGAAGTTTTGTCGTTGGCTAGAAGTACTCAAAACACCCACCACCCACGGCGGCGTGTGTGGCGGTGTGTGGTGGTGGTGTGGTGGCGATTCGCTATTCTATTGCGATCCTCGTGTCGTTGTGAACGCGTAAGTGTGCGTGTAATTCGATTCGGACATCGTTTGACTATCTAACCAATGTACGCCTATTATGCATTGTTTAGGTTCGATGGGTTCGGACCGTTGGATCGAATCTGAATTCACGTATGATGTTTCTCGTATTTCTAGGATCATATAGGATTTGACGGATCGTGATTCGGAGTCTCGGATGATCTGGATCATTGACTTAAAGTTTGAATTAAACCGTAACCGTCCGATCGTGCGATCGAGAGCAATCCGACCGTCTAATCAAGACCAAACTTTCAGGACACATTGTTTAGGCCATGTTGAACCTGTAGGAACTTTCGGATGTAAGTTTGGAGGTCATGGGACCTACGAGCCCAGTTTGACCTAGTCGGGTTAGTTTGACCAAGTTTGACAGGTTGACCGAGGGTATCCCAAGGTCGCCTTGTCACGTAGTTGACTTTGTTGGACTTCTAGGAATGTCCGGATCGATTTGGAGGTCGTGGGCTCCGCAGGCCCTAGTTGACCAAAAAGGGGTGTTTGACCGCTGGTTGACCGTGAGTCTTCTGGGGCGGTCCCACTGGTTAAAAGAGGTAGTTTGACCTTAGAATCTTTAGTACGACGTACGTGCACGTTAAGTCGGGTTTTGGTAGGATTTGAGTTTTAAAGTTCTTGTTCGGTTCACGGTACTAATCCAATCATCGTATCTATCGCTTTAGGTACTTTGACTCTGCTACGCAGCAGGCGGAACCCTTTTAGGGTTATGTAGCGTAGGACCAACGGTGAGTGGACTTTGTTTTCAAACAAGCATGACTACATTGAATTGCATGAACTGCATAAAAGGAGATTTAATAATTGTTTTAAATCTTGAATGTGATGAATGTTTAAGTCTTGTTTGACTTTGGTTGAAAAATACTAAAAGAACTAGTATTTGAGTTTAATGCTTGATTTGGGTTTCCGAATTTGTATGTGGGGCCCTGATGGCTATATTTTATTATTATTTATACCTTTGGGTATTGAATGGGACGTAGTGACGTCCGGTGGTTTTTGTGTACAATTCGAGTATAGTGAAATGATTATGGATATTTTGGAATTATATAAGTGGATTATTTTACATATGTGAGAATTATGAAAGCCTTGGGTTTTGGATATTATATTTAAAAAGATTGTTATATTATATTTTAATTATATAATTGAATATTTGGACGTTAGTATAGTCCGTTTGATTACGTATTTGGTTTTGGCATTTAAAACCTTACGATTAATAATACTTATACTTTGATTATATATATATATGGCTACTTTGAGGAAATATTTCCGAATAATGAGAAATGGTTATATGTATATACTTATATATCTCTACTTTGGATATATATATATATATATATATATATATATATATATATATATAACCAAAGTATAGGTAACCTTTCTTAAAGTATATATATATATATATATATATATAAGACTTGACGTTTTATGGACTTGAGATTTTAATATGATTTGATATGCTTGACTTGAGCATTGATTGAGATTTAAATATGGTTCTTCAATGAATATGACATTTCATTTGATTATGGTCTGTTATGCGGTCATTTGACGCTGGTGATTATTTTAAGTATTGAATATATGTTTGGGACGGTTGATGGACTTGTATATGTCCTGGTATCGATGTTTTGGGGTTGGGTACATTGGAATTGAATATGTGTATATTAAGTATCGTGTGGCGATTGATTTGAGTGCGGTTAGCACCTTGTTATGTACCTTTCCCTGTTCTTGATACGGTTACCTGGATTTGGTATGGTTACTTGTTTATGGTTCGATCTGGTGCATACCTTAACAGGGTGTAGCTGTAGACCCTTAACGGGGTAGTCTGCACGCGTAGGACATGTTTCGGAGGTATGGTTTGGAAGTTTCTACCATATAAACCTGTGAGCTTAGTCCCATTTGGACGGCTTAACCCTGGGCACAGGGTCTCGAGGAGGCTGTACCTGTGTCCAGTCAAATGATCCCCCGTTGGATTGTTTTTCCCTGGTACTTGTGTTTGGTGTTGAGGTCATATTATACCTATATGCGTGTGTTAGTACTTCCGTATTCATATTTCTTTTAGTGAGGATTTTTCCTCGCTTGTCGTTCTGGTGAGCACGTGGTTATGTGAGACTGGGGAAGTTTGGGAAGACGTACTTGATTTGTTATGGTTATTGGATTTTGAATCCTGAAACTGATTTCTTATATATATAGTTATATATATGATTTGAACTACAATTGATTTCTATATTGTTGTCAAGTTTGGTTTTCTTGGCATGAACGAGGTATTTGGTATTTTAATGTTGTTTTACCTTATGGGAACTTTATTCCATCTCTATGCTTATACGTTTAACAAGTTCTTCTGTTTATGTTTTTTATACATACCTACACGGGTTTGATTTGGGAGGTTATGCTTCGGGAAAAGTAAAACGTTGGTTTCTTTGGAAAAAGGGTTTTGAGCTGGAAATTTTTTTCACGTACTTTGAGATATCTTGGTTTTTGAATCAAGTGAGTATTTAAATGATTTCATATGCATGGTTTGCATGGTTTTGAAACGGTGGGGTTAGTACGTTGTTTTAAGTATGAAAGCTTTGTTTTTATCCACTCACACTCTTTCTATTTTGTACCCCCTAGACCATAGTCGTTCCTTCGACACTGTTCGACTAGATTGTAGGACTTGTTGTCCCTGATCTTTAACTTTGTATTCCGTTGTTTATTTCCGCTAACTCTTAGAATGCTTTGTATCGCCCGTTAGGGTTGATTTGATTGGCCGGAGGCCTGTTATGTATTTGCGTATGCATGCTGGCGATTGGGTTGTATATTATGTTGTTTTTCTGACAGGTTGAAATTTTGGGGTAGTCCTTGTTTCAGGAGAGACTCTGCCCGATTTTCGGCAGAACTCTTGGCCCCTCTCTCTTTAAATTTCGGGAAGAGGGAACTTGTTTAGTTTGTGGGCCCGACATGGGTTGATGTCGGGCAAACCAACAGGGTCTAGCTCGAGTTCCGGGGTGGAATTCGGGTCAGGTCCTGTCAACTTGGTATCAGAGCATTAGGTTCAATTTCCTTCGAACTTTGCTTCCATTGTGCACTGTTGTTGCGAATGGTTTCCGTGTTTTCTTGTTTTTCTTCTCCAAGATTCTTGCCTCCGAGACGTTGTAGGCGTAGAATTCTTTTTCCTGAGGATGGAAAGTCTGTTCCCCCTCCCCATCCACCTATCAATGAACATGGGGCGAGGATGAGCTGGAGCTACGCCAAGTGCTTGACCATTTCACTCGAACCATGGTTACGGCGTTACGTGGGAGACGTAACCCAGAAGCTACTATGGTTAAGATAATTAGATAATTTGGGAGCTCATGACTATTTGGGCAGCACTGACCCGGCTAAGGTTGGGAGCTGGCTCACTGATTTGGAAAGGGTGTTTGATGTCATGAGGTTCCCTGATAGTGACAAAGTTCGTTTGGTTGCTTTTGTTTTGAAGAAGAAATGGAGATTGATTCGTTAGCGAAATTTCGCTAAGTTGGGATGTTGCACTTGTGTGGCATCCCGGCGAGAAATTAATTGGTCGTGGGTATCTCAAGTTGGAGGACCCAGGCAGCCTTGGAGTTGGCTAAGGCTGGGGAAGAAAGTTGAAGAGTTTAAGTGGCTATTTGTTTGAAGGTTCCTTGTTTGCGGTGTTGTGGTGACCCTGAGGCAATTTGGTGGTAGTGGAATGATTAGGATCGGAGCCTAATGAGTTGAACCCTGAGGTAACTGGCAGGTGCTTCTACAGTTGACTTTCGGGGAATGTTTAGATGGTCTGGGTAAGCTTGACGAAACGTTTGTTGTCGGAACGAGTTTCCTTGCGACTGAGTGTGTTTGTTGTGGTACGCGCGTTTAGTTGAAAGGTGTAAGACGGTTGAGTGTCTCGATTTAGTCTTGAGAGTTGGGTAGTTGGTGGAAGTGCCATTAGTTAAATCGAAGTAACGTGGAATTGTTTGTACGGTAAGGTTGAAGGATGAATGCTTGTGGCTGGATATTCAAGGTGTGGTCGCTGCCACTGTTTATCCGACCATGAGAGCTTTAGCTCAAGCTGCTAATAGAGTGGCACAGAGGTTTTGTGCTGCTGTTTATCCCACGGCTTCCGATTGCAACAAATGAGAACTGCTCGTTGAAGAGCAAATACTTCCGCGAGAATAAAGGAGTGAGCCTTTTTGAACTAAACACAGCCTTCAATGACTGCACTGATGAGGACAATGTGGTCAAGCTTGGATTTCTTTATTTTGCTGTTTTTGTGTTGTTGGGTTGCGATAAACATGTCAACATTGACATGCGGTATTTGATGTTGGTGGAAAACCTTGAAGCATTTGACAAGTATCCTTGGGGTGCTGTGTCTTATGCTAAGACAAATTCGTCACTGTTGAGGGCACTTTCTGCAGATTACCATCGAGTTAAAGTGCCCAAAAAAGGAAAAAAGAACGCAAAGAGAACAATGGCTAGTGGTAGAGCACGAGAGTACCACATAAATGGGTTTGCCTACACATTTCAGGTGAGCTAATATCCATCAATGTTTACATGAAATTTTATTTGTTTATAGTGATTGATGGTTGATTGTTGAAAACAGATCTAGGCTTTTGAAGTGTTCCCCACATTGGCTACATTGCATTATGTTGTGCACGAAGACAGTGCCTTCCTCCCTCATATATTACATTGGAGGTGCAATACAGTTGGGCGATTTCACGAGCTCATATCTCTAGTATTTGAAAACAGTGAGGTTGGTAATTATTATGTTATGCATATTTGTAATTTAAAAGTTTGGTCAAAAGTTAATTTTGTGTTTAAATTGAAGGTTGAGGTGAAGTTGGTCCGTCCCACTGAAGTTGAGAAGCAACAATCATATTGGATTTGGGGTGACGATGAAGATGAGGAAGAAGGCTCTGCAACCATGTTTGAAGGAGTGCCAGTTGGAAGAGATGGCATGTATGAGTGTTTGAAGAATGAGAAGTCTGTCTTTGAAAAATAAGAAGGCTATGGAGGGTTTCACGAAGACCCTTGCGTCATTGGAGTATTATTTTAAACATGAGATGGAGGAGTTGAAAAAGGATATTGTGAGTTGAATGAACCTATTGAAGGCCATGAAGAACGGTGTAGTCCTCGGACGTATGAAGGAGGTCGAATGACATGTCGCCCTTACATGTCCCTAATACTCTGACTACAGATTGAACGAGGTGAAGCATCAACGCATGAGCATACAACCACCGCTGCAAATGAGGGTGTTGACAAAGGACCCGATGTTATATATGATCCTGGCGAGAATGATTGCACCGATTGTTGCTTGGACAATCATAGTGGTGAAGGTGATGGACTTGAAGGCTCGCAACCATGAATGTCCAAGGGGATGAAATGGAACCACAAATGAATGAGAAACCAAAGTGGACCAAGAAGCTGAGGTGCCTACTCGAAGATGCCGCGGGGTACGAAGTCGTTTCCAAAACAGTTCTACAGTTGTTAGAGGATTGGAAAAATATATCGGATCAGGGGTTGGGAGGCCTGATAAAGCCTGAAATGATGACCACTGCAACTGTGGCAGCTAATGAGGAAAGTGTGGACGGTAGTGGCACGTTTGAAAAATAGGATGCGGAAGGTAAAGAGTGCAGAAAGAAGCGGTTGGCAAGTGCATTGCGCAGTCCCTTTACTGATCCGGTGAGGAAAAAGAGGACGGTAATTGTTTCGGATGACAGCGCAACCCCCACTCGTTTTGATCCAACAAACCTGTGCCTATTGAGGATGTGAAGGCACTAATACAGTTTTGCACGGCTTGGAAAAGCAATATAACGTTAGGGTGTTTATGTTAGGAAAACCAATATATATTTTTTGGTCTATGCAAAAATATATAATAAGAAAATTTTGCTAGGTTCAAGCATGCATTTGATATGGATTTGCTGGTATTATTATTTACTGGAAATGTTCATAACTCGTAGGTAAAAATAGAAAGTTTTTTTTACTGAAATCCAAAGGACATTAAGTATGAATCTTGGAGGTTTTCAGTGGCTTTGAAGACTCTCATATGCATTATTCAATTATGATTTGTTTGGTGCCATATCCCAATAATAAATACATATTTTCTTCTCTTTCAATTGCTTAAATAATGATGAACAACATAAATTGACAAATTGTTATATTATTTATTACTAACCTTTGTTAACATTTGCATCTTTGGAATAGAATGTTATTGAAACACTTGGTCAGTTTGAAGCCTTAGATTTTTACAAGTGTATCTTCGGTTATTGTAGTGCGAAGGTGTAGCTTGAAGCATTTCCAGTTGGGACAACATTTTTCTACAAACTTATAGATGCTACCAAATGGATGAGCTCGAAGGTAACAGTTTAAACCTAGGTTTTTTTTTACACCCAAATTAAGTTATTTTCTGTTCTGAACCAAGTGTAATTTTGTGTTAAAATGACTTGTGTTTTTTACCTCAACGTGCAGCACATTGACATGGCGACATTTCTAATACGAAAAAGGCAATTTTGTCATCCTATGGTGTTTGGAACCAACTAGACGACGGCTGATTATCATATTCAAGTAAGAATGTGTATATGTTATTAATTTCATTGTATCTGTTGGATTCGTGGTGTTTTATTATGTTAGATGTATTGGTTCATAATTATGTAATGTGTGTTATAATTGTTTGCAGCAATTTTTAGACCCAGTGAAATCGTCTGCACAGAAAACAGGAAGGAAGACAAAAATGCTAATACCGGTTATTGTCAACCTTCCAGCTGACTACATCCAAAATGTACATCACTTTGTGGAAGGAACATGGCAACATGGGTATGCGCAAGTATGGAGCAAAGTACGGAAGGTGTATGTCCCATACAATCTTCGAGGGTGCCATTGGATTGCACTAGAAATTGACCTTCCCAACCATACAACGACTGTGTATGACTCGTATTCTGCTTTTACCCGACTTAGGGACCTTGGTAAATATCTCATGCCAATCAGCAATACACTTGCACGGGTCCTTTATGATATGCACTTTTATGAGAGGTCTGAGGTTGAGGAAGTGAAGAAACGAGTGACTGAGAACCCCAACTTTATGTCTTTCACAATGTGCAGCGTTGGAGATGTTCCACAACAAGCTGATGGGTAAGTTGTATTAATGAAATGGATTTTATTTTAGTTCAAATTAAGGCCACTTCTAATTTTCTTTTCTTTTTGGTGGGTAGTGCGTCATGCGGCATTATGACAGTCAAATTCATTGAGTGTCTCAGCGCCGGCATTTCATTGCATACAATTGACCCTTCGAAGTGTGCCTATTACCGATTGAAGCTTGCAATAGAGGGTTTAAGGGAGGAGGCTTATGTATGATATGCACTGTGATATTTTGGAGTCCTTTCTATTGAGGAGGCTTAAATACTGACTTCATTGCAGCTATTGGAATGGACTGTCATTTTTTGGAGCTTGGTAATTGTGATAATGTTAGTCATTAACTTTGAAGGATGAGCCTTATCTTTGTGGGATGATACTTAATTACTAACTTCATTGCACATGTTGTCATGGTCTATAATATTCCGAAGGTCGTTAATTGTGGTAGTGCAACCAAGCGTGCTGCTGTGTGTTTTGAGATTAATGATTCCAACGTTTCTGTTTTCAGAATATTGGGCAACTAACTTGTGTTCTCATCACTTTTACTTGTATGTTAGATTTGGACTATAAATTCAAACAACAATTTGGCAATCCATAAGTTGTAAGATTGTTTGAAGACACAATATCTGTCTAATTACCGTACGTTTGCAAGACTATAGCTATGACTTCTTCGTAAAGTTAACTGTAGCATTGTGCATACATGACGGTCCTTTAACAAATGATAAGTTTTATTTTCTAATTGTTGACAAAGGAGTATTCGAACTTAGATTTTCTTTAAAAATTAAGAATGATAAATACTTTTCGACCGGTATATACATAGTATGTACATGATTTGCACAAATACTTATACTACAGTAGGAAATATGTTGTTGACTCTTCTCCCAAATTCTCAACTCCTTTTTGTTGTTGCCTATACAGAAATTTAGGATCTCAAACTCCTTCAAGTGGACAATTGAAATGTAACGTAATCATATGACTAAAAATGATTGAATAAACAAAAGGACAAGGTACACGGCAGCGTGTTGAATGGCAATGGGAAACCATTTATGGGAAAACAACCATTTCTTGGTAACCGATGAAAGAAACATCCAACCCCTTCCATTACATCCAAAATCTAACCAACATTAACTTGTCAACTAAAAACAACCACCCCTTCCATTACATTTGGCAAACAACAAGACAAATACCATTACAAACATGAAAACAGAGACCCAAAACCATGGGTTTTTCTTCTTGCCTTTTCGACAGTTTCTTTCTTCTTCCAAGCGGTTGATTTTCCTAAGCAAACCTGGAATTATTTGCTTCGATCTGGCACACATCTCTAGGTCAGCCCATTCCTAAAATGTACATCCAGTCTTCTGCATAAATCGAAACACTATATTTAAACACAGTGCACCTTCAGATTTTTAATGACATAAATCCCACATATGAGCACCACGACAGAAATCCCCAATTTAAGATTCCTAAGGACAGAACTCTTACTTACCCTTGCACATACTTGAAACCTCATTCCATGATGTGAATCCGTCCATGAGGTATGTGTTTTAACAACGTTCCCACAGTAGCACAATCGTGACCACTCTGAACTAGCCTCTTCCATGTCCACTCTACATCTTGAACTGGACTGTTGACCGTGCAAGCGAGACCTGACTGACTGAGCAGCTCCGGTACAGAGGTTGCTCCGACTCATCTCTTCTTTCCTTTTGTCTGTATGAACTCCTCTTCAAGTTGTGGGACTATTACATTGCTAAATAGGGCCAGGTTATATTATAATGGGTTTACTTCTATGTGAACAATTCGGAGGGAAAACGGTATGACGCCACATAATGAACATAATAAACTATTTTGCCTTCCTAAATGGTGTGGTGTGTCAAAACGTGACATTTTCACCACATTATTGTATGCAATGTGGTCGAATATCACTATCGGGCCTATTCCACAATAACTCTTAATTCATATTGTTACAAAAACTTAATCACGGGGGCGGACATCAAACTGGCATGGTCGGGGCCAAATCCCCAATTCCTTGAGAGTTATATTTTTGTTAACTAATAATTTTAGCGGGCTGACATCAAAACTAGGAACCACCATCCGCCCGTAAGGGCCCACACAACTCCATTTATTATTTGTATGAACTAGATTTTTTTTTGGTTTCACAAATGAAACAATGTATAAACTCCGAAATGTAGTACAAAGCCATCCATTGTTTTTTTGTTTATGTAATTTTTGGTCATGTATTGGTTGTGTAGTGGTTCTGTATTCTACTTATGTTGATGTCATATTGGTTTATGTTGCTATAATATTGTGAGTGTATTGTCCTATCATTGTTAGTACATTGTACTTATATTGCCTAATGTCTTGGTTTGGCAATGTCAATTGGGTATGTATGAAATGAAAATGCGTGGAAGAGTAACTACAAATGGATGCAAAACTTTTCAGTCCTTCGAATGAAATCCTGAGGTAATTAGCGTCGGACGCCTACTACCCCTTCTTTTGAAATTACAAATTCTAACTAAGTAGGGGCCAAATGTGGGGCAAATACTAGGTGAAGTGTCCAATGTGTTTTAGTGGACGTAGTTCCTGAAGGAGGATTTGGAATGTTGACCCCAACAGATTCCTCATGTCTTGACAAGAACACCCTTGAATTGACGCAATGTGCCCAAGCCAGTCCTAAAGCAGGAGTCACCCGTCTGCCTGAGGTATGGAAACACTCCAAGTTTCCCAATCTCACTTCATTGATTCGATCATCTGGGCCAATGAAATCCACGACCTAGTTGGTCAGAACCAACGCCACCCTAAACTTGTTTGCTAAAGCCTTCAGTATTCCAGAAAGCTTGAAAAACATTTCAGACTGGCGTTTCAAATCTGCGGGTGTTTTGTCATACTGTGACCGAAACAATGCAGCAATGGATTCAATGACAATCAGCTTCAAAGGTAAGCGAGTGTGATCAATTGCAATAAATGCTTCTATGTGTTCGAACCACATGGATCCGTTGTTGTGCATCATGAACGCCATGAACATATATGTCTTCCAATGGGTCCACCCCTATCAAGTTAGGGTGTGCTGCCTGAAAAAGTTTCGCTAGTTGTTGTAATCGACGAAACGAAAAGCTGAATTCTGTGTATATGTATAGGGATGAGCTCCCTAGTCCGCCATGTGCGGGTGGGAGCTGAGCTCGTACTGTTAGTTGGAGACAAAGTTGAGTCTTCCCGGAACTGCTCTCCCCTACCAACTCTGTTATGGAGTTGCAAGGTATCCCACCTCCTAAACATCCATCTAGAATTGGGCAGCCGATGCTTAATTTTAGGGTAGACCGAGGAAGCAGTAGGATGTTTTGCGATGTCATTGTTTTTAATTTTGGGGGAGGGGACGTGATGGTGCAATACATTCTTAAGGCATCACTTGTATATATACAGTTCACTATGTGTTAGGAGTCCTATGTAGCTCAATGTTGTTGGGTAGACGAAATTTTGGACTGACAAAGCCACTAATTTCCTTAAATATTCCACGAACTACAGTTTCTAAACTTACATAAGACAAAATAGGAGGTCACCTCATACTGACATAATACAAAAATAAGTACCTTATAGTTCCAATTAAGAAACTGTTTCCACTACAATTGACAGGGTGTAAACTAATATTACAAGTACAATATTTAGTCTCTAGACACATTCCAAGTTGCATACCCTTCAACAACGTCGATCGCGACCCATTAAATTCATGACGCCGCCCACAGTGATGTCATCCCACTTTCCATATGGAGCCACAATTTTTGCAAACTTGCAAAATAGATTGAAGCCAACTTCCACTTTTTCTTGCTTCAGCTGGGCCATTTCATCAGATTCCTTGAATACCATAACTGCAGAGGTAGGGGCAATCTCAATTTTTGCTTTCACACCCTTTATATGTAGGAGATGCATCCGGGCATGATAATGAGACCGAATAGTGCGTTTTTTATGACACCCCACCTAGTTTGGCCGTCCACAATTTTGGAAACTAGGTCTGCATGGAGATTCTTCCAAAATATGGTATTGGCTCTACATTGCTGCAGCCCATGGACCAAGTCTGCAATGAGTTCATATGGTGAGTTGGCTGCATTTTCACTGTCCCCTGCTTCAGTAATTGAAAGCGTGGGGTTTGGTTCCATGATTGGTGAGTATTTACTGTGGGTTGGTGTTGGAATAACTTCGGCAACAGTGGGAGTTATTGTGATGTGAGTGAAATTTATGGGGAAGGTAATGAGTGGAAGAAGGAGTTAATGTGAGGCAAAATTGTGGTTGATGCAGCTGGAGTTACAGTTAAAGGATATAAAAGAAGCCCTATAAAAGTGGAATTAGCGGGAGTCCTTGGCGGGAGTTATTGAGGGAAAATTGGCTGGAGTCAATGGGTGGGACATAATATATGCTCTTTGTCAGGGTATATGACTACACGTTTTTTTATTATTCGCAATGAATTGTAATCTCGCATTTGCACCTTTCTGACGTATCCCTTCCTTTTTCAATTAAAGAAATCTCCAAAATGTTCCAATCTCTGACTACGCCATATGACTATTGTGGTATATCCCTTTGTTTACGTTTTGGAATTTACTTATTCTTCTATATATTTTTCATTTTGTAGTTGTCTAGTTGGTGTAATTTGGGAATTAGGGATTTTGGTAGATATCTATTGCAACGGGTTTATATCCTTGAATATAAATTCTTTTCGGCCCAATTCTTTTCCTCATTTATAGCACAATTTGTCATACACACCACATTTTTGATATTTCAATATTTGCACATTTATTAAATGGTGTGACTGACGGAGAGGAGTGATATCGATTGCAATCGCATCAAAGTAATGGCACAACTACATACACATATCCTTACTATCGCATAGACCTCTAACTTACTCCATCACTTAAAGAAAAAACAGAGTACTTCCTATATATAAGACACATGTGTGTAGTAAAGCACATCACGTCCTTGGTTAGCAGTTTTGAGTAGTCACAACTGCACTCTTCAAGCTAACGTTTGATGTTTTGCAAACTGCAGGTGTGAATTTTCCTGGAGCATACTTGAAGATGTCGGACGTAGCCCTTGAAAACAACAATGCATGTTACCCAAGAGACTAGCCATGGCATGTGGCGTTCCCATCTCCACATGGGAGTCCAAATGAGGATCCCACTTCATCTGGAAGTGAGGCTGACAACAATGATCCGCTGCACAAAATATCTAAAGTGAGGCAATACCTACAATATTTGTGTAAAGCAATGAATTGGTGGGAGACTAAATGTGATATTCATGGCCAAGTGATGGGAAACTTGGCGAACAAGTTGAACAAAGTTTATGCTGGGGAAGTTAAGCAAACTTTGAAAGCAACCAGTCGGAGCGCAAAGTTATAGTCCTTAAAGTTAAAATTGGAAGAAACAAAGAAAGCTGCTGTCCAAAAATTCATACAGTCTGAAGAGTTTAACCATGATTTGGTTGAAAGTTTCAACAGTGGGTTCGAGATGTTCCGAGATTATGCTTCTGTCATCTCACCAGACTACAATTGGAGCAAAATAGATGTTGGTGGTGTCTGGGAGGTGCTCAATAGGTGTGGACCGGGAATGGTTGATCATAGACTGGTGCGTGTGGCCAGGACCAAAAGCAAGGACATAGATCTTTTGATGGATCTCTAAATTTAAGGAATTTGGTAAGGTTGGTGCAGCTGGTCAGGGTAAGGCATAGATGTTTTGATGGACCTATAAATATATGGATTTTACAAAGGTTGGTGAGGGTCAATGCAGGTTCGATTATTTTCGTGGGGGGTTTTGCAATGTCTATTAATATCCTGGCTTGGTTATGGCTTCCTGGTATTGTAAGTTGATGTAAGTGCAAAGTTTTTTTAAAATGAATAAATACAACGTACTCAGAAGTTTATGCATGCATATTGTAATTTTATTGTGGTGATAGTGCCATAGTAATGCATATTTTGACCTTTTGTTGCTGGTTTATTGTATACCGTCACATGTCATTTACAAAAGGATTTCTGACACCCACACCTATGACAAACATCATTATATTTCACAATGGTCTCCGTTTCGGTATAAATAAACTAATAAATATCATTACAATATGGGATGGTACAAAGTCTTTGAACCATATTGCATTAAGAACGATGGGCGATTGTTATACATCCATGAACAAAAACTTTGCATCTATTTATATATACACATGTACGAAATATGTGAAGTAAACAAAGTGAAAACCAAAAAACAAATTCAGTACATCCCTTTTGGTATCGGTTACATGTACCCCCGAATTGCGTTACAAAATTGAACAAGTTAACCAAATTCCTAATACAAAATGACTACACTTGATCTGCCAAGTGTACAAAATGCCTAAAATTCATGTGCCCTATAATGCAATACATCGCATTAGGTCTCACCATTTACAACATGGCCAAAAAAGGAGTGAAGTGAATAGCTGTATGAACCTCCAAGGAGCATGACAATAAAAAGGACACATGTGCCACCTCAGCGTTCATATAAAGGGAAAATTGAAAATCCAAAGCCACTTCTAATAATTGTAATAAGTAATTGAATTCAGCAATCATAATGAACATGAAAACAGTTTAGAGGAACAATGTATAACAAATGACGCAATACATACCAAAATATGAAAATTTGTTAGACTTCACAATCCACCCAACACCAAACCGAATACAAATACAATTCCAAATAACAGTCCCTAACTAACCAACACAATTCATAATGTATGTGGAACATTAGGTAGTGGAACATTATTTTGACAGGTGCTTTTATTGTGGCATGTGCCATTGTACCTTGAGCACTTTCTCCTAATGATATCTTCTCCTTGCGAGGGAATCCTTAGCTGCTTTCGTCGGCCTGGCATGACCTTTGCATTGGGAGAAAGCATAACTCTACTTTGGACATCTTCAGGAATAACCCACATCTCCTTAGGTTGTACCAGGTAGATGGTATCCGAATATGCATCCAACCATGTATTTCGAGTGTAATACCAAGAAGCCATGGAGTATACATTTAGGTTCAAGAAACGGCAAACTGCAACTACATGCTTGCAAGGTAGCTGCTCAAGCTGAAACTTCCTACAACTGCAAGTGTTATTTGTCAAATGTACGTGGTCGTCCATTTCACCGTCCACAACATTATACTCTACATGATTTAGTTTCACAACATTCATCCTTGAAGCACATTCCAACCTGTGTCTCAGCTTCTTCCCGCCAAAGTCAGGGCAAAATGTTGATGTGCAATTCAAAGCAAAATCATGACGTTTGCTTAACCATTTCACAGGCAGATTTATGATTTCATCAATCAAATTCACCACCGGTATCGACGGAATGAGTTCATTGACTCTGCAATGTTTGTTGTCATTACATTGTATCGACGTCCATTCATGTGAGCTCTAGACCACTTGTGTAATCCTGCACTTTCAAGATATTGAGCAACCTCATCATTTCCCTTGATCTTGCAAAAATGACGACCAAATTCAGCGATACCATAAGATTTCGTGGCTTGTTCAAAGTATAGCAAAAGTTTATCACGTTTTTTCAACTTGAAAGTGTATTTCATGTTCCCCTTCATATGGTTAAAGCATATGCCATGTTGCGCTGTTGGAAAAACTTTGTGCCACACATTCTCTATGCTCATATTCCTATCAGAAATAATCACAAGATTTGGACACTCACCAATGGCTTCATGAAGCTTACAGAAAAACCATTTCCATGATGCATCCTTCTCTAAATCCCCAATTCCAAAAGCAAGAGGATATATATTTCTATTACCGTCAAATGCATTGGCAATAAAAAGGACACCCTTGTACTTGTTTTTTAAATGTGTGGCATCGATAGCAATGACTGGCCGCATTGAAGATTGAAACCCTCTAATACATGCCTCAACAGCCATAAAAAAAAATACATAAACTGATTGTGCTCATCGGTGTGGATGTGTGTCCTTGTGCCGGAATTCACACGCTCTAATTCGTGACAATAAACAGGAAGGATAGAATATGCCTCCTCTTCTGAACCTCTACTACACATTAGAGCTAACTCCCTCGATCTCCAAGCTTTGCAATAATTAATGGTGACACCAAAGTTCTGTTTGACATCTTTGATTATATCACTTGTTGTGTATATCATGCGACAATCTTTAAACTTCCGCTTCACTGCATTACCAACAACTTTAGCAGTTGCTTGACGATGCTTGTCATGTATAAACCTCATATCACAATGATGGACTGGATTATATTTCACAATCATGAAGTTCGTATCTCCATAACTAGATGCACAAAGCCGCCATGGACATGGAGCTTAAGAACAAACCACAACCAGTCGGCCCTTGCAAGACTTCTTCACCTTAAATTCAAAGTGACCTCTCAATGCCGCTAATTGTAACTTGTTCGACAGGGCTTCCTTACTACAGAAAATTTGCCCAACTTCCAATTTTGGATCCCAATTAGTCAGTGAATACGCGCTTTCTATATCTTCTTCTTCCTCATTTACACTTCCCAAATTGTGCATGTTTTGTTCACCCATTTGGCTGCAATTATGTTGACTCCAAACTTCGAGCGTTGTCCCCAAACCCATCACATCCACTTGTGAAATTGTCTCCAAATGGGCCACAAAAGGAGGGGCTGAGTGCATTTGCAAGCCATTCATTTCTATACCATGATCGCCACTATGCATCCCTTCCACCCCTCGAAAATCAATCATGTCTACATATTCTGCTCCAATATCACCATGTACATCAGCATTGCTTTCAACTATGGCATTTGAAGAACGGGACATCCGACTCATATCCGTCATGATATGCAAATGATCACCTACGTCATTTGTCAGTCCTCCGTGTTCTACCAGTAAAGGAGCCACTTTTGAAGGAATTACGTCACAAATGTACTTAATAAAAAATTGAACATCGTCGTTGTCCTCAATCTTGATGTGCTTAGAGTCATTCGATGATATTGAAACGAAGAACTTTAAACAAGGCATACGGGAATATTTTTTCCACCTCAAATAGGAATGAAAATCTAATAAAAGAAACTAGAATATGAACTTGGTATTCCTAATACTATTGCACAAATATTTTGTCTTCATCAAAATCAAATGCAACGAATTACAGCAACTAAAACTATCCATTTTCAAAGTAACAAGAGAAACAATCTTCAAACATCCTCATAAATATATACCTTCTAAGACTACACTCTCATTCAATCACATAAACATATCAATATCTCGTTCAAACCAGTGAAAACAAGCGCCCAATATATCTCATTCAACTCACATACTTGGCATGTTAAATTGCCACACTCTTAATTTCAAAAGTTCAACACATTAACTCTAACGTACCAAAGTATCATGACAACATTTCCCTATGATGTAAATATGTGTGTAAGCATGCATAAATAAAGAACCTGAGGCAGGACATATTGAGATAAAAACATACAACACAATACAAGTGATGAAATACCTTCAGCAGTCAGAAAAGGTCTTACAAATTCTTATAAATTGTAAATGCATAATACTCACAAAATTTCATATATTAACTGAAGAAAGGACTTACAAACAAGCCAAACCCACCACAGCCAAATACTGTAAGTGCTGCCTCTACAAACTTCTCTCTGAAATTTGTAATGAACCAAAATCCTTTTCAATCTGCTGAAAGACGCCTAGTTTGGGCATGTCCCCAACTCCAGGTTACATGGATTACCAAAAAAAGTCATGCTTCCACACCTACAAGGATAAAGTCAAAGGATCACATCTCATAATCCCAAAATTATAGATGGAAAACAATGTCAATTTGCCTTGTTCTTCAATATCAACTATCAAGAACACGTCCATTTCGAACTCTTATTAATGAAATGTAAGTCTTGTAACTGTCATGCCCAAACCACATTCAGGTTGGAGATATTGCTACATAACTTTTATTTGAAAAATGTAACAGTTTCCTCTTTAATGATTACTACACACTTCTAGTGTCCTATCCTTCTAAGGTCCATATAAGGACATTTTTGTTAATTTGGAAACCAGTACAGAAATAATTATAGTTGAATCTCAATGCTAAAGCTCATACAAGTCATTTTGAACTTTTACAACCCCTAATTTAACTAGAACCCAAATACAAGAACAAGATCCAAAATTTATCTGTTTATGACCTTATCCTACCCAAAGTTACAAAAATTTTAAACAAAATAATGCCCAGGCACGTACAGACCTACCAGCGGAGATATGGCTTTGGGGAACTTAGAGATGGTCGTGGCGCCCGTTGGAGTTGGTATGTGGGGTGCTACTTCGGAAATGGAAGTGAGCCAGCACCTTGCGATCCGGCAAACTCCTCACAAGCAACTCCTCCAACAAATCTTCTCCGAGAAGTCTTGTAATTGTCATGCCCAAACCAAATAAATGTTTCTCGGACGAGTTGCTAACGTGAATGAGAGAGAGTGCTGTCAAATTCTAGGGGAGAGAAACATAGACTTGGGCTCAGACAGAGAGAGAGAGTGAGCGAACGAGAGGGAGAGGGAGAGGGAGAGGGGAGCGCAGAGTGAAAAGGGGGGAGGTTTTATAAGTGACATTTTTTATTCAGTCCAATATGGAGTTTTTATTGGGGACATTTTTGATTGAGTTTCAAAAGGGGGACATTCTTGAACAAATTAGCCCAGCGAGGGGCAAAGCCGCATATTGCCCTTGTTAGAATCCCTATCGGCTATTTCAAATAAGACGACCTAGATTTTTTATGAGCATTTTTAACCCAAAAAAAAAAATCCTACGACTCAAATATAATAAAATAAAATATTCTCATGCCATATCTATCCCAAAATTTCACCCTAAACTCTATACATACCCATTGAATTGTGAAATAATCCACCAAAAATCAATTTCTTCCTATTTCACTACCAATGGCTTCATCTTCTAATCTCAAAGTTGTCTACAAGTCAATGCATTTTTTAAACAAGTACGAAAGTTAGAGCTCCAAATTTTTTTGATACAAATGAACTCACGATGAGTTTTTATAAAAAAAAATAGCCAAAATTTACTCCCTACTTTCATAAATGTTAGTTTTTATCAAAACTTTCAAATGTAGCAAAAAACGCACGTAAATAGATTTAAATACCCTTAAAGTTTAAACCAATTTACATCGAAGAGTTAAAATTGATTCAAACCATCTGCATTGTGGTTTAAAGAGAGAGGAATGGTTTGTCAACTATAATAAACCAGGTAGATAATTATATTACTGGGAGGAAAAAAAATGTAGGACAAAATAAGCATACAGAGTTTATATAAAAGAAATTTTTAATTTTTAATTTTTTTGGTCCAAACCAAATCTGTCTTTCATTAAAGGGAAGACACCAAGGGCGGCAGCAAGCCAAACCCAGATATAAACATTGAACTTCCTCATAAGAACAAGAGACCAAGACTACAAATTATTTTTCGTTTCTTCTTCTTCTTTTTAAATATTTTTTTTTATCTTCAAGTAATATAATTCTCTTTCTTTCTTATTGCTAGTAAATTGAATTTCAAATGATTGAGAATGGTTATTCTCTTTCTCGTTTAATGTTGTGTTGATAAATTCTATTCTAATCATAAATTTAGGCACCATTCCTTCTTTTCTTTGTTTTTAATTTTGAGGGTATTTGAGTCTATTTAAGTGAGTTTTCAGCTATTTTTGAATTTTTTTTTAAATAAAAATTGATGTTTATGAAAGTAAAATGTAGATTTTGGCTATTTTTGATAAAAACTCAACATGATTCTACTTTAATATAATCTAAATTACGGAGGAGAATTTAAACTCGAGTGCATAGTGGAGGCACATATACTCTAATCAACTTGGCTGATGCACAATCCCAATTTTTAGAAGCAACATGTTGGTGGAAAAAACTAATTAGGACTTTTTATGAAACTGTTTTTTATTTAAAGACCTTTTTCATTAAGAGGGGTCTTAAGAAAGCATCTCTAACACCTCTTCAACCACTTTGGAATGCTCAATTAGGTGAGCCACATCGAAAAATTCCTCCAATGTATCTTCAACCTCATCAAATCTGCAACCTCATTCTCTCTCTTCAAACGGTAAGTTGACTTTGGCTCTTCAAAACTTTTAATTTGTTTTGGGAGAATCAAAATCATATCGAAAGGCTAAAAACATTTATTTGCTTGATGAGTTTGATGTACATTTCATAAATATTATTTATTTTCTAGAATATTATCTTTTTTAAAAAGAATTTTATTAATTATTATTATTTAAAGTCAAATATTGTATTAATTGAATTGAAGAGGCGATAAAGCGAAAATATTAAGAAGTAGCGAATAAGCGCTTCTTCAAATTCGCGTAGGTCAACAAACTTGATTTGAAGAGTTTTTTCTTCTGTTGGAGATGCTTCTAATATCATACATACTACAAGGAAGTTAGAACTCCAAACCATGATATTTCCTTAACATTTGCTCCAAACCAGTAGTTGTGTCATTTGCCTTTATGAAACTGTTTTTAGGTCTCGAAATTTGTGTTTTGGACGTCCCAGATTATAGATGATCTTAGAATATTAAAAAAATTGAAAATGATTAGGTGGGAAAAAAAGAAAATAAAAGAATACAAACAGGCGACGGCCGTCTCTTTTCTTCCTTCGCTTTTCAAAAAAGCAACGAGACCAGGCCCATCCTATTGCATTTTTTCTCTCTCTCTCTCTCTCTCTCTCTCTCTCTCTCTGTGTTTTTCTAGATTACCAATTTTGATAGCTAAAATAGGAGCGAAACCTGCATCTGATCCAAGAATCTCAAACCCTCTTTCCCATTATTTATTACAGCTTCATCATCTGTAAGTCCAAGTTTCCCTTTTTGTCTTCATTGTTCACCTTTTCTACATTGCTCTTTAACACTACCAAAAAAGCACAACAATTCAACGGCTAGGGTTTCAGCTTGATTGCTCTAAATCTTTCTTCAGGCTTATTGCTGTATTGGGTAATCAGGAATATTTGTTTTCTGTATTTGCTCTTGCCTTTTATCTTGTTTTGAATGCTTATGGTTATAAATAGATATTTCTTATATATGTTTGCTTTTCGGTTTTGGGTTTTGGTCAGCTAAGGGTTTTATTATAATTGAAAATTTTGGCCCTTCATGTATTATTTGTTTTGTGGTCAGCCATTTGGTTACTCAGGAGAGAAGACTAACGAGGAAAAGAGAATTGAAATTACAATCTTATGTGGTATTTGTAAGAAAGAGTGAAAATTTATAAATTAAGATTAACTTGTACTGGCTCAATTGTACCATTCTAAGTGATGAAATTTGTATAATAATACAATGTTTTTTTTTCTTCTACATTTTCTGAGCAACTGAATGCAATTTGTTTAAACTGTTTACTTAAATTAAGTGGTGGGCTCTGACCCACATTTGGTTTCAGTTAGAGATTTCTTTTTTACAATGTCAGTGTGTGAATTTTAAAGTATAGTTTTTGGTATTTGACACAGTAATTGGTTTGGAGAAATGACGAGGGTGGGTCGAGATTTTGGGGATACAATGCAAAAGGATGCCGTTCCGGCTGTGTCTGCTGATGTAATTTTTTCCTCAAGTCGATTTCCTAATTACAAAATTGGAGCTAACAATCAGATTGTGGAGGCAAAGGATGAGCAAAAGGTACTATCAATGAAGGAAGTTGTTGCACGTGAGACAGCACAATTGTTGGAACAGCAAAAACGCCTTTCAGTCCGTGACCTTGCCAGTAAATTCGAGAAAGGGTTGGCTGCTGCTGCTAAGTTGTCTGAAGAGGTTAAATGGTTTCAAAGTTTTTTGCATTTTGCTAGAAAGTTAGTTTGCTTTCTAAGTGAAGTTTAGTATGTGGTTTGCTTCAATCACCTTTTAGTTTTTTCTCTGACATTTTGGAGGCTGAAATTGAGGGAAATCTTGGAAATTTTTGGTGCTTGCTATGTTTTCAGTAAATATACTGGGAATAGAATAATTTTTCATATTTTGAGAAGTTGTAAGAAGGTTCTTTTCTCTTTTCTGTCTTGTTTCGTGTGAAAGTTTAGTATATTTGTTTCACTGTAGTTGTGAATCTCTTTTTAATTTGTTTTCAGTTTAAAAAACTTGGCAAATTTGTGGTTTAATAGTGGTAGGCTAAGATTGTAGAAAATGTTTCTCTTGTTCCTTTTTGGGAATTGAAGATGAACATCTAAATATAGTCGATGATTACCAAATTCTGAAGTATTCACTTATTGAATACAGGCTAGACTTAGGGAGGCAGCTTCTTTGGAGAAACATGTCCTTTTGAAGAAGCTTCGGGATGCATTGGAATCATTAAAAGGACGTGTGGCTGGTAGAAACAAGGATGATGTAGAGGATGCCATTTCAATGGTTAGTTGTTCATTTGCGTCTCTTTTTAATTTTCTTATTATTGTTCCTTTCAGTAAACTTATTCTACTTTTCAGTGTTAACTGGTTGATAGTTTATTTTATACAGTATGTAAAATTATGAGGGGTACCAATTGAAGCATTTGCCTATTTGGTTGGACTTCTTTATTGCAAAAGTACAGGATAGCTTCTTTCTTTGTCTTGTTTCATGGGTGGATTTCTTCGCCCCTATTGGACAATGTTATTGTATTTTTGCAGTGAGACAGCGTGACTTTATCTGACTAGGTCTGTATTCTTGTATCAAATAAAATAAAAGATTTAATATTTGGTTGGACTTAATCAGTTCATTTTATGTGATACTCAACCATGAAATATGAACATATATCTTTGAAAATTTTGTCTTCTTTCACGTGAATTACAATTTACAAAAGAGATGATCTATATCTACATTTCTTGCAATTCAGAGAGTTTACGATCTGCACCCGCATAGCTAGAGATTGTATATTTTGGATTTAACCCAGTCATTACGGGTTTAAAAGGAAGCTGACTATTGGAAATACTAACCTTACCTGTATGACACTTCCATTCAATTGAACCAGCAGATGTGTTCACTTGACCCTGTTTTCCAATCACCTCGATTGCCTTGGCTTATCCAGCCAAGGCATCTTGACTCACAGTCCACCACTTTAGGCTACCTGCTCCATCTTTTCTTCAAATTGGTGCATACCAAACTGGTACAGGCATGGATGTTATTGATATCCATGGTTTGTTAACAAAGCTCAAGAGTAAAGGACTGCCCTTGTATGCATTTGAGTCATTGGATGGTGATTAATGCTTCTTAAAGGTTGGAATTTAGGGATTTGGTGAAGAGCACCATTTTAGATGCTGCAATGAATTGGAATAAGGTGTAGTTGCTCCACAAAATTCTGTGCAATGAGGCTGCTCATGCTTAGATAGGCGTTTAGGGTAATGTTAATTGACTAAATGTGAAGGCCTGTCCACCCTTTAATTCAACAAGTTTACTCACAGAAGAAATCTATGAAGTTTCAAGTTAACAATGTACATAAATTTCATGAAATGTAACAAAATATATAATATGTTACATAGAATTCACAAAGAAAACTAAAAGAGTATAAGAGAAATGTCTGGTAAGAAATTAATTTGAACGTGTAGAATTAAACCACCAATTGGTGAGGGGGAGAGAAAGATAGAAAGAGACAAAAAAAAAAGAATGAGAGAAGATTTATGGGAGTTTACAGTCCTGAAAGATGCATTTAATGCCTTTATTTGTGTAAACCACTGATATAATAAACTAACAAGCCTTGGAAAAATGGATATTGTCAACATTTTATACTACAGAAAATGCTTAATTCCCCTCCCACCTTTTAGTTTTGCCTCTGTCCACGGATGCTGTAAAAAATGCTTACCATTCCAATCCCTGCCATTTAATTAATTTGCCAAGATTAAATGATTGCATTTGGAACCATATTATTCTATTTTGTTATAGGTTACTAATGAATTGTTTGATTTGTTACCTTTAGTCTTGTAATCTTATGATATTTTAACTTTTCCTCCTATGTTTTCTGATATTAGACTCTCATTTTCCATTTCCATGTATGTTTAGTCGTCTCTATAATGTTTCACTTGACCCCTTTGTCTTGATTGTTCCGTCCTATAATTGTTATTGGCTCTGCTATCTTCAAAAGGAACAAATAATGACCAAGAAATTTATGATCGTTTCTTGCAGGTGGAGGCTTTAGCAGTTCAGTTGACTCAAAGAGAAGGGGAGTTAATGCAAGAAAAAGCAGAGGTGAAGAAGCTAGCAAATTTTCTTAAGCAGGTAATTTGATATAATTTAAATGTTAAGGGCCCGTTCATTAATGTTTCTTCAGTTGTTTTCCTTTTTTTGCAAAACATGTTCCGCAAGTAAAAGGAGAAAACATAGGAAAGCATGATCTATGACCGCACTGGTTCCTCTTACACATAAAAACACCAATCCACATTAATAACGTTGGGTGATGAAGATTATCAACAGTCAATTTTGCTACATGCCTCACAAAAATTTGTCTTGATACATTTCTTATTTTTTTGTTTAATCACTCAAGTATTTTCCAATTTGAGTCTCTTAATCCATTTTTAGGCTTCAGAAGATGCTAAAAAACTTGTCGATGAGGAAAGAGCTTTTGCTCGTGCTGAAATTGAAAATGCCAGAGCAGCAGTACAGAGAGTGGAAGAAGCCCTTCAGGAACAAGAACAAATGTCGCGAGCTTCTGGGAAGCAGGTGTGTGCTATATGCGTATTTATAGACCGCAAAATTTCTAGAGCAAGAGTGTTTCAACTGTCACAGCCTTTTTTAAGTTCTATATACGGAATGCATCCATATTGACCCTTGGTCTTTGAACTTGTGTTGCTTGTTGCATTGTTTATAAAGCATGTTATGTTAAGGATCAAGGAAAACATAGAAATTTTGAATGAAACATTTATAGATGTTATAGTTATTAATAATGCAGAGATTTGCCGTGTAAATTTTATAAAATAGTGTATCTCTGCCAAATATATGGCATTTATAGTGCAAACAATTTGTACTTTAACGTTTGTCCAAAAAAAATATATTGTACTTTAATGATTTATATTTTCATAACTTAAGTACACAGTCATGATCTCTTGGACCCCTAGGGTCCAAGGAATCCGTGATCACCCATCGTTGGATTTAAATCCAACGGCCCACCTACTTTTGCACTCCTTTTAAGAAACTCTATTGGGCCGTTGGATTTAAATCCAACGGTGGGTGACCACGGATTCCTTGGACCCTAGGGGTCCAAGAGATCATGACTGCTTAAGTACATATTTATATTAGATAAATCAATTTATGTCTTCTCTTGTATGGAACAATTTATCTAAGTTTTATAGCAATTTCATATCGATTATATATTGAATTGACAATTGAATTTTATTAGATAACAGAGATTTATTTGTTGGGAATACTTTAGTAATATTGGTTATATTTGTCAATGTGTAGGATACTAATGACATGATTCATGGGCTTTATAATTCTTTGTAAGTTTGTAAAAAACCTTAGCCCATAAACTTTATCAAAATGCTCAGCCAATGTCTTTTGCCCAGTTTCTTTAGCATGTGGGTTACTAAGATACGAAGACACTTCCACATGGGGGTTACTGAGATCTTTTTTTTTTTTTTTTTCTTGTTCTTTTGTGTGGGTTAATAATGTCTCTTTTGTTCCAAGATATTTACAAAATGGGCCAATCCGATTTCACTGAAATTGACCTGATACAGCGAATTTCTGCTGAAACAACTGAAATTTCTGGGGAGCATAGGCAGTGTAATTTTACCAGAATTTTCAGTGGTTTCAGTGATGTTTAAAACCTTTGTTAGGATGCGGAATTTTAATACATTTAATGCTTCATTAATGGTTATCACTCTTCTTGACATTAGAATGACAATTTTGGACAGTAGTAGTATTTTCGTTTCGTGTTCTCTTTGGTTATTTTATATTTGAGACACATGATTAGTATTTACTGCGTTATTAATTTGGCATGTCTGTCCACAAGTCTATAATTTATCTTTTTGACCAGTACAATTTCTGTGAGATATTTAGGACTTGGAAGAATTAATGAAAGAGGTCCAAGAGGCTAGACGAATCAAAATGCTGCATCAGCCAAGCAAGGTGACTTTTTTGATCATTCGTATTTATTTTGTTTATAACTGTAGACTTAGAAGTATAGGATAACTTTCATGGTGTTGTGTGTTTCATGGAAGCATTCATTTCCTTTCTGTTTCATTTAAGTAATAGAGAAATCTTATCAGGATATCCTATGAATGTCCTGTATTAAGTTTATACAATTTGGTTAAGGATCTCAAGTTTGTTTGAAAAGTGTGGGTTTTTAATTTAATTACAAGTTAGATTCTTCCAATTCACGAGGTGAATTATCAAATGCATCCTTGAAATATTGAGTGAATTTTGTGGGTGTATGTGCGTCTCTGCTTTGTAAACTTCTATTCTTTTAAAGGTATTATGCTTCTTGTAAAAAAAAAAATCCAGTAAGTGACTTTTCATTTGCATCCTCCAACGATTGAGTTTAAGTTTGTGTCTTTGTGCAGATATTTTCTTTGCAGTGAAGCGGAATGCATATCTAATATTGAATTAATAAACTGCTAAAATTTACGTATTTTCTTGATATTACTTTTCTTTTGTACAACGAAAGCCACTTCTTTATGTAGGATATGGGTGAATTGAGTATTTAGGTAGTTTAGCGGAAGTGAAAACAATGGAAAACAGAAAATAGAACAAAAGGGATAGGTCTGGAATCACTCCAGGGGTTTGGCTTCACACCAAGTAGTCTCCAATCTCTGGAAAATAAACTTTTCTTTATATCTCAACAACTCAACTCCCATAACGAATTACATAGAATGGGTATTTATAATAATCTATCCCTAGAGTGAAAAGGAAAATTAAACTTATTCTAGGAAAGAAATCCTAATCCAAATAAAATAGGAAACTTAGAAATCCTACTAAAATCTGGAAAAACTAACAATCCTAATGAAATCTGGAAAACTTAGAGACTCTAGGAACTAACAAATAAATTAGGAAACTAATTAATAATTCCCTCTTCCATCTCTTTCGTTTGTAAACCCTAATGGGTTTGACAAATTTGATGTAGGATATGGGTGAATGGAGTATTTAGGTAGTTTAGCGGAAGCGAAAAGAATGGAAAACAGAAAATAGAACAAAATGGATAGGTCTGGAATCACTCCAGGGGTTTGGCTTCACACCAAGTAGCCTCCAATCTCTGGAAAATAAACTTTTCTTTATATCTCAACAACTCAACTCCATAATGAATTACATGAGAGGGTTATTTATAGCAAACTAAAACCTAGAGACAATAGGATAAAAAAATCCCTTGCTAAAACAGAAATGCTAACCTAAATAAAATAGGAAACTTATAAATCCTACTAAAATCTGGAAAACTTAAAATCTTACTAAAGTCTGGAAAACTTAGAGAACAAGTTAGAAACTAATCGCAGGAATAAAAAATTGCCAGATTTAAAGACCAAATTAAATGACTTCCTCTTCCATCTCTTTCTTTTGTAAACCCTAATGGGTTTGACAAAGATGTCCTCACCACTTCTACTTAAAATTACTCTCTTTTCAATATTTTTTAGTGACTCTCGCCTGTAGTTTTTTTCCTCTTATTTTTGGTTTTATTTATTTAACTTTATACTTTTGTACATGATTACACCCTTTTGGGCTCTGTAAATAAATTTTTACTTATAAGAATTTCTTCATGGATTAATCATCAATTTGTAGGTTATGGACATGGAACATGAACTTCGAGCATTGAGGGCACAGCTCACAGAGAAGTCTAAGAATTCTGCTCGACTTCAGAAAGAGGTTTATTCATTATTGTAAATGCTTTGCCTATTTTGATATATCTAACTTTTTATGATGCGGTTTGATGAGTCTCCGTTGCATTGCATATGTCAATATGCTGAAATTCTGAAGGGTTCAAACATTCATGCATTTTCCAATAATCGGTGTTAACATGGAGGTTAAGCTTTGCCATTTTGTGTTTATTGCTATGCTGCTTTGGTTTATTATTATTATTATTATTATTATTATTATTATTATTATTATTATTATTATATTTCATTTTTGGATCTGTTGTATATGCATTCTCTTGGTACTTTCCTGGTTCTGGGAATTCCTTGCATTGGATCTATGGTTTATTGAAATCAGCGACTAGGTTTAGGCAACTAAAAACCTATGGTTGTGGGAATTCCTTGCATTGGATCAGCGACTAGGTTTAGGCAACTAAAAACCTGGTTCTGGGAATTCCTTGCATTGGATCTATGGTTGTTCAAATATAGTCTTTTATTTTATGTTATTCTTTGAATTTTTAGTTCGTAATACAACTAAAAACCTTGAGACTTTAGGCAGAGTAGCAATTACTTTTTGGGAAAAAATATGAAAAACCCTAAGAACAAATCTCAAGTTAAAAGAACACACAAGATTAATTCTTATCCAAAAAACTTGATGTGAATTTTTTTTAATGCAACCTTGTTTTCTAGCCAACCAATCAAATAATATCTTTTAAGCGAGCACTAATCCTGATGAATGAAAACCAAATAAGATAATTTACTTTCTATAAGATGAGGCAAAAGTTGTAGTATAGGAAGTATAGGACAGAAAGCTTTCTGAGACCCATCCCTATACTTCTGGAGTTATTAATAGGTTGCCTCCAGGTCTTAATAGGTTTCTTTCGTTTATACTGGATATAATGCAGAAAACTAGCTGCTAAAACTAAGCTTGTCCGGGGTCCTTAAAATTTTTTGTTTTGGCTATTGTGTCCAATGGTGTGAAAAGCGATGGTGAGGCTCAGCACGTCAATTGCCTTAGGTGTGCGATTGTTTAGCAAAAGTCATGGTAAGTGTATGCTTTGCCGTCGAGGCACTGCATAGCATGTGCAATTTGCTGAAGGCAGTGGCACCATATTGGGTTTAGACTTCATATGTGCTTTAAGTTTTCCATTTGGGCTGATTGGTCCTTTTAAATGAAACAGTTTGTTTCATGTTTCTTTTATCTTTTAATTTTTTGGTCAGATGTCATGTTTCTTTTATCAATTGGGTCTTTAGAAAAATCAATTGTTTCTTTTATGTTTTAGTGGTGGCTTGGGGTTTACCTTAGACACTTGGCATCATTTTGTTTTATCTTGACTAAAGCTCAGGCAATAGACAGTGGAAATAAAAAAGGATTGCGGCATATATGGCCCACTTAAGGAAAAACTAAAAGAAAGACTTCTAAAAACACAAATACTTTATAGAAATCTATCAATGGTAAATAAAACAAGACTTTTAATACAGTAAATACTAAGGAAAGTAAGACTCTTAATAAACTTAACATAAAATGCCTTGCCTTTAACACAATTGATTGCGTCTACACTCAACTAAATTCTATAATTCTTGTATTGATCATCTGTATTTAATTTACCTAGAAGAGAAGGTAATCTCATTTCCTCATAGAAAATAGGCATATCCTACAAATGAGTACTGGACACAAAAAGACGTTTCATGTTCTGAATATGTTTTTGACAAGTTAGATGTGTGTCGTGAAGTATTGGAGGAGTTTAGCGTATCCAATCTGGATAAAATGAGGAAATGGCTCTCCTGACAAGTATTTGCTAAATAAGGGGATGATTCTGGCCTGGATGCAAGCGTTTCTTTTCCAGGGCAACAATGGAAGCAATCAAGTGTTAATTCCTACGAAAGATGAATGTTTAACATGATATAAAAGATGAGTTCTTATGCATATGATAGTGCTTGAAACGCTGGTTTTGATGTGGCAAAAGGATGATGGTCTTATTAGGAGTTTGGTGGTATATACTTGTATTTGGTCTTTCTCCTTTTGTTTCCTTCATTTTTCAGAGTGTTGAGGGTGTATGTGGCCCGGTGGATGGGGGTAGTATGATATTGGCCTGCTTTACTCTTTGTACTCTTTAATTCTAACACTGTCACTTTGTAACTTTCAGCTGGCAATGAGTAAGAGGGGCTTGGAACAAAATTCCCAACTATATGAATTAGATGGCCCTGAAGCCTTAGGTTCATATTTGCGAATTCAACCTTGCTCTGATGATGCTCCAGAACTTTCCAAGTGTTCGATTCAATGGTATCGTGTATCATCTCAATGTGGCAAGAAGGAGCTTATATCAGGTATGTATATATTTTCTATACTTGTTCTGATTTTTCTGAACAAGGGCACGATAATTATTGGTTGGGTGTTACATGCAGAGGCTGGTGTCACATCATGCTCATTTTGTTATTCTTCACTTCCTTTGGTGTAGTGTGTGTGCTCATGCGTGTGTGTTTATTTGTTAAATAATAAAATTTTAATAAATGAATGCCAGTGGCAGTTAACCATGTTGTCATAAGCATGCGGACATGCACTTACTTGCTGGGTTGTCTTTGATATGTTCTGTGTAGCTTTACAGCTGTGGATTTTTTGTGTTTTAATGTCTGATATGTGTATGAATTCCTTTGCATGAAGTAGAGGAACTAGCGTTGTGGGCCAGGAATCAGAATAGCCTCCTACTTTCAGATTGTGTCAGATGTCTAACTAACCAATTATGTCACCACTAGCTAGCGACTAACTAATTTCAGATTTCTGCCCATTGGAAATAAATTGACATGATGGGATTGCAAATCTTGTGCTATTATGTGGTTGATAATATTGTCTGATTCACTCACGTACCCAACAATAGTTATACTCAAGTCCATGTAACATGGATCTAACTAGTTAAAAGCTCACTCAAGTAGTGAAGTTTTTTGGCTTTGCCTATATAGTGTCGAACGCTCTGTGCTTGGACCTTGATGGCAATTTAGCTGAGGCTAGACTATGACATTATTGATTCAGTGGGAGAAGCAATCATGGCTTATTTCTCTCTATGGTGGAAGAATCGAAGATACATTCACAAACTTCACCATGCAATGCTGCACTAAACTGTGCTAATAGGAGACTGTCTCTGGAACTTCATGATTGTATAGTTTTTTTTTCCTTCCACTTTAGTTGTAGAAGGACAAAGGATAGGGGTGTCCAGGACCCTCTTTTTTTTTTTTAAGAAAAGTGACTGAATGGGCTGGATTCAAGACCCTCTTTTTCTTTAAGAATAGTTGGTTGAATGGGCAGGACTGAATTGCCACCCTTAATGTTTCTATGCAATCACTTTATGCTTATTTGATTGTTTTATTGGTGGATTTATATATATATATATTGGGCAAACTGGTTTATGAGGACCATGATTTCTTTGTTCTCGCAAGTTATGTTTTCTTTTCATCTCAATTCCTATAGCTAAGTTTGTACAGCTCTGCTGAAGGTGTTAGATTGAGTAAAGTTTCTTGTTCTATGATATCCAACTGGATGCAGAAAGCTGTAGATTCAGATACCACATCCATCAAGATTAGATTTTGCCTTTCCTTTTTTCTTTTTTTTTCCCCTCCCTTTCTGCCAATGTCAAAGTTAGTTTTCATATTGGGTGGAGAAGCCAAGTTTTATGAATATGAAAGGCTTAGAAACTGAATACCCTACATGAGATATTTACATTTTCAACACATCCCATTTGTGTGTTGCTGGACTATGCCACACATTTGCATTAATTATATTGGGTGGCTTGTAGCACATGTGCCCAAACTGTGCTTAGCGAGTGGATGAATTGCTTGCTCTTGAAACCTTGCTAAAGTTGGAGCATCCAACCCATAACCAATTGGCAATGGGTGGCCCATGAGTTTACATATGCAAGGCTTAGAATACCATAGTTGAGATTATTATATTTTCAAGACATATCTGTATTCATTTCTCATTCTACTATCCCTACCACAGGTGCTATAAAATCAGTTTATGCCCCAGAGCCTTTTGATGTTGGGCGAATCTTGCAAGCTGATATTATTTTGGAAGGCCAGTGGCTAACGTTGACAACTGCTGGTCCCATTGATCCTGGTCTGGTTTAGATAACTAATTCTCTTCTTACATCAAGTTTGAAATTTAAATTACTAATACATTGTGATGACATTTATTTCAGTTGTTCAAATCTGTCAACATTTATGTCTTTTTGTGATTTATAAAAATAATAATTGCAAAAAGGGCTGATTTAATTGTTATCATCAGCTGCTGGTTTGGGAAGCTATGTGGAGGCACTTGTGCGGAAGCATGATATTGAGTTCAATGTATGAATACCCAAATCTTTTCCACAATTCTTGGTTTGCATACCTTATTGCTTTTTCAGCCTTTGTGTGTGACAAAATTTATGTTTTATGGTTGAATTACGAATGATATTGCTTTTCCAAATTATTAGGACGATCCTCTTGTCAGTTTCCTAAGAACTTTTCCGTAGATCATGTATGGACTGACCACTTATTAAGTTCGCGTGCTCTGCTCTGTCTGTATTGAGTTTTTGTGGAGATATTAACTAAATGTATAAATCTTAAAGTAGGATTAACTTATGGAAGAAAGTTTGGCGTCCCCATGGCTGTCCATCGACCTTGGGTTTTACCCCTCTTTCTTGATGTCTGTAATGATATTTCAATTATCTCATTTATTCTTATAGTACTGTGGCTGAAAAAAAGAGGAAAGAGAAGTGTTATTTTCCAGCCTTAAATCACCCATTGCCTGTTTGACGTTTTTTAATACTTTCCAGGTAGTTATTACCCAAATGAATGGGGTCAATCATCCCTCAGAATCTATTCATGTATTTCATGTTGGAAAGATGAGGATTAAACTTTGCAAGGGAAAAACAACAATTGCTAAAGAATACTTTTCTACTTCGATGCAGGTATTAGATCATTTTAGTAGTTTATATACGTGTTAGTAATATACGAATGTGGATCTATCTAACTGCCTTGTCATCCTGCTAATTACTTGAGGCAAAAGCCTGTTCATATATAGAAAATAATTGATTGTTAAAGAAACAGTAAAACAGTGAATTTTGGTGACCAAAATGATGTGGCATTATCCTGTCTCTTAACGTCTGAATACTCTTGTTTAAAGAATGATTCGTACTTAGAGGCACTGCTTAGGAAGGAGTTGTCGAACAGATCACATCTCCCAATCATTCTAAGTACTCTTTCTTCCTGTAGGTTTTCTGTTGCATTTCATTCTAAATGCACCACATCTGAGATGCATAAAGTGAAATGTACTTCTAATATCAATTATTTAGTTGTCAATGCAATTGAAACCAAAATAGAAACAGCTTCCCAATAGGCAATGATTTTTGTATTAGAATGTTAGTTGTTTTCCTTTATTTTTGTTTCAGTGATTTTAAACCATGTCTATGATGTTGTTTGTTGGTGTCCTATAGCTATGTGGAGTTAGAGGAGGTGGGAATGCTGCAGCTCAGGCATTGTTTTGGCAAGCAAAACGAGGACTTTCCTTTGTATTGGCATTTGAATCAGAACGAGAGAGGAATGCGGCCATCATGCTTGCCCGGAGATTTGCTTTCGATTGTAATGTATGTATAATTTTATTGTTCATATATACTATTCGTTGTTAGTTTTAAAATTCCTGCTTCTCCTTGCTCTTTCTTAGTCCCTTGTTTTGCTATATGAAGAGATTGCTGATAAGAAATACATAATATGGCAGATCATGCTAGCTGGGCCGGACGACAGAGCTCCCTTAGAAACTAACGGAGCCCCATAAATATATTTTTTCAGTAAATGTAATTATTGAGTTTTCCCTTGTATTATAAGTTTGTAATAGTAGAATGTGGCATTGTGTAGTTGTGCGTATAGGCGCTTGCATCTTTATTTTTCCTTTCCCTTTACAACATCAAGGCATTTTTTATTTGCCTTTTTGTTTTGAGTGTAAACGATGACCTCCCACGTTTGAAATTGGAGGTTGATTTCAACTGTAACACCTTAGATGTTGAATGATCGGTATATTTGATGATTGGTGCGTGACTGATTGTGATATCAATGAACTTAAATTTGGTCTTGAGCGAGGTCGATGGTTTTGGAAATATCGGTGGTCTAAAAATACGGAAATTTCGATGGAAATATCGGGAAATTATCGATATCGATAAAAATTGAATAAAAACTACAGAAAGTGTAAGAACTTGAAATTTTTCTTGAAACTTTGGATGATGTTTATTTAGTCAATTATTTATTACTTTCTTACAAAAATTTTTTTTGAAGGAAATGCATTGCATGATGGGTTTAATTTATTTAAGTTGATTATATAGCGAGCTGATAAACAGTGCGAATGTAGAAAATATGTAGTAATTAATGAAAGAAGATTAAACACACCTTAATCATTTATTTATAATGATTTACTATAATATTTTACACTTTATACATTGAATGATAAGATACATGAATGAATTAGTACTACATAGAGTTCTTATAAGGTTTAAATTTGAGTTATTTACACTAATATCACATGAGGTTTTCGGTTTTTTCACAAAACTCCTTGAGGTTTTAGAAATTATAAGAACACCCCCTGATGTTTTAAATTGTTTGCACAAAACTCATTTTCATTGATTTTTCATCCAAAATTTGATCATTTTATACAAAAAATCTCCAAATGACAAAGTTGGCCTTTGAGATTAGATTGCATATACTTCAATGAGGTTAATTTGTCATTTGCATAAGTTTTTTCTCAATGAAATCATCAATTTTTATACAAACAATCAATGAAAAAGGGTTTTGTGAAAACAAACTAAAACCTCAGGAGATGTTCATGTAATTTTTGAGACCTGAGGGGGTTTCGTGAAAACACAAGAAACCTCACAGGGTGTCAGTGTAAATAACTCTTTAAAATTTTCATTGTCTTAATCATCTCGATATTATATCGATATTTTGACCAAATGTTGCTGAAGTGTAAGAGAAATTATCGACGTCCATATTTTCCGATATTATCGATACTTATACAATATGTGTATGGATATGTTCCAAATTATTCGAGACCCAAAAAAAGAAAATATCCCTGATATTTCATCGATATTATCGATATTTTAGTCCTTGTTGAGATGGGAAATTCGATATTGATGGATCTATTAAGCCATCCCCAATGGGGGCCTTAAATGGGGCTCAACCTCCTTGGAGGTCTATAATATAGAGTCCATGTGCAAAAGGTATCCCCAATGGAAGAGATTTGGGGCTCTATTTCATAAAGCCACACCGGAATTGTCTCCAAATCATTGGACTTTGATAGAGCCCCTAGAGCCCAAGTGGGTCCCACATTTTGAAAAGCTGTAGCATACATTAGGCTTTGTTTAATGTTTTTTTTTTTCTAATAGCAACCAAATAAAAGGCTTTGCCTACCCCTTTTTTTTTGGTTTTCTATTTTCTTCTTTTTTTTGTTTGTCTCTTTTTGGCTTGATATTTCCTTCTCTCTTTTTTTTCTTTCGTTCTTTTTGGTTTCAATTGTTATAATTTGCCTTTAGAATTACTACTTCAATTTTTCTATGTTTCTTTTAATATTTTTTTTAATTATAAATGGGGTAGCAATGTTGATTTTGATTTGTAAAATTATAATTTACCTTTAGAATTACTACTCCAAATTTTGATTTTGATTTTTTTTGTAGAAATGTTCATTAAGGAAGAGAAATCCAAATGCATATGCTTGATAAATTTGGCTTTTTTTTTTCATTTTGTTTGGTTTTTTTTTTGCCATGGGAATTCGAACGTAAGACCATTGCTCGGCAAGTCAAGGTCATTTTCCATTGTGCTAGACCTTGTTAGCAAATTCATTCAAGTTTAGATTGAAGTATCAACTCATGTCCTTGGATTTTTTTCCTTTATGCCGAGGAATTCCCAAAATGATGAAATTAAAATGATGAGATTTAATATTCTAGGTTTAAATGTTCTAGAATTTGTAAAGTGATCTCAAAGTATAATTGGATTTAAGCATGAAGTTTAATATTTATTTTTTAGAGGCATTAATGTTTTTTTTTATACAAGCGATAATCTACTTTAAACTAATCTACACTATGAGGAGGGGGATTCGAACTCGGGTGCAGAGTGAGGAGCACATCCGCTCTAGCCAACTTAGCTAAGTCCATATTTGCTTCAAGGCATTAATGTATAAATGATGATGATGATGATGATGATGGAAGTGAAATGATGGTTGATGCTGGTGGCCTACTAGTGGTAAGCAAGGTATTAAATATCAGTCCTTTCGGAAATATCGAGGGTCCTAAAATGTGGAAATTTCGATGGAAATATTGAGAAAACATCGATATAGGTAAAAATTGATTAAAAATCATGGAAATTTTAAATGAAAATTTTGTGACATGTTTATTTAATCAATTATCTATGACTTTAACAAAAGAAATTCATAAAACTTAAATTGTGGTATGTGACTAATATTGCATATGATGATGATCCGCTGAAAGACAATGCTACTTACAAAATATGCTCACTAATTACTAAATTTTGATTGTATGCACACAATTTTAGGGGCTAATGATAATTTAGTACCCTATGCTTACACTCTTAAGACATGTTAGTTTATGTCTTCTCAATTTTTACAATTACATACCCTGTTCTTTTAAATTTGTTGCAATGTGGTTCGACTGTTAGTGTTTCCATTAGATCTCCCCATTAGTTGCCTAAGTGGCATTTATGGGCCCATATATATATATATATATTTTTTATATACTTAGGTGTAATAAAATATTCATACCAAAGTACTAAGTAAGGTATCGTTCCCTAACCCGTCGGGGGAATGCCTTCCAAACCCGCTCCGAATTCCCGAATTATATATATATATATATAGCATATAAAAATTGGTGCAACGTATATCAAATATAGCATATAAAAATGAAAAAATCATTATATAAAAAATTGTCTTTGTAAACGGCAAACAAAGAAAAACCTGTTGATATGTAAAATGAACGATCGAAGTGGGGATTGTCCACGAACTTAGAATGGTTTCTAAGAGCATCTCCAAGGGAGATGTCAAATACTAAACATCAAATTTAAATTTGATGGCTTATGTGGCAATTTGAAATATTGTGAAACTTTTTATCCAACCGATATGTCAAATATACCTATTATTTTATTATTTTTAAAGACAAGTGGGCTCAATATTTAAGAGTAAAATATTAAATAGGGTAAAAACTATGCATTGATGAGAAGAGAAGGAGTGGGCCCAGTATTAAAATAATAATAAAATAATAAAAGACATCTCAATATGTGGGCTGTCAATTTTGACAGCAAAAGTGAAAGATGTCAATCCAGCTAGGATTTGGCATCTCGGTTGGAGGCTTAAAACTATCTTCTTTTTTTTGTCAAAACTTGCCACATTGGAATTGGCATATCGGTTGGAGATGCTCTAAGTTGTTTCTAATGAGAGTTATCCGAAACCTAATGGAAAACATTGAAAGATAAAAAGATAAAAGACTGCATTTGAGCAGCTGTTGGGCTTGATTTGTTTGATTGGTACTGGGCCCATTCTCCTTCGATTTTGCTTTTATTTATAAGCCTTGCGTTCTATCGGTCTAAAAAGTCGTGGTTTGACATTTGTCCAAGCAACCATGTGGCTTCCTTCATACGCTTTCGCCTATGATTTGTCAAAATGGGCGGTGTAAAAGACGAACCTCGGCTGCATTCTGACAAATTGGGCGGGGGAAAAGGTGATCATTAGTCGGCTCTTAAATCTTGTTCTCACAATGAGCCACGTAAACCCTCGACCCTCGCTGTTTACTCCCTCGATGGGTCAAATAATTATTCGATCTATTGGGGTGGTCGAGCTTTTTCCTTCCAAAATGCAAGCATTAAGTATGCAAGCTACCCTTGGTTTGCTCTTTGGGTGAGACAAATCGTCTCTTGATTTGAAGAGTTCAGTCTCTTCAATTTCACTTCAGCCGCTCATGTGGGCTTTGAAAGCTTTCCTTTAGGCTTGAAACATTCCTCTTCTCCCATTACCGCAATCTTCATGGACCCATCCTTTGTAGGCCCATCGTATAAAAATCCAGATCTAAAATTCCATGTTTTTCCAATATGTTGTTGTTTGGATGATGTAATTATGACTTTCATAGAAATTCAAAATGAAGAAATTCGTCAGTTGCAAATTCTAGTGTTTGGATGTCATGTATATAGAATTTATGAAAAGAATGAAAATTACAGTGTTAAGTGTTGGATTTTAGTAATTGGATATGAGAACCTCTCTCTCTCCCAAGAAAACCAAAGACCCATCCCTCTCTCTACCAAGAAAACCAAGAACCCATCCTTCACAGCCGCTAGCTTCTTCAGACATGGGGGAGGAGGGCTTCCCCGAATCTCATTGGAAAAAATCTTGGGAAAGGCAGGTCAGTACCTACCTCATCGGACAAAACCTTGGGCGTTTTTTCAATGGCTCCCATCCCTACCCACCTCCCTCAGTCATTCCTGATGCCACCAAGGCTCCGGTTGAAGATGCCACAAACCTTGCCGCCCCTATCCCTAATCTCGATCTTCTCACTGGTTCCAAACAAATTAGTCAGCGTGAGTTTTCTTTGTGGCTCTCATGTTAGTATTACTGACAGGACCCGACCCGAATTCTACCTCGGAACACGTGCCAAATCCTGTGGTTGTTCCAACATTAACCCAATGCCGGGCTTACATACTAAACAGAAACCCTCTTCCCGAAACAAATGAAAAAGGGGCCGACACTTCTGCCAAAAATCGGACAGTCTCCCCTGAAAATTGATCAAACCCAGAAGTTTCAACATGATAGAATAACATAATATGTATACACCAACTGTAAGCATGCATACAAAATACAACATAGGCCTTTGGCCTACAAATCCAACCCTAATGGGCGATAACAGAGCAATTCTAAGAGTATGCGGAAACAAAACGACAATATCCAAAGTTTAAGATAATGGACATAGAGTCCTACAATCAAGTCGAAGCTCGAGAAGAGGAGCGCTTGGCCGGACAGTACGTAAGCAACAACTACAGCCTGGTGGGGCACAAAACAGAAAGAGTGTGAGTGGACAAAAACAAAGTTTTAATAGTTCAAATCAACGTACTAATCCTACCGTTTCAAAAACGATGCTGAAATCATGCAATTCAAATCCCTTATATACATAATCATTCAAAACGCAATAAATGCAACATATCAACATAATAATCATATCATAGTACTGTTTCCCATTCTTTCCCACTCTTACATAACTGCATGCCCGTAGGCAATACAAGCAAGGAAAGATCCCCACTAAAAGAAATACGAATACGAAAGTACTAATATTTACATATAGGTATAATAGGACCTCAACACCAAATATAAGTATCGGGGAAACAATCCAATAGGAGATTGTTTGACTGGACACCGGGACTGCATTCACGATGGTCTCGTGCCCAGGGTTTAACTGGACAGTGGGACGACATCGTAATGGCCTCGTGCCCAGGGTTGAGCCGTCCAAATGTGACTAAGCTCGCCGGCACGCAGGGTAGGAACCATCAATACCCATACGTCCGTGACAAGTCCTACGGGCAGACTACCCAATCAAGGGTCTACAGTCACACCTTGTTAAGGAATGCACGGGGTATCCGATGAAGCCGATCCGAATCCAAGTAACCGTGACAAACGAATCGGGGGAGGTACATAAAGTAGTGCCAAACGCACTCAACTCAATCTCACTAACTCAACATTCACATAATCAATCACCTTCATTTCACACATATGTACCCAACCCACAACATCAGACGCCCGGACATATATCAGTCCATTAATCAGATAACCAACATGTATACTCAAAACAAGGACATCACCGTCCCAAACACATTTTTCCATACTCAAAATAGTCACAAGCATCAATTAGCAACATATTATATCGAACAAAACGTCATAATCACCGAAAATCCATATTAAAAATCATATTCAAATCTCAAGTCATGAAACGTCAAATCATGCATGGTTGTTTATTCTTTGAAAGATATGCACATTCAAAACAAAGTCCACTCACAGATAGTCCCAAGCAGCTTGACCCTGGGAGGGTCCCGCCTGAGGATCACGAAGTGCATGAGTACCTATTTCAAGAATACGAGGATTAATTAATAAACCGAACTTTGAACGACAACCTTAAAGTCAAACCCTAACTAATCCCGACTCAAAGTGTGCGTACGCTAGTACAAAGAGTTTCAAAGGTCAACAACGGTCCTTGAATTGTGAAACGACCTCGGGAGACGCACAGTCAACCCTTGGTCAAACTTTCCCGAATAGGTCAACCCGGGCTTGTGGGGCCACACTTAGATCCGAAAGTTCCTACAGGTTCACTACAGCTTATAGAACATGTCCTGAAAGTTTGGTCTCGACCGAACGGTCGGATCGCTCGCTATCCCACGATCGGACGGTTATGGTTTACTTAACTCTAAGGTTTGCGATTTCGGAGTATCCGGGACTCCAAATCACGATCCGTCAATTCCTATACAATCCTGGAAATACGGGGAACAACATACGTGAATTCTGATTCGATCCAAAGGTCCGAACACATCGAACCCAAACAATGCATAATAGGCGTAGGTTCGTTCGAGGTTCAAACGACGTCCGAATCGTAACCCAAACATACGTACGTGCTCACGACAACACGAGGATCGCATTGGAAGGAAGAAACAATATTTCTACAGTACCCATGTGCCGCCACACGCGCCGACAGCGCGTGGGTGGATTGATCAAATTCCGGCCACCGGGTTTTTGTCGATTCAAGCTACAAGACTTATACCAAAAGGATCAGGACCACGAGAGGAGTTCAACATCGGTGAGAACCAGCCAGCAACTGGCCGGAAATTCGATCCAAAATCCGGCCAGATATGGGTTTTAGATCCGATCCAAAAACTACCAAATCGATCCCCACGAACCCCAGAAACAGATAGAACAAGCAGAGAGGATTCAAAAGCTCACCAGGTTCGACGGCAAAGCTCGCCGAAAACGTCGTGGCGACGCCGGGAAAAATCAAGGAAAAACCAACCCTCACCGCTGACGGGATTCGAGTTTTCCGCCCGGGAAAACCGGTGGGTCTTGACGGCGAGGTCGAGTCGGATCAAACGAGACCAGCGCCGGCCCTTGCCGTGGCCGGAGCAGAGAGAATCGCAGAGAGAGAGCAGCGGCGTCAATGGAGGAGAGAGAGAAGAGAGAGAACACGTGAGGGAAGAGAGAGAAAGCATCTGATTAGCAAATGGGGTATTTTATAATTTTTTATTCAATTTCTGAAATTACCAAAATGCCCTCAATGTTCTAAAACTCATATCGAGGCGTGCTGCCCGTCAAATGACTCGTTTCGACAAGACGGACGCAATGGCGCAACTCGTTTCGCCAAATTCTCGTTCGAAAATATAGTTGACTGATCGGAGCATAATTACATATCATTTTGTACCCTTCTAACTTATGATTTGGTTATGTTTTTGAGTTAAACTTGTGCTTTTAATCTATTTTGTGTTTGTTTCAGTGTAATAAGCTTATGACTCATTAAATGCATTTTGGAGACAAGTTAGCTCAAAACGGTGTCTGCAGATCAGTCAACTTCACGGATTGGACTGTACTTTCTCAGGAAGAACCAGATAATGAACCATACATCATTGGAAAGATGCGGAAGTCTAGTTTCTGAAGAATTTTACGGTTCATGATTCCGAGTCTTCTAGAGAAAGTTATACAAGTTTTAGCAGCTTAAGGTCAAAATCGGCAGCATCTGCGTTACTGGGCCAAAAATCACATTTGAAGGTCTTTCCGATTTTTCTTTGAGCTGGGCTGCATATTCTTGGAAAGATAATTCAAAGAAATTCAATATCCATATTTTTCCAGATTTTTCAGAATGGAGGAACAAGCCCAAAACGAGCCCAAAAGCAGACTGCAATAGTTCTTGGTCATGATTAGCTATGCATGTGCTATTGTTGATAGTGGGGAAGAAGCATGCTATTTGTCATAATTGAAGTGGGTTGTGTAAAGAAATAAAGAAATCAAAAGCATCAAGCGGGAACTAGCCAAATGATGAAAGGAGATGGATGCCCATGTGAACTTGAGGTGGCTATGCAACTTGTTGTCAAAAGAAGGAATTAAATAAACCAAGAAGAATATTGGCATGTGAGTTTGATGCTTTCCTTCTCCTATAAATAGGAGGCTTGGCTAACCTTCAAACACACCCCAAGGGGGGGAGCTCTCAAACATCTCTCTAGAGCTCCTCTCCCTTCTCTCCCTCAAATTCTCTTAGTTTTCCTTTTTAGTTCTCAATTGTTGTAACAAAACCATTTTGCTTTTTAGTTGTAATTTATTTTTCATTGTAATGTGAATTCTTTTCTTAAGTTTTCTAGTTTAATTAGTCTTCAAGTTTCAATTATAGTTCTTGTTCTTATTCATTATGCTTATAAGTTAATATGCTTGTTTGAATGATTGATCACCATTAAAACTTGTATGTTAGCTATCTTGGTTTGAATTAAGAGTAGACACCATGCATTAATTCAAATTGAACTATGAATAGGAAGAGTATGTATGGACATTCGACAACAGGGATTAGATACATGCTTGGTTGTTTAAAACATTCTTCTTTGCTTAATGGATTTCTAATGCTTAATTTAGGTTCGACAACAAGGATCTAATTAGGGAATTAGGAATACAAGGTTAGGACCAGACACCATGGCTTAATCATACTTTAGCTAGAATCAATCTGTGAATCTAAATTGAACTTGGTAACTAATTTGCTTGAGTTAATTATTTTCTTTCTTTCTTTCTTTTTTGTTGTATTTATTTTCTTTTCATTTCTGTTTTGTGCAGGGAATCAAATTGAATCAATCTATCATCAATCCTCATGGGATCGACCTCGTACTTACACATGCTATACTACCCAACGCCTCGTGCACTTGCGAGTTAACATTGACCAAAATGCCCCTTTAATTATTACATTCCAATTTAATTCCCATTTCTTTAAATTAATTCCTTTTATTTCATTTTTAATTACTCTTTTTAATTAACTTAGTTTATTTTAATTATTTCATTAATTTTAGGGCCGGGATGTTACAATTTCATTCTTTCCATGGGGTTATATCATTCGCGATTTAAAATCTCTGAGAAAAGGAAAAAAGGCGGTGCAGAGTTCAGTGAAAAAAGGGAAGAAAAATGTGGAGGATGAGAAGCGTAAAACAATTAACAGACCTGCATGGAGTATAAGGGGATTGAGCTATGCTTTCCAGGTATGATTTAGTTCAAAATTAGTGTTTGTAAAATTTAAGTTCATAATTAAGTACTGACTTTGAAAATCTATTTGGTGTAGATTTGGGCATATGAATTAATTGTTGAATTGTGAATTCCCCCCTTAGATATTTTAAGTAGATCGAGGAACCTATATTAGTCCCATGAATTTGCTTGTGGGAATCCACAGATAAAGTGCATGAGTTTAGAAAGCTGAAGGCTTATATATTGCAAAGAAGATGTCGATATTCTTCTTCAGAGTTCGAGTCATCTACACCGGACAAGGGATGAAGATCGAACTTGGAGGTGTGCTCATCCGCCTAATCATCGCTATCCAGCTATTGAGTCACGAGCAATCAAGTGTGGAGTTGATTCGGCTTCGATGACTACCTTGGAGGTGAGGATGGTGATGGCAAAGAAGGTCAAGGAGTCATCTACTCGGGCAAAGGGTTCTTCTGTAGCGTGAGCAACCGATCCCAAAGTTGACAAGTCTAACCCTGTGGGGGATGCATGTGTGTCTGATCTGATGAAGATGAACTTCATGCCAAGCTCGTCTGCTTGTGTCAAGCTAGTCGATCATATCCATCAGACTGGTGATCTTGGCACATTCTTAAGTCTTTCCTTGGAGAAACAAAAGGAAGTGGCTATTCATTTGCTTCAAAAAGGAGTCGTTTTTGTTGTTGAGGCCATCTGAAACTCATTTGATGTTGCCCACTCTTCTGCTCAGCTCAGCGATTTGGAGAAGAAGAATGTTGATCTGATTGGCAAGCTTTCGGCCGAGCAGATCCATTATGAAAAGAAGACGTCTGAACTTAGGGCGATGATATATGAGCTGAAGGGTTCCCTTGTTGAGAAAGATAGTGAACTCAACTCTTCTGCTGCTGACTTGCCTAGCCGAAAAGAGGCCTACTTTAGTCTTGAGCATAAGAACGTTGACATCTCCCATAGTTATGACAAGCTTCTGGCCAGATTTGGTGCCTATCACAAGACAGTTGAAAAATCCAAGCTCGAAGCTATCACAGATGGTACAAGCTGGGCTACTTGGATTGCACAAATGGGACTACACAAATGGGACTACTCCTTACTACGCCATTGGAGATGAAGACATCGAGAAGCTTTGCCCTAACTTGCTCCATGTTTAAAGTGAGTAGATCAATGTTGTGGATGTAGAGGGAGCTGGAGAGCAGGCGGCCGAAGAGGCAATACTTGAAGAGGATGAAGAAGAAGAGAGCATGGCTGATGAGATGGCAGCATATGTTGTGAAGCCGACAACTGGAGCTCCTGAAGGTGTGGCTGATCAGGCGGACGTTTGAATTTACCCACTGCTTGCTTGAAGGGTGCTCTTCTGCTCATTCTTCAGGATAATTTGGCTATCATGCCTCCCTTAGACAGGAACCTGGGTTCCCCTTGAGGGACTCTGGGCGTGTTCTACGTGTCCCAAATGACGCTTTTTGTGGACTACGTCTCCCGAATGACGCTTATAAATAACCATATTTCCTCCCTTAGGAAACAAATAGGAACCTGGATCTCCTTTAGGAAACTCTCAGCGCACCTTTTATCTCCTGAAGGAAGGTTCTTATGGGCTGCATCTCCCAAATGACGCTTTTATATGATTATCCTACCTCCCTTAGGAAACGGATAGGAATCTGGATCTGCCTTAGGAAACTACCGGCGCACCCTGCGTCTCCCGAAGGACGCTTCTTGTGGGTTGTGTCTCCTGAATGATGTTTTTACATGGTCATCCTGCCTCCCTTAGGAAATAGATAGGAACTTGGATCTCCCTTAGGAAATTCCCTGCATACCCTACATCATCCGAATGATGCTTTCTTGTGGGCTGCGTCTCCATAAGGACGCTTTTATATGACCATTCTGCCTCCCTTAGGAAATTCCAGGCGCATCCTGCATTTCCGGAAGGATGCTTTTTGTGGGCTGCGTCTCCTGAAGAGCGCTTATGGTTGTCGTCCTGCATCTCCATTAGGACACTGCTTATGGGCAACTGTCTGTCTTTTTTGTTTGCACATTCTGGAGTAAGGAACAGAACTTCCATTTATGTTTGTATGATTACATCGCTTTATTTGAAATGGAAAAAGCTGCTTCTGTTCTTCAGAAGTGGGTAGAGCTCAGTCGTCTACTGGGAACTGAGCAGGTAGGAGGAAGCTTCATGGATAATATCTTTAGAGGTGGCAGGCATTCCATTGTCTAGGAATCTCCTTTCCCTCCTTAGTGTCAAGTGTATAGCTTCCTCTGCCCTCGAACTGGCTAATCACATAACGGCCTTCCCAATTGGATTTCATCTTCTTAGATCCTTGTCTTTGCGCAGTATTGAAATTCTTTCTAAGTACAAAGTCACCAAGTTGGAATTGTCTAACCTTGGCCTTTTTGTCGTAGTAAGACTTTAACTGCTGTTGGTAGCAGGCGACTCGGACAATTGCTTTCTCACGATCGCCTTCAAGTAAGTCAAGGTTGAGCTTCATTTGCTCGGAGTTCTGATCAATACTGCCCACCTCAATGCTTATAGATGGGATAGTGATGTGCAGACGAATGATTGCTTCAGTTCCTTAGGTGAGGGAAAATGGGGTTTCGCCGAGTGGTTTGATAAGCCCATAGTACTCCAAGGAGCTCATCTACCCATTTTCCTTCCCCGCCTTCTAGTCTCAACTTTAGGCAAACCAATATAATTTTGTTGGATGCCTCGGCTTGCCCATTGCCTTATGGATACCTCGAGGTATACAGGTGTTGCTTGATGCCGTACTTTGCAAAGAAGGTCGTGATTTGCTTGCCAATGATTTTGGGTACCCGAACCGGCAAATAATGTTTCTCCAGACAAATCGTTCCACGTCGGCTTCTTTAGTAAATGATAGGTCTTCGGCCTCGATCCATTTAGTAAAGTAGTTGGTGGCTACATCGGCTTCTTTAGTAAATGATAGATCTTCGACCTCGATCCATTTGGTAAAGTAGTTGGTGGCGATGATCATCATATCTTTCTTGGCCGGTGCCGGTGGCATGGGACCCACAAGGTCAATGACCCATTGCATGAATGGTCATGGACTGTTCTGTCGATGGTAGACTTCGGCAGGCAAGTTTCTGCAAATATTCTCACGGGAGAATATCTGTGTGTGGATCCTTCAACCTTTGATCTTCATTCTCTCTCTTCTTCGATTCCTGTAAAAAATACCGGAGTAAATAGACCACACCCGGGGGTGTTGGCCAAAGGCCCTCTGATGCCTAAGTTAGTTTGATTGTATCTGGGTGAAACAATAGCTAAAAAAGGGTACAAAGTTTTCTCTATGGTGAGAATCGGGTGGCTGGAGCCGTGCATGGCGGCCAGAGCCCTGTGGAGAGAATATGGAGAGACGGGCGATGGCGAGAGAGAGTGTGTAGGGTTTTCTCTAATAGAAATTGGATTACCTTGTGTATTGAATGAAGCCATGTATTTATATGGGTCTAGGGTTTTGCAAAGAATAAACTCTATTTGGAATGAGTTTATTCTTTCCCCAAATTGTAGAGATTGAGTCCATTAGGGATTTTATTGGGATCAAATCTCCTAATTTGATGATGATATCTCCAAATTATGATAATAACTTAATTAGTGATATTATCTCTTTAAAAAAAGATAATATCCCTAATTTTGGTATCAATTATCTAGCCAAATAAATGACTTAATTAATTGACTATAATATATTCTTCTTGTCCACGTGGCGTCTCATGATTAGAGATTGAAATATTTGCTCCCACATAATCTTACAAATAGAGTACTGATCACACATCATAAATCATGTAATAACATGATAAGCTGCAACATACTAAGGTCCATAATACCAAAGTATGTATACTTAACGGTCCGACATCTTAAAACCTTCTAAGTATAATAGTGCACTATCTGAAGGGAATTGAGCCCACAACTTAACTTCCCAAAACTTCCCATATATATATACCAGTAATTCACTTCAGCATGAGGGTCGTACTATCCACCCGGTTTCATAACTTCCCAAATATATATAATATCAATAATTTACTTCAGCACGGGGGTCGTACTATCCACCCGGCTTCATAACTTCCCAAATATAATGTAACATACCTAAGTGTCTTAACCAAATATAATGTAGCATACTTAAGTCTCTAATTTAAGACAATAGTAATTCAGTACCCACTTTAAAGCAAATCTTACTAAACTAGGTATATTCAATACTCAATAAACTCAAAAATTTATTGGTTCTAACTCAAAACAAATATGTGCACATTGGCAAGACTATGGAGGTCTACATAGATGACATGCTTGTCAAAGCTCCCCGACGAGCAGATCATATCAAGAATCTTGCTGAAGCATTCAGCTTGCTCCAAAAATACCACATGAAGTTGAACTCGAGCAAGTGCACATTTGGAGCCTCATCCAGCCGATTTTTGGGATACTCAGTCACCCAAAGAGGCATTGAAGCACATCCATATCAAATCAAGGTCATCCTCAACATGAAGTCACCTGCCACAACGAAAGAGATACAAAGTCTAACGGCCAGAGCAGCATGACAGGACCCGATGCTAATTCCACATTGGAATCCGCGTCGAACCCAATGCGTGTCCAACACCCAGGCACGAAGGTCCAAAATGCCCCTTTGCCCTAATCCCAAAAATAAAACCCCTTAGGGGTTTGGACTTCTGCCGGAAAACCGGCAGAGTCTCCCCTGAAAAATAAACATTTCCCAATTTATTTTCACCTGTAGAAAACACAGTTTTATAACTCCAATCGTTCAGCAAGTGTAAAATGATTTAATCTGAATTTCATCATGCCTCGAAATACAACATAATCAGCTATCCAAATCTCCATAATGCAATCTCTCCCATGGTTGCACCTAGGTTAGTCTAGGTTGCCTACGTACATTTTTAAGGGATCAAGCCACACGTAGTTCTTCCTCAAGAATTTAGAATTAAAAAAATAAATTACAACCTTTTTATAGAGCTACCATCGCTCCTTACACTTCATTCCATCGTCACCATGTAACCTCCTTCACATGAACTGGAAAACCATACACATTCTAAAGGCAACCTCCAATCAATCTGCTGAACTTAAGCAACATATATTGATTACAATATCATCCTCAACCCGCATGATTATGTGAATAAGCATATTCATATATATATATATATATATATATATATATATATATATATATATATATAACTCATTATGAACAAGAAAGAAAACTTGAAAAATTATTATAAAATATTGGCCACGAGAAATCTTTATATCAACCAATGGGTTAAATGAAATATGCCTCAAATATGTATTCAAAACATTCACTAATAAGCATTCAAGATAATTCATTAGTTTCCATTTAAAACATCTCAAAGCTCAAAATACTCTCCACCTAGGTGTACCCCCAATCATTTATCCGTCAATTCCAAATATCAATCTGTCAAATCCACCTAGCAGAATCGGGGGACACGAAATCAACCCGAAACGCAATTCCGTCAATTCCATCATTTTACAGTCAATTCCAAGTGCCACATACGTGATACATCCTCGCAGTACTCAAGAAACACGAAGTCAACCCGAGACGCATTCCTCGCAGTACTCAAGGGACACTTGGTTAGCCTAAGATGCAAATCCTAGCAGAATCGGGTGATCAGCCCGAAACGCAATCTTGTAGAATCGGGGGACACGAAGTTAGCTCGAAACGCAAATTCTCGCACCACACTGTTCGGGCGTCCCGAGACTCGTGGGGCATTAACACAACTGAGTAACTGTTCCGAAAGCAACTTGGGGGTACTCCTGGGGTGGGTTTGAAAACCAAATCCAAAACTGATCATCAATTTCCCTTTTCCATGAAACCACTTTCCAAAACCAATTCCAAATAATTAAACCAAATCCAATTTGGAAACAAAGTCAAATCCAAAAATTCATCAATTTCGTTAAACCAAATATAACTTCCAACAACTATCCCCAAATCCAATCTAACAATATATATATAATATACTATTCAGAACTAATACTCATAAATATCAATTCCGAGTCATCGAGCATATAATTAAATATAAACATATAATCAGACATGTAATTAGATCCTCTATGAATATTTAAACAGTTTAACAAGACAAGAAAGCTAATTTCGAATAAAAGTCCCTTCACCACTACAACTTACTTTCCGGCCTCGGCTAAGCCGAAACTGCCCACTATCCAGGTCAATTGGCTCTTAGGGCCCACTACCTCAAATTGTGTAAGACAAATCCTATCGGTCCAAAACCATAAGTTAAGCCCATTCTAAAAGTCTTGTCACGATCCAACGGTCAGTTTGACCCCGATCACGGGATTTGACCAATGGGGCCCGCGGGGCCTACGACCTCAATTTAGCAATCCGAAAGTTCCTAGAGGTTCCACAAAGTCCACTAAATGTGTCCCCACAATTTAACCTCGATTGAGCGGTCGGATCGCTCTTGATCGCACAATCGAACGACGACTAATTCGCCAAACATTAAAATCATTGATTCGGAGTGTCCAAAACTCCGATTCTCGATCCACAAGTTCCTACACGTTCCTAAAAATACGAAAAACAACATATAAAAAAAGGAGACCGATCGGACGGTTCAAACCTATCAAACACGGATATCGCCTATTAGGCGCAATATCCGTTCGACTGTCAGACGATAACCAAATTCAAATCAAAGCATACCGTCGCACTCATGACGACCTAGGGATCATTCTAGAATATAATGGGCCGCCACACACGCCAGCAGCACGTGGGTGGCTTGAGTAATTTTCGGTGACCGGGAAATCTCCAAATCACCTGTCAATACCTATACATGTAGAACCATCACAACTAGGGGAGCAACTTTTGGTCTTTGACCATGGCCAAAAAGTGGCCGAAATCAGTAAAAAGACTACCAAACCTGTCGAAATAATATGGGTGTCTTGATCAACCCCTCAAACCTCAAAATTGACCCAAACTACCTATAAGAACGGATAGAACACGATGTGAGGATGGAGCAGGAAATGGGTTTCGGCGATGAACGGGGGTTTTCGGCACAGTTCCAGTTGAAAATCGCTAGCAATCTTCAGGTTTCGAAGCAGGAAATGGGTATGGGTGTAATACCCCATTCCTAAACTAATATTAAATCATTAAATTATTCAAGCAAAAGATAATTTTACCCTGAGTGTTATATCCTGACCCTAAAAAGTAATCAATTAAATAAACTAAAATAAATGAGATTAAATAAAATATTGTGAATTAATTAAGAATTTTTGGAAATGTAAATTATTAAATACTATTTAAGGGGTAAAAAGGTCAATTTAATTTTTGAAAAATAATTTGGCAAAACAAGCTTCGCCATTGCCTCCGGCTCGTCGAACCGAGTTCAGGGACGTGCGGCACGCTCAAATCGGAGTTGTAACGAACATTAAGGACATAATGGGTATTATGAAAATTGTATAAGAAAAATGATAAAAACCCTTGGCCAATCAGAAAAACGTTACGAGCGATCGTTCGGACGATTCTGGCGACCAAATTTGTCGAACCAAGTATGTAAACTCATCTATTCTTCGAGTTCTAGCTGCTGGTTGAGTAGGCTTGAATTGTTTTAGCCTCTAGGTTGCCCAATCTATAACACAAAGATTTGGCCAATTTTTCAATCGAATTTCCGGCCACTTGCCATCCGTTTGGGACATTCCCGTCGTTGAAAAAGTTGTTCCACTCATCGAGTAGTATCTGTTGGTGGAAGTATGGCTCTTGGTTTGGAGTTTGTCCGAAGCCGAGTTATTGCTTTGGGCAACCAACGCGCTGCTAGCGCGGGTGGCTGTGCGTGGGCCCACTTGTAGCTATCCATTTTAGTTCCTAAATTATCGTTACATTGTCATGAGTGCGTAGGTGTGCTCGGATTTGAATTTGGAGTTCGTATGACAGTCGAACGGATTTACGCCTATTGCGCGTTATCCTGGTTCGATGTGTTCGGACCATTGGATCGGTTCCAATTTCAAAAATGTTGTTCCTTGAACCTCTATGACCATGTAGGAATTCACGGATCGTGCGATCGTGAGAAATACAACCGTTCGATCGAGACCAAACCTTCGGAACATGATAAATTGACTTTGTTGGACTTTTAGGAACGTTCGGATCGAATTGGAGCTCGCGCGCCCAATTGACCAGTATGACTAGTTTGACTGGACAATTGACCAACGGTCTTGTGAGGCCATCTCGCCTCTTGGAAGGTACAGAAAATGGTAGAATGACTTAGGAGAGTATGGGGGTTTGAGAGTGGTTGGACAGCCGGGTTTGGTTCCACTACTACAAATATTCAAAAAAGACAACGTTTAAATACACAACGGCTGGCTCCAAAACCGTTGTAGTTGTTTTTTCTACAAGCGGTTATTACATAACCGTTGTCAAAAAAGGGGTTTATAAGCGTTGTGGTTGAGGGTATGTGATTTTTTGATATTATTTCACAACATTTCTACAATGGTTTTCATTGCAACCGTTGTAATTGAACCTTTAAAAAAAAAAAACACTGAGTGAACAGTGACTCAATATTTTTCTCAAGGCCCGATAGTTCTCATTGAAACCCTAAAAAACTCGCTTTACTCCTTTTTTTCTCTCACCATCACTCCCCTCTTCGCCTTGACTTCACCACGCCGACAGATCTGTCTCTCACGTCTCCCTCTCTCCACCCTCTCTCTCTCTCCTCTCCTCTCTGTCTCTTTCTCTCTCCTCCCTCCTTCTACTTCAGTCAACAAAGGTAACGAAAATAAGTTTAGGGTTACCGATTTGGGTTGGTTGTGACTGATCTACCTCATCGTCCAAGGTAAGGAAACAAAATTTAGGGTTTCAATGTTTTGGACATATTAATTTATTACATGTACTGATTTGGGTATTAATCTAACCATTTCGATCATCAAAAAAAGAGTTGAGAGATTTAGCTCTTGGCAGATCCAGAAGATGGAAAAGGAGGTTCTAGATCTGGGAATCAAAAGTCGGTTGGATGGGGTGTGAAGACTCGATCTCCAGATTCTCCGTGCTCTTCAACGAAGATCTCGATCTCATGCGCTGAACTCGCTCATCAAACTCAGCGACTGTCCTGGTCAATGGTCTTCGATTTTGAGGTCGCGATCCGTAAAGACTCGCTTGAGCTTGAAGCCGATTCGATTTATTTGTGAAATTTGGGATATGAGTTTTGTGATTATCTAAATATTCGATTTGCTTCTTGTTCGATAGAGAGATGAAAGATTCTCCACGCTCTTCAACTATGACACGAAAGATTTGATCTCGCAAGCGGCGAATGGTGGTGGAGATCGACGGCCAAATTATCGACATTTTTTCGTGCATTATCGTAAGAATTTTGATTCAATGCTTATGTTTGGATTTGGATTCATTAAGGGATTGAATGCCAAATCATCGACATTTCTGTTTTTGGGTTTGATCTCTTTCGCTTTTGCTTTCTCAAAGGTTTTGAGAGTTAAAGCTCTTTATTTCTCTTCCTGTAAAAGCACAAGTCATTTTTGAATCAAAGCGCAAAAGCCTTCACCCGATTTACGCCAAGAGTACAAAGCTCTTTTTCAAAAAACCCAAAAGCGAGAGATTTTGTGATTGTTACTGCTTCAAGGTGAGCCATTTTCTTTATTTCCACTCACCCCATCCAATGCAACGGCCCCTCCCTTCTTATTCTTACTCTCACCCTCCCATTTCCTTCGCCCACTCTGGCTCTTTGTCTTTGTCTCTCGACACGCTCTCTCTCGCCTTCGATCTCCTTCCGTCACATTCGTAAAAGGTCAATTTTCTCACCTTCTCAGCTTTTTCTCTTTGATGCACAATGTTAGCGTTTAATCTCTGATTTTTCTTTTTCCTTATGATTTCATTGCTGCATTGTTTGGTTTGGGAGTTTTTCACTTTTGTACAGTTTTGGGTTTTAATCACATTTCAATTCGTAGCTTTTTTTCCCCTTTTTTATGTTCAAAATAGCGACCATGGATTGCCCATTTGCGTTTGATGAATTAGTTTGCTTTCCTATACTTGGCAAAAATGTATAAAAATTTAGTCTTTAAGAAACAATGAACACACAATAAAATAATGAATGAAAAATCATGATTTTTAATTACCCTCCCTTTTTTGAAAACTTGTGCTCGTTATAGATTGTTATCGGTATATTTGGTTATAAGTTTGATGTGTGATGGAGAGCTCATTTAATATGTTCTTTCTAATCTTTTTGTTTTCCTCAAGCGTATTGCATTGAGATTTGGTATTGGTGGTACATTTTTTGCCTTTGGCAATTTGGTCCTAGCCAATTTCTCGGATCCTTTCATAATGGGTTTGAATATGATTGTTCATTTATTAGTAAGGGCATCTTATACCCTGCAAACATTCTTTAAATGAACCATATCTGCTCAATTTCTGTTTTACGGTCCTCTTTTGTGTTACATCACGTTGTTTGTGTGTCCCTATGTTTTATGGTCCTCTTTACGTTTCACGAATTTCTTTCCATTGATTTCAAGCAGTCTTCATTGGGAAAAATAAAACCTTTTCTTTAACTTTGTTGTGTGTTAGACTCATGCTATCTTGTACATGATCATTGAGTTTTACCATATATACTCATTTGGTAAAGCACGGTTTTTTTTTTTCAAATGGGGAAATTGTTGTTGGCCCTGTTATCGCTTGGTGTACCTAGTAGGTAGAAGATGGCAAAGTCGAGGACATTCAGCCACTCGTGTGTGATAATGGAACGGAATGGTCAAGGTATTTTTTGGCAGAACTTTAGTTTGACATTGAGATTTTTGGCAAGAACTTTAGTTTGACATTGAGATGGTTAGAAGATAACAAGTTATCTACATTTATTCTTGACCGTAATGTGAGTTTGTTTTCCCAAAATATTGGTTGAATATATATATATATATTTTTCCGACTTTGTTTCTTGCTTGTCATTTTCCATTTCGAGATCCCGAAATCATAATTAAGGTTCCAAGGACAAACTTTTTTCCTTAGCCTAATGTAAGTACAACAATTGTACTTTGTTTAAAAACATAACAAAACAATTTTATTGAAACTTCAACCAAGTAGTAAGATGTTGCTTGTGTTGCAGGTTGATCTTCAGTTGTTAAATTTAGTCAAGCAACCTCGCACACTACCCCCAAAGTGTCCTCGACTAAAAGCTTCTTCTCAATGGTTGTTTCAATTTCCATAATCTATCATTTTTTTAAGAATATTATTACGAGTTTCATTGCCAAAAATATGTTGTTCTTGTAATGAATGGAAGCAACGAGATGTTGAAATTTTAAACTTTTCAATCTCTCGAGATAGTTGTGAGGATATGGTTTTTAATACTCATTCTAATCAAAACATCGTATCACGTCTAGGGCATGTTGTCTTTATTTAAGATGAAAAAAAGGCCAATAGTCTTGTTATTCTCAATCAATTCCTTCCATTCTATTAACTTATTTTTTCGAGTATATCTTGCTTTTATTTTTATTTTTTTAATCTTGTTTCCTAGTTTAGTTTCTTTGAAAAGATAGGATCTATTTTGAATCTTGAGTTTTTCTTTCGTGTTGCTGACTTTGCAATGTCTTGAGAAGCCACATCTAATTCCCCTCTTTCTTTAATTATTTATTTTCGCTGCTCTTCCCTGTTTGAACATCTTCTCACTCTTACTCAATACTTGTTGAGATACAAATAATAGTTGATTGGACAAGAGACTTGATTGTTTATGGCAGCTTGTAATTCAATCTTTGCTTTAGAGGAATGGGCAATGCCATTATACATGATAGAGAGATGAAGTCATTTTCATCTCGCCTTTTGGGAAGATGCGCTCAAAATTATTGTGAACTACATGTCTCCACGACTGGAATTTGTGAAAAAATTGAAGGTCGATACTATGCCTTCTCTTTAGGTAAGTCAATGATGTCCTCAATGCTTGTTGTACTTATGCATATTCCTATCTTACCTTTACTCGTAATGAAAAATTTGGCATCCTGCCTGTCCTAGAGTTGTTCTATGCCTTCTTCACCTGGATGAGCATGTTTTAGAGGATCATTTATTGGAGGCTTTGAAGGTAAGAAACGATCTGCAACTAGATTGTTGTGTATTCTGTCTTCAATGGTCATTCTCTAACTTAATTATGTTGACATTATTTTTTGGATTATTTGCTATTCTAGTTGGATGGTTTGGCTCCGGAAGACCTGCTTTGTTATACGACCTTGTGTAATCGTTTTTGCGAAGCTTAACAATCAAATATACAAAGGCAAAAGACAGAATTAATACAGGTTAACTTTTATCTATTTTCTAGAAATATGTATTGTATGGTGCTTTAAAATCATATCGGTGAGCTTTTCTTGATAATAAGTTTATATGGGCTTCTTAGTGGAATGATGGAAAAGTATACATTTGGGATGTATTATTATGTAGCTATAATTTAGATGTACATAGCTTAGGCACGCCTAAAAAGCTAAATGTTCTGACATTACTTTCTTTGGCATTTAATTTTGTTCTCTCTCTCAAAATTAAAGATGTTGATGAAGTGCGGAAGGTGAAAACATGAATGGATATTTAGTTTTCTTTTTTTAATTCATGTGTGAAAAGACTACATGTGTGCAACTATTGTTGCTTAAATTAATATCTTGTTCAACTATTTTTGTTTTTTGTGTGTATTGTTTCAGTTGTAGAGGGCTTGCCAACACACACGGCAGATTGATCAAGTCGAGGCATGAGTGAGCAAGTTTTGTGACCATTATGTAGAGCGATAATGTTATGAAATAATTTTTTTTTATTGTGAAAATTGTTGTAGTGTACAATGTACATGCATTGAATTCTAATTGTAAATTGATATTGTGGTATAAATTATTAGCGTGAATTTCCATTAATTTTCATAGTGAATGATTATTTTGGAATTTTGGTAATTTTGTGGGTGTATCAAAACGTCGTTATCTAATGCTATTTTCAACAGTGGTTTTTCATAGTAAAAGCGTTATCTCGATGTGATTTTCGAGAATGGTTTTATAAACAATCTAATACTAGTTAGAAAACAACCATTGTGGAAGGTGATAAGCTACAACGGTTGTAAGTAAAAACCATTATGAAAGGTGATAAACTACAACGGTTGTAAGTAAAAAACCGTTATGGAATGTGATAAACTACAACGGTTTTAAGTAAAAACCGTTGTAAAAATGATAAACTACAACGGTTTTAAATAAAAACCGTTGTAAAGGTGATAAACCACAACGGTTTTAAATAAAAACCGTTGTAATATGACACTTAATAACGGTTTTTATTTAAAAACCGTTGTAGTTTATCACATTCTACAACGGTTTTTATTCAAAACCGCCATTGTTGAAAGTGTCATATTACAACGGTCACTCTTATATACCCATTTTATATATGAGAATTGACAACGGTTTTTCTTAATAACCGTTGTTGAAAGTGACATATTACAGCGGTTTTGACCGTTGTCATAAATGGGTAGAAAAGACTGACACTGCTAACTCCCGCGGTTTTACACCACTTTCTACAACGGCTAAAAACCGTTGTCTATTAACTTTTTGTAGTAGTGTTCCAGTAAGAATTTAATGTAAGATATGATTATATTGTTATATTTAATTATTGCTTGATAACTAGGAATTGATATTTTTATGTAATATTTCTGAATAGTATATTATACATTGTTGAGATGGTTTTGAGCATAGTTGCGGGGAGTTAAAATTGGTTTACCTTAATGAATGAGTTTGATTCCAAGGGTAATTTAATTTATTATTATTATTATTATTATTATTATTATTATTATTATTATTATTATTATTATTATTATTATTATTATTATTATTACTATTACAATTATTATTATCATTATCATTTAATAAGTGATGGATTTGGATTTGGACTTGGGTTGTGAACGGGTTCGGAAATACGCATGGTTTGTCTCTAATTGATGAGGTTATGGTTGATTTCGGTTCTCAAAAGGGATTTTTATTTATTTGATTTGAAAAATAGAATTTTTGGAAAATACGAGAAGGGGATTTGTGTAAAATAATATCTTTTTGAAAAGTTTTGGGAATATGGTTTTCTAAACCACCACAGGAGTACCCCTAGTGGCATACGATTCAGATACCCAGTTATGATACGCCCCACGTGTTTCGGGGACGCCCGAACCATGAGGAGCGAGGACGCGTCTCAAGCTAACTATGTGTCTCCTGAGTTCTGCGAGGATTGCGTTTTTGGCTGATCACCCGATTCTGCTAGAAATTGCGTTTCGGGCTGACTACGTGTTCCCCGATTCTGGTAGGAGGAATTGACGGTAAATTGTGGAATTGACGGTAAACTATGGAATTGACGGATTTGTGTTTCAGGCTGACTACGTGTCCCCTGATTCTGCTAAGCGGATTTGATATAATGAGACCTCAAATTGACAGATAAATGTTTTGGGGTACACCTTGGTGGAGAATATGTTGGGATTAAGATGTTTTATACGGAAACTAATGATTATATCTTGAATACTTATTGATGAAGGTTTTATTACCTATTCTTATTTTTTATAAAACAAATGATTACGTTTTCTAAGTATAACGATTTCTCATTATTAATATTATTGAAGCAATTCCCTAGATTCTTACTTGTCAGAAATGAGCTATTATATAGATATATGTGTATGTGGATTTTTATAACAGAGAATTTGATAATGGTTTTGTTAAACCAGGTATGTTGTTTTAGTTTATGTGATAGAGCTACACGTGGCTTGATCCCTCAATGAGGATACATAGGCAGCCTAAGATAATCTATGTGCAGCCACAGAAGAGGATATCTTTTAAGTTGGGTTTAGAGTTGATTTGGGAATCTATTTAATATTGCAATTAAATTCAATTCAATTGACCTAGCCATTAAGATAATTACTAAAACTATTGTAGCTGGATGTTTGATTATGATTCTTTTGGTTATTAAAGGGAAAGACTTATTGCTGAAAGATTGAGAAATATAAATTGTGCTTTGCAGGTGTAAGGTTTTGGGAAACGAGCAAATTACAAGGGGGACTTTGCCGAATTTTCGGCAGAAGTCAAACCTTAAAAATAAATAAAAAAGTTTTTCCTTTGAGTTTTGGTTTGAAAGGGCAGTTTGGTCAATTGTGCCAGGCATCCAACAGGTGTCGGACACGCAAAGTGGAATTTGGGTCGGGTCCTGTCAATGGGTGTGTAGAGGAGGAAGAGACGAAGTGATCGTGAGGCGTGGCGTTGCCAGCCGTTGCCGGACGGAGAAGAAAATGACGGCCAAAGTTGCCGGCTGTTTTCGCAACAAGAGAAAGAATTTGGGGGGAGGGGGTCACACGAGAGAACTAGGGGGATTAATTGATTTTTAATTTTCATTGTTTATTTATTTATTTACTAACTTACACTTCCGCAAACCATAATTTCTTCGTTTCAACTCCGATTTGGGCCTACTATGTGTCTATGAACTCGTGCGCTCAAGCACTACGCAATGGAACCGAAATTTTTTCCAAAACCCTTCCCGAACAAGAATTCAACACTAAACCCACTAAGATACTCTCAGGGTAAAATTATCTTTTACTTTAATAATTTAATAATTTACTTAAAATTCAGGAGCGGGATATTACATAGCAGCTCTCCACCAATTCCTTTCGAGATCCACCGACAAGTGTAGATCTTTCTTCAAAACCTTTAAGAAAGGACGAAGAGACAAGTGGGATGAAGAGTGCGAAGTAGCTTTCCAAAACTTGAAGACCTACCTCACTTCACCTCCCCTGCTCTCAAAACCACTACCAGGCGAAGATTTTTTCATCTACCTAGCGGTATCCAACTCAGCAGTCAACTCAGTTCTCATTCAAGAAGAGCTGGGGGCACAACATCCCGTACTCTACACGTCAAAAGCCCTCCTCGATGCAGAGACACACTATCCGAAAATGGAGAGGCTTATTTTGTTCCTTGTAGTTTCCACAGAAGCATAGATGGCACGCGACTTCTGGAAGTGATCTTCAGACATAATGTGATGCATATTAGCCATGAATCTCTTCTTGTGCACGTTGGAACCACCCCATAGATACAAAGGCACTTGTGAACTCAGTGATCGGCTACCATCATTGGAAGACATGATCAGTGAATAGCTGCAAAAAGGGAAGAAAATTGCAAGTCAGATAACATGTCGATACCCTAAGTTCAGCACACACAAAAAATATGACGAGAAGGCCACAAGGCCGAACCGCTTCAGCAAAAATAAAAGAGAAACAGCCGAGGCCGCCGCCAGCAGTAGCCACCGCCCGGTGACTACCACCAACACCCACAACAAGGCTCGCAACACAGCCTAGTTGTCGAACTGCAGCAAAAGTCGTGGTCCAGCAACCAGGCCTGCGACGAAGAAGGAGCAGCCGTAGCCACCACCGCCAGTGATGACAACAACCACAGCCGCGTTGCCATTGTCGGGCTAACCCGGTTGTAGCAGCCACCGCATCACAACGACAACCAACCGAGCCCACCCAACTAGTCCTCGCCGCGAGTGAAGAAAAAAAAAGAAGGAAGTTCACAGCAGTCGCCGTGACAGCCACCGCGATGCCACCATCGCCGACAACAGTGTTGGTCACGACGACAACCACCGGGCCCACGCAATTGGTCCTCGCCGTGTAGGAAAAAGAAAAAGCAAAAAACAAAAAAAAAAACAAAAAAATTTGACCTACCTTAGTATGCACGACGACTCCTGTCCTCGACAAATAGTACACTCCTTCAAGATCTCTCTCACAAGTTAGAAAGTAAAGGATGACAAGTTTGCAATTTGAAGAGGAGTGAAGAGGAGCTTTGTATTTATAAAGGTTGAGCATCCTAAGTCAAGGAGGAATCACAAGCCTATTCCCATTGGTAGCCCAACTCCAAGAAGTCGTCAAAATCCTAATCCAATTAGGAGCCCAACTCAAAGAAGAAAGCCCAGATGCAATTGGAGAGCCCTCATCTCCTCCATGCCTCACAAGAGTCATGCAGAAGCTGAGGGCATTTGTGGGAACATATATTTTACCGGCTAATAAGAAGACGACACATGGAAAAAGAATATTCCTTAGGTCAAAGTAATTACCCTAATTAACTTCTATTTAATTAAGGAAATTATATTTGAATTAAGATAGGAATATCTCCCTAAATCAAGAAACCAATCTCCACCAAATCTCTTGGAGTAATTCCTATCATCTTTTTGGGGATGAATAATCCTAACCAAATAAGGATTATTCTCCCAAAACCCTAGCACACAAGGAGATTATAAATACATAGCTATGCAAGGCATTTGAGGTAATTCTAAAACCCTAGAGAAATCCCTCACACTCTCTCTCTCTCTCTCTCTCTCGCTGCCCTTCTCACTCTCTCTCATCACACGGCTAAGTGCCACAACACACGGCTAAGGCTACCCGACTCTTCCCGTGAGAGAAAACTCCATCCATTTGAGCTATTATAGTATCTTTATCAAGATTCAATTGAACTAACTTAGGCATCGGAGCGCCTTTGGTCAACACCCCATGGTGTGGCCTATTTATTCCTATTTATTTCGCAGGGATCGAGGAAGAGAGAGAATGAAGATCGAAGGTCGAGGAATTAACCCGCGAATATTCCCTGTGCAGAATTTTTCTCAAACAATGAGCTTTAAAACAATTTAAGGTTTGTTAAAAACCATTGAGAATTGAGAAAGTTATGATCAGTTAAAGTAGTAAACTGTTTTGATAAAGCTAAACTGAGCAGTTAATGTTTCGATCTGTCCTCCTCTTTACATGTTGATCCGTTACATCCAAAACTCCAGATTTACAGTTAACATCATAAGCTTTATCAGGATATAAAGTTTGTTAAAAACCATTGAGAATTGAGGAAGTTATGATCAGTTAAAGTAGTAAACTGTTTTGATAAAGCTAAACTGAGCAGTTTATGTTTCGATCTGTCCTCCTAATTACGTGTTGATCCATTCATTAAAAAAACCTTCAGATTTAACATTAACATCATAACCTTTAAAATGATATAACGTTTGCTTAAATCCATTGAGAATTGAGAAAGTTATGTGCATGTAAAGTAGTGAAATGTTTTGTTAAAGCAAAATTGAGTAGGTTATGTATCGAGCTGTCTTTCTCTTTACAAGTTGATCAATTCATTACCAAAAACTCCAGATCTAAAGTTAACATTATAAGTGTTAACATGATATAAAGTTCATTGAAAACGGTTGAGAATTGAGTGAGATATTAGAAATTGAAACTATGGACTTCTTTTGAGTTTTCCGACGAGTTTGGCCGGAAAAGTTTTGAGCAATTTGATTTTAGAAACAACTTTGATGCTAAAAAAAAACTCTTTCTAAATGTACATATAAAGTATATAATCATGTTAGACATATATAGAAGCATTAAAGCAGATTAAACAAAGTAAAACAGCAAAATTATGATTTTCCGGTAATCAGAAAACTCATAGAACCGCTGGAAACTGGAAAATTGTTACCGGATTTCATAAAACTTGTTTTAGCTCTAACATTCTTGTTCCTTAACATTTTTAGGTGATTTAAAAGCCTAAACTGAACGGTTTTTCTTGTATATTATGATGGTATAATTATTTGAAGCTAAAACAGAACATATAACACGAAAATGAATACTTTACAGAAGTGACATTTTTTTAGAGATTATGGCGTTCCTTCATGTTTGATCCATTCTTAAGGAAAAATGTTAATTATTGTATTAAGGGGGAGTGATAGATAGCTGTCAATAGCCTACCATAAATTATGGAAAAGCTAGTCTCCCACTTAGAAAAGCAAATCCTGGTTTTAAGGAAATGCAGGAAACCAGGAATCTGGTTTTGTGGGTCAATTTGTAATCTAGTATTTAGCCATCCTTACTTGTACACAATTTTCTGAAGTAATAGAAACACTCTTCCATTGAAGAAACAAGAAACCTCTCATTTTTCTCTCATTTTTCTCTCCTTTTTCTATCCTCTTTCTCTCTATTTGGCATGGTATCAGAGCAATCGATTTTGGTTGCCTCTGCATAACCTTGTTCTTACCTTGTCTCTACTTAAACCTTGCTCATATTTTTGATGTGATCATAATCCTTAGTTGTGCACTTGTTTGCTGAAACTCTAAGCAATCATCCGATGCATTTACTTACTTATTTCTCTCATGGAAGATACCAACAACTCAACCAAATCCACAGCCGACTCCTCAGCTCCACCAGTCCGTTCATCCCACGACTACTCCTCTCAAATCACTCTCGACAAGTTGGATGGGTCCAACTACCCTGCATGGTCTCGGAGTGTTCGTTTGGCCATCACTGCTCGTCGTATGGCTGGCTTCATCAATGGTAAAACAACTGCCCCTACCATTGATGACTCTAATTATGATGCTTGGGATGAAGATAATTGTTTGGTGCAGTCATGGCTCCTTAACTCCATGACCAAAAATGTACGCGCCCTATTTGATCATTGCTCAACGACTTATGCGGTGTGGGATGCAGCTCGAAAGACATATACTGTCACTCAGAACAGCTCCAAGTTGTACCAAATCCGTCGTCAATCAGTTACCACCTCTCAGAATGGCGAGCTTGTAAATGTGTTCTATGAAAAATTACACTTGATATGGCAGGAGATCGATACCCTTCGTCCCTGCAAACACACCAATCCTGACGATGTGGCTCTTCATCAACAAGCACTTGAAACTGATCGTGTGTGCGATTTCTTGGGGGGGCTAGATCCCCAATTTGATCAAGTTCGTAGTCGTATTCTTGCTATGAACCCGGTACCACCTATTATTGAGGCATATGAACTTGTAGTGGAGGAAGATAGTCGCCAATCCTCTCGCCGGCAAGTGGCGAGTGCCATGGCGATTAAGCCGTCTGGGCACCCCATCGTGCGCCCTCCAACCTGCCACCCCGTAGTTCCAAACCAGATGATACAAAAGGAACTCAAAAGTGCACCCATTGTGGGGGTAATCACCTTGTGGAGAAGTGCTTCAAGCTCCATGGGTATCCAGAGTGGTGGGATACGCACAAGACCCGCAACATGACACTCAAGGTAGCTTGCGTCATGACTACGGATGTCTCCCCATCTCCTGTCCTACTCCCCGACTCTAACTCCGAATCAGGTACACGCCCTACTACATGGATAATTGATACTGGTGCAACTGATCATATGACTTTTGACTCTCATCTTTTATCTACATTGTCTACTCAATCCCGTCACCCCTACATTACGAGTGCCAATGGGGTTCCTTCTAATGTTGCTGGTGAAGGAACCATACCACTTTCCCCTTCCCTAGTCTTACCACATACACTCCTTATTCCTTCCATCAATTGCAATTTGTCGTTAGTTGGCAAATTACTTGACTCACATAACTGTTATGCTACTTTCTATCCTTCTTATTGCAAATTTCAGGATCTTATGACTCACGAGACGATTGGGCATGGTAAACGGAGAGGGGTTGTATTCCTTGACGGTCTCATCACCACCAAGTGCAGCTCATACTCATGTTCCAAGCTCACGTACTCGCAATCACCAACAGATTTGGCTATGGCATCGTCGCTTAGGGCATCCGTCTTTTGGCTATCTTCGACGTTTGTTTCCGTCTTTATTTCGTGGTTTAGATGATCCCAAGTTTCAGTGTGAAACCTGTGTATTGGCCAAAAGCCATCGAACTGTATTTTCCTCAAGTGATAATAAAACGGAAGTTCCTTTTGAGTTGATTCACTCTGATGTTTGGGGTCCTGCTAAAACCTCTTCTAATGGCAAGAGATGGTTTGTTACATTCATTGATGACTGTACCCGTATGACCTGAGTATATTTGCTTGCCCATAAGAGCGATGTTACCATCACAATCCGTGAATTTCATGCTATGATCACTACACAGTTTCAGACATCCATCAAAGTGTTTCGATCCGACAATGGTGGGGAATATGTGAATGGTGCCTTGAACCAATTCTTCTGAGACCACGGCATCATTCATCAGACCTCCACCCCTTTTACTCCGCAACAAAATGGTGTAGCTGAACGCAAGAATCGCCAATTACTTGAGGTTGCCCGTGCATACATGCTTGATAAATCAGTCCCTCACTACTTATGGGGACATGCTCTTCTCTCTACAGTCTATGTGATTAATCAGGTGCCTAGTAGTGTTTTAGATTTTCAGACTCCACTAAATACCTTGGCTCATCATGTCTCTCTTCCTACCATCCTCAAGTTGCCTCCTTGTGTGTTTGGTTGTGTTGTCTATGCTCATGTTCCCTCTCATCAACGGAATAAGTTGGAACCATGTGCCCTACGATGTGCGTTCGTCGGATATGGATTAAATCAAAAAGGCTACAAGTGTTACCATCCTCCTACTCAAAAGCTCATTGTTACTATGGATGCCACTTTTTATGAAGATTTGGCCTACTTTGTGGTTTCCAAGACCCCTTCTCTTCAGGGGGAGGGAGGGAATGAAGAGAATGACTCATCATTTGAAGAGAAGACTGAAGAAAATACTGAAAAAACTGAAGAAGTGCCCCAGGCGATCTGTCGTGACCCACTGACAACCGGTCGTTTTTACACAGAGTCTCAAGCGACCGGTTGCGAAGAATCCAACGACCGGTCGCTTTTACATAGAGTCGAAAACTCTTGCGAAGTGCCCCAGGCGACCAGTCGTGACCCACTTACGACCGGTCGTTTTTTCACAGAGTCTCATGCGACCGGTCGTGAAGAATCCAACGACCGGTCGCTTTTACACAGATTTGAAAATTCTAGAGAAAATCCTGTTATGTTCAGTCCTGACCTCAGTGAAGACACTAAGACCATGGAACCAGAAGGTGATCTAGATGCCCCTGATGATCAAATACAAAATACAACCCTTCCTGCCCTGCCATCGCATCACTCGTCTAGTGATGAAGAAATACTTGAGGTAATCACTGAACCACCTTATGTTGCACCATATACTCTTCCACCTAGATCCACTAGGGGAAAACCTAAACTTCAATATTGTCCTGACCTTAATACCAAATCAAAATATCCCATTAATAATCATGTGTCAACTCATAGATTGTCAAAGTCATATGCATCTTTTGTCAATCAATTATCTACTGTATGTGTTCCAAATAAGTGGCAGGATGCTATGACAGATTCTAGATGGGTTGAAGCAATGGCAACTGAAATGGAAGCTCTGAAGAAGAATTCTACATGAGAAATGGTTCCTTTGCCACAAGGGAAGAAACCCGTTGGATGTCGGTGGATATTCACTGTCAAATACAAAGCTGATGGATCAATAGACCGATACAAAGCTCGATTAGTGGCCAAGGGGTATACGCAAACGTATGGAATTGACTACCAGGAGACATTTGCACATGTTGCCAAGATCAATACTGTACGTGTTCTCATATCCTTGGATGTAAATCTTGACTGGCCACTACTACAATATGATGTAAAGAATGCATTTCTTCATGGGGACTTACAAGAGGAAGTGTATATGGAACCGCCACAAGGGATCTCTATGCCCTCCAGTTCCAATACCGTATGCAAGCTGAGATAATCATTGTACGAGTTAAAGCAGTCACCAAGAGCTTGGTTTGGGAGATTTACTGATTCCATGAAACGGTTTGGGTATAGTCAGAGCAACTCAGATCACACATTATTCCTGAAGCGTCGTGGTGTAAAACTTACAGCCCTGATCATCTATGTAGATGATATGGTAGTTACAGGTAATGATGGTGAAGAAAGGCAGACTCTACAGAAGCTCCTTGCAAGTGAATTTGAGATGAAGGAACTGGGTGAGTTACAGTATTTTCTTGGCATAGAAGTTGCTAGATCACAACATGGCATATTTCTATCCCAACGAAAATACGTGCTAGACCTATTAACAGAGACCGGAATGCTAGAATGCAAGCCAACTGACACGACTATTGAACAGAACCACAAACTTGTGATGGATCCAGATCAAGTTCCTACTGACAAGGAAAGGTATCAAAGATTAGTTGGGAGACTGATCTATCTATCTCACACACGCCTTGACATAGCTTATGCTGTGAGTGTGGTAAGTCAGTTCATGCATCAATCGAGTGAAACACACATGAATGGAGTAGCACGGATAATGCGATATTTGAAGGCTGCCCCTGGAAAGGGGTTAATGTTCTCCAAGCATACATGAGTGGATTTAGAGGGATACACAGATACTGATTGGGCAGGGTCCATCATAGATAGGTGTTCTACCTCGGGATATTTTACATTTGTGGGTGGCAATTTAGTCACTTGGAGAAGTAAGAAGCAAAAGGTTGTATCCAGATCCAGTGCCAAATCTGAATTTAGGGGAATGGCACAAGGAGTATGTGAATTGCTCTGGTTACGGAGGTTACTGAAGGATCTTGGAGTCAAACCATTGAAAGCCACAAACCTATACTGTGACAATAAATCTGCTATCGAGATAGCACATAATCCGGTACAACACGACCGTACTAAACATGTGGAAGTCGACCGCCACTTCATCAAAGAGAAACTAGACAATGGTATAATTCAATTTCCATTTGTAAACTCAGAAAACCAACTTGCTGATATTTTGACAAAGGCCGTATCAAGTAAAGTTTTCTATGACTCACTTGATAAGTTGGGCATGCGTGACATCTTTGCACCAACTTGAGGGGGAGTGTTAATTATTGTAATAAGGGGGAGTGATAGATAGCTGTCAATAGCCTACCATAAATTATGGAAAAGCTAGTCTCCCACTTAGAAAAGCAAATCCTGGTTTTAGGGAAATGCAGGAAACCAGGAATCTGGTTTTGTGGGTCAATTTGTAATCTAGTAGTTAGCCATCCTTACTTGTGCACTCTTCCATTGAAGAACCAAGAAACCTCTCATTTTTCTCTCCTTTTTCTCTCCTCTTTCTCTCTATTTGGCAAAAAATACTTTAGGTGGGTGTTCATATACGTACTCTAGATGTTTCGGAAGTGTTGATGAGAAGTTTGGAAGCTTGGATTGGAATTTGAGCTTCCTTAGTGCAAAAATGGAAGTTGTTGAGGGAGGTGACTTTAGCTAAACTTTTCTCTCAAATGAACATTGTTTCTATATGATTTCTTTTCTTGAGTTGTATTGTGTAATGGGACGAACACCAGCTGCCCTTTTATAGGCTAAGAACTAGTTGGAAATGAACTTGAGTTTCTCTCAAAGTTGCTTGGTTACTATGTATGGTTAAAAGGCCAAGTGGGGTTTTGCAATTGAGTGTTTGAGATATTTTGAATCCTCCATGTGCAGCTGGAGGCTTACCTCACGTTTTAAATGTTTGATGATCTATTAAACAAAAACTTATTTTCATTTTCTTTCTCTTTAGAAACACACATAGGGGCATTTTGGTAGTTTCACACACAAATCCAAATATTTCAAATAAATTAACTAAATTCTAAAAAATCATCTTATGAATAAGAAACATGTTTTAGAACATTTAGTAGCACAAAGATATGTTATATGCGTAGAGAAACAAAATACGTATAAGGGCATTTTTGTAATTTCAACTAACTCCGAGAAACAAATATGTAAGAAATAAAATTCTACATTCCCCAATAGATGAGCAATAGGTTTTATGAACATTTAGAGTATTAAAATATTATTTTTCTTGAATAGTGAAATAATTCCCCGTATAGGGGCATTTTGGTCATTTTCGCTTAAAATTGCAAATCTATCCAATATATAGAAATGATTTTCTACTTTAAAAAAAATTACATGAAAAATATAGTAGGTGAACATACATAGCATGTAATATCTCGTTCCTAAATTAATATTTAATTCTTAAATTATTCAAGTGAATGACATTTTCACCCCGAGAGTATTTTACTGGGTTTAGAAATTGACTTTTTGTTCAAAAAAGAATTTGGGGAATTGAGCCACACGGTTGTGTCGGGCTTGTCAATATGAGTTCGTGGATATGTTGTGCCCTCAATTCCAAGTTGTAACGAGAGAGAAAAAGCCTAAAAACGGAAATTTAAAAATAAATAAATAACAGCATAACATATTTTTAACTCTCACTTTCTCTCTCCTCGAAAAGAAACCCTCTCATCTCTCTCTTTCAACCTCCATAGCCAAACCAAAACTTCTCTAGCCAAAATCTCTCTCATCCGGCCACCCCAAGACGCCATCTTGCACTCTTTCTCTTCCTCTCCTCACCCTCTACCCAACCCACTAAATTTCTTGGCTCAAAAACGCGTGGGTAAGCGATTAGAAAGAGGGGAAATTTCGCCGGTTTTCTCTCTTCGTTTTTCGGCGACCATCTCCAACGAGTAAGGTATGCTTTTTCATCCCCTTGACGTGCTCTAGCTGTTTGGTTGCGTATTTACGATCGATTTTGAGGTTTGAGGGGTTGTTCAAGATACCCATATTGCTCTGACGGTTTTGGGCGTGTTCGAGCTATTTCCAACAAATTTTTGGCCGGGATCCAAGAGTTAAAAACACTCAATTCAAAGTGCTTAACAAGTTGGTATGGTTATTGACAGGTGAATTGGAGATTTTTCGGCACGTCGGTTGGCTGCCACCTGCGTATTTTTGGCCTAAAATCATCCTCGTATCGTCCCGAGCATGACGGTATGCTCGGATTAATTTTTGGTGATCGTTTGAGTATAAAACCAATTTTTACCTATTAGGCTTAATTCGGGTTCGATACGTTCGAACCATCGGATCTTGACGAAACTCATAAGTTAAGTTAATTGGATTTTTATGAACCTATAGGAACTTTCGGATTGTTAATCGGAGGTCGTGGACCCCACGGGGGACCGGTTTGACTAATATAGGAATTTAATCGCATAATTAATCTTGGGTCTTTTCAAACCATTTCAACTGTTAAAACTGATTTAAATGGGCCCATGAACTCTTTTAAGGGGCGCATATGCACTTTAAGGCCGGGGTCAGGGTTTTGTTTAAATACTTATGCCTGAGCTATTTTATTAATTAAATATTTTTAATCACTTAAATAGGTGCTCAGGCTCCATCGAACTCGCAGGAGGGACCCTAGAAAGGTCAGGCTAGCTCGGACACACAGTGAGTGGACTTTCATTTTATAAATGAATTTTTATGCGGTAAAAGTTTCATTTAATGTTTATGATTAAATTATTTATAAATTATACTTTTCAAGTTTACCTTTTGAATTCAAGTAACTATGAATACTTGTTTATGATTTCTGTTCCGAGCATGTGGCTTGTTTTGGAATTAGTATTTATGATTATAAAATTGTGAAATTTGAATAGCTCGGAGGGATGAGAACTTTTTTTTATATGTATATGAGTAAAGATAGGTTTTTAAACCACCATAGGTACCTTAAATTGTTGACTTCAGAAAAATAGTTGTCTTCGGATAATATTATGTCTTCAGACAGTATGCTGCCTTCGGTTGTGTCTGCGCAAGCATGGTAATATGCTCCATGTGTCTCGGGGACACCCGAACCGTTAGGAGCGAGGACGCGTCTCAGGTTGACTACGCGTCACCTGGGTTCTGTGAGGATGCATCTCGGGATGACTTCGTGTCTCCGAGTTCTACGAGGAAATGGAATTGACGGATTTCTTAAAGGGTACACCTAGATGAAAAGGAATTATTATTTGAAATGCTTTAATATGGATTCGATGATTATCGGAATGCATGAACATATATATATATATATATATGTAAATATGAATGCTGAATTTCTGTACGAATATAGATTAATGATTGAATGTTTTTCTAATTTGTTTTTAAACAGCGGGGTTAGTATGTTTGTATTATTCTTTCAAACTTTCTTTTATCCACTCACATTTTTTAATGTTTTGCGCCTCTAGGCAGTAACCGAGTACCAGAGCACCACCACCGAGCTCTTCGTCACCACCACTCATCCACTTCCACCTTGTAGGGTTTCTTATTTGTAACCGAACTTCTTTTGTAAATTAAATTAGTTTTATAGCTTTGATAATGCCCTAAATTGTTGAAAGGCCTAAGGCCACACAGTTTTACTATTGGTTGGCGTGTGAACTTAAATTTGTGCATGTTGAACGTTTGTGGATATAAATTGCTTCTTGTACAGATGTAATTTTTTGGGAAACGAGCAATTTACAAGGGAGACTTTGCCAAATTTTCGGCAGAATTCAAACATTAAAACAATTTTCTTTGAGTTTTGGTTTAAAAGGGCAATTTGGTCAATCGTGCCAGGCATCCGACAGGTGTTGGACACGTACGGAGTTCGACATGAATTCCAAAGAAGAATTTGGGTCGGTTCCTGTCAACGCATATAAACATGTTAATGATAGAGACATCTTTTTTTCACTCATTATTAGGGCGTTGCCTAAACACTTTAAAAGTTAAAACCGTAATTTGAATCCCAAAATTCTTTTTGCACCTTAAATTAATTAAAACATCATATTCTACAATAGGTCTAGGTATAGGGTTATTACACGCTTAAAGCATTGACAGACGCAACTGTAATCAAAGACCGTTTAAGCAATTAAACTTTTCGTCTAGGACATTAAATGCAATTTCCTAAACAATACATAAGTATGTTGTTTAAGCAAGATTCCGTAAAAGGTGTTTACGTTGCTGAATTGGAAGCTGAGAATGTATGTTTGAATGAGAAAATTAATTTTCATTGGTAATTGTTTCAACCATAATACGTCATTGATATGACTTGATACAATGGAAATGAATTGGGGCAATAACTAAAGCCAGGAAACAAGAGGTCTCATCAAAGCTCCAAACACGCACTAAGATAAGTAAATGTGTGATTAGAAGAATCACATGTTTGAGAGGATAACGTGACTCTTAGATATGCTTCTGACATATAACATAGCAATACCACTATGTTTAAGACATCTGCTTTGATTCCATGAACATCTAGGGTAGATGGTTATTGAATAAATGGACAATTGACTTTAAGAGCAAGTGGTGGATAGATATGGCCTGATATAATGCCTTTTCCAAATCTAGAAGAAGCCACAAGAAGTAACGCATATGCCAACACTTTAAATTATTTTTATTAACTTGTTAAAATACAATAAACCAATTGCCTAAACAAGCAAACAAACCACGTACAGTTAATACACACCAAATTAAAATAGATTTTTAGTAAAAGCTCATTTTTATATGACGTATTACACAAATACCATATAGAGATGATTTGAAGAGAAAAACTCAAAACTAATCATTTAAAAAAAATTAAAAAATAAATAACTTGAAAATGTAAAATATAATAATCAAAATATATAAAAACGCATTAATAAAATAAAAAACGGAACTACCATTCCTTGCGTCACATAAATTGATAAAGCAACCGAGCCAGATGGGTTTTTCTCCTCTGTGTCGTCCTCGTGGGGGTGATCGAAATTGGAAGGAACGATTGTCTCCGGAATCGAATCCTCGTCGTTGCCAGACTGGGGTCCGCTTGCTGGACCTGGGGACTGATTCTGTGCGGCCGGGTCTTGTAAGCTCTTGGGCAGGCCTTGGCCATGAGAGACGTTGATCTTAAAGTGCTGGCCATTCTTGCATTGCTCGCCGTCGTAATCGCCCGAAAAGAAATACGACATGCCCTCTTTCAGCAAAGGCACTGCCACGGAGACTGGTTGTGGGGCCGTGTTTGATGGGTCTGCCGACGACCAATTGATCGTGTCGTTTTCTTGAGCATCGTTGTAATCGCACAGCTTGTATGTCGTCAAGTTAAATGTTTGCACAACCGAGTGGTTCGTGTCAGTGTTGAAAACTGCACATTAACATAAATAAAAAATAATCAGCACAGAAATACAATTTTTTGTTTTTCATAGAAGGGATAAAATAATCTAAAATAATTTAATTCACTGAAAGAGAATTCGAACTTCGGTGCAAAAACGGTCTCATTGCTCCGTTATCAACTAGCCTAACTCAGGTCGGGGTTTGTTTAACCTAAGGGTCTTAACTCAATTATTAGTTAATCAATGCAATTGTTTTCCTTTTTTCTTCACATTTGAACCAAATAATATTATTATATTCTCCAGGTATGTATAAAAATAAACAATAAAAACCCAACCCAACTCATCATGTGCTGCCATCCATTTTCCCAACCACTATCTGCTCCTCTTAAAAAAAACCAAAAGATAAGGTTTTTTAATCAACTAATTTACCAAAAAAAATATTACTAATTAATTTCCACAAAATTTAAAAAAAACATTTCTATCATAGAATTTAACGCAATGGTCTTTAAACTTATACCCTAATTTCATTTTGGTCATCCAACTCGCACACTTGTTTCAATTTAGTCTTTCCGCAACAATGTGATTGGTTTTCAAAGGCTAATTAGAATACAAACTGATGATTTTACCCCTCAAAATCAAATAGACGGAAAAATGGACAGCAATTGACGAAAGGACTCAATTGAAACACGTAGGAAAGTTATCCTTGGACCTTGACTGAAATAGAATAATTTGAAAGCAAGAAAACGATAGTTGTGTTGTACAATACTCTTATCAGGAGAGTCTATTGCATGTGATCAGTTGGCGTCGGTGGTGGCCACACTACACGTGAACAACACATGGTTTCACAGAAAAGTCCATGCGCTTGATTGTAATTGGAGCAAACTAAGATGTCCTTTTCTTAATGCTTCTCTCTTTGAGCTTATTTAGCTTTACCTTTTTCACTAAAATTGATGCTCTTCTTGGAAAAGACACATCTGATGAAAATAACAAATATATATATATATATATATATATATATATTTATATATATATTTGTACGTAGCAAACCACAAATTCTTTAATTTCCCCACTCGAAGTTTTCACAATTTAATTTAATTAAAGCAGGGAATGGCTCAGAAAAAAAAAAAGAAAAAAAGAAGAATTTCTTTGCATATAAACACCAATTAATCCTACAAAATAAAAATATAGAATTTCTTTGCATATAAACACCAATTAATATCACAATTCAAGATGAACCAGCACCAAATTAATATTATTTGATGCAAATAAAGAGGAGGTAGAAAAAGAAAAAAAAAAAAAAAAAAAAAGAGGAGGCTAGAGAGAGAGAGGAAGTGATTATGCAAGCAAATAAATGAATTGAAGGGTAGGGTTTAGGTAAGCTTACTGAGAAAATCTCCCAAGCTGAAGTTCTTGGCAGCAACCCATTTCTGGTAATTAAGTTTGGGGTTTTGGAGGTTATCATACCAACCCAAAGAGTCTCCAACAGTGTAGTTCTTGTAAGCATCAACAGATCCTGAGAAGAAGAATGAATGAAGAAGAAGAAGAAAAAAGAAAAGATTGCTGCAGTACTTTCTCTGTAATTCCATTCTTCTTGGAGTTTGTGTTGTGAAGCAGAGAAACTGGTGGTGGATATGGATGCAGAGAACATGCACTACACCAAATTTTACTTGCAGTTGTAATGCTGCCAGCTATTTTCATGCGTCATGTATTATATATATATATTAGGCCTTACTTTTTCTTGGAATTACCAAAATGGTCTCTCTTTCCTTTCTGTCTGTCGGTCGGTTCCAATTAATAAAATAATTGAAGTGACAATACTAAATTAGACAAAGCAAAGTTTTGTTGCATTGCATTATTTGTGGTTTGGTTGGTTGCATTGCAGTGTTTATAACTCATTTCGTCTTTATATGGTTCACTATTTATGATTAGTGAGTAGGGGAGTGCTAGCAATCTTCTCTCTAACCTTCTTTTTTGGACTTTTTTTATTATCTTCATGACACGTGTCAATTTCTACACTAAAAACAATGTCATTAATACATTAGACATTGTTTTTAGTGAAGAAATTGACACGTGTTATGAAGATAATGGAGAAGGTCCAAAAGAGAAGGTTAGAGAGAAAGTTTCTAGCATTTCTCTAGTGAGTATAAGTAATTCTTTTTTCCTTTTAATTTTATTTTGGGTTTTTGATTGAAATTGTCCTCAAACTTTTGCTCAATATCATTTTGGTTCACAAACTAAATTTTTCATTTCAATCGTCCTCCAACTTTTCATTTGATATCAAAACGGTCCTACCATCCAATTTTCCGTTAAATTGAATCACGGGGACGACACATGATCCAATTTTAGGGGCAAATTGAACTTTTTACCCAAAAATAAAAAATAAAAGTACAATTAATAAATTTAAAACAAAATTTTTAAAAAGTAATAACACGGTCACCTACACCCTCATCCTTCAACCCCTGGATCTCTTGCACAGAGTAGCAACTTCAAGCCTATAGGAGCCCCAAAAATCAAGCCACCCTGATTCAAATATAAGCCATACCCAACAAAAACAATCCCAAATTCATATTTGGGTTGGTGTACAGAGAGAGAGAGAGAGAGAGAGAGAGAGAGAGAGAGAGAGAGAGAGAGAGAGAGAGAGAGAGAGAGAGAGAGAGAGAGAGAGAGAGAGAGAGAGAGAGAGAGAGAGAGAGAGAGAGAGAGAGAGAGAGGTTTTCATTTTTGTAGCTTTTGGTGCACAATAATATAGATTACTACATATTATACTTAAAAACTGTTTTCTCTCGTGTGAAAAATAGACTTTTGAAATACTAATGTTTTCCATGATATTTTTAGCGATATATATTCCTTACATTTTAAATAAGCAAACACGATTTTATGCAATTTTAGTATAAAGTATACATTGACTTATTGAGGTATCAATATTGGTATAAACTGTATCTTATACTAAAACTAGATTTTCATATTTTGATTTCTTGGGAATTTGATTTTCTAGTATTTTTAATTGAATCCAAATGGGGGGTACTTCCTTATTTACATTGTAAACTTAAGTAAATGGAGTAATATAAAAATAAAATAAAGTAAAAAAGACAAGACATTTACTTAAATGTTGGAAATAAGGCAAGGCAATATAAGGCAAAAAAAAAGGGCAATGGGTGGCCCAGCCCGTTGACAAACCCTAATTTAAACAATAGAGTCCATCTCAGCTAAAAAATGCCATGTGGTTGGTGAGTGGGTGGGTGAGTGGTGAGTGGTGGGAGGAGAGGTGGTGGTGGTGGTGAATCACATCTCTTCCTTGTTGTTCATAATCCTCCAACTATGTAGGTGACTGGCTGGTGGTGAGATTCAATTTTTTCAACTTTTATTATTTTCTAACTTTTATTCCTTTAATTTTGAATTATATATTAATATTTTCTTGCATATGGATAGTTTTACCCCTCATTTTAACGGCACTATTAACAATCTTTAACGGTGGGACTGTTTTGATACCAAATGAAGGGTTGGAGGACTATTGAAATGAAAATTTTAATTGGGGGACCATTTCGGTCGAAAACCCTTTTTTCTTAGTTAAAAAAAGCGTGCTCCTTTCATAAAACATAAATTTGCGGGAAAGGTCAGGAGCTCCATTTGCCTCTTTGTAAACAAAATCGAGTTTCACCGCATTCACAAAAAAAAAAAAAAGGAATTTTGTGTGCAAAAATTACGAGAAAAAAAAAATAAAGAGAATAAGGGCTCGTTTGATAAACCATTTGAATTTTAGTTTTTAGTTTTTCATTTTCATTTTTATGCTAGAGTATAAATGAAAATAAGAGTGAGATGGGAGTGAGAATGAGATTGAGAGAGATGACGAGACTGAGAGACAGGATGAGAGGGGAGGAGTAACAAAAGTGAAAACAAAAACTTGAAAGTGAAAACAATTTCATATATAGATTTCAGTTTTTAGTATTTTTTTCACTTTTATTACTCCTCCCTCCTATCCAACACTCTCATCTTTCCTCTCAATTCCATCTTCACTCTCACTCTTGCTTATATTCTCCATCTTTATCCTTTATACTCTAGCACAAAAAATGTACTAAAAATTAAAATTGAAATGGTTATAAAATGGGCCCTAAATTTTTCTATTTTAAATTTATTTTCTAAAGCATACAAATATATATCTATGAGATAAATATTTCCCGACCGACATCTTAGATGGACTGTTGTACCCTTGAAAATTAACAAAAAGAAAGACACTTAAGTACGAACCACAAATGTCATTGTTCATAAGTGACATGTAAACTACACCAGTCATTGTTAATCAATAATTTATGAATTATTATGATCTAGTTGGTTGTTATAATTCATATCTTGTCAAATAAAAAATGCTACGAACTAATATGGTGATCATAATAGAATATTTAAAAGAATACATTTAAGTTATTATGAGTAAAATTTGAATAGAATATTTAAAAGAATAAAAAGATACGAATGCTACGAACTTTAAATTTATAAGTTTGTTTGTTTTTTTTTAAAAATTTATCAAAAGGTATATTTTTATTAAAACAAAAAACTGAAATAGTACATCGACTTTGAAATAGGTAGAGGAGTCATATTGTGGCCTTATTAAAATTTTGCCTTTAAAAATCCCTAAAGGAGGAAAATCCGGTATAAAAAAAAAGTACTACGACTTCTCCCATGAAGCCAAAACAAAAGACTAGGTGTTCTCACAATATATCGTCAAAGACGAACCCAACCAAGGCAGAGCCACATCCTCCAACACAAATTTAATCCCTTCTCTTAATCCAAATTTTGCCAATAAATGCGCCACCTGATTTCCTTGTCGTGGCTCGAACACAACATCCAAGACTGCAACATCTGCCATTAGTCGTCGCACATCCTCCACTATATTCCCAACATTACTCCACCATCCATTCATTCCTTTAAGCATAGATACCGCTTCCTAAGAGTCAAACGCCAGAATAAAACCAGTATACCCATAAGCAAACATGGTTTGTAACCCCTCTCTTATTGCCGCAAGCTCCGTTCCAAACACACTCAAACTCGGTGGACCATTGCAAGCAAACCCACTTATAAAATCTCGAGTAGAATCCCGAAGACACCCCCCAAGACTCTGCTCCTTCCTTCCTTATCCAACGGACCATCACAGTTTAAAACGGAAGAGTTATCGGGCAGTTTAATCCACCGTACCTGGCGGGAGACTCGATCAGTTTCAGCTCCAGTATTGCATATGCTTTAAGTTGCGCAGCCACTCCAATGTTTTAAACACAAGATCCTTCATAAGGCCCAACAATTTCCCATGTACAAGATCATTACGTAGCTGCCAAACTCTCCATAAACAACAAGCAAAAATTTCCAGGTCGTAGGAAGAGAGAATCCCACCTCACTGCTCAAAGAAATCAGCAAAAGAGCAACGCACCTTACCCAAACGTACTGAGAATGATGTACACTGCCAGAACTTGCAGCTATATTTACACTCCCAAAGGGCATGCCAAGTACCTTCCTCAGCCTGACCACACTGCAAACAGATTCGAGTATGAGCAACTCTCCACCGGAATACATTTTGGGCAGTCGGCCTGCCAAAGCAACAGCTTCACTTTATTAGGCACCCCCAACTTCCAAATAGCCTTCCAAAAACCACGTTGAGGCTATGAATTTGAAGCACCTACACCATCACCGCTGTTCTCCTCACACTGACGAAGAGCCACATGATACCCGGACTTCACGGTATATTTACCATTTTTCTAAAAGAACTAGTAACTACCATCTTCCAAAGGGGCTACAGAACCAAGACCAATACTTGCAATAGGATCACAATCCTCCTTATAAAAAGAAGTATCAAACAAAGGTAGATTCCAACTTCCTAAAGAAGTAAATAAATCTGCAACCTTCACATCCCAGTTTAACCCATTGTTCATCAACGACTTGAAAGTAAACGGTTTTGTTATCCATTTATCGTGAAAAACTTTGATCGAATTTCCATTCCCCACTGGCCACACCAACCCATCATGAAGCACATCCTTGCCCCATAAGGGAGCCCTCCAAATTAGGGAAGGAGAATACCCCAATTTAGCTTGTAGGAAAGAACCAGTAGGAAAATATCTTGCTTTCATCATCCCTGCAAGAAGAGAGGAAGGATCCTCCAGTAGTTCCAACACTGCTTGGCCACCATTGCTTTATTTAATGCTTCAAAATTCTTGAAACCACGACCCCCAAAACACTAGGGTTGACAGAGTTTACGCCAACCTAGATAGTGAATACTCCTCCTCCCAGATTTTCCCCACCAATATCGACTGATCATAACTGAAAAAATCATGATAGAATTGCTGGGGCAGTTTGAAAACACTCATAGTATATGTAGGTAGAGCTTGTGCCACAGCCTTAATAAGCACCTCATTTCCTGCAGCAGATAACAATTTCCCATTCCAAGTGGTAAGTATTCTCCACCGATTCTCCCGAACAAATTGGAACATCTGGGTTTTATTCCTCCGTGTCATGGTTGGCAACCCAAATATTTTTAATGGCTAGCTACAATCTTTACTCCAAGCAATCCAAAATCAACTGTTTCATAATTGGATCAGTGTTGGGGCTAAAACTAGCTGCAGACTTATCAAAATTTATCTTCTGACTTGATGCCCTTTCATACAATATGAGGATATGCAATAGATTAGAGCAATCAGATAAATGAGCTTTAAAAAAAAGAAGACTATCATCCACAAAAAAATAAATGAGAAAGAGTGGGTGCTCCCTAAGCAATAGACAACCCTTTTATACGTTTTGCCTATAAGGCATGGGTAAGCAAAGCCGACAACCCTTCGGCACAAATTAAAAATAAATAAGGCGAAAGAGGGTCTCCTTGCCTCAACCCCCAAGAAGGGGTGATCATCCCTGAAGCAACACCTCTTACTTGGACAAAATACACAATAGTGGTTATACAATCCATTATTGACGCCACCCACCTAGCATTGAAACCCAAACGTTGCATCATTCTTTCCAGAAATAACCACTCCACACAATCATAAGCTTTTGACATGTCCAATTTTAGCACCATCTTCTTCAGTCCACTCCCACTGCAACCTTTAATTGAAATGAATACTTTCAAAAGCCGCAATTATGTTATCTGTTATCAACCGAGCTGGAACAAAATCACTTTGGTATTCTAAAATAATTGCTGGCATAATTTGTTTCATCCAGTTCACCAGAGTCGTTGAAATTATCTTATACAACACCCTACATAAGCTGATCGGTCTATACTCAGTCACCTGTGTCGGATACTCAGTCTTGGGGATAAGAGTCAGCATGGTATGGTTTATTGTCTGCACACTACCCCCTCCATTAAGTATATTCAAACAGAAATCAATAACATCATCGCCAACTACCCTCTAATATTTCTGATAAAATAATATTGGCATACCATCCACCCCGGGGACTTGGTGGGAAACATTTGCCCCAGCGCCTTCTCAAGGTCCTCTCGTTTGAAAGGTAAAAGAAGCCGAGCATTCATCTCGCTAGTTACTGCTGGTTGTACAGCCTCTATGATATCGTCAAAGCCACATGAACCCATCGTCGTGAACAAGCTTTGAAAATAATCACAAAAAACATCTCCAATATCCTCCCTCGTTGTACGCCACACCCCGCCCTCATCAAGAATCCCTTTGAGCTGATTAATACTTCCTCGCTGTTTGGCTTGCTCATGGAAAAAATTTGTATTTTGATCTCCAATTTTTAACCAGGAAATTCTTGATTTTTGCCTCCAAATGAACTCCTCCTTCTCCAGCAAAATATCCAACTCTCGAGATAAAAATCGATGTTGATTATTAGTATCAGAATTAAAACTCACTACTACAAAAATCGAAATAGACGACGGTAATTTACCGTCGTAAATTTACTTTTTCAACCGTCGAGGAATCGACCGACATCTTTTACGCATAAAACCACGACGGTAATATCCCGTCGTCTTTAGATTAATAGACGACGCTTTTACTACAAACCGTCGTCTATTAATCTAAAGACGACGGGTTTTATGAAATAAATTACGTCTATTATATGTAAAGACGACGGTTTGTAAGAACTGTCGTCTATTATGAAATAACAGTCGTCTATTATATGAAATATGTCCTATATTATGAAATAACAGTCGTCTATTATTATGAAATATGTCATCTATTATGAAATAACAGTCGTCTATTATTGTGAAATATGTCGTCTATTACGAAATAACAGTCGTCTATTAGATGTAAAGACGACGGTTTTTATAAAAACAATGTCGTCTATTATATGTAAAGAAGAAGGTTTTGTGATAGAATTTTCGTCTATTAATGTAAAGACGACGGTTTTTTTGAAAGAACTGTCGTTTATTGTATCCAAAGATGTTTTAATTTTACATTTTACCTTTTACCTTTTTTTTCCTTGCTTCCAATGGTTCTCTACAACGATTTTAGCTAAAAAAACAACAATAATGTTCTCTTCAAGAATAATTTGTTTCATAAAAAGTTGAAGATTCAATAATAATTACATAGTTTACCAATCTTCATTCCTATATATCTATACAAAATATCATATCCATAATATTAAACTATAATTAGAAAAAGAGGGGCTACATATGAAATTCGATCCAAATTTCATCAATTTGTTCTTGTGTGTATGAGTCACCGTTGCCTTCTCGCACTGCAAAACAGGATTAAAAAAAAGGAAGCAAGTTTTAGTTAGAGATACATTTAACAGGATTAAAAAAAAAAGAAACAAGAAACAAAAGCCAGAAAAGGGGAGCATAACATATTTGGATTTTCCTCTGACTTGGAGCAAATTAACTTCAAATAATTTGAGAAAGTGAAAACCTGATGGACTTGGAGCAACCTGATGGAAACAGAAAACTTTAAGGTCAGAATATGAGTTGAAGAAAGATAGCGAAATGTTATATATATAGGGTTTAGGGAAAATTCGAAAAATTACAATTCGCGGTCAAATTTTTCAAAAGACCACGTTTTTAAAGACGACGGAAAGTAAAATCAAAACGTCGTATAAATTAAACTATACACGACGGTTTTTAAATAATACGGACGTTATAAACATATACTACGTCAGTTATTTACAAAACCGACGTCTTAAATAAAAAAAACTTCGGAGAAATAGAAATTTGTGTTAAACAAGAAACTAAATATACAATCCTACTTGAGAACTCAGTTCTTGTTTTACACCCAACCGAAGTTCTTAGATGGGTTGGGTGTAAAACAAGAACTGAGTTCGCAAGAAAGACATTCTTGCATGAGAGGTGAGAATTGAGATATACAGAACGTTAGGAATAAAAAAATCCAATTTAAACGAATTATTTATAATTGGAAAACTAAAAGTGACATTATTAAGACTTGGAAACCGAAAAGGGCCTTTATTTCGACTTGGAAACCTAAAAGTCGCCGTTTGATCTCAATTTGGCGGATAAAGCGTGCCGATTCAGTTCGAAAGTTTCAAATTGAAACCTGCAACGATCGTATAATTAATATAAACGACGTGAAAATGATTTACAACGGCGATATAATTAATATAACTGTCGTATTATCAAAACCACGTCGTTATATTATATTATAACGACGTGGTAACGATTTACCACCACCTTTTATTTATAAGAACTGTCGTAGTCAAATGTCTAATACGGCGTAAAATAATAAAATACAGACGTGGTTAATTAACTTTACATGTCGGTAATTATAAAATTACGGTCGTATTATATTATATTTAAAGACGTCAGTTTTTATGAAAAAATGTCGTCTATTATATATAAAGACGACAATTTTTATGAAAGAAATGTCGTCTATTATATATAAAGAAGACGGTTTTGTAATAGAATTGTCGTCTATTAATGTAAAAACGACGGTTTTTTTGAAAGAACTGTCGTTTATTATATCCAAAGATTTAGTAATTTTACATTTTATCTTTTTTTTTTTCTTCCAATGGTTCTCTACAACGATTTTTTTCTTGCTAAAAAAACAACCACAATGCTTTGTGAACAATAAATATACTCAAGAATAATTTGTTTCATAAAACTTGAAGATTCAATAATAATTACATACAAAATATTTACCAATCTTCATTCCTATATATCCATACAAAATATCATATCCATAATACTAAACCAATCTTCATTCGATCCGAATTTCATCAATTTGTTCTTGTGTTTATGAGTTATCGTTGCCTTCTTGCACTGCAAAACCAAGATAAAAAAAGAAGAAGCAAGTTATAGTTAGAGATAACAGGATTTAATAAAAAGAAACAAGACACAAAAGACAGAAGAGGGGAGCATAACTTATTTGGATTTCCTCTGACTTGGATATAAACGACGGAAAATAAAATTAAACCATCGTTTAAATTATAATATAAACGTCGGTTTTTAAATAATAGGGACGTTATAAATATATACTACGTCAGTTAGTTACAAAACCGTCGTCTTAAATAAAAATAACTATAGAGAAATAGAAATTTGTGTTAAACAAGAAACTAAATATGCAATCTTTCTGGGGAACTCAGTTGTTGTTTTACACCAAACCGAAGTTCTTAGATTGGTTTGGTGTAAAAACACAACTGAGTTCCAAAGAGAGACATCATGCATTACTGAAACCATTCAGAGATGTGAGAATTGAGACTGAACGTTTGGAAAAAAAATCTGCAATTTAAAGGAAATATTTAGAATTGGAAAACTAAAAAAGACTTTATTAAGACTTGGAAACCGAAAAGGGCCTTTATTTCGACTTGGAAACCTAAAAGCCGCCGTTTCAGTCTTCAATTTCGCAGATAAAGCGTGACGTTTCAGTTCGAAAGCTTCGAATTTGAAACATACAACGATGGTATTTCTTTTTTCCGACGTCGTTGTACTGATGTTTATTTTGACTTTTGTTGTCTCTCTTGTTTTAAATAACAACGACGGTATAATTAATATAAACGACGTTAAAATGATTTACAACGACGATATAATTTATAGAACTGTCGTATTATATAAAAAAAACCACGACGTTATATTATATTATGACGACGTGGTAACTATTTACCACCACCTTTTATTTACAAGTACTGTCATAATCTAATGTATAATACGGCGTAAAATAATAAAAGAGAGACGTAGTTAATTAACTTTACATGTCGGTAATTATTAAATTACGGTCGTATTAAATAGTACTTGATACGTCTCTAATAATACAATTACCGTCGTGTTCATTGGATGTTCAAAACGGCAGTATTATATGTAAAACGTCGTCTATAATTACTACGTCGGTATATTTACACATACCGTCGTTGTTTATTTGTTGTCTTTTTTCTGGTCGAAATGGCATGTTTAATAAGACGAAGCTTTTAAAGTTTTATGCGTCGTGTTTTAAAAATGCCCAAATGAATTTCCAATTTTTAGGTGTTTTAGTTTCTGATCTACGTCGGTTTTTATATTACCGTCGTTGTTTAAAATTTAACGACGGTATTTATTTTGTCCGTCGTCGTTTTACCGACGTCTATTACGATTTTTGTAGTAGTGACTCCTTCGTTGTAAATCATCAATCTGACCTTGTACACGATGGATGTGTGAAGGAAGATACCCCACACTGTCTTTATTCCACCGTTGTAGAGACCCTTGACAATCTTTCAACTTTTCCACCACGGTCCCTGTATTCTGTGCCCATGCACTTAAAATGGTTTCCTCACAACCTTCAACCGTAGACCATATCTCCTCAAACATAAAGCGTCGCTTTCCCGGCCTTGACTTGAAAGCTTAAAAAAAAAGTGAGAATAGGGAGGTGATCATAAACAATAGAGTTCAAGTGATGAGTATTGATCTTCGGAAATTGCAACCATAACACTGCATTAGCTACCATTCGATCTAACCAAAGTTGAACCAAACAGTTTCCCTGCCACCGATTGGACCAAGTATAATTATATCCTTTAAAACCTATTGTCGATAGACCACAGTCACCGAGCACCTCCCCAAAATCTCGCATCTGAGCCATTGGCCTATAATGGTGTCCTAGATATTCATGAGCTTCAACAATCTCATTGAAATCACCTCCTACAACCATGGACCCCTCACCATTGTTTGCCAACCTTCTTAGTAGTATCCAAGAATACTTCCACAAACTTGTTTCTGGATTCCCGTAAAAACCTGTAAAATGAAAACTAACTCGTTCCATACCACAAATGTAAGCATCAATGTGTCCAGCCGAAAAGGATTGGATGGTCACATCCACCCCATGCTACCCCAGACATGCACGATAGAATCCTCAATACACTTGCGGCTGAATATCCCTCCTACGCACAGACTGTTGGTCAAGGCCTTCGGTACACCAGGTCAAGGGTGCCCGGTATCTCGACACACCTCCGAAGAGTTACCGCATGTCTAATATATCAAATATCAATAAGAAGGGAGGTACATATCATAGTGAACATCATGTACCGGGGGAAAACAATCCAACACATGGATTGTCTTACTAGACCACATGGCAGAATCCTCAATACTCATGTGGCTAGGGAATGAGCAATACAATCGGGGGATTGTTGCTCCCCAGAAATGCACGGTATAATTCTCAATACATGTGAGGCTGAAACAAGTCTTACGCGAGCGGAATGCCGGTCAAGACCTACGGCATACCCTGCCAAGGGTGCCCAGGTCATCAATGTGACGACCCTAACCCCAAATTATAAGATAAAATGAGTTAATTAATTTAATTAATTAATTTGGATAATTTAAATGAATTTAAAAGGAATTAAAGTAATTAAAAGGAATTAATTGGAATTAAATAAGAATTTAATAATTAAGGGGCATTTTGGTTAACAATATTTTCGTGATGGAATTTGGCGAAACAAGTTGCGCCATTACGTCCGGCACGTCGAAACGAGTCCGTGGACGTGCGGAACGCTTGGATCGGAGTTTAAACGAGAAAAAGGACATGATGGTAATTTCCAAAATCAAATAAAATAATATAAAAAGGGGTTGACCAATCAGAAAGCGCGTTGCACCTTCTCTCTCCTCTCTCGCGTGTTTCTCTCTCCCCAAACCCGACCTCCACTCTCTCTCTCCTCGGTTTGGTCAACTCCGGCCACGGCAAGGGCCGGCACCGGTCTTGATCGAACCAGCTCATCGAGCCGGTCACGTTGCACGGTGGATCGGGACCGGAAAGCTCGGTTTTCGGCGACTGGAGCGACTTGTTTCTCCGATTCTTTTCCTGCTTCGTATGGCGGTTTCCGGCGAGCATTGGCGTCGATCCAGGTGAGCTTTCTTCCTCCCTTGAACCCCTCTATCTATTTTCAAGCTTGGATTCGATCGATTTGGTCTCAAATCGATCGGATCTAAAAGTCAGTTTTCGCCGGTGTTTGAGGCGGCGGTTCGGCCGGTTCTAGGCTGGGTGTGAGCGGCTTCGAACTCCCCTCGTGGTGGTGGTCAGTTTGGTATAGGTAGTGTGGCTCGGTTCAACAGTTTTGAGGTGGCCAGAATCACTCTAGCCACCTGCCACCCACGGTGGCGCGTATGGCGGCGCGTGGGCCAGGTGTGGTGGCGGTTCTGAGTTCCTAATTGTTCCTCGTGTCACTACGAACGCGTGCGTGTGAGCGGATTCTGATTCGGACGTCGTTTGACGATCGAACCGACGTACGCCTATTGCGCGATTCTCGGGTTCGATAGGATTGAACGGTTGGATCGTGTCCATTCTTGGATATGTTGATCTAGATAATTCTAGGATCGTGTAAGATTTGACGGATCGTGATTCGGAGTCCCGGATACTCCGGATCGATGACTTGAAGTTAGAATTAAATCGTAATCGTGCGATCGTGAGCAATCCAACCGTTCGATCGAGACCAAACTTTGAGGACACGTTGTTTAGGTCATGTTGAACCTCTAGGAACTTTCGGATCTAAGTTTGGAGGTCATGGGACCCACGGGCCCGGTTTGACCTATCCAGGTCGGTTTGACCAAGTTTGACCAGGGTTGACCGAGTGTCTCCCGAGGTCTGTTTGTCATGTAGTTGACTTTGTTGGACTTCTAGGAATGTCCTGATCCTTTTGGAGGTCTTGGGCTCCGCGGGCCTGGGTTGACCGAAACGGGGTGTTTGACCGCCGGTTGACCGTGAGTCTTCCAGGGCGGTCCCACTGGTTTTAAGAGGTAGTTTGACCTTAGAATCTTTCGTACGACGTACGTGCACGTTAAGTCGGGTTTTGTTAAGGTTTAAGTTTACGGTTCTCGTACGGTTCTCGTACGGTTCACGGTACTAATCCAATCCTCGTCTTTAACGCTTTAGGTACCTTGACTCTGCGTACTTTGTGAGCGGGACCCTTTGAGGGTTGTGCAGCATAGGACCAACGGTGAGTGGACTTTGTTTTCAAATGTGCATGACTTGAATGAATTGCATGAAATGCATAAAATGAGATTTAATAATAGTTTTAAATCTTGAATTGGATAAGTGTTTTAAGTCTTGACATGACTTTGGTTGTTTTATATTAAATGATTATGCATTTGAGTTTAATGCTTGATTTGGGTTTCCGGGTTTTTATGTGGGGCCCTGATGGCTATTTTATTAGCATTTATACCTTTGGGTATTGAACGGGACGTGGTGAACGCCAGGTGGTTTTCGTATTGGATTTTTATTATATAAATGAGCTAGATTAAGCTTGGAACCGTTATATTATAATTTAATTATATAATTGAATATATGGACGTTAGTATAGTCCGGTTGGTTTATACTTGGTTTTTGGTGTTAAAACCCTATGATTAATAATACGTATACTTTGATTATATATATATATGTATTTATATATATATATATATGGTTAATTGAGTAAATACTTTGAATTAATGGGAAAAGGTTATATATATATATATATATGTACTATGGTTATATATATATATATATATATGTATATCTACTTTAAGAAAAGGAATTACCTGTATGCTTGGATTGAGCATTGAATGAGATTTAAATATGGTTTTTCAATGAATAGGATGTTTGATTTGATTTAATATGTTATGCGGTCGTTTGACCCTTGCGATTATTTTGAGTATTGAAATATATGTTTTGGACAGTGATGTCCTGACTTTGAGTATTTATATGGGTTAGTGGACTGTTGGACTTGTTTATGTCCTGGTGTCTGTTGTTTTGGGGTTGGGTACATTGTGATTGTATATATATATATACTGTTATCGCGTGACGATTGATTTGAGTGCTGTTAGCACCTTGTATTGTACCTCCCCCCTGTTATGATACTGATGATCGCATGGCGATTGATCTGAAATGGTTACCTGGATTTGGTATGGTTCGAGCCGGTGCATGCCTTAACGGGGTGTAGCTGTAGACCCTTGATTGGGTAGTCTGCGTGCGTAGGATAGATTTCTTTCGGAGTTATGGTTGGTAAGTTTTACCATATGGTTCTGTGAGTTTAGTCCCACTTTGGACGGCTCAACCCTGGGCCCGGTGTCTCGATGAGGCAGTACCGGTGTCCAGTCAAATGATCCCCTATTGGATTGTTTTCCCCTGGTACTTGTGTTGGTGTTGATTATACTATACCTATACGCGTGTGTTAGTACATTCGTATTCATATTTATTTTAGTGAGGATTGTTCCTTGCTTGTCGTGCTTGTGAGCACATGATTGTGAGAGTGGGGATGTTTGGAAAACTGTTTACCTGTTTTGGTTGTAGTACTTGATTAGATTTCAGTACTTGATAGGTTTTACTTGTTGGATTGTAAATCCTGTTATATATATATATTTATATATATGATTTGAACTGCATTTGAGTTATGTAGTGTTGTCAAGTTTGATTTGCTTGTTTTAAGCGAGTTGTTCGGCATTTTAAGGTTTGTTTTACCTTGTGTGAATTTTATTTCCATCTTTATGCTTTTACGTTAATAAATCTCTTTGTTTATGTTTTATAAACTTGTGAGGGATTTGTTTTGGGAGGTTATGCCTCGGGAAAAGTAAAAGGTTAGTTTATTCAGAAAAATGGGTTTTTAAACTGGAAATGTTTTCTCGTACTTTGAGATAGTACGGTTTTCAAATCAACCAAATGTTTAACGGGTTTCATATGCATGTTTGGCATGGTTTTAAACGGTGGGGTTAGTACTTTGTTTTAAGTATGTAAAACCTTGTTTTTGTCCACTCACACTCTTTCTGTTTTGCGCCCCCCAGACCGTAGTTGTTGCATCGACACCGTTCGGCCGTGCGCTTCTCTTCTCGAGCTTCGTTGGAAGGGTAGGATTGTCATCCTTGAACCCTAAACTTTGTAATCTGTTATTTCTTTTCCGCGGTTGAATTCTTGTACTCTTAGTTTGCTCTGTATCACCTTTAGGGTTGAATTAGTTTGGTCGGAGGCCTGTGATGTATATGTTGTATGCATGCTGGCGCTTAGGTTGTTTATCTGTTGTTTGTTTGACAGGTTGAAATTTTGGGTTAGTCCTTGTTGTAGGGGAGACTCTGCCCGTTTTTCGGCAGAAGTCTTGGCCCCTTATAGGTTAAACCTCCGGAAGAGGGTAACTGTTTAGTATGTAGGCCCGACATGGGTTGGTGTTGGGCCCATCAACAGGGTCCGGCTCGGATTCCGGGGTGGAATCTAGGTCGGGTCCTGTCAATCAACATCCCACACATGGGAAAATCCCTCAACGCAAGTGTGGTTATCATCCATATCGAAAGAAGGAAGGTACATATGATGGTGCAATTCACAAACCCATATTCCAATATTTTATATATATATATATATATATATATATATATATATATATATATATATATACACATAGCCCCACCTTCCCACTCAACATGCAAGCTTTTATACATAATAATAATAATGACAATAATAGTAATAATAACAATAATAATAATAACGATAATAATAATAACTATGTATTCTCAAGTCAGAGTGTAAAAGCCGAAATCAATTCGATAGCACATTTTCATAACTCTATTAACCAAATACTAAATTCCAAACCATTCAGTTTTCCATCATCAAATTCGAATTCCAGGCTTGCACAGAAAATATCGTCATTCAACATCAAATCATGCACCAATTCACACCATACTCATAACCCAATTTGTATCACAAATAAATACACTCATAAATACATACATTCCAAAATTTCGAAAGCAATGCACATTTAAAACTATTTTCCAACTATCATGACTCAGTAATCGACCTCAACCGCGAATTAAATTCAAAACCCTAGTTTTTGAAAACTAACGTGTGTACACAACTTTAGAAAGGTCCTAAGGCCATTCTAGTACTATCCCCAAAGGACAAGACAGTCTCAAAAGACCCGTGGCCCACAGTTTGGTCAAACTTCCCATTTTTTGTCAATTGGGCCCACAGGGCCCACGACATCTGATTTCCAATCCGAAAGTTCCTATAGGTCCAACAATGTCTACTAACCAAGTCCCGAGGGTTTAGTCTCGATCTAGCGGTCGGATCGCTCTCGATCCACGTTCGGATGGTAATCGGTTTACCTAACCTCAAATTCATTGACTCAGAGTATCCGGGTTCCGATTCTTGATCCAAAAGTTTCCACACGATCCTAGAGATACGAGGAATGACATATTTGAAGTTAGGACCGATCGAACGGTCTGAACCTACCGAACTCGGATATCACATATTTGGTGCAATATCCGTTCAACTGTCAAACGGTAACCAATTCCAAATTCAAGCATACCGTCATGCTCAGGACGATAAGGAGAATATTTTAGAATGTACTAGGCCACCACACAATGGCCCACGGGACGCCACCTGCCGCTGGCAGCGCGTAGGTGTCTTGAGAAATTTCCGTCGACAAAAATTTCTCTAAACACTCTACAATACCTATACCAATACATTTAGTACACCTAGGGAGCATTTTTTGTTCTTGGACCATGGCCAGAAAATCAACTCAACCATCGAAGATTTTCTAGGTTTTAGGTAGAGTTTCAAAACCCCAAAATTGATCCTAATAACCTACATAAACAGCAAGAACACGAGGAGAGGATGAGATTTCATACCTGGATTGACAAAAATTGTCACCGGAGTCGCTGGAAATGGCGTCGGAAAAACCACGAACCGTTGGGTCTTTTTCGAGCTCTCGTCGGCGCTGGAGGGCTTGGGTTCGTTCTTTTGGGTCCGGTCTTGTGGCCTGAGCTGGTGGGACGTCGCCGCTTCACTCCTTGGAGGGCGCGGTTGTCGCACACATCAAGAGAGAGAAGGGTTCGGGAGAGAGAAAGACAAAGGAGAGAGAGTAACGCGTGGGGGGGGAGAGAGAATCGGGTATTTAGGGATTTTTGTCAAATTTCAAAATTCCCTCTATGCCCTTTCGGTTTTCAGACCTTTACGGGCTCGTTACAACTCAGAATTGAGTGTGCCGCCTATCTACGAATTTGTATCGGCGAGCTCTACGCAACGATGCCACTCAATTCCCCAAAATCCTTTTGGATTAAAAAGTGACTAAAGGGATCCTATCCCTAAGGGCAAAATTGTAATTCACAATTAGAAATAATTTGAAGAAAACAATTCAATTGGGTCGGGGGTGTTATAGTGCCCCTCCCATTGACGTTCAAATTGAAGGAATTTGACGGAAGGATTGAATGTCACGAATAGGAGAGTTGGAAGACCAAAATAAAACTCTAGTATAAGTTTAAGGACTATTACGGTTAAAACCCCTAAAAATAAACAAATGTGGACAAGATTCAATTAAACAAATATTAATTAAAGAAGTGAACATGGGCTTAGCAAAGTTGGTTAGAGCGGATATGCTCTCTATTATGCACCCGAGTTCGAATCCCCTTCTATGTAATTTAGATTAGATTAAAGTAGAATATGGTTTGTATAAAAAAAATAATTAAAGAAAAATAGTTATATCTTAGTTTTTTTTAGTACAAGCAATAGTCTAAACCGAAGGAGAGGGAGATTTCTCACACACACACAATTATGATGTTGTGGGGATTCAAACTTGAGACCTTTGATTTGCAAGTCAAGGCGCTTTTCCACTCAATTAGACATTGTTGGCTATATCTTAGTTTGGATGAGATTTTCATTTTTGTAAAAAAGTTATGTGAGTTTGCGTTTGTGCAAGAGGTCAAGGGCTCGTTTGAGACTGCTTCTTTAGGAAGTACTTCTGTTTATAAGAGCTTCTAACAAAAACGCTTTTATTATAAAGTTGTTGAAAATTTCATAAAAAATCAAAGTGCTTTTGGAAAAACACTTGGAAGTGCTTCTTGGAAAAGTACTTGGAAAGTGCTTCCTGAAAAAGTCTTCAGAAAGTGCTTTTATGGCTTAGAAGCACTTCTAAACTTTTTTGTCAAACGCTTTCAGAAACACTTTAATTATCAAAAAGCACTTTTTGAAACACTTTTAATTATTAGAAAGCACTTTTTGCACGGGTGATTTTATTTACACCCCATTATTTGCTTTTTACACCCCATATTCTCTTTACACCCCAATAAATTTTAGTCAATTTTAAAAATACTCATTACACCCCATATTGCTTCCTAAATTGCCCTCACTACACCCCATTACTAACTAAATCCTATCACATATCAAATACACCCCATTGAAAACCCCATTCATTTTCAAAGCCACCCCATCGCACACCCTTTGGCTCTTCATGTGCACCCCATCACACAGCCCTAGTCAAATTCTAAGGTAATCCAACGCACCTCGATAGACGCTGCCATAATCGCACAACCCAAACCCCCATCGCTTGGCACCGCGCGACCTCACCCCTTATTGCTTGGCACCTCATGACCTCACCCCATCGCTTACAGCCGGCAACCTCATCCTCATCGCATAGCAACACGCGACCTCACCTCGGAGGCAAAGTTTCAACTAGGGAACTCGACCATCGACCTCAAAATCTCCGAGAAAAGCCAAGGTTTGATTTCAATTTTGATTTCTATATTTATGTTTCTAAGGGTTGATGAATGTGTGGTTATTCGTGAGGGTTCGACCCTGGTTTTGCGTAAACGAGTTTTTTGGGTGGGTTACCACCGAATTTGATATGATTTTCAAAGGGGTTACCACCGAATTTTGTATGTTTTTCTAGTGGTTATCCACCATTTTTGTCTGTTTTCGGTGGCTATCCACCGAATTTTTGTCTGTTTTTCGAGTGGTCAGCCCACCGAATGTGTTTCCATTTTTCGGTGGCCGCCCACCGAATATGATTTCTGTTTTTCGCTGATAGTCCACCGACTTTAATTAGGGTTTTCGGTGGTAGTCCCACGAATTTGTTTCGTCTTTGATGGTAATCGGCGAATTAGTTTCTTGTTTCAATGATCATCTACTAAATTCGTTCGAGTTTGTACTTAATATTGTTTTTCGGATATGAAGATGACTCGCAGAGGTACTACTCAGCATCATCATCTCGACTGATAGAGAACGTCCCACATCCTCAACAAGGAGAAATAGAATGCTACGAGATTAGCCCCTCAAGAGGACCTAGCCCCAACGTGGTCCTCCCGACCACTTTGAGGATACGACGGATGTTGAAGATGTAGCATCTGATAGTAATGTTTAGAGTTTGCAGCAAATTTTAGAGGGTACAAACATACGATTACCTACCATGACATATCAACGTCGTCATGGTTAATCGATTTGGTAGCATGTTTGTATTAGAACTCATGGAACTTTGCTTGTGTTGATTAATTTTTGCATGTTTGAATTATTAATTTTCTATTTTTCTTAGTAGTTTACATGGCTAACATTTGGTTGATGCACGAGAAAGTGCTTTTTGGTGGTTGACGTTTGAGTATTCTTGGGTCTATTAGACCACATTTAAGTCTTGTTTTGGTGCTAACCAAGCTCATATAACTAAACTTATATCCATTAAAAATAAGTTGACTAATTGCTAGCATTTTTGAATTATTGGAACTCGTATAACAAAATAACAAAATAATTATAACTCATATAACAAAATAATTTGAATTATTAGACATGTCCGCCAACAAGGCATTCTCCTCTTCGAAAGTCGCCCCACAAATGAATGACATTGAAGATACTCGAAACAACATGGTTATGTACTCCACAAATGAATTACTTTGAAGATACTCCGAAACAACATGGTTATGTAGAATAAGTTGTGAATTGATTACTATAGTCCATTACACATTCTCGTTTCAACATTGTTGCCTTTAGTAGCGGCGTCGCCACCTTGTCTTTGTTCATTCAATGGGAGTAAGGTCAAAATAACTTGCATTAAATTTGTGGTGACAATAACTTACCAAAAAATAAATATATTTAGGTTTGTTACCACCGAAAATGTAGGTAAAATTTAATTGTACACCATAGAACCATGTTCCATATTTCTGATTGGAGTGCCACCAAATATGGAATATGGTTCGGTGGATATCCACCGAAATATGGAACATGGTTCGTGGTTATCCACCGAATTAGATTCAATAATTCGGTGGCACTCCACAAAATTTCATGTCGCGTTGCAGATCGTGTGTCTTTGAACGTAACTGGCGACTCAGCATGAAACCTTAAAGTTGAAAAACCGCCAAAAAATAAACTCATACCTTATTCAAGCCTCTCTAACTTCAGTCTCACATTTCATGAATAAAAACAATATATTTTTTTCACCAATATAAGCGTATAAATCTTGCTAGGGTTGCGTGAACATGATGGTTTGAGAAAAAGTCTAACTAGGGTTGCGAAAGAACATATGTGGGGTGTAGTGAGCAATTTTTATTTTTATTTTAAATATTTTTTGTCCATAACGGTAATTATGTATAAGGTAAAATAGGTTATTCGTATGCTTAAAATTAGATGGGGTGTAAAGAAGCGAAATAATGGTCTTAATAAAATCACCCTTTTTGCACCTTTCAGAAGCACTCCCTCACCGACCCCAAGTAATTTCAGCGTAATTAGTGATACCGGAGTCGGGTGCAATGAGTCAATATTTGAGGGGTGTCATTTTAACTCCCAACCAATGACTAAAAACCCACCGAACCGAAAGAGGCAGGAATAAAGAGAAGCCTGTGTCTGTGTCTATATATACTAAAAGCGGCAATTGGCAATTGGTGTCGTGCGGTGAAAGAAATGGCGGAAACATCATCGTCGTCGTCTACAACAAAATCGGATGAAGAAAAAGTAGAGATGCTGGACCGCTTGCTCACACGTCTGGCTCTCTGCGACGACTCCAAGCTCCAACCCTTACTTTCCAAGCTTCTCCCCTTCACCGTTTCGTCTCTTTCTTCTAACTCCTCCGCCGTCCGCAACAAGGTCTGTTTTCTGATTGAGTTTGCTTCAATGAATTTGTTGAAGCACCTGACAATAATTGCTACAAATATTAGTTTTACTTGTATATTGCTGAGTTTGGTAATTGGGTTTTCAATTCTATAAACTTAAGAATTAGGATACGGATTTAAATTTTGAAATTAGGGTTTTTTTGTTACTTGGACAGGTTCTTGAGATATTGAGTCACGTGAACAAGAGAGTAAAGCATCAACCTGAGATTGCTTTACCCTTATCAGAGTTATGGGATATATATTCAGAAGCTAATGCTGCTTCAATGGTGAGGAATTTCTGCATCCTCTATATCGAGATGGCAATGGATCGTGCTGATACAAAGGTATGTATCTCCATATTCTATATTCCATTTTTCTCCTCTCATATGGCATGTTGGGTTTGTTTCAAATGACAGCTTTTGATGGTAAGACATCTTTCATGTTCTGTTATAGGAAAAAGAAAATTTGGCAGCTACACTTCTGTCCGGTGTTTACAAACTCCCTCTTCAGCACCATGAAATTATACTCAGACTCGCTACCAAGGTATCTAAATGCGTTATCTGCTTTTGACTTTTGTGTAGTTATCTAAGCCCTTGTAGCTCAATTATGCTGTTTGAGCTTTGTCTGTTAGTTCTTAGTTAGTTGATGAGTGTGTTGGAAAGATTTGCACATAATCCTTACTACTTGCAGAACATACTGGGTGTAATTTAAGAGGGATAATATGTTATGTTTTTGAAGAAACAGGAAGTTCACATAAATTTATGGGGTTTATATCTTTGGAAACCAACTTTAATAGAAGTAAGTGAGTTCTGATTTTCTGTTGGCTAAGATTATACGTTGGCATTCAGAATCTTTTCATGTCAGGCTCTTACTTTCTTGGTTTGTTAAATCTTGATCATTGGGCTGGAAGTAATATACCCAACATGTTAGGCCAAATTAAGCTTTCAAATGATAATAAAATATGAAAAGCATTAAAGAAAGAGGAGTGAAGTAGGTGAAATGGATGAAAAAATGGCCTCCCTTAAGTTAATAATGGGCGCATAATAAGTGAGACTGTTTAAATCTGATTGTTCTAGGATGGGAAAAGCAAAGCTCAATCCAAGGAATATTTTTGACAGTTAGGAGTAAACATGACGTGTTTCTTAGAATTCTAAAAATAAGTTCATTTGTTTTGGATTGTTTCTCTTTTTTCTACTGATGGCTGGTTGAAAACAATATCTTGAAAGTTTCTTCATAATCTTGTTCCAGTGGATCATTAGTGAACTATTCAGCATTTTCTTGGTGTTCTGGTTCTGTCCAATGGAAAGTTATTCAAGTTGAATGATAGAAATGGTTTTATCAACCAGGATGTAGTTGGGATTTAGGCTTGTTAGAGTTGGGTATGGCAAAAAAAAGAGTGTACATTTCGTATAGTGAACTGAAGAAGCTTTGAGATTTATCGAGCTATTATTTCATAGCGAAAAATGGTATCCAATTTATTTGACGCTCATTTTGTATATTGATATAATTTAAAACAACTAGTGAATTCATGTTACATGCATAATTTTGGGTACTTTTGGGACATGATATGCGTAGCTATTGATTCTCATTTGATTATAGGTCATGGGTGAGTGTCACTCAAGTGGTGTAAATGAAGAAGTTGCTGCAAAGTATAAAACGATATGTTATTCTCAGGACAGGAAGTTGTTTCTTGAATTTTGCCTTCATACAATTTTGTATCAACAATCATCTCAAAGGTGTGGAACTTGGTTTAGTACTGGAGCAGTATATAAGTCTCACAACATTTCTTTCTTCTCTTAGAACATTTCTTTTGTAATATCATACTTAAAGTACTCATGCTTCACAGCAGAGAATGCCCACCTGGACTTTCGATTGCTCAAACCCACCGTGTTACAGGGAAACAACCATTGAAAAGTGATATACTTCTAACAAGAAAGGTAAATCTAGTATGAGTTGGAATTTTTTTTTATATTTTTTATTCTTTGGATTTTGTGGATTTTTTTTCCTCATAGGTAGTGTTTTACTGCTATTGTTTTTTGGAGTTCATAGATGGTTTTTACTAATACTATATTTGTTCTGCGTGTTTTGGGTGCGGGGGAGAAACTACAATACATTTGGTTCTTATCTCCTATTGTTTGGTGGGAGAGGAAAAGGATGATAGATAATGTTAGAAAGCGTTGTTCCCTTATCTGATTAGAAGTAGGAGGAAAAGAAGAAATGTTTGATTTGATTTACTAAAACCCCTTTTTCTTTTATTTTCACACAGGGTTATTCGTTTTATTAGTCCCTGAACTTAGACCCGGTTTGCATTTGAGTCCCTCAATTTCCAAAATCATTCCCGTGGTCCTTCAGCTTCAGTTTCGTTAGGACAAATGGTCCTACCGTCAATTTTGTTAACTTTTATGTTAAATGCAAGGGTAAAATGGTATTTTTATATTTTTTAAATTTTAATTGATTAAAATACGAATAAATTATGAAAAACAAAAAAATAATAAGAATTTTTTTTCAAGATTTTAGGAATAAGAACTAATTTTTAATTTTTAGTTTGACTGAGGATAGGAATAAGATTTTTTAATTTTTAGTTTCTAATTTTTAATTTTATTTTTTGGGTGAAAGGAATATTCAGAAATTGGAAATTAAAAATAATACAAAAATTTCATTTTACCCTTGCATTTAACAGAAAAAGTTAACAAAATTGACGGCAGGACCATTTGTTCTAACGAAACTAAAGTTGAAGGACCACGGGAACGATTTTGGAAATTGAGGGACTCAAATGCAAATCGGGTCAAAGTTCAGGGACTAATAAAACGAATAACCCTTTTCACATATTTTTACTAGATTTGTAATCCTTCAATGGTTATGATGACAAAAAATTAAGCAAGCATCGAAACCTCTCTGTTCTTTTCATTTCCAAAAGTATTTTTGTGGGCTGAAGGGAAAGGTTCCCCTCCCAGCTCCTTTATCCCCTCATACTTACAAATGTGCGAAAGTACCCTCTTCCCCCCCCTCCTTTTTCGTTTTCTTTCCTTCACCTTTCTCTCCCTCCTAAAGAGAGGGTCAATCTAAATTAGAACTTTTTTTTTTATCACAGTTAATGCATATTCATGTGTATATGCAGCCATATTTTTGTCAATAACTACATTATTCACTTTGATTTTCTGCAAGCAGTTAGGGATCTTGAATGTTATTGAGGCTATGGAGCTGGCCCCTGAGCTTGTTTATCCTCTATATGTGGCTGCCTCTGTAGACTGGTACATTCTAATTTCCCCGTTACTACTGAAATTTTAGTCTTCTTATTTTGTTACGTATTTGTGTGGATTTGTATTTTAATAATTGATTGATTCTAGTCAAGAGCCTGTTGTTAAGAGAGGGGAAGAGCTCCTAAAGAAGAAGTCTGCTGGAGCCAACTTAGATGATTCAGACCTCATAAGCACACTTTTTTTGTTATTTAATGGTACACATTATAAAGCTCTTTCGTTCATTTTAATTCATTGACTGTTAGTAATTTATACTTAGATTAAGATTTTAATTCGTGGGTTCATTGTTCTATTGTTTTTCATACTTGCAATTATTCTTCAATGCCCTTCTACGGAGATAACTGTGTGCTACTCTACTACTGGTAGTCCTTATGGTCAGAATACTGGCATACTGTGGTGATATTTTATTGTTTCATGACCATTTTAATTTTTACCTATAAAAACTAGAGTCTGTCTTCTGAATATGGATTGACATGTATGTGGTTAAGATTATAGCTGCATTACTTAGATTTCTCCTTTCAGACTAGAAACTAGGAAACTAACAAATAAATTAGGAAACTAATTAATAATTTCCTCTTCCATCTCTTTCGTTTGTAAACCCTAATGGGTTTGACAAAGATGTCCTCATCAATATTCAGTCCTCATTTCTACAGTTTTTGTACTGTATTATCTCCATCAATATAAAATTTGGACTCTATTTATTTCTTTTGACAAGAATTAACTTTTGTTTTAACGTTTAACTTTAAATTCATCATCTATAAAATAAATAACATTCAACTTATGTAGGTACTGCTGGAGCTCAAAATGTTTCTCCCGAATCTAGAGTCACTCCTGCAAATCCTGCTTTGAAAGCAAAACTTGTATCTATATTCTGCCGGTCTATTACAGCAGCAAACAGTTTCCCCTCAACTTTGCAGTGCATTTTTGGTTGCATATATGGTATGCTTATTATCTTCTTAGCGTTAATTACACTTAAATTTCTATATATTTAACCCAAATTTCTATAATTAAATAGTTCTTGTGAGCGTTAAATAAGTATTCTATGCATATCTGGAGTGGACGATTTTGCTGAAATTTCAAAGAAATTGCAGTCATATGCCATGGTAGAGAGGTTTTTAGCAAAGGAGTCTAAGAATGTAGCAAGGTTGAGTGTTCCAAAAATCACACATGGCCAATGGAGTCTTTCTCACATCATAACCACCTCACTGTTCTCATCGTCTAACTTTTATACGTGGCACGTCAGTCCCAATGGCTTATACCCCTCTCCAAAAGAAGAATTATTTCCATTTTATGTTATCTTAGCATTTGGTATGAGATATAGTACTCTACTGATTATTTATTTGATATGCTGTAATTTGGTACTTAATAGGAAGTGATACCACATCAAGGTTGAAGCAGTTGGGAATGGAATTCACCGTTTGGGTGTTTAAACATGTAAGGACCTTTTGATTTGGTTTTGGATTATGCTTTTTATTTTCGAACTTCTTTGTGACCTATGAAGGTGTTAAATACTTGCTGAGTGATGTTTAACACCTTATACAAGGGTTCTGCATTCTTAACTTTGAACCCTTTCATGATTGGGTCCACTATAAGGGTTCCACATGTTAACTTTATGGTTGTTGTAGTAAGTTAAGAAATATAATGTGTTCAGCATTAAGGTCAGTTTTTGTAAGTTTTCTCTCCGCTTTATTTATAGACCAAAAAGCTAAGTCATTTATTTATTTTTTGGATTAACTACAGTAAACCCCCCAACCTATAGGGCTCATTACAAACTCATACCCAACCTTTAAAGACCTGTTTGACCAGTACCCCAACTTTATGGAACCTTTCAAAATACACCCTTTGTTAGTGAATCTGTCAGTTTTTCCATTAAATGCTTATGTGTCAAATATATGCCAGGTTTTTTTATTTTTATGTGGACGCCACATCGGCTAAAAAACTAATAAAAAAAATCTTGATTTCCTAAATTATTTAAAAACCTTAAAATCAAATATCTAAAACAATAAAATAATAAAAAAATTATATAAAAAATTAAAACCCACCCACCCCTGTCCCTCTACTTCTCCCTCCCCACACCTTTCCCCTTCATCCCAACTTTCTTTCTCTCTCTCCCTTCATCCCAACAAGATTACCCACACACCACTCGCACCCGATCTCATCATCCCCACCCCCTCACCTAGCCACATCCACCCCAACCTCCCTTCCCCGAACCCTCTCTCTCCGTATTGTTCTTTCTACCCCAGTCTCTTCCACTCTCACGGTCTCTTTCTCTCCCTCCCCATCTCTCGCTCTCCCCGTCTCAACACAAACCCAGCTATCCCCAACCCCACCCGCATCGCAACCTCCTCCATGCCCCATCATCCCAAACCCCCCCACACCAGTCATCAACCCAACAGACCCCCGAACCATCCCACCAACCCCTGCGAACCCACTCGCTACCTGTCTCTTTCTCTCTCTTCCTCTCCTCCATCGCTCCACAGAAACCCAAATCTAAATTTGGGGTGGAGGTTGAATCTGGGAACGCCATCAAGGATGGCCAGAAAGAAATCGATTCCTGTGTGAGCCATGGGGGTGATTTTTTGGGTGATGTGAAGGTGACAGTGGTGGTTTGGCTGGATTCTCCCGAGGAGGGAGATGGGTTTTGGGGTTGGGTGTCGTGATAAATTTTGGGGAGAGAGAGGGGGGGTGTAGTTAGATGGGTCCAGGGATGGGGAGGTTGGGCGGTGCAGCTGGGTTTGGGGGTGGGGTTGGTGATGGCTTTGGGATGAGGGTGACGTCGGGGTTAATGGGTGGGAGCGGATGAGGAAGGGGACGGGGAGAGAGAGGAAGGGGTGGGGCTGGTTTGTTTTTTCTTTTTTTAGGTTTTTGTTATTTAATTAAATTTTTTTGTTTTTACTTAGTTTATTAAAAAATTGAGATTTTTATTAATTTTTTGTGCCACATCAGCTTAAAATTGGAACCCTGTTTTGCCACATCAGCAGTTAACAGAATTTTTAACAGTTTTTCTAACGGAGGGTGTATTTTGAAAGGTTCCGTGAAGTTGGGGTACTGGTCAAACGGTTCTTTAAAGGTTGGGATGAGTTTGTAATGACCTCCATAGGTTGGGGGGTTTACTGTAGTTAATCCTTATTTTTTTTAAGAAGAAAGATAAATTATTTAATGAAAAGGAAATTACAATATGTGGACAATCAGTCCACATCAACAGATATGAAACTAAAAGCTCCCCTTTGACAGGAAGAATCATTAAACATAGCTACAATGAGAGACACTTACAACTAAATTACAGACCCAACAATTTAACAATTCTAACCATCAACTCTAGCCAGGCCCCTTGCCAGTTAACTTTATGAGTATAAACAATGACTTAATCTTAATCTTATACAATAATACTAGGGAGACCACATTTTTATACCACAATTTAATACCCTGTGATGTGAGGATTGAGGTTTACATGCCATGTTAATTTATGATAATATCTCAGTGGATATATCAATGTGGTACTAAAAAGTGGTACAAAAATGTGGCTACCCTAGCATTACTAAATCTTAAAATTAGGTTAATAACCATCTTGGAGAGTGACCTGACATGGTGACTGGTAGAGGCTGGTATTACAATATTTTCCTGTTAATCAAATAATATGTTAATGATTCTTATACTTTAATAATTTATATAAATATATATGATGCAGGGATAGCACCAAATATTTTGTACGTCACGTGGTTAGTGTCTGCATACTTGTGTTTGAGGCTTGGGTCGCAAATTTACAGAGACAAGATGACATGTGATACTAATTTTTCCATGCTAGTTAAATGAGCTCACAAGATTGCCTGAACTGGTCTTGAGTCAGTGTTCGTCCTGCTCGACTAGTGGTCAGAAGGGTTCAAAGTTGGTCAATTGTAAAATGGTTTAATGCAGAAGGATTTGGATCATGTTGATTGGTGTTTCCTAGACTTTGTTCTGGCTAGAAATTGTTTTGGGAGATCAAGGAGGACTCAACCAACTTTTTAGTTGTCATTAATGGTAGACCCGGGGGTAGTCTTGAAGTGTCACGGGGCTTGGACAAGTAGACCCCCTTTTGCTGTCTCTTTTGTGATTTAATGGTTGATCTCTTGACACTTCAGTAGGTTGGTGGGTTTGGCTAGTGAGTTCAATTTGATTCAGTGCTTTGAGGTGGGTGTGTAGTGAACTCAGTTGTCCCATCTTCTGTTTCCTAGATGACACCATTTATTCACTTCAGGATAATATGGTTAGATTTGTTAATCTGGTCGAGATTATTTTGTTATTTGGGATGGGTTTTGGTCTTTGGATAAACATGTCCAATAGTGGTTCGGTGGGTATTGATCATAGGATTGTGGAGTCCAAAATAGGTGGGCGGCCTTTGATTTATTTGAGGTTTCCTTTAGGTGGTAAGCTGTGTTCTTTGAGTTTTTGAGATCCTGTAGTGGAAAATTTCCTAAAGAAGCTGGGTGAAGGAAGGCTTCTCTCTCTATAGGTGGTTGGCTTGTCTGGATTTAGTTATTCTTAAGTAGCATTCATACTTCAACATATTTCATGGCTTGTAATGCTTTTGTGATTGATCACCGAAATTTCTTATTTTTCCATTATTTCTGTAGTGTTACTATTCAATTGACATTTGTTGTGCTCCGCTTTTTTTTATTTTTATAGTTTTTATTTATTTATTTTAAAGATCTCTGTGTGCAGTCAAAGATTGATCAACTTAAACTGATGGGCCCTGTTATTCTGAGTGGAATTCTGAAGTCACTTGATACTGTTTCAAGTTCAGAATCAGGTTTGCTTCCTATGCAATGAACGTTCTTTAAACTTCTGTTCATTTGCACCTTTTTCAATTAGGTGAAAATGGCATAATTTCACTCTGATTGATATAGTGCACTAAATCTACCCAGATGTGACTGTGAGGGACTCCAAAACTTTTGCTTATCAAGCAATTGGGTTGCTTTCACAGCGTATGCCTCAACTTTTCAGGTTCAATATCTTCCTTTTTGTTTCTTCTGGTTCCAGTTTCTATATTCTTTGACTTTGTACATATTGTTCTTCTGATGTTCCTTTCATGCTTTGTATTAGATTTTATAGTGGAAAAATATTTGAATACATGTTTCCCTCCTTCCAGAGATAAGATTGACATGGCTGTGCGCCTTTTCGATGCATTGAAGGTGGAGACCCAGCATTTTCGCCTCAGTATTCAGGAAGCAACCAACTCCCTTGCCACTGCTTACAAGGTATGGCACATGTTTTCTACTGGTTGAAGCTATGATAATGTTTGTCTATTTCGTGGAATCCTATTCATAAAGCTTTTGTTTGGCCCAGAATTTAGAAAAACCAATTTGAACTAGTCGTTCAGTTAGGTTCATTTCCGCTTCTTTTTGATAAGGAACAAAAACCATTGATTTAGAAGCAAAAACAAAAAGAGGGCACAAGAAGTATGATCATTTTTTGTTTTGTAATGTTTTCCTTTACACTCCTCTTGATATTCAATTGCAAGATGAGCTCATTTGGCATGGTTCATGGTTGTTCATTGTATTCCTGTACTGCATTGTACTGTGAGAGTTATAAGCTTTGGGGAAAAAAGAGGGATATGGAGCTAGGGAGATGTCTGTGATGACATTTTTGGGTGGCATTGATCATATAAACAACGAAATAATAGAAAATACTTTGAGGGAGGAGTACTCACTCAATGTCTTTGGAGATTTCGCCTGGAAAGAAAGGCATTATGGCATAAGGTAATAAAAGCAAATATGGGTTAGCAGACAGATGTTGGGATGCCAACATAGAGACGTTGGGATGCTAATATAGGGACTAAGGGGAACTTCTGGAAATTTTGGAAGGACATTTCTCAAGGATATAGATCATTTCAGAATATCTGAAAGTTGGTAGTTGGGTGAGGGCTTAAGGTGAGACTCTGCGATGAAATTTGGATAGGGGAAAATTCATTGGAAAATGCTTTTCCAAGGTTGCATAGGCTACCAAGGCATCATGGAATGTCCATTGCAAATTGAACAAATACATTCTCATTCCCTTTATAGCTGGGATTTTTGTTTTTGGAGAAATCTGTGAGAGAGAGAGAGAGAGAGAGAGAGAGAGAGAGAGAGAGAGAGAGAGATGGTGGACTCAATTCCCCGTGAAATGTTTTTCCAAGTGCTTTTACATGAACCTCTAATCACCAGATTGGAATCCCACCATGTTGCAGCAACATTAGCACAAATGTCAATGTTTGTTCAAACCAGTAGGACCATAGAAACTGAAATGTTGGCGGTACTGGAGAGAAATTTTGTTGACACTTGCTGTCAGTATTGTCAAAATGTTGCGAATATTGGAGCGATATTCTCTTTTATTTGTATTTTTCTTCAGAATTGTTTTGGTTCTTATATAGATATAATACTTTAAGCTTTTCCAGATCTATTTCTTTCCCAGTTTTATGTCACTTTCTCTCAATTTTTCTAATTACCAGTTCTGTATATTCAAATTATTGATACTGGTTGTTATCTGCCTTTAGGGAGCTCCATCAACAGTGTTAAAGGATCTGGAGACACTTTTGCTGAAAAATTCTCAAGAGGTGTCATACTTTTGCTTTTTTTAGACGATTGGCGGCAGTAGTTTTCTTTCATTTATCTCTTTTCTTCTTTTATGGGATTTGAATCTATTATTTAATTGGGTTTCATAAATTAATTTCTTAATGGAAGCCTGATTACGTGGTGCTCACTGCTCACCAGGAACAAAGTGAAGTACGATTCTGTGTAATGAGATGGGCGACTTCTTTATTTGATTTGCAACATTGTCCAAGTCGTTTTATTTGTATGCTTGGGGCAGCTGATACTAAATTGGATATAAGGTATTGAAGTTTCCATTTTGCACTTATTATAGTATACTCAATACTGTCACTTGCTGCAAGACGTATGTAAGGAGGAATCTATTGATCCTGCATCGAGCATTTTAGCCTCTTTTTAATACATCAATCTTCAACTCTTAGGAATTTCTACTACTATTTATGTCGTTCAAAGACCTACGACCTCCCTCAATCATATTCTCTCTCTTTCTTTTGCCCATTAGATGCTGGAAAAAATAATGATTATAGGTTTCTTATTAGCTACCGTTGGCCAACCAAATAGGCAATGGTTCCCTAAACATCCTTTTTGGTTTATGTTGCACACTGCACAAATGTTAGTGTATTGTGCGCTTTGTCGGCTCAGCTCTAGTGTGCTACGAGCTTGAGCCTTTGTTTTCAATTGTCACTTAACAAGTTATCTGAGGTTTGGTCAAAGGTTTTATTTATGTTATCCACAATAAATAATTTTTCCTTAAATGCAAGCCATTTGAAAAAAAAAATATTGGTCTTGTTTCTTTTTGTTGGCATTTGGTCCTTCAGTGTAATATCGATTATATGTAAATGGACGGGACTCCAAAGAGGTGGTTATAGGTTAGATAAATGTGGTTCACCAGTGTAATTATGGTTTACATGTCAACGAGTGGGATTCTATAGAGATGGTTAAAGAAAAATCATATCATGCAACACTACACAATGGAGCAAAATAAATGGACAAAGAAAAATTGGGCTATGTTCAGCAAATTCCTGCCCATGCCCGTTAGACATTTTTGTTCATCACTGTCATGACCAAGGAAGGTATTGGCCATATGGGCACACCACTCATACGGCCAACACCACTCCAAAAGGGCTAGTTATAATAAGAGTCCAAGTATATAAGTGATGTGAGACTCAACACTCTCACATAACCCAGAGACTTCCTGATTTGAATCCCCATGTTCTTGTCAGGGGCCACAATCAGATCTCTGACAGGATCCAAACTTGTGTTTCAATGCCCTAAACCATAAACCCAAAACTTCAGACCTTCAAACTCCCCAACAAAGGTGAAGAAACAAACAAAGGACACCCATTAAGTATTTATAAACGGTTTTCCCTCTTTCCTTTGCTGCCCTCCCTCCCTCCCTCATACATTTATCCTCTAAGCTAAAAGCCAAAAACTAAAGTGTTACCAAATGGGCCCTTACTATAGTTACAACTAGGAGCGTGCTAACTGAATGGCACAATACCCATATAGGATTAGCTACTATTGAAGCTCCCATATCTTCCCAGTACATAACATGTGGAGTCACAATCCATGCCTGGAGAATCTACACAAACTTGGGGTATGAGAAATATAATCAGTACAAGACACAGTTGAGTTAGATAAACATCAATCCAACACAAAGAAAACCCTTGTGTATCAACATGTCAAGGAACACACTCTCACAAATCACAATAGAGGTCTGGACTATTTCCTGCATTATTTCAATGCAGCCAAACTACACAATTTATTAGGAGAAAGTCGTCGTGCTAATACACTGCAACTCCAGCTCTTTCTTCTTTTATTGCCTTTGCCTTCCCAGCCTTTCCTTTCCAAGCTCAACCCAGAGCTTTGTTGAACAAAAATGTCCTGTACTTTTATTTTTCATGGAGTAAAACTGCCATTTCCATTGAACTGCTCAGTTGTAAGCTGGGAATTGATTGTTGACTTCATGGTGAATAACACTGAGAATAATAAGGGGATGGGGATAGAAGAGCTTCAGGGGTCGTGAGGTTTCTGTCTACCCTTTGGGCTTTCGTTTTGTCTGATTTCAGGGATGTACACTCTCCTCTATTTCGCTGGAATGGAAGGCAGCATATACGATAATTCCTTTGTTATAGTGTTTGTCTTTCTCTTGTAATCATATGTACTCTGTTTGTTGGTGGACTCCTTGTTCATATCTTTGTAATTTTCTTTTCTGTTATAAAATTTGTTTCTTCTCAAAAAAAGGAAAAAGATTAGTACTCTATTTGCATCTTCGTATTTGTGGAATTTTTTTATTAACACAATTTTACATTGCACCTTGTTTGTTCCTTTTTGAAGGGAGATAGCACTTGAAGGCCTTTTACTTGTTAAAGATGATGGGCAAAGTAAGAGTCAGATGCAGGATCTGGTTTATCCAAAACTTGGAGTCATGCTAAATTTTATTCTTAGGCAGCAGCCAAACTTGTTACAATCAGCTGAGATGAGGGAGCAGAAACTTCATTTTCCTTCAAAAACGTATCTAGTTATGATTGAATTTCTGTTGAAGTGCTTTGAGTCAGAATTGGAGCAAAACATTTCTATTAAAGGATTATCTGATTTTCAGTCTTCAGTAGAAGCACTGTGTTTACTTCTAGAACATGCTATGGCCTTTGAAGGGTCTGTCGAGTTGCATGCCAGGGCTTCCAAGGCTTTAATTGCAATTGGATCTTGTATGCCTGAGGTTGGGACTGATAAATTTTTCTTCTTATTTACTAGTGTGCTCTTTCGCTTCATGTTTTTGCATATCTGACAAATCTTACTTCTTTATAGCTGATAGCTTCACGCTATGCACAAAAGGTTTCATGGCTAAAGCAATTACTGAGTCATGTTGACTTGGATACCCGTGAAGCTGCAGCACGTTTACTTGGGTTTGCTTCTTCTGCTCTTGCTACAGCTGAATCATCTGCTCTTATCTCTGAACTAATTGCCTCAGTTAGTGGAAGGCATAAGCTAAGGTTGGTAGCATATATCTTGCACAATGAAGGGTTCAACAAAATTGTCTTTCAATTCTACTGTTTTCTTTGTGATGGTAATATAACCTCTCATTCTAGGGTTGGTTGAATTATTCTTCAGGTTTGAGGCTCAACATGGAGCATTATGTGCAGTAGGATATGTAACTGCGGATTGTATGTCTCGAACACCTGCTGTAAGTTGTATAAGTTTTATTTTCTCTCTCTCATTATATATTTTAATTGTTTGGGTAATATGTGGGCTTCCATTTAAAATGTCTGTCGCCCCTTATTCTACAAAAAGTAATATAGAAAGATCCCACACTTCAAACATAAATATTCCTTTATTTGATTCATCCATGCTAATTCTTTCCCCAATAATATTTTTAGCCTTGATGACATTCATCTCCTTGACTGTAATTAGTTGATCTAAGTTCAGCAATAAACCATTCACTTGGAATTTAGCATGAATGTTCTCCAATATTTATTGTTTGCTTTGTTTAGTTTTGTCTCTGATGTGGATCAGTTTTCAGTTTCCTCAGATTTTGGGGATTGGTCTTTTTCATGCAATTTTTTCTTATCGGGGTTCTGTTGCATTAATTTTTTCCTTGGTTTTCTTTTTTTCTGTTTTTGTTTTTGTTTTTGTTGTTTTAGACGGGTGGTATTGAACAAAAATTATTGTTTCCTATGAAAGAAATGGTTTCCCTCTGATGTTGCAGACGTCTTACCAAATAATCTTGGGCTTTTCTTTATCTTGGTGACCTTGCTTCAATTGAAAGTTAATGGTCACTAAAAAATTTATTTCCTGTTCATATTTGCCTATAAATAAGAAACTTGACTTGATTATGTTTTATTTCAGTTGGCTTTCTTCCCAATTTACTAGTGTCTTATTTTGATTCATTTTCTTTGCTCACAATTTACTTATGTCATTTTGTTGAACATTCATATTTCTGTAGATCCCAGAGACACTGTTTCAAAGTACACTAAAATGCCTTGTTGATGTTGCCAATAGTGAGACAGCAGCACTAGCCTCAGTGGCGATCCAAGCCTTAGGTCATATTGGGCTGATTGTTCCATTGCCTTCACTTATTATTGATTCGAATTCAGGTAACTCGATTGTTTTTTGCACATTTCATGTACTGCCTTAACCAACTTATCATTTCTCTGCACCTTGGGTTGAGATTTTTACTAACCAAATCGTTAAACTGCAGTTGATATTCTGACGGTTCTACATGAGAAATTGAGAAAGCTACTCAGTGGTGATGATACTAAAGCAATTCAAAAAATTGTTATATCCATTGGCCATATGTGTGTAAAGGAAACTTCATCTTCGCGTCTAAATATTGCCCTCGACTTAAGTTTCAGCCTTTGCCGGTCCAAGGTTTGCGTGAAACTATTTTCTTATCAACTAATTTGCATGTACCCACATCGTACTTTCATGTGGTGGACCAAAATAAATCAAGGGTTTGGGAAAATCTCTAATTCTTTCAACTCTTGATTTATACAGGTTGAGGATGTCCTCTTTGCCACTGGCGAGGCTCTATCATTTTTGTGGGGTGGTGTTCCAGTGACTGCTGATTTGATTCTCAAAGCTAATTATTCACTTTCCATGGCTTCAAACTTTCTTATGGGAGATGTGAACTTATCTCTATCAAAAAATAGCCATACTGAAACGAATGAAGCCGAGGAAGATCGTTATGCTATGGTTAGAGATGCAATTACTAAAAAGCTCTTTGATGATCTTCTATACAGTACAAGAAAAGAAGAACGTTGTGCTGGAACTGTTTGGTTATTATCAATTACAATGTATTGTGGCCATAGCCCTGCTGTTCAGAAAATGCTTCCAGACATTCAGGTTTGTTTTTGGTTCACTTGTAAAATTTTCCACTCGTATTTCTCAAGTTCCCTTTGCATTGGGTTATTTTTTATTGTCACCATTGTTTGCAAATAGATACGCAGTGGTTAATGAGAATCTCAGTGTATTATATTTTGGCACCTTGGAAGTTGTGGTTATAATTAAAAATTTATAGAGAACGGATTCCTCTTTTGAGCACTTAATTTCGAGTGATGGATGTTATAAATTGGAGTATTAGATTATAAATTTTCATATGCATGCAGGAGGCTTTTTCACATCTTCTCGGTGAACAAAATGAACTTACACAGGAGCTGGCCTCGCAAGGGATGAGCATTGTGTATGAACTTGGTGATGCCTCAATGAAGGAAAACTTGGTGCATGCACTTGTTAACTCTCTAACTGGTTCAGGGAAGAGGAAAAGAGCTATCAAGGTGAGGTTCTGTCTGTCTGTCTGTCTGTCTGTCTCTGTCTCTGTCTCTCTCTCTGTCTGCCTCGCTCTCTCTCTATCTGCATTTCTTTAAATTCTTAGGTTCTATTTTTTGTTATTTAGCTCGTTGAAGACTCTGAAGTGTTTCAAGAGGGAGTTATTGGTGAAGGTCTTAGTGGAGGGAAACTCAGCACGTATAAGGAGCTTTGCAACGTAGCGAATGAGATGGGACAGCCAGATCTAATTTATAAGTTTATGGATCTGGCTAATTATCAAGCATCTTTAAATTCCAAGAGGGGTGCTGCCTTTGGATTTTCAAAGATAGCAAAGCAAGCAGGAGATGCTCTAAAACCACACCTACGTTCATTGATTCCAAGGCTTGTGCGGTACCAATATGATCCTGATAAAAATGTGCAGGTATTCATTCATTTACTTTCCTACATAAAGTAAGAAAGCAACACATTCTTAAACATTTATAAATTTGTAACTAATGTGTCATGTCTGCTACTTCTTCTCTGTCAAATGTTTTTTTCCTTTTCCTATTACAATTTGTAATGTCAGATGTTCTGAAAGTATCCATCTTTTCAATTAAGTTCATCTTTGCATTAACTTTCTCATTATTGCTTTCCTGTGATGTACTTAGGATGCTATGGCACACATTTGGAAGTCACTCGTGGCAGATTCAAAGAAAACCATTGATGAAAACTTGGACCTTATTGTTGATGATTTGTTAATACAATGTGGATCCCGGCTTTGGCGCTCCCGTGAGTCATCCTGTCTTGGCCTTGCAGATATTATCCAGGGGCGAAAGTTTGATCAGGTGAGAAGCGTGTAATAGATCTCATGTTTTTGTGTTGGCAATTGAAACTCTGCAGTGTTAATTGTAAGATGCTTCAAATTTTTCAGGAATAAAACTAGGGTCCATTTGAAATGTTTTAGATATAGATTCATCTGAGATTATCTCCTGCAAAGTAATGCAAGTCCGACTTTGCTCTACACCCATTTCCCAACACCTCCTTCCACCCCCTGGTACAGCGATCCCCTCAATGTCCTGTTCTGGAACTTAGCGCAGAGGGATCGTTCCTAGTAGATTAATAGATAGAATTAGATATTCATATTTCCTTGCCTTGGTTTGGCATTAATGTTGTTTTCTTTATGCTTTTGGTGGATTACTTACGGTACAGTCCTGATGAAATAAAAATTCGTATTTTCATTTTCAGAAAAAGAAAAAAAAGCAATTTAATTTTTGTAAATTCTCGTGTCTGTATGTGTTTGCTCTACACTCCCCTGGAACACGCCCTGCTTCTGTCCTACTCTAGTATACTTTAGCCATATTTTGGTTTTCCCCTTCAGTCAAACCCTGGGTAGTAGCTTCTTTCCATCTCTGCTGTGTCATTGTTACTTTATTCTGAGATCAGTACGCTTGCTGAGTTTTTCCGTGTAATCCAACATTCTCTTGCTGTTATCTGTTTGTTATTTGGTAAAATCCTTCTATCTTTTCTTTTTCTTTACGCTTTTATTTTCTTTCTAAATTCTGGTACTCTTAAGGTTGCGAAGCATTTAAGGAAATTATGGTCAGCAGCATTCCGTGCCATGGATGACATAAAAGAGACTGTTCGAAACTCTGGTGATAAGTTATGTCGTGCTTTAACTTCTTTGACAGTGAGGCTTTCTGATGTCTCCCTAACTGGTGTATCAGAGGCACGCCAAACAATGGATATTGTTCTGCCGTTTTTGCTTACAGAAGGAATACTAAGTAAAGTTGACAGTATCCGGAAAGCATCTATTGGAATTGTTATGAAGCTTGCAAAGGTTAGCATTGTGTTTATGTTTTTATAGGTGAAGAATAACTATGTACCCAATAAGGAATACTACCCATTATCATTGTGCTTTAGTTCATCCAATAATACGTAGTCATTTGCACAAAACATTATACATATTCACTGTTAGCACAACATTGGCCATGAAGTTTCAGTGGATACTTTAAAATTTCCAGAACAAGACCTAAAGTTGTCATCTTTTGCTAAATTAAAACATCCATTGATATTGATGTGTTTAATCGTGTGTGGTTTGAAGTTTGTGACTTTTTTGTTCTCGACTTATTTATAGGGTGCAGGGATTGCAATCCGTCCGCATTTATCTGATTTAGTTTGCTGCATGCTGGAAAGTTTATCAAGCCTTGAGGACCAAGGGCTTAACTATGTTGAGGTTTGTCGAGATTTTATGTCCAGCTTGTGTTTAGTATTTAGCTCACTTTCTTCCAACGCCTTTGCTAATTTTACTTTCCTGTTCTAGTTGCATGCAGCAAATGTTGGAATACAGACAGAGAAGCTTGAAAACTTGAGAATTTCAATTGCAAAAGGCTCTCCCATGTGGGAAACTCTTGATCTATGCATAAAAGTTGTGGATTCAGAAGCATTAGATCAATTGGTTCCTCGTCTTGCTCAGTTGGTTCGATCTGGAGTTGGCCTCAATACAAGGTTTGGTTTGGTTTTATTGTAATACCATAAATTATGGAATAATGATTAGGAATGACAGTTAGGCATAGTTTTCATTGTAAAGATTAGATTATTCATTACTTGCGACCATTGCATCTAATTCTAAAGTAGCAAATTTTACATTTCTTACCACTTTAACAGCACTAAGTCCTTCAAAAAAGATGCTGCACTAAACCCTAAACCCTATATTGGTTTACTCCCAAAATATTAAGTCGTTAAGATATGTGCCTACAGTTACCTTATATTTGAAAATTAGAAATTAAATAAAATGAAATGTTATACACAGTTCCTCTTATGCTTTTTTATCTCCTTGCAGTCTATGCCTAAGAATATGTATGACTTTGTACTGTGATTAAAAAAAGAAAAAAAAAAGTAGTATTACAAATATACATTATCTTTGATGGTAAGAATGATAAACTGAGAATCTTGCTTGGTGTCTGCGAGATACCTAAGAACTTTTTGGAAATTATATAACTGTTACTAATTCTTTGTATGGCCTTTATATTTTCTGTCACAGGGTTGGTATTGCCAGCTTTATTACATTACTAGTTCAAAAAGTTGGTGTTGAAATCAAACCATATACAAGCAGGCTACTGAGGCTATTGTTTCCGGTTGTCAAGGACGAAAAAAGTGCTGCATCAAAACGTGCCTTTGCCAGTGCTTGTGCAATTGTTTTAAAGCATGCAGCACCTACGCAGGCTGAAATGTTGATCGACGACAGTGCAGCTTTGCATAATGGCGATAAAAATGCTCAAGTTTCATGTGCAATTTTATTAAAAAGCTATTCATCCATGGCCTCAGATGTTGTGAGTGGATATCTTGCAGCAATTATTCCAGTTATTTTTATCTCAAGGTCTGAATCATACACTTGGCTCCTTTTCTGTTTTTCCTTTTCATTAAAGAAACAATTTTCAGAGCCTGTATCATTTTAATGGTTGCATGTATAGTTTTAAACAATTGTGAGTTTACTACCCAGAGATGAAGGCTGGACTCTGCTATTTCATTAAGGGTATGCTTACTTACTAGGAATGGTGGAAGCCATGAATCAAGGAACTTAGATAGGGAATCAAGGAATAGGAATTGGATCAACTACTCCAACCTAGCTGATCCAATTACTGATTGTGATGGTATTTGATTATGGATTTTAACATGGAACCCACATAAGTTTTGATTCCTTATGTGTTAGTAAACATTGTTAAAATCAGGAATTGGAATAATCCCATACCCATTCCTGATAAGTAAACATGCTATAAAATGTTAAGATAAAGAAACCTGTTCAATTTACAGTATAGGATTACCCCAAAAGTGTTGAATATATTCAGTTTTATCTGTATAAACTATTAGCAACAATGAAATTTACATAACAAAGATATGATCAAACAATGAATTAAAAATTAATGAAACTCTACACCTTGTAATTTGCTCTATGTAACTCATCTTTCTTAAAACCATTATCCTGGGAAGTCCAAATCAAGGAGTCGGGCTAAAGTATCTAACTTTGTCATCACTTAACTTTGGTGAAAGTTTTTGATTGAGAATTTCTCACTAGTGATATCTCCATTGAATAAAAGTCTGATGACCATCATCGTTAAACCACATAAAAGATATGTATTTAAATGAACTTGTATCCTTAGGAATCTAATGGTTCATATGCAGATTCGAGGATGACAAGTTTGTTTCTGGCCTGTTTGAAGAGTTGTGGGAAGAGCATACAAGTAGTGAAAGGGTAGCCCTCCAGTTGTACTTGGAAGAAATTGTTTCGTTGATTTGTGAAGGCATTGGATCATCATCGTGGGCAAGTAAAAAGAAGGTATGTGCTATCTTTTTTCAATTTACACTTTAGTCATTGCTGTAGGTCATATGCTTGAGATTATTCTTAGTGAGTCAATTCTCAACTTACAGTCAGCCCAGGCAATCTCCAAGCTCAGTGAGGTTTTAGGTGAATCCCTGTCTTCTCACTATCATGTCTTGCTCCAATCTCTTATGAAAGAGATTCCTGGTCGGTTATGGGAGGTAAAATTTTTTATTCATGATCTTTGATTAACAGACAGATCAAAAATTAAATAAGCTAAGTGTAGATCATCTGAATAAATTCCATGTTAGTCCATCCAAATCTGCATATATGCATTTGCTTTTCTCTGACAGTTTGTTTCAAATGATAGTTTTTTATTTAATGTGACAGGGAAAGGATGCTCTATTATATGCAATAGCTGCTCTTTCTGTGTCTTGCCATAAAGCAATTTCAAGTGATGATCCTGCCACTATGAATGAAATTTTGAGTGTAGTATCTTCTGCATGCACAAAAAAAGCAAAGAAATACCGTGAAGCAGCTCTCTCTTGTCTTGAACAGGTAAGCATTCCATCATGAATGCCTGGCAAACAAAGCTTTCATAAATTGCTCCTTTTAAAGTTTTTAATTTCTGGGAAGTATATTGATCTTGCTGTAACCCTATTATCGATGTCATGTTCTTGTTATTCTTAAGAGAGTAGAAGTTCTGGTTCTATCGGCTTTTATTTGTTGATGGTTGTTGATTACGTGGGTTTTGTGATTAATAATGTGGTTGGCCTATTTTTGGATTGTTGGATGGGTAAATATAAATAATATTATTTTTCAGGACAAGGTGGGTGACAGGAAAGATTTTAAGAGGAAGAATAAAGTGTTGCAATCCTTATAGGCTACATTGTCAAAGAATTTTAGACAGTTTTCTTTTGGTTAAATTTTCAAAAGAAATAAGATTCCTGGGTTGCTGATGCATTAAAATTCTGATTGATTTTCTTCCCATCAATCAAATCATTCAAATATATGGATCATCAACATTCTTGTCAAACTAGTTTATTGTACAGATTCTAGGTTCAGAAGTTAGAAACTACTTTATTGAAATCTAGATGACGAGAGTGCAAATGTCAATCTACAGTGTACTTCTTACTGATTGTCCTTGGCATTACCATGCAATCTATGCTTCGATTCATGGTACTTCTTTTACTGTTTTATAGGCTTCTGGAATATGATCTGCTTTTATTTGTACTTCTGTTCAGTTGCCATCATAATGGTCTTATTTTGACACGTCTTGTAATTAAGTTTTCTTGCATGAATTTGTTTTCAGGTTGTAAAAGCCTTTGATAATCAAGAGTTCTTTAATGTGGTTTTTCCGTTATTATATGAGATGTTCACTTCTGGCACTCTCACTCAGTCTGGTAAAGCAACTTTGGTTGTTGATGCTGCTAAAGCAGGTTGGTAGATAACACTTTTTCTTACTATATCTAAGAAGTTAATTTTTAATTTCTATAGTAAGTTAGATAAAGTATTGGGTATCGATCCACTGCTACTGGTGTCCTATTGATAAACGTGGGATGCTTAGTGTCTGAGAATAAAAATGAAACTCACTTTATCAACATCAGTAAACTCTCATAACCTTGTTATAAAGTGATTTCTTTGGAATATTTAGTGCAGACCAGACCTGAAGGCAATTTTTATGAAGTTATATATTTGTGTTTATTGTTTTCTATGTTGTTGGTCGTGGTATGCCAAAACATCGTAATAATGGCCTTGCTGTTACTGTGTTGTAAGGTGACATGACTCATGATGTTGTAGGTACTTGGCCTGTTAATGGCTGACTTAAGGTACTATTTAGGAATCTCTTATTCTAATAGGAAGTGTAGAAAGTAGAGAGATTGGATTTAGTTATGTGTTGTCCTAACTTAGATTTTGAAAATTCTGCTGGATCCATCTATTTTTAGGCTAACAGTATGATCATATCTTTAATGTTGGTGCGGCTGCCTTAATATGTATAGTGCACTTTTAAAAACTATGAAGTTAACTAGGGCTGCTAGTGTGTAATTTGCTTGCTTGCCTTTTTTGAACATCCTTGTATAGCTATTTAAACGCCTCTTATCAACAGAGAAGAATATACTGAAAATAATCTAAAAAATAACGGTTTCTACACAGAAGAAGATCAAGTTGAAAAGTTTTCTGTTCCGCACAACAAAGTTTTGGACTGCATGACAGCCTGCATCCATGTGGCACATATAAATGATATTCTTGGGCAACAGAAGAACTTAATGCATGTGTTCATTGCCACCATGTCATCTGGACTTCCGTGGACAGGTACCCTCTTGTGGCCCTTTTCCCCCCTTTCTTTTGTGTACTACTCTCTAAGATCTTGTATCTTGTTGATTGAACTTTCATGGCAGTCAAAATATCTGCACTTTCATCAACAAAGGAACTTTGTTCAAGGCTTCAGAAAGTTCTGGATGACTCTCAAGAATCTCCCGCAAATGCCAACATAATTTCTTTAGTTCAGGAGGTAATCAAAGTTTATTCATCATTATAATTTTTTATCAAACTTGCGTAACATCTTTTTTTACCTGTGTTCAGTTGTTTCTCTCAATGCCACCTCAAATAGTTGAATGCATAAGCACAGTTAAGGTTGCTCAGGTATGTTGCCTTTTTCCTTCTTTGGTATCCTGTGCACATCATTTTCTGTTCTACTGATTGTTCATTGGGTGACCTTATCTTATTCGTTAACATGGTTTTGAAATAGAGCATCAGGAAACCAGGTGTAAATGGTTCCTGATGATCCCTTTAACAGAAATCATCATAATACATACGTATAATGAATACAAGTTACCAACAATAACATTAATTAATCAACGACATCCCCTTTGTAGCATCTACTTTCCACAATATACAATCCAAACAATATTTTGGTGATAATGATATTTTGCTACTTTACATTTGCCCTGTCCACATTCAGCAACAAAGGTTACGACTTGTGAATAAAACATTACTTTCATTTTAATTTCATGTAGATCGTTGAAATTCATTTCAAACTGAATGAAGATAAGTTTGTTAACCTGATCTTATTTTATCACAATTAACGCAGACTGATTCAAACTACCTACACATTAGCCCAATTGTCCCCTTTACAGTTTTCACATCCCCATCACCATTTTAGTTCTTGTTCTTCCTGAGGCAAAATTCTAGCATACATGGGCTCATATCATCTATACTATTATAGAAAGTCAACAGCTATTCTGGTTTCTCTTTTTTTTTCTTTTTCTTTTGTTTGTTTAATGCAAGAGATATTGGGCAAGGAAGGAATTGAATCTAAGACCTCGAGTGCATGGGTAAATGCTCTTAACCACTTGAGTTACAAGCCCCTTGCTTTCTCCTTTTCTTCTCTACCTTCTCTATGTCCCATCGATCCCGCTTTCAACTTGTCTCATCTACTTTATTTGTTTAACTCTTATTTTAGCAACTAAGGGGTCGTTTGGTACGGCGTACTAATATGGACTGGATAAAATTTTGGGACTGTCTTGGTCTGGCCTAAGTTAGATAACACTTGTATCGCGTTTGGTGTAAGTTTTCTTGGACTAGGACTAAATTTTTTTTTTTTGAAAGGTAAGTTTTTGTTTTTGTTTTGTTTTTTTGTAAAAAATAAGATTTTTAAATATTTTTTTTAGGGAATGTGATTTATTTATTTTCATATAAAACTTTTCTTCTTTATGCGTCTCTTTCGTTTTCCTTCTCCTACGCACAGTGCCTGCTACTATGTGCTCTTCCTTCCTAGCACAGTGGCGGTCGTCGTCTCATTCTCCTCTTATTCTCATTCTTCTTTTATCTTTGCTTTTTTTTTTTGCTCGAAAATTCTCTCCTTTTCCTATTTTACTGTCTTCTCTTCTTCACCTTTTCTCCCTCTGCTCACAAAGCTGTCGTCATCTCTTGCAACCCCAAGTTATGAAGTCCTCGTCGTCTGCCATTGGTGCGTACCGAAATCGTATGGCTGCAATTGTGGATTTTCTTATTATATGAGTTTTGAATGGAAGTCAAATTGTATGGTGCTCGTCGAAACTGACTAGAACTGTGTGGCTGTGATGGTGGATTGGGGTTGCTACGTATTGCTGTGACGGTGGGAGTTTGGATCGGTTGCAAGTGCTTGGGTGATCGGTGGTTATGGATGGCGCTTGGGTGGTCGGGGGTTGGCTAGCGCTTCGGTGGTTGCAGGAGGTTTGGTTGTTGCAGGCCCTCGGGACTGTCTAGTCCGCCCTTTCCAAGTTTGTTCCACTAAGAACACCTAAAGAGGTGTTTTTGGTGGAGCCAGTATTAATAGTCCCTCTTAAAACTAGAACCAAGAAAAAACAAACATGGGATAAAAATTTATCCAATCCAATCCAAGCCTAGAAGGTGTAACAAACATGCCCAAAAAGTTCTCCGAGTTTATCTAATTTTGAGCACAAGTTTATAAATAATGCAAGACGAGAACTTATTTTCTTAGATTATAGACAATCTTGTCCTTCAGGTACTAGTTAATTTATCTTGAATTTTGTGTGCACAAATTCAGGTTCACGTCACTGCTTTAGAGTCCCTTCTTGTGATCATCAAGCTGTACCAAAAGCTCCGACCAATACGTTGTATAGATGTACAATTTAAGGATGAGCTTGTTCATCTGTACGAGGTGGAGAAGAACGGTGAAGCGAAGTCCTTGTTGAAAAAATGTATTGACACGCTTGAAAACGTAAAACAAGAGAATGCTCGAGATGACTCAATGTGTATGTCATAAAATTTCAGAGCAACGATAGCCAATCCATAGTTGTGGCTGCATATTTTTAGTGAGTGGATTAGGAGAAATGAAAGTTGAGTCCAATGTGTAAATTTTATCAAAACAAGGATATTGCATCAAACTCTGGAGAACGAGTTGATATTCCTTCTATGTTGCATTCCCGATTAATGCGGTAATTGTTTCAAAGTTAAACAATTTATCTTGTACAAATGCTCTTTTATGCAGGCTTTTATTTGTTTGACTGGTTGTAACCGAAAAAAATATAGGTAGATTCACTATTATACTCAATATAGGAGCTCAAAATTTTTTTTTTTTTTTAAAAACAAAAAAACTATATATGAAATGGATTTTAGAAACACATCCAAAGCTCATTTACAACATAATAGAAAGGCTTTTAACTTTTTTTAAATTACAAAACTGTCATTGATTTCTTAAAACAAACCTAACCACAAAACTTCATAAAAAAAATCCAAAACACTTATAGGGCATCAAAGTAATTTAATAATCAAAATTCAATTCAGTTGGGCCAGTTATCATTTTTTGGGTTTTTTAAAATTTGTTTATAGAAATTAAATGGTAGGGCTTATCTATATTATTAGTGCTAAAAATTGGTATATGACTAAGTATATCAAAAATATATATTAACTGATGCTATATAAAATGAGGTACGGCCAAAAACAACCATGTCAAATAAGGATTATTAAAGGGAACTGAATTTCTCCCTCCTTTGTTCACTTACACTCCCTTACATGTTATAGTAAAAAGTATTAAAAAACATAAGGGAGTATTAAAAAAAAATGGAGTGTAAGTGAACAAAATGAAAGTGAAAAAATCAGCACCCATATTAAAATGCCTTAAAGTTTCAACAACCATATAATGAAGCGGTGCATTTGCTTCTTCCATTGATTTTTATTTACTTTTTTGGACAAATGCTTCTTCCTGAGATGCACGGGGCTTTAAGAAACTATAGAAATAAAATAAGAACTACCATTAGATTCTGTGGAGAAATGCGATGTGAACAAGTTTTCAGGTAATCCATTATTTTCTTCCTCCTTCAATCTAATCCTTCCTTCTTCCTCAAACCAGCACCAGGTAATTCCCAGATATTTTCAAAATGACCCATCCGTCGTATCTTGACCATATCACTTGCGTATCCAAGACGTATCGACTGGTCAACATTCCATAAAAGCCTACGATACATCAATCCGAGTATTCGATAAGTATTTGCACATATCGTATCTGATACTCGCCCAATACTTACATACCCCCTTCAGGGGTGCAACATAGATTCGGGCCTTAGAAAATTCAAGATTTTAAAAAAAATATTGCAAGTGATTTTTGCTCAAGTGGTTAAGAGCATTTAACACGTGGCCGATATCTTAGGTTCAATTCAATCCCCCTTCAATATCACTTGTATTAAAAAAAAAATGTAATAGCCCTAGTGACAGGACCGGACCCGAATTCCCCCTCGGAACTCGTGTCCAACCCTGCTTCCCGTCAGACACTACCCCGACGCAGGACCTACTTTACTAAAACGCCCCTTAACCCTGGTTTAAGGAAATAGGTGAGTCGATTTCTGCCGAAAATCCGGCAAAGTCTCCCCTGAAAAGTGGGCTTTTCCCAAAATTTCCACCTGTTAAAAACAACAGAAAATTTCCCAACAGGCAGCATGCACAAAGCAGAAGCACATAGATTAATATGGAGGCCTCTAGCCTCTACCTCAATCCTAGGTGAGCACTACGGAGTAATCTAAAGAAATTTAAACTTTACAACCCGAGCAAAGGATAGCAAAGTAAAAATACAAGAAAACTCCTACAGGAGCTGTTAGCCGTGATGCCTCGACGTGGTGGTCTCGACCTCGGGATCTAGTACCTGGGGGGCGCAAAACAGAAAATGTGAGTGGACGAAAAATCAAACTTTAAACCTCATTTTTCAATGAACATATAACCCCCTCTATTTTCGCAAATAATGACAAGCGTTATGCAACAAAAATCCGTGTATAAACGTACATATTCATACGAACCGATACTTGAAAACAATTCTATTAAATTCATATCTTGAAATACCATAATGAAAAATGTAGCTTTGCTACTTCTTAAAATTCTTGGAAACCACAAACTTAAACACTGAATTCTTAAAATAAAAACCATGGAATTGAATCCATCCAAAAATATCCCGTTTAAGTAAAACATAATTAACTCCTTTGAATAACTTCCCTTTTTCCTGGAACCCAACATCTCTAGTTTCAAACCTTAACTTAAAATCTGTACCTGTGCATCACCGTCCCGGTGCACATGCTTAGATAAAACCAACCTGGAAATAAAATCCATAGACACACCCACACTAATTCGTACACGCACACATATATAAAACATAAATATAAAACCATAGAAATCCCAAAGAAATGTATTTAAATAACCAAAACGACTTGAAGCCAAGAAAATCCAAATTCCCAACCAACTGTTTCCCGACACAATGCCCGTAGGCACAGCAAGCAAGGAAAGATCCTCACTTAACATAAAATAAGAATGGAAGAATAGTAATAGGTATATATATATATATACATATATAATAGACCAATACTTGTACCGGGGAAACAATCCAACAAGGGGATTGTTTACTGACCAAGTGGAGAAAAATCCCTTCACAACCACGTAGCCAGGGAACAAGCCGTCCCAACTGGGGACTAACTCCCAGACACGCACAAAAGAAAATATCTCAATATTGTGCGGCTGAATAAAGTCCCACGCGCGCAGACTGCCCGGCATGGGCCTACAGTAACACCTCGTCAAGGGTGAACCGGGTTCCGTTATATCCTTTATCCATTTTAGTAACCAAGTATCCAGGGAGGTACATAAAGTGGTGCTAATAGCACTCCATCTAGTATACATAATCCCTGACATACCCTAAATTCCAGGTTATTCAGCCCGTACCCAAACCCGAACACAATAACATCCGGACGTTACCCCGTCCATAATTGACACCCAAAATATATGTACAATAAGAATATAGACACAAGTGTCTCAACATATACATATATCCGGAACCCAAAGTATACATAAACTTCCAATATCAAATATAATCCGTAAAACCCATATAATACCAATTCCCAAAATTGAAACAACTATATAACTCCATAATCGAAAAGTAAATAGAATTTCTTAAAAACGTGAAATCCAAGACCCAAAACATTTAATCAACATATAAATATAAAATATAGAATATAAACTACAAATTTCCGAAAACATAAAATTCACACTCTCTTAACAAATTTCAAATATTAAAGTCAATAGAAAATTCCTTGATTTAAAACAATATAAAAATTCTAAGCTCAAGATAACAAAAAGTAAATAATTCCGAAATCCAACATAACAATAAACCTCAATTTTTCAAATATAAAACTCACGAAATTCCCGGGTATTTCACCATACCCAAACCGTATACAAAGATTACCGGACAATGATCCCGTCCCAAATTTAATACTCAAAAGCCTTTAATTTAAAGTATAGCCACCAATGTCCCACAATTAAACCGGGACCCCAAAACATGCATAAACTTTGAATATAACTTAAATTCCAATAACTTCATAAAATATTCTATCCAAGATTCAAAATATCATTAAAACCCCTTAGTCAAAGTGACTAGTTTTATATGCATAAATTTTCCGATAATTCCATCAAAATCAAATCCAAGACTTAAACAATATTTGAAATCCCAATCATCAAGATAAATCATTTCATATGCATTGCAATTCATTCAATAAAAATATGCTCGTTCAAAACAAATGTCCACTCACTACAAGTCCACGCTGCTCAATCCTTAGAGAGCTTTTCCTCCGGAGTACGCAAAGCAAGAGTACCTATTTGAGAGAATAAACGGTTTAATTAATACGCGTACCCAACAACAAACTTTAACTCAAGAAACTAGTTCTCGAGTCTCAAAGTAAGCGTGCACAACTACCGGGGAGTTTCTAGAGTCCGACTACGCTCTTCAACAGGTGGGACCACCTCGGAAGACTCACGGTCAACCGATTGGTCAAACTTCCCGAATAGGTCAATCGGGCCTCCGGGGCCCACGACCTCCGATTTTCGATCCGAACATTCCTAAAGGTTCAACCAAGTTTACTAAACACGTCCAGGCAGTTTGGTCTCGATCGAGTGGTCGGAACTGCGCCAATCGCACGATCGGACAGTAACCGGGTTACCTAACCCTAGGGTTAATGATTCGGAGTATCCGGGACTCCGATTCTTGATCCGTGAAATCCTACACGATCCTGGGGGTACAGGGAACAACATACTTGGAAATGGGACCGATCCAATAGCCCGAACATATCGAACCCGAATAACGCATAATAGGCGTAAATCTGTTCGACCGTCAAACGATAACCAAATTGGAATCCGAGCACACCTACGTGCTCAGGACGACATGGGGAACATTTTAGGACACAATGCACCACCACAACAGTGCCCCGGAACCCGCCGGAATTAGGTGTGCATAGTAATTCTAGTGACCAGAAAAACTCCAAACCAAGGATCAAGACTTCAGGTATAGGTTCAACTCAACAAGTGGAGCATTTTATTCAACTACGGCAACACCTAGTTTGGTCGGCAAGTGGCCGGAAATTCAACTCAAAAACCGGCCTAATATGGGTTTCTAAATCGAACAACCTTGGTTTGAAACCGATCTACAATACCTACATAAATGGATAGAGCATGAAGAGTAGATGAAGTTTCATACCTCACTCGACCGAAACGGTTGCCGAAATCGCCGGAAAACTCATCGGAAAGTTCGATAACCATCGAACTTTCAATCGCTCCAGTTTAAAATCCTTGGGTTTTCGAGCTGGGATAATGGGCACGTTATGTAGAGGAGGAAGAGATGAAGATTTAGGGACTAGAATCACTTGAAACGGACACTTGTGGAGGGAGAAATCGCCAGTCAAAGTATGGCCCGAAGAGAGGAAGAAAAATGTGGGAGGAAGAAGGAAGAATCGGGGAAGAAGAAGGAGACGTCGGCTACTGTAGCGTTTTTAATGTAGCGCACTGTAGCTACTACAGTAAAATCAGAAAATTCATTTTTTTTTCTAATCGCTTCTCGATCGTTACAACTCGGAATTTGATGTACCACATATCCACGAACTCGTTTCCAGGAGCCGGACGCAATGGCACAACTCAATTTTCCAAATTCCTTATGGAATTTTTAAAGTGCCTAAAATACCCTTAATCCCAGTGGCACAACTGTAATTTCACCAAAAATATTTAATTGAATAAACAATTGGGATTGAATAGTGAAATCGGGTCAGGGATGTTACACCTAGTAAGGCCCTATTTCGGATTGTATTTTTTCGTCAAAAACATGCTTCACTTTAAAGTTAAGCAGTTTAAGGTGTTTAGTAAAAATAAAATATCCCTATTATTTTAAAAGCAGTGGCCTTTTGACATCAGCTGTTAAAAGGAGCCTCTGAGTTGCTTTTCAAAGCTGCTTTGAAAAGAAGCAGAAAAGCCTTTATTGAATTTTTTTAATTCCCAAAATAGCATCATTAATTTTAAAAAATGACACCACCTTCACCACCACCGCCACTGCTGCCACTGCCACCGCTGCCACCGTCACTGCAACCACCACCTCCTTCACTACCACCACTCCTACTCCTACACATCCACCACCACCACTACCACAATATGATTAGCCCATAATACTTTCAACATCATGTATATTTTAGTCAGTATTCACAGTTATAACAATTTCATATTAAAATTTACTAAACAAGTTTGACACTGCTTTTTGTACTAATACTTTAAAAATAGGGTAATATTAGGGACACCAAATTTAAGTCCCAAATGACATGGTATATGTCATATGGATTTAATTAATTAAAAAATCATTAACTATTTTTAAGAAAATAAAAAATAATAGTAAAGGGTTTACCCAACCCTAACGCCACCAATCTCACACCACCACACCATCCCCACAAATCTTACTCCACCACGATACAACACCATCCCTTGGCTTCTCTAGAGCGCTGCCATCTCTTGGCTTGGCTAGATGTCATATTTTTACTGTTATATGTTTATAATTTTGTTCTTGAACATGTTTATATTCAAGATTCATGCTTTCATGATTTGATACATACTTTAACTTTGTTAATAGGTCAAATAGCTGAGCCTATCAGAAGACGCCACGTGGCCAAGGTCGGGATGCTAGCGTACCGACCTGACCAGATTGACCACCCGAGGTATTGTTAATAGGTCTTAGAGCCGAGCTTATCAGAGGATGCCACATGACCAAGGTTGAGGTGCTTATGCACCGACCTGACCAGGCTGACCTCCCTAGGTCCACTGTGACTTCATGAGAATAGAAAGGCAGAAGCACTAGTATATTGACCCAACCAGATCCCTGTTAGACCAAGTCACTTCACACTTCACGTACCTAATACTAGCGTGGTGGCTGAGAAAGAGTATTCAATGCTTTTCACAACCAAGCCAGGTGTCGCCTTATTACTTGGTCCCTGATAATCAGCATAATGATTGGTGCCCATAACCACTCTCTCATCCCAACATTGGGAATGGTTGAAGATCTCCTAGTTTGCTAAATTCAAGGAGATTCAGAATGGCTGAAGATATCTCCTTTTGCTAGATTTAAGGAGATATGATCTCCCCTTCTCCTTCTATAAATACTCTTCACCTGCATTGAGACAAAGGTAATAACTATTCTCACCTAGAAACTATGTATCCTTCTCCTTACTCCAAGCTAGCCACTAACTTAGCCATCGGAAGGGATTTGACTAGTATCACTCCAGCTCCCCCTTGTCTAACGGTCTAGCTGCTTGAAGTGTGTAGGTTATCCAGGAAGATCGATTCAACCCAACAGCCCAGGGTATGTTCCGGCCTTGGCCCGAGTCGAGACCCCCGTCCAACAAAACCAGTCTCCCCTATCAACATTTGGTGTCGTATGTGGGAACTTTTCTTGACAGAAGTCGCATTCCCTCTCCCAACTGAGCTCTAACATAAGTGAAACCAAGCTATGCTGAAAAGTCAGCATTTCAGAAGGAAGGTCCTCTCGGGTGCAGCTGAGAGAAACACCCGAAGGCGAAGGAAGGATAGGCAGCGAAAAGATCGCCTCAATAACTTGGAGGACAAGATGAGTCGAATCCTGAGGGGAGTGAAGGACTTCCAGAATCTCAGCAATAGCCTTCGCCCGCAGAATGAAATACTACAAGAAAGCCATGCCGAATTGGTAGAGAAGATAGGCTCACAATAGAATGAGAAGCAGACTAAGAATAAGGACACCATCAAGACCTCATCCGAGTCAATAAAGGTTGATGTGCCAGAGCATGCATCAACTGACACAAGGGCTATACTGTAGGAAAAAAGAACCTAGCAGGAGCGTAACAAACGCCCGGTGAGAAGCTTGCAGAAAGACAAGGCCCACATCTGCCCAAGCAGTGCCAAAGATGCCCATGAGGAAACCTGGGTCTGTATGAGTGGCTCCGAGGAAGATGTCGAAGGCATCACCTCCCTGCTCAAGGATCTAGTCACCAGCAAGTTAAGGAATGTTTGGGATCTGCTCGGATAAGTAGAGAAGTCGAAAATGCCGAGAGGATCGGAGTTCATCGAGGAGGAAATCCCGCTACCATATACGTAGGGCATGTTGGAGGCCAGGGTGGTAGGAGATAACAAGGCCCCAAAAATCCCCTTGTACGACGGAATGACCAATCCTTACGATCATCTGGATACTTTTCGTTATGCCATGGAGGGAGGCGGCGCGAACAAGGCGACCAAGTGCCGCCTATTCCCAACAATGCTCAAGGGCTCCATTACAAGTTTGTTTAAGCGACTCGCTTCGAATCAATTAGTTCTTTCACCGAACTCAAAAAGGTCTTCCTAGAGCGATACATGATCATCTCTGATCGGATGTACACCGAAAATGACTAATCAACAGTTAGACAGCAACCTGATGAAAATCTCAAGGATTATATCACATGATTAAACAATGAATATGTACGGTGTGAGGGTTACGACAAGGCAACGGCGCATAATGCGCTGATGGGCAGACTCCAAGGTGGGGACTTTTATTTTTCCCTCACTAGGAACCCCCAAAACTTAGCAAGGAAGGCAACCACCGGGATGAACTCAGAAGCCCAGATGCCATATCAACCCAAGGAGAAGAGAAAAAATGACTACACATACGACCGATCAATGAAAAGGAAGAAAGGAGAGTTTGGTGCCTCGGCTTAGCGCCACGAGGTCAGACTCGAGAAGCATAATTAGTACACCAACTATACCCCCTGAATAAACCTAAGGGGGAGATCTTCGCGATGATAGCCAATGAGCTTCCCATCCCCAGGAAAATGAGGTTCCCATACCGAGAAAAGAGAGACAACAATAAGTACTGCAAGTATCACCGCGACTATGGCCACCATAAAGATGTTCCTGAAGATAATCAGCATGTACACAGAGGCATGTGAATGTACAACACGGAATCTCTACTCTTAGTAGGAAGAGAGAATGCTCTAAATATATGATTCATTGAATCTTTGGCCAAAGTATAGGATGGAAATTGAAACAAGAACATTTGCAATTACATCCAAGTGAATCGTATAACCTAGAGATGTCATATTAGGGATTTTACATAAGTTAACCATATCCCAACAACACGACATAGAGTATTGTAATAACTGTTGAGGCCCAAAAAGTCACAAGAAGCCCAATATGACGTTCAAAATACAGGGATAAATTGATATGTGCTAATTCCAATTATATTTTGGGATTTAATACATCAGAATAAAGATATATGCATGTTTTTATACAAATTATAAGAGTATCCAGGCCATGCCAAGTAATGACACCCATGCCAAACCTATTCTTACCCACGGCCTTGCTAATTAGAACCTATAAGATCGTACACCAAAAAGGTATGGATCGAGAATTAAAAAGAGAATAAATGATTTTGCAGTTTGGTCAAAGTCAAAGGTCAAACTGTTGACCGAGACTTGACACGATCAACATATGATGACTAGGACCGATGCTTGTTAGACAAGTTAGTGATTTAATTTGTTAAGTCATTAAACAAATTAAACAAATTAGATTAGCTTAATGAATTAATTAAAGTTATGGAACTTTAGTTTTGGTCCTGCATGACTTAAAATATTTATAGAAATAGACCTTATAGACTTAGGCAAAGTGTGACACACTATGGGATTAATGTGGTAGACAAAAGCAGACCAAAAAGTCCAAGGACAGGGAGGGCGCGGCACATGGGCTCTTTAGGGGCACATGTGTGACAATGTGTGTCTATATATTCATAGCCATAGCACCACACCTCCTTAAGGTTTTTCAAGTTAGACATTGAGGAAGAGAGGAAACGTCAAACCTCACTCTCTTGCTCTCTCTTGGCCGACCACTTGAGGAAGAAGAGGCTAGCACCCATCTTCTCCTCAAGCTTCCTTATTCTCCTATTCCATTCCATCTTTGGTGAAGATTCTTTGGGGAGGTGCACCCTTAGTGTGCCTATTTGGAGACAAGTGTGGAGAGCCAACATCAAAGGGACTAATCCCTCTACTTGAACACCATCCTTGGTTTCAAGATTCGCTCCAAGGGTATGTGTTCTTAATCCTCCTTGCAATAGTTGTCTTAGAGAGTCATTGGTGCTATTTTCATAAACCTATAAAGATTGGAACTTAAGATGAGACTTGCATGAATCTCTAGCTATTTCCTTGCCTTTGCTTTATTTGATATAATATTTGATATGCATATGCTAGATGATTTGTTTTCTCATAACTTCATGGGGTTTTAGAAATCCCAACACAATAATTTCCCTTCAGTTATACGGTGGCAGTGTTGTGGGATAAATTTTGTGACTTATTGAATTTTAGGTTAACACTATGTTATTTTATATTAATATTTCTGAAAAATTTGAGGATTTTTTAGTTAATCAAGCCATTTTGGTTAATATTAAATGAAATTTATAATGTGGCATATGTCACATCATTTGGGACTCAAATTTGATGTACAAATTTGTTGTCCCTAACATTATTGTTAAAAATATTGTTTACCACATAGGCCTCGTCCTGGGCTGGGCTGGGCCGGGCTGTAACGAGTTGAAGAAAATATACGAGTTGGGGCGAGTCGAGCTTTTATCATAAAATTAAAGCTTGAGCCCATCCCATGTCCTAGGCTTTCAGGGGCCACACCGGATCGGACTGGGCTGTCTCGATTGAGCCGGGCCAAAATGGGCTATTTTTTAAAGTATAGAAAAGAAATAAAAAACTTAACACAAAATAGATGATTTTCATTCAAAGTCTGAAAGTACAATTAAAAGTATAGTATGATACAAAAGTCTTATATAAATAGTCTATTCAAGCCCATTCCAAATGAATAGTCTATTCAAGCCCATTCCAAATGAAAAGTCTATTTATGCAAAAATAGAGTCTGATAGAAATTACAATTAAAGTCTTCAAAATAAAAAAGATTTCAACTTTGAATTGTCTCATTTTCAGATTCACTTTCAACCTTTTCACTTGCTGCTATCCAATCTGGTATTGATGCTCTAATGTTCATTAATTCTTCGGCGCGCTGCTCATCTTATGCTGCATTTTGCATCCTTGAATTTGCTAATGCCCAATATTTCAAGCAAATTAATGTTTCAATTGTATTTGGACTCAAACTGGCCCTCTTCACGAATACAACTCCACCACCTGCACTAAAACATGATTCTAATGCTACATAGGGAAAATAATTATAGACAAGGAAACAAAAACCAGGTGATGAAGCAAAAATTGAGAGGAGAGGCAAGGGATTCAAAGGCATACATACTATTGGACTTGGATCTTCTTTTACACCCTAATTCGCACACTAGGATTGTCTATTGAACTTGGATCTACATCAACAGATTTAAAAAGTGAGGGGAGAGAGAGAGAAAAAGACAGAGAGACGGAGAGAGATGTGGCGAATGTCTAGCAGCTAGGGTTAGAATCATTAGATGAGTGTGTGATGCCTCTTTTAAATAGAGGTATTGGGCCTTTCCCAATGCCTCTGAAAACCAAAGTAACCGTTACTAACAAGAGGTATTGGGCCTCTTTCTCACACAAAAGTAATCGTCACTTATATATATAATTATATATGTACTGGCCGTGTGGGCCGGGCTTTGATGGGCGTGTTGGGCTAGACTTTTGTGGGCTGAATTGGATCGAGTTTATGGGCTGGCTTGGGCTTTAGACACCCTAACCTAGGCCTAGTCCACTGAACAATGAATTGGGCCGGGCTTTTCCTTGATGGGTTGGGCGGGCCCCCATTAGCTTTTGGGCTTGCTGGTCAAATAACGACCCGTACCAGAGCAAAAGCAATTTTTTTTTTAAAAAGTGACAGCAATCCAAATTCGCCTTTAGAGCAAGCCCAGCATACAACCCTTTCAGTGTTCCAGCGAGCTTAAGCTGCCCGGGCAGCAGCTGGGTCCCAGCAAACCGGGCTAGCTCAAAGGAAAAACGAGCCCGTGCTCTAGCCTGAGCGCTGCTGACGTCACAGCTGACGCCAACCTGACGTCAGCGCTGGGGTTTACGGTGCACGCACCAACAGTAAAAAAATTTTAAACTTCCGTGCACTGATGCCAGGCTGGCATCAGCCCTGATTTCCCCCAACGGCTAGCAGCCACGTGGCACGTTCTGGGTTGTCCGATCCGTTTTTGTCCTCCAATCCAATTCTTAACTTTTATTCTATAAATACCTATCAATATTCTTCACTTTCAACACCAAATCTTGATACATTTTCTTCTCCTTCTAAGATTATTCACTTTCTACACAAAATTTTCTTCACTTTCAAGTTTCTTTTTTATTCATCACCTTATCGCATCTTCCATCAAAGCCGGAGGGGCGTGGACAACCACGGAAGGCGTTCTGTTGTGTGAGTGTTGGGTACAAGTTGGTCATTGTCCGATCACGAGCAATGAGATAAAATTCTCTCATATGTGGAGAAAAAATCATGCCAAATTTTGTGAAATATCGGGTTCGTCTCGTACGAAAATGGCCTTGGCTAGTAGGTGGAAAATTTTGAATAAAGAGTCGGGGAAATGGAGAGATGCGTTGGCAAAAGCAAGGGACAAATGTAATATCCCGCTCCTAAATTATAATTAAATTATTAAAATATTAAAGGAAAATACAATTTGACCCTTAGGGTTTCTTAGTGGTTTAGGATTAACGCTTGGTACGAGGTTGGTTTTGGAAAAATTTATTGGCTCCATTGCGTAGTGTTTGAGCTAACGAGTTCATGGGCACGTAGCGGGCCCAAATCGGAGTTGAAACGAAGAAGATACGATTTGTGGAAGTGCAACCAAAAAAAAAAAAAGTAAAACAAGAAATCCGAATTTCCTTCCTTGTTAACTCGCAAGTGCACGGGCCATTGGATAGTATAGCTTGTGTAAGTACGAGGTCGATCCCACGAGGATTGATGATAGATTGATTCAATTTGATTCCCTGCACAAAACAGAAATGAAAAGAAAATACAACAAGAAAGAAAGAAAAGAAATTAACTCAAGCAAATTAGTTACCAAGTTCAATTTAGATTCTCAGATTGATTCTAGCTAAAGTATGATTAAGCCATGGTGTCTGGTCCTAACCTTGTATTCCTAATTCCCTAATTAGATCCTTCTTGTCGAACCTAAATTAAGCATTAGAAATCCATTAAGCATAGAAGAATGTTTTAAACAACCAAGCATGTATTTAATCCATGTTGTCGAATGTCCATACATACTCTTCCTATTCATAGTTCAATTTGAATTAATGCATGGTGTCTACTCTTAATTCAAACCAAGATAGCTAACATACAAGTTTTAATGGTGATCAATCATTCAAACAAGCATATTAACTTATAAGCATAATGAATAAGAACAAGAACTATATTTGAAACTTGAAAACTAATTAAACTTGAAAACTTAAGAAAAGAAATTACATTACAATGGAAAATAAATTACAACTAAGAAAAACTTAAAGGAAACAATTGAGAACTAAAAGAAAACTAAGAGAATTTGAGGAGAGAAGGGAGAGGAGCTCTAGAGAGATGTTTGAGAGCTCCCCCTTAGGGTGTGTTTACATGCTTGGAGAACTCACTATTTATAGGCCTAGGGGAAGTATAAATCTGATTATACAATTGAATTTAATAACCACACTCACTTCACCAACTTACACCACTCAATTCACCACTAAAATGATTAGCTCATGCATGACAATGCATTGCAGTCAGCTTGTGGGCTCGATTTGGGCTTGCTCCTTCACTCTAACAAATCTGGAAAAATATGGATCTTGAAGCTCTTTGTCTTATCTTTCCAAGCATATGCAGCCCAACTCAAGGAAAAATCAGGAAGGCCTTCAAAAGTCATTTTTGGCCCAGTAACGCAGATGCTGCCGAATTTGACCTTAAGTTGCCAAACTTACCTTCATCTAGAAGACTCGGAATCATGAACCGTAAAATGCTACAGAAACTAGACTTCCGTATCTTTCCAATGATGTATGGTTCATTATCTGGTTCTTCTTGAGCAAGTACAGTCCAATCCGTGAAGTTGACTGATCTGCAGACACCGTTTTGAGCTAACTTCACTCCAAAATGCATTAAGTGAGTCCCAAGCTTATTACACAAACAAACACAAAATAGATTAAAAGCACAAGTTTAACTCAAAAACATAACCAAATCATAAGTTAGAAGGGTACAAAATGATATGTAATTATGCAATCGATCAAATACTAAACCTAGATTTTGCTAGTCCTCGAGCAAAACAAAAGGAAAACAAAAAAATAAAAACAAAATAAGTAAATAAATTTATTAGACCACTTTCGCAGGTAACTTCGATTGCATTGAGCATATGCAATAAGCCTTTAAACCTCTAGGCATCCCTAGTAGGAGGAGTTGTGTCTCCTGAGGGTTTAACAGATACGATACCCACAAGCGTTTCACCTGACTCTACAAAAAAAAACAAAGTAGTTAGAAAACAAAAACAAAAACAAAAACAAATACAAAAACAATATTTCCAAACATTTTCTGAAGAGAAATGACTCATGCACATGACTCAAAAGTTTTAACAATAAAAGCTCATTTTGGACATTATTCACAATGTGGCAAAGTTCAAAACATAACATGCTCAAAGTGTAGTAGTGTGATAGCCAAATGCAACAAATTCTTCAATCTTAGTTTTCACACAATTTCAAAAATCATACAGCACAAATTCAACTTCAAATCTCACCAAAGTTGTCCTCTCACAAAATGAATCACTCCAGAAGAGGGCTACAATGCATCACTCAGTTATAAACATGGGATTAGAGTTAAACCATAAGGGAATTAACTCACAATAGAAAGATGAAGAACTTGCATTATATGATCTCAAGAAGGATGCTAAACACTTAAAAGTAGGAAAATGGATGCAATTCAATCACATGACATTTAAGATCAATTTAGGTCTTTATCATAGGTTGTAATGGGGCCAAGGGTGTAAGGTGAGTGGGAAATGAAAGGTATGGATAACACAAAGTTCAAAAGAACTCACAATGTAAGAGCATAAAACAATTGTTTCAAGACTTGAATCATCACAATGAGAAATTTTTTTCTTTTCAAAACTCCTTATACCTCCATTTGTAAGGATTCACACTCCTTTCTTTTAATTGAACAACCACCAATTTATTTTGAGGCCAATAAAGAAACCCAAAAATGAAATTTCATTCAACCACCACTTAATCACAACTTTTCTCTTTTCTTCCACCAATTGGGTGATTTTTTTATTTTCAATATATAATACCCCTTCCCAAACTTAGTATGAAAAACACATCATAATTAAAGCTCATGAGTTCCTTAGAAAAGGTAAATACTTGTTTTTCAGGCTAAGGCAAGGAAATATAATTGGTTAAATGAAAGAAAAGGTTTACATGTAGGCTCAAAATGGTTAACAATGGAAAAATCATGCTTAAGCATGCATAAGGTTAAGCTTGAAAGGCACAAACGATCCAAAGAGGGCCTTAATATCATTTCTTAAATGTCATGTAATTAAATTGAATATGAATGAATGACTTTTAAGTGCTCAACCAATTCAATGAATAATGAGATCAAACAACAACTTAGATGACAAGAAAATAAGAGTATGTGTATAACACTCATGAAATGAAGGACAAGGCTCAAAAGCTCACATTATATGGTTATACAAGTTTAATTTATGCTTGATACAATTTTTTAGATTATGCAAATCCTTTAATTGGAAAATTATGAAACAAATGGCAAGTGTAAAGAGGGTTTCGAACATATCATGCTAGAACGATGCCAAAAGTTTTAAATTTTTTTTTTTTTAAAATAAAAAGATATCCAATTTTCATTTAAATCATGCAAACATTTATCACAATCTCATCATATGTGTTGGAAAGTGACTCAAAATAAAAACAAAGCAGACTAAAATAAAACCAAAAAAAAAAAAAAATTTTTTAAAATTTTATTTTAAGAAAAACCAAATTTTCTTGCTAAACTCTAATACCCCCAAACTTAGAAATGAACATTGTCCCCAATGTTTAAAAATTAGCACAAGCAATGTCATAACAAAAAATGAAAGGTATTAAAGCAAATAAATATCACAAAATACAATAATTAAAATATAAAAAAATAAAAATTGCAAAACAACTAAAGCGAATAAAAATAAAATAAAAAAGCAACGATTAAGCCCTAAACACACTGCCTACGCAAATTGAAACCCAAAGCCCACAATTTGAAACCCAAACCACGGTGAAACCCGACCACAATGTCCCGGAAGCCCACACGTTAAATTTTTTTTTTTTTGTTATTATTATTATTTTTAATTTTTAATTTTTCTTTTTTATTTATTTTTTGAAACGTGAATTGGTGGATTCTCAAGCTTGAGGTCCGTAGTATGTCGTCTCGGGCAACGAAGCAAAGAGCCACGTGTCGACACATAGAGGCGCCCGCAGAGCTCAAGCGCGAAAAATTACGGGGCATGAAAAGTCGTGACGACTTTGTTGAGCAGGTTCGTTCGAGAAAGGTTACGCGCGACAAATTATTTTGGGAGACGAGGGAAAGCCGAGGAAGGTGTGGAGCTCAGTGGTGCTAGGGTTTGAAGTCTATAAAAGGAAACTAAGGGAGAAAAACAAAAATTACAGCCACACGGAAGAGAGAAAAGAAAGAAGAAAAGAGAGAGGAAAGAAAGAAAAAAAGAGAGAAAGAGAGAAAAAGAAAAGCGGGGAAAGAAAATGTCGTCTCCTTTCCCATTTTCGCTCGATCTTAACCTAGCTCAACCAATTGGGGCGTGAGTCAAGGAGAAGCAAGACCAGCGTGGATGCCCTATTTTGGCTCGGCAAGAGGGCCCGTGACGACGGTGAATGACACAATACTCATGGACAACGAAGTTGCCCTTGGGTCATAAGGAGTTTAGTGACTCCCAGAGATGCACGAGTGCTCGGGCGCAAAGTGTGACAATCGAATCGTCGGTGATGCCATGGCACTGGCCGCACAAAACACGACCACTATCGCAACTGGGTTGCTCGTCTAATTGCGAAATCCCGTGAGTTGGAGCTAGTAAAGGCTCGGTTGGCGGCATCGCAGAATGTGGTTGAGGATTGTCAAGGCATTATAAGGGACTTGAAAAGGAGAGGACAAGGATGGTGGAGTTTAATCGACGTCGCCTAGAAGGTTTGCAGGCGGAGAATAAACGGCTATCATCGATGGTAGATTTGTATGCCAAAGACATGCGCACAAAGGCTGGAGTCTATTGGGCGGCCATGGCATAGCTTAAGCAGCCGAGCACGAGACAAGTGGTGCTCAAGCCAAGAGTGCAGCCATAAGTGCGATATTTGGGAGCTCAAGTGATGGGCCCCAAGAGGTCATGCGTGAAGACCCAAAGACGACGTCAGAAGGCTAAACTAAAGTTTCCAATTTTGGAATGCAGGCGTGCCATGATGATCGATATGTGATGACGAGGAAGAAGAAGAAGAAGAAGAAGAAGAAGAAGAAGAAGAAGAAGAAGATGATGTTTTATTTATTTGTATTTTATGCATTTTGTTTTTTGTTTTTGTTTTTTTTTTTATTTTTATTTTATTTTATTTTTGTTTTTAAGTTTTTAGTGATGCACTTTAATTAGAGTATTTTTTTGTTTTTTTTAAAAAATTTTTAACACTCAGAAACAAACTAACTAACCACACCACATAAAAGTTAAAATAATAAATAAATAAAAAATCACAGATTATAAAACAACTAAACAGAAAAGAAAACAAAGAAGTTCCAAATTGCAATTTTTTTTTTTTGTAATTATTATTTAAGCATGAATACAATACCCAAACTTAAATTTTTAAACTAAACCGTTATTGTAAAAAAATTATTTTAAGAACACACAAGTATACAAGCAACTCTAGGATGACCGGTTGGGGCCTCGAAAACACGACCCGAGGAGTTCGGGAAGGTTGGAGGGGTCACAATGGTCCCGCTTAAAACCCAAACTTCTTAGACACCGAAGGTGTCGCCTAAAGAACTCCTAGACACCGTGCATTGTGAGACGCTCACTTGGAGTTACCAAGAGTCAGCTCATATGAAAAATCTTTTAATTTTTTTTTTAAAATATAAAAGAAACAGAAAATTAAAATTACTAAAATAATAACAATACAAGTAAAAGAGAAAGGATTGGAATACTCCCCCTTAGACGATTAGGTCGAGCATGGATGCATTTGGAGGTAGCTACTCCTCCCACTACTCCATACTTCCTATTCTTATGATTGAAGTTTCCTTCTCTCCCTTTTTATTGAGCTATCCTATATTGCTAAAACAAACATAAAAAAACTTGAAATAGAATTAAAAGGATTAGGAATAAAAACTGAAATGAAACGGAAAAAGGAAAAGTAAAACAAGTAGGGAAAGAAAATAGAACCAAACTATGCCGTCAATCCCGCAACGGCGCCAAAATTTTGTTAACTCGCAAGTGCTGGGCCATTGGATAGTATAGCTTGTGTAAGTACGAGGTCGATCCACGAGGATTGATGATAGATTGATTCAATTTGATTCCCTGCACAAAACAGAAATGAAAAGAAAATACAACAAGAAAGAAAGAAAAGAAATTAACTCAAGCAAATTAGTTACCAAGTTCAATTTAGATTCTCAGATTGATTCTAGCTAAAAAAGTATGATTAAGCCATGGTGTCTGTCCTAACCTTGTATTCCTAATTCCCTAATTAGATCTTTCTTGTCGAACCTAAATTAAGCATTAGAAATCCATTAAGCATAGAAGAATGTTTTAAACAACCAAGCATGTATTTAATCCATGTTGTCGAATGTCCATACATACTCTTCCTATTCATAGTTCAATTTGAATTAATGCATGGTGTCTACTCTTAATTCAAACCAAGATAGCTAACATACAAGTTTTAATGGTGATCAATCATTCAAACAAGCATATTAACTTATAAGCATAATGAATAAGAACAAGAACTATATTTGAAACTTGAAAACTAATTAAACTTGAAAACTTAAGAAAAGAAATTACATTACAATGGAAAATAAATTACAACTAAGAAAAACTTAAAGGAAACAATTGAGAACTAAAAGAAAACTAAGAGAATTTGAGGAGAGAAGGGAGAGGAGCTCTAGAGAGATGTTTGAGAGCTCCCCCTTGGGGTGTGTTTACATGCTTGGAGAACTCACTATTTATAGGCCTAGGGGAAGTATAAATCTGATTATACAATTGAATTTAATAACCACACTCACTTCACCAACTTACACCACTCAATTCACCACTAAAATGATTAGCTCATGCATGACAATGCATTGCAGTCAACTTGTGGGCTCGATTTGGGCTTGCTCCTTCACTCTAACAAATCTGGAAAAATATGGATCTTGAAGCTCTTTGTCTTATCTTTCCAAGCATATGCAGCCCAACTCAAGGAAAAATCAGGAAGGCCTTCAAAAGTCATTTTTGGCCCAGTAACGCAGATGCTGCCGAATTTGACCTTAAGTTGCCCAAACTTGCATAACTTCATCTAGAAGACTCGGAATCATGAACCGTAAAATGCTACAGAAACTAGACTTCCGTATCTTTCCAATGATGTATGGTTCATTATCTGGTTCTTCTTGAGCAAGTACAGTCCAATCCGTGAAGTTGACTGATCTGCAGACACCGTTTTGAGCTAACTTCACTCCAAAATGCATTAAGTGAGTCCCAAGCTTATTACACTGAAACAAACACAAAATAGATTAAAAGCACAAGTTTAACTCAAAAACATAACCAAATCATAAGTTAGAAGGGTACAAAATGATATGTAATTATGCACCGATCATTCCTCCGGCATATCTCTCTTCTCCCTCCCTGTTTTGTTCGAACATATCCCCCTGTTTCGTGAGCTCCAAAAAAGCCCTCCATTCAGACCAATTTTCTGGTGTTGTCCAGCCTCAAACGGCGGCGCAATCTTCACTAGTTTTGTTCTCCTCTCTCCCTTCTACAAGACCCATCCAATATCTAACCTTGAAACCCCCAGAATTCTCTTAATTTTGACCCCAAAACTGCCCAAAAAAAACCGTCGAAAATTGCAGTGGCTTTTTTGGCCACCACCGGCCTCCAAATTGGTTCCAAAACACTGCCCTCTTCCTCCTCTACATACCCCAGCCATCAATCTAACTAAAAAAAACCCAAGATTAGCCTGAAATTTGGATTGAAACCAAGAGCCCGAAACATCAATGTCTTTCGAGGCTTTTTCCGGTGACTCCGGCCACCAAATCTGATAAGTAAGGTATGGATTTTCATCCTTTCTCCATGCTCTATCCATTTATGTAGGTAGTTTGGGTTTATTTTGAGGATTGAAGGATTGATCGAGACACCCAAAATTCTCCTACGGGTTTGGCCTTGTTCGACCTGTTTTCAGCCACTTTTCGGTTCGGGTCCAAGACTAAAAATTGTTCCTAGGGTTGTATTTGATTTGTTGGTATGGGGGTTGACAGGTAATTTAGAAATTTTCTGATCACCGGAATTGCTCAAGGAACCCAGGCGCCTATGGCGGGGCGTGGCGGTGAGTGGGCCACCTTGTGGTGACCCATTGTGTTGTAGAATACTTCCCATGTCATCCCGTGCACGACAGTATGCTTGGTTTTACGATAGGTTATCATTTGACTATCGAAAGAATTTTCACATATTAAGCGCTTTGCGGGTTCGATATGTGTGGACTGTTGGATCTTAACGAAACTCATAGGATTTGTTAATTGGATTTTTGTGAACCTATAGAAACTTGTGGATCGAGAATCATGCGATCGATTTCGATTCGACCGCTCGATCGAGATCAAACGCTTGGGACATGTTTAGTGGACTTTGTGGAACCTATAGGAACTTTCTAGAAGTAGTTAACGCACTTTAATTCCGGAATTTTGAATTTTGAATAAAGGTTTGAGGCAAGATCAAACTGAGACGCCACAAACCACTATGAACGTACCCAATCAAGATTAAGCATGCTTGGACACATGGTTTTTATGAATGTCGCATGAACGATTTAATTGTGGTTTTAATGATTTTTCACTACTGTGATGGTTTTTTTATATTTATAAATAGTGATGCTTTTATTAAATTTTTATGGCTAATATAAGTAGGTTTTTACTTTCCAAGCATTTGGTTTAATTGAAATGATTTTATAAGATTATGCTTATGGTTAAACGTGATTAGCTTGAGAATGATTTGAGATTTGAATTTGGGGAAGATTGGAAAGAAATGGTTTTATTGATATGTTTAGGAAATGATTTCAAAACCACCATAGGTACCCTAATTGTTGCCTTCAGATTATATTGTTGCCTTCAAGATATGTTATGATGTCTACGGACATCACAGTGATTTTCGGATATTGGAATGTCTTCGGACAGTTTGTTGCCTTCGGATGAGTCAGCGCGCGTATGACAATTGGCCCCACGCGTCTCGGGGATCCCCGAACCGTGTGGTGCTAGGATTTGCATTTCGGACTGACTTTGTGTCCCCCGATTCTGCTAGGATTTGCGTCTCAGGCCGATCACCCGATTCTGTTAGGGGAATTGACGGAAAATTATGAATTTTACGGTTTATAATTGGAATTGACAGTTGGAATTGACGGAAAAGTTACATGGAATTGACAGATATTCGTTGGGTACACCTAGGTGGAAAGTTATTGTTTTCCGAAGCTTTCTAATAAATTTGAAGTTTTAATTGATTGCATGAGTTATATATATAAATATGAATGCGTGTTTTTAGTACGAATATAGAACAATGGTTGAAAGGTTTTCAAATGTTTTTTTTTAAACGGCGGGGTTAGTATGTTCATATTATTTTTAATAATAACTTTTCTTTTTGTCCACTCACTCTTTTATTGTTTTACGCCCCCAGGCTGTAGACGAGTACCCGACCACTACTTTAGGGCGTTCTGCCTTCCACTACGCATCAAGCTTCCTTATGTAGGATTTCCTTTTGCAGTTGAAATTTCTGGTTGTAAATTAAATTAGTTAGATTGGCTCTGATATTGGCCTAGTTGTTTGTAAGGCCTGAGGCCAGTCAGATTTACTTTTGGAGGTGTGTGAACTTAACTTGTGCGTGCTGAAAGTTTGGGAATTAGAATTGTGTTTTGTTACAAGTGTTAAATATTTGGAAAAGAGCAGTTTTAAGGGGAAACTCTGTCGGTTTTCCAGCAGAAATTCAACCCTTAAGAGGTTTCTTTTTAAATTAGGGCAAGGGCATTTTGGTCATTTGTGCCAGGCACTTGCCAGGTGTCGGACACGCACAGGGTTCGGCACAGATTTCAGAGCGGAATTTGGGTCGAGTCCTGTCAACAACCATCGAAGTGGCGAAAATCTTGGCAATGAGGTAAATTATTTGTAATTTTTGTTTTATTAAATTTAATGTCCTAATTTTTTAAATGTTTCTTGCACTTTCAATTTTTTTTAATAGATTATGCAAGCATAAATGTGGTTCGGTGCCATTGGCCAAGGCAAAAAATCTTTCAACTATCAACAATGTTGGGAGGTGGTGAAAAATTGTTCGAGATTCAAAATTATTCCCACAAGTCCGACCGTTGTGTTGAGCAAGATGACGCTCCATGATTCAACAGCATCCGATTCGCCTTTGGATTCCCCGATGAGTGAAGACTCACTAATCCAAAAGGAGTCGAGGCCTATTGGGAGAAAGGCGGCGAAGGCCAAGAGAGGGAGTACTTCCACCAATGAAACTGCAAAATTTTTTGAAGCAAATTGCTTTGAACGGAACCATGAGAATTGAGAGAGACATGAAAAAAGATGCGGAGGAGAAGGCAATGAATGAAGAATATGCAAGAGAAAGGGAGTATATACGCAAACAAGACATTGAGAAGAAGGATCAGGAAACCATGGCCATGGATACAAGCCATATGTCCCCTGAAACAAAGTCATTTTGGAAGCTAGAATGAAGTGATGTTATGAGAAGAAGGCTTTTCCATGACAATGGACCTAGCAACACCGATTGGTTAAATGATCAAAACCATTAGGTTATATTGCTTGCCTTTTATTTAATTGTTTTGTTTGTATTTCTTGTCTTTTATTTAATTAGTTGTATTTCTTGTATTTTATTTAATTAGTTGTATTTCTTAATTAGTTGTATTGCTTTTCTTTTAGTGAATAAAGAAATCATTCAATAAAATACCTTTTTATTCAACACATTGCATACATCAAACTAAAGCATAATTAAAAACAAAACACAACCAAAGCATAATTAAAAACAAAACACCGACAAAGCATAATTCAAACAACGCATACATCAACACAAAGCATAATTAAAAACAAAGCATCTTCACTTGACTTCATTCACCGTCAGTGCCTCTCACTGCCCATAAGTGCTCCATTAAGTCAACTTGACGTCGTTCATGAATATAAGACGATTGCCTCTCCGTATATCGATCAATCATACAGTGGTTGAAGCGACCGTCCCTAACCAACGGTTCATGCTCCAGTGGTTGTCCATTTGCTCCCATTAGCCTTTTATAAATTCTTGTCAAGGCCGTGTTCATGGGATCGGGTTCGAACACGTCTGGAGCATCATAATCATCCTCATCCTCTACAATCATGTTATGGAGGATAATGCACGTCATCATAATGCGTCGAATCACCTCCTCATCAAACATACGAGCAGCATCCCTAATGATTGCCTACCGAGCTTGGAGGATACCAAAACACATTTCCACATCTTTCATATAACCCTCTTGATAGGCAGCAAATAACTTATCCTTCTTTGATCGGGGATGCGGAATTGTTTTGACAAATGTGGTCCACATTGGGTAGATGCCGTCTGCTAGGTAATACCCACCCTAGTAAACGGTATTGTTGATTTCATAGGTGATATGAGGGGCTTCACCTCTCAACACATCGTTGAATACCGAGGATTGACCCAGCACGTTTAGGTCGTTTTGAGATCCAGCAACTCCGAACAAGGCATGACAAACCCATGTATCAAATGAAGCATTGGCTTCCAGAATAATACTTTTTACCCTTTCCTATTCCCATAATCTCCTTGCCAGGCAGTTGGGCAATTATTCCATTGCCAGTGCATACAGTCGATGCTTCTAATCATGCTTGGAAAACCTTGAACTTCAGCTTTTTATAGAAGCCTTTGGAGGTCCCTAGGCGTAGGTTTGCGGAGGTAATCCCTAATGTAGAGAGTTTCGATTGCATCACAGAATCTGACAAAGCTCTCTTGAGTAGTGGACTTCCCCATCCTAGCAATCTCATCCACCTGATCAGTACATGCACCAAACGCCAGCATTCGTAAAGCAGCTGTAAGCTTTTGCTCCAGAAGAAGCCCTAAAACCCCAGCAGCATCACACTTATGAATGAAGTATGCATCGTAATTGCAAACATCATGCATGACTTTATTGAACATTTGGGGTTGCATTCTGTATCGCCCTTGAAAATTAACATTAGAGTACACAGAATTTGGGATAAAGTAATCTTCCAAAAGATTCTTATCCCGAGAATGCTTATGTCTGTCCATGTTCAGGTCACGGCTGACTAGTGAACCACGGTGGTGGCCTGGCCTTGATAGATCGAGCATACCCACTCCCATGGCAACTTGTTCATCATCTTCTTACTCCTCCCTTTTTTCTTCAGCTCGTCTACGCCTTTTTTCTTTTATTTCTCGCTATTGTCTCTCCAAGCATCTCCTCATGTCTGACATTGAGAGTGGACTATGAAATTTAAAATCTGATAAATGAAAGGATAGAGAAGATATGGTGTGGAGGTATGAGTTGAGCCTCTGGTTTTACAAAGAGATTTAGAATATAGAGATGACACGTGGTGCGATTTTAGAGGGTGAAAATCTTATATGAAATATGAGATTTGCATTTTATAATAAATATCGACACGTGGCACCCGAGTATCTTATCTGAAATTTGAGATTTGTATTTTATAATAAATATTGACACGTGGCAACCGAGAATCTTATCCGAAAAATTCATTCAAATTACAAGATATGAATTTTATAATAAATATTGACACGTGGGAACCAAAAATCTTATTCGAAAATCTTATCCAAATTAATTGTTTAGGTAAAAAAAACAAAACAAAAAAACAAAAAGTGAATAATATTTACCATTTGCCATGACAATGAGTGGAAACACATCTTACATTTTACAAGGACTGCCACTATTTATGTGAATAATAACAGCTCTTTTCTTACTCTTGCCATTTGCCATGGGTGGAAGTGCTCTTAGTAAAGGAGAAATTCCGTATAAAAGAAAGACCATAGTGGAGTAAGGCGGGGAAGGTTCCCGCCCAGCCTACTGAAACAAAGACGAAGAGCTTATAATTAGAAGATAATTTCATAAGGAACGCCAATCCATTACTCAAATTTCAATACTCGTTAGAGAGAGAGAGAGAGAGAGAGCAAGAGAGAGCGTTTGTGTGGCGGGAAATTAAGAGGAAAATGAACTCGTCGTCGTCGTCGGCAGAAGAAGCCCCTGATCTGGTGTGCCAGCTCGACAACGTCCAGGGTATGGTCGATGCCCTCACCACCGTCCGATGGAAACGCCAGCAGGTGGGTCGGTGGGTCCCTCCCCTACTTCAAATTTTCCACATATACCACAGATGAGTGTTGGTTAATTTTTTTATGCTTTGCCTGCTGTTGCCGTTGCAAAATTGCAATAGAATTGTGGAAGACGAATCTGCTATGATATCTAGGGCTTTTTCATGACTTACCATTTTGCAATTTAGGACGCGGTCATGGAATTATCAGAACACGGCGTCGTTTTAATCGTCGAGGAAACCGGTTGTCTTCAGGCCAAAGTTTATCTCCAGCGTGAGGTACTACAAATACTACTGCTAGCACTTACTTGATTTTTCACTTCTTACTCACAGTATTTACAAAATGCTTAATCACACTGTTTCTGTTTGGCTCCCAAGAAAATTACAACAGATCAGATTCAGATGCCTTTTTTATTTTTTGACATCGCTGAGAAAATGTCTGTTGGTTGGTTGGTTGGTTGTTGGTTTGTAGCTTTTTACTCGTTATGAATACAACGGGCAAGGTCGGCCCAGGTTTGGAGTCAGTTTGGGGCTCTTTGTGGATTGTTTGAACACATTTTCAGTTCCTGGACAATCAAGCATTCTAGAAATTCGATATCCAGGGCCCGACATGCAGCTTCTTCTCAAGTATCTTCTTCTTCTTCATATGCTCCATTTTTCACTAAATTACTTAAATAATCTTTGATTTTGTACCTCAATGTTGTGTACCTTTTATCACATGAATGACATGAAATATTGCGTTGTCGTACAAACTCTTTATGGTGCTCCACACCTATATTTGCTTTTCTGCTGCTTTTCGAGTTCGAAATGCATTTGGATTTTTTTAATCTTCTTTTATGAACGATTCCCCTTCTTTCTTTCACAATTGAATATTCCTTGTAGATTATATGATAGCAGATAAGTTGTGTTCATTTGGAGATGCTTAACAATTGTAATAGTAATACACTAGCAACTTGTTCATGATCCTTATATTTATGCTTTCAATCCATGACAAATCAATCAAATCTTTTCATGACAGTGTTTTCTTACATGTTCTGTTAGGTCTGTTGATTCGTTGGATGCTTGCATTTATGCAGAGATCAGGACAAGAATCCCAGATACAGTTTCTTGGGACTACAATTTTGAACCTGCAGGGAGCACCCCACTCACTTTCACTGTTAAGGTATGATCATTCATATATACTCGTATGAAGAGCGCACAAGCTGCACTCTCCTTCATCATTTTCTCTCTCAGTAATTAAATGGTTATGTACGAGCTACTGAAATTTCTATGTAATGGGGATAAAATAGAAATCAGACCTGGTGTGGCTTTGTTATAGGTTCACAATGCCCTTTAGCATGCTGCTTCCAGTGCAACAAGGTTGCAACTGAAGCGTCCCCTGAAAATCTTCTTATACATTCTTGACATTGCATATTTCCTATTTCCATCTGGCCAAACGACTTTCTACCATATCTGCTTGTTTTAAAAGTATTTGTTATTTCCATCTGGCCAAACGATTTTCTACCCATATCTGCTTCAAAAAACCAAGATTTGTGTTTTAAAAGTATAAAGAATTGGTTAGTTACTGACAAGAATCCATATTATCTTCAATTTAACCTCTTTTCCATTTAATGAGTGGGTACCTTCTCCCAAAGATTTTCAAATTAACTTCTATTGCTCGCCTTATTTTCATTATCAGTTTTACCTGCCACTATGTGTTGTGCATCATATTTGTCATAAATATAAAGTTTCAGATTAATGAGATTAGAATGGTCAAGGTGTGTGATAGTTTAATGTAATTGAAGTACTTATCTGGACATCATTTGTCCGTGTGTCTGTGTGTCTGTATGCCGTCTTTGAATCACGAATCAAATTAGTTCTTTGGGCATATATATAAATATATAAGATAATGGATATGCATGCACTACAGTTGAGGTGTGTCATTAGAGTATGCTGTATCCCTCGGTGCTCTTTAAGGTCATCAATCCAGAGTAATAAACAAGGGTAATTTATGATATTAACCTGTTGTTGAAAGGGGGTAATGAGTGCCACAAGGAAAACCAAAGGGAGGTCCTCTAACCCAAGGGGGCGTTATCTAATTTTAGCCCTTTAACCAAAAAACAAAAGAAGAGGGAAAGAATGCCAATTAATGATACATTTGGAGGATGGGTTCATGTATTCACTGAACAACATGTAGTGAGTAGCACTCAAATATAAATGTTCTTGATATATCGAATATGTTCTCGACTCATATTGAAGTTCTTTTTACCTTATTGTTGTTTGACATCTAATCTAAACAACAGTCTGCAGCATTGAAGGAAGCAATTGACGATCTTGAGTGGCCTGGATCAAGCATCCAGATCAATCTACAACCAGTTCCTCCTACTGTTACCTTCAGAGGTGAAGGCCATGGGGATTTGCAGGTAAATATTGTTTCTAACTTAGAAGCAAGCACTTACTGTGATGATTCCAAATTTCAGAGTTCTAAATCTGTCTTTATTGCAGATAGACTTGATGTATTATGTGAATACTGATCTTTTGGTTGCATTTCATTGTGATCGTCAAGTATCGTACAAAGTTCTAAATCTGTCTTTATTGCAGATAGACTTGATGTATTATGTGAATACTGATCTTTTGGTTGCATTTCATTGTGATCGTCAAGTATCTTACAAGTATGTTTTAAATATGACTTTCGAACATTACATCCACCGCACCACTTCTAGTTTCTTAATTGTGTTGGTTCTGACCCTGATGTTCTTAGGTACAAATACAAGTTCCTTCGAGCTACAACTTCTAACATTCCAGGCAGCGTAATTAAAGATAATAGAGGAAGCAAGTTGACTATTGGGAGAGGTGGATTGCTGAAAGTTCAACACCTTGTTTCAGTGGCAAGGCCGTCCACTTCACACCCACGTATCGATTCTGCCGGATATCAGCAACCTAGTCGAATTGCTTATATTGAATTCTTTGTGAAACCGGAGGAAGATGAAGATGCTGCAAACGATCAGTAGGCGATTAATGCAAGATGCTTGCAAATTCTCAGTCAAGTTTGTAGCTACTGTTTTCCCACAGTAATTTGAGGGGGTGAATCTCACTGTATTGCCCACACCACTTGGGCCTACGAAAACTAGTTGAAACTTGCTGATGAGATAGATGTATTATTTGATCGATTAAATTGCTTGATGGCTTAATTATCTAATTGTTATGCCCCTTTTTTTCTTTTCAAGTTTATGGACGAATTTCGCATATTTTTATATTTAGGATTTGCATATATAACATATATCACTGTCAAGAGCGAATTTCCTCACCTATTAACTAAACCGCCTCCCAAAAAAACAAAAAACAAAAACCTAACCCGACTAAAAGAAACAGTCATCTATCAGATATCGCTGACAATTTTTAATTTTTATGCAAAAAATAAAAATTTCTAAAGTATCGTTGGAATTGAACCCGACGTGAATCGAACACGCAACCTTCTGATCTGGAGTCAGACGCGCTACCATTGCGCCACGGATCCTTATTGTTCTTACTTGGAAAAAGACGATATATAACAGAACTGTGGAAGACAAATGAGGCTTCGGTTCAAGGGAGCACGAGCCTACCAACAAACATAACTTTAATAAAGAGAACAATAAATTTGTTATAAATCCATGAAATGTGAATGACCACCATTATATTCATTATCTTCACTTTTTGTTGTTTTGTAACATATGTTATTAGTATAGTAATTAGTAGCCTTTAATCTATATTTAGTGGGTTAATTTCCTATGGTTGTAAGCCTATAAATAGGTACTTATCAAAGATGAAGACAACAAGTTCATAGATCAAAGTCTCTGTATTTCTCTTCCACTTATTGATCTCTACAATTCCCCCTAGTTTTATAACACGTTATCAGCATGATGTTGCTCTTGGTATTATTTCTTTATCTGAATTTTCTTTTCTGTCTGAGCTTGAGTCATCATATGGTATAGAGTTCTCTTTGTACTCACCATCGGACTTCACTATGCTCGTTTTTAAAAATAAAAATAAATTTTTTAATCTTAGGCATGAATGCCATGTTTGATATTTTTCTTTTGGTTGTATGCTTGCTTTTATGCTTGCTTTATATTTTCATTCCTCATCTTATTAAGCTCTGGTGCTTTAATCATTCTAAGATGATATGTCTCATTTCTTCATTAATATTTATGGCATTTTCTAGGTTACATGACTTTCATTGTTATTTCATATATTCATACAATTCTAACTTTATCATGGTTTAGTTTATTTATTTATTTCTTTAAGCATGATTTTAATTAATTATTATATCTTATGATGAGTTTGTATTATACAAGAGATCAGGGCCTGAAGTTCCTTGATCCTCATCTTACAACTAGATTAGGACCTAAAGTTCCTTCATAGAATTAGAATCTAAAATTCTTTGATTTTAAATAATTGAGGGCCCGAAGTTCCTCAATTCCAATTGTAAACATCTCAAATCATAAGTTTTGGTAGACGTATTAATGTTTACTCCATAAACCACTAGAAGTGGAACATGTTGACGTGAGCTATCCTAATTAATCAAGGAGATTTGTTTCCTTGATGAATTAGGTTATTTGCTTCCTTATTTTATATAGTTGGCATATCCTTGTATAATTAGGAGATATTATCATAATTTATTACTGTATATATTTCCTTGTAAAGCACTATTGTAAACACTTATATATCTCCTTGTGGAGAAGAATACAATTAACCTAAAGTATTCAAACCATATTCATATTTTAGCATGGTATCAGAACAATCGATCCTAGGTTGTCTCTAAACCCTCAAATTCAAACCCAAACCCTAAATCAAATTCCTTAAATCCAAATTCCTCAAATACAAATCTTACCTCCCAAATCAAATCCTTTTATCAAACTCCATAAACACATACCTCTCAAATCAAAGTCCTTAATCAAATTCATACTTCAAAGTCCTCAAATCAAATTCCTCAAATTCCTCAAATTCTCAAATCAACTCTTTAACGAGAAACACACACTCATATCAAATCTTCCTTCCGCTGCGATGTCAGGACCACCTACGATTATCTCCCTCCTTGCAGACTCACAGAAGCATGCGGTCAATCCTACTGACCCAGCTACCTGGGCTCGTGCTTCTATCGCCACCACCAAAGGTTTTGTTCTTCATACGTCCTCTAATTAAAAAGCCTGCATGGATTATTGTGACTCGAGTACTACGGATCACATGACATTTGATCCTAGCCAACTTATTAGTTGCAAACTGTAACATCATGTTCCTAAATTAATATTTAATTATTAAATTATTCAAGTAAAAGACAATTTTACCCCGGGAGTAATTGAATAGGTTTAAAAATTGACTTTTCGTTTGGGAAAGAATTTGGGGAATTGAGCCACACCATTGCGTCGGGCTCGTCGATACGAGTTCGTGGATATATTGCTCGCTCAATTCCGAGTTATAACGGGAAAAAAATATATAATAAAGGAAAGTAAAAAAATTAAATTAAAAAAAATGAATTAGCTTTAAATAGACCCCCACCCCGTACTCCTCTTCTTCCTCCACTACCCTCCTCCCTGTATCTCTCGAAACCATACGATGGCACCACCCAATCTGGTGCCATCCGGCCAAGCCCAGCCACCATACCACCCAGGAGCTTCGACCCTCACCTCCCTTAGCCCATCAACCTAGTTTTTTCAGGACAAAACCACCTCGATTCCGACTGGGTAAAATGAAGGAAAATTTCCAATTTTTCTTGTCGGATTTCCGACCAAACCATCGACTCCCACCCTCGATTCAGGTCAGTTCTAGCTTTCTTTTTAGTTGATTTAAGTGCTTTTGAGGTTTAATTAAATAGATTTGAGGGTTGGTGAAGATTTGAGAACCTAGGGTTTGAATGTTATTATAGAACACTTTGCTATTGAAGTAAATGGACTTACTTTTGAGCTTGTTTACAATGGCTTTGCGTTTTACGTGCGAGAGAAAGTTGTAACTTTTGGTGTTAGTTGGGTTTATTGGTGGTGTACGTTTTGTCTCTGTACATGATGCCAAAGTGGGGTCTAAAATTCCTGCTAGCTTGTGTCTGACTTTGTAAAAACAAATGCAAAGAAAAATGCTAGGGATAAAGTTCATTCTTGTTGTTCCCCTCTTCCCTAAAGAGTTAATTTGCAACCAACCAAGAATTAATATTAATTCGTATATCTTGATGTAACCAACCAGGGCCGATAATGTGTGTTGGTGGTCAATATATAAACATATATGTGTGATTCTTATTCTCAACACTGTTCATAGTACGGACATTCCGGGAGATCTCAAAATAGACTGAAAAATTATCATTACTCTGTGTCTGTGTGTGTGTGTGATTATATATATAGATATATATATATATAGATAAATTATATTGTACATATTCATTTCGATTAATACTGTTTTATAGTGGTAGCATCCACCTAGATTTATAGTCTTCCTTGCTAGTATGTTCCCATTTTTGTTGGAAATATTTACACATTCTTTCATTGAAATTAGTGGTCATAAAGAAGTTACAAGAATATCTTATCTAAATGTACGGTGAGGATCCATATGTAGCCATCGAAGGTGGATGGATAGTCCCGATTAAGTCAAGCCTCCAAGTATGAAAAGGCCAAAGAGTGCGCATGTCTTGCAACAGTGTGGGAGGCTTGTGAAGCGTCATTCTTCATGGTAGGCCGGTAGTACCCAAAACTCAGCAGCTGTCGGTGAAGCCTCTTCATTCCCTGCTGCTCACCACATTCTCCAGCATGTATTTTCTGCATGACTTGATGTGCCTCTGATTCTCCCAAGCATTTTAACAACTCACCATTAAACCCTTTGCAATAGAGAGTCGATCCGTCTATGAAGTACCTTTTTACTGTCTTTTTAAGCTTGTGAGCATGTTTGGAGTTGGTTGGCAGAGTCCCCTCGATGAAGAATGCTAAGTATAGAGCCCTCCAATCCTTTGCGAATGATATGGTGAAAGATTCTTTGATGGAGGGTATCGTAGAACACCTAGGGCAATCGGCTTGAATTTCGGCTGCGTGTTTCTTCATTTCTAGCCAATAATAACCTTTGTGTTGCAGGCGCCGATGCAAACTTATTACTGGTTCCAAATTGCAAGTGTCTTTATGTACCTCTTGGAGCCGCCTTTGTGCTTTTGTCATCCCTTTGCAACGGGTCAAAATACCTCCCGGGAGACATCTGTAAAGTTCCCCAAAGATGATTGCATAGTCTTTCAAGTCTTTGATATCACTTCCCTCGCCTAACTTTTCCTTCACAGATTTTCTCCAATCACTTTCTTCCAGCGGCTCCTCCTGAGTCATTACTTCGATTGCTGGCATGTCCCTCTTTATTACGGTGATATTGGGTTGTTCTTCGACAAATGAGAGCTTCGATCCCAATGTGGCCAAAGCATCAGCATATCTGTTAGTGACCCCTGGAATGTGTTCCAGCACTACCTGTTTGAAAGAATTGACAAGCCTTTCAGCAGCTGTACGATATGGTGCCAAAGTCGCCTCCTTCACATCAAAGCTCTCTTGCAATTGACTTAGCACTAAGTTTGAATCACCAATGAGTTTAATCTTTTCTATGCCCATCTCCTTTGCTATAGACAACCCTATTACGAAAGCTTTGTACTCCGCCACATTATTCGTGCATGGGAAATTCAGCTTGAATGAGAGGGTCATAGCTTGCCCCTCGGGGTTAATGAGTACCACAGTTGCTCCTCCACCATTCGATGTAGAAGAACCATCAAAGTAGAGGGTCCATGGTTCTTCCTCTGTAGCAATGGCAACCATTTTCGGCAGCTCTCCCAGAACTTCCCTGGAGAGAGTGGACTCTTCTACTTTAGGAAATAGAGCCAACATGTCAATCACGGCTTGTCCCTTGATAGTTCTAGGAGTTGTGCATGTGATATCAAACTCGGATAGTTGTAGCAGCTAACGTGCGAGGCATCCTGACAGCACCAGTCTTGTGAGAAAATATCTTACGGGGTCAGACTTTACTATGAGTTGCAGCTTGTGAGCAAGGAAGTAATGTCGTAGTCGATGTACGGCATAGACAAGGGTGAGGTATAAGAGCTCAGTCTTCGGGTATCTCCTTTCATCTCCCCTTAATTGTCTACTCACACAATAAATAGGGCTTTCCTCCCCGTCATGGTTATCTTGGGCAAGCAAAGCCCCACCCGCGGCATTCGTTGTAGCCAAATAAAGCTCGAGTGGAAGTCCTCGAATGGGTGCCCTCATGGTGGGTAGCTTGGTGATTAATTGTTGCACTAGTTGATAGGCTTCCTGACGCTCTTTTCTCCATACATAAGGCTTGCCCTTCCTAAGTAAATGGGTGAAAACACTCATTGTGGCAGTAAGGCCTGGGATGAAGCGCTGAATGTATGACAATCTTCCCATGAAGCTTTTCAATTCCTTCGGATTCCTAGGTGGTGCGAGAGAGTTTATGGCCTTGGTTTTTTCGGGATCCACATATATGCCTCGTTGGTGCACTTGGAACCCCAGGAATTTGCCAGATGAAACTCCGAATGCTCACTTTTTGGGGTTCATCTTCAATCCGTATAGCCGACAACTTTCCAGCACCCTCCTCAGAACTTCTCGATGTCCTTCTCTGATTTCTGATTTCACGACAAGATTGTATTGTGGAACACAGCCGTCATAGCCTATTGGTAGGTAGCACAAGCCTTTTTAAGACCGAACGGCATGACGGTGTAGTAGAAATTCCCATATGGTGTTTGAAGGGCTGTCTTCTCGGCATCCCTGGGTGACATCTTTATTTGATTGTAACCACTAAATCCATCCATGAATGACAGTAAGCCTTGCCACGAGGTCGAGTCGATCAAAATATCCATGTTAGGCAGTGGGAATTCATCCTTTAGGCAGGCTCTGTTGAGGTCTCGGAAGTCCGTGCATATCCTTATCAAGCCGGTCTTCTTTTTTACTGGGACTATATTTGCTAGCCAAGTTGAATGCTTGATCGGTTTAATGAATCCGGCGGCTAAAAGCTTTTCAATTTCCACTTTGATTTGCATTTCAACCTCAGGATGAAAGTTCCTTCTTGGCTGCACAACAGGTTTTGTACCAAGCTCAATATTCAAAGTGTGACTTACTAAGTTTGGATCTAAATCGGGCATTTCCTCGTAGCTCCAAGCGAACACATCTCTAATTTCTTTTAACAGAGAAGCCAAAGCTTCCTTCTCTTTGCTTGTTAAGTGGATGCCGATGGAGATGGGCCTTTGGACAGAGGGATCCTCACTTAAGTCGATCATTTCCAGCTGCTCAGCTACTGTCGTCAAACCATCCTGCATATGCCTAGGTGTCGTCATAGGCTCCTGGAAAGCACAAGGTATGGACGTTTTGTCGTCTGAACCTTTATGGCTGTCTGCTTGCATCACTTCTTCTCCATACTCGGGGCTTTCACATAGAACATAGTTGAGCCCCCAAACCCGTCATAAGCGGTACACAGTGCGTCCGTTGGGCAGCGTAACCTTCGAGCATTGGGGCTGAGCGTAAGCATGGTTGTTGACTTCCGAGTGTCTCTTCTTTTCTCAATCAACAATTTTTATGAGTTCCTCATTGCTAAGATCACGAACTTCGATCCACGAAGGCAGATAGGTTCCAAAAGCCTTGGATGGGTTACTTCCAGCACCTGTGCATTCAGTGTAGAACTCTGCCTCTAAATAATGGGCTTCGTTTTATTGAATGACGCTTGATTTCCTAGTATGCGAATTGGCCTCAGCTTGATCCTTCCCTTCACGCATTGGTGGTAGGTGGAGGCTACAAGCTTGTGCTTGTTGAGCCATGGCCTCCCGAGTAAAGCATGGTAAGCTACATCCACATCTACCCCATAGAACTAGATCGAACTGGCCCCACTTTTAAGTTTATCTATATATAGCTGACTGTAACCTCACTCTTATTCCCGAAACCGTGGATGCTCGTTTCAGACTGCACTATTTTAGATAACGGAATACTAGCTGCCATGAGCACCGACAGAGGTATTATGTTGATAGTAGAGCCCGTGTCTACCAAAGCTCTCCTTATAAGCATGTCGTTGATCTGACCTTCCAAGTAAAGTGGCCTCCTATGATCCAGGTACGAGGCTTCCATGTCTTCGTCATTGAAGACGATAGCATTATCGTTTTCCAAAAGTGACCTTTGTAGTTGGGCAGTGAAGCAGTGAGGATTAGGCACTACATAGATGTTCATGAGGGCTACAACAGCTACTTCCCTTGCTTGTGGTCCAAAGCCAAGTTGGTTGAAGAGTGACTTGAACTTTGGATTCCTCTGGAGGACTTGTGAGGTTGTAGGCCCCGGCTTCGGACCTAAGTAACTCTCCATCACACTCATTTCAACTTCCGAGAGATTATGGAACTTTACGGCGTCTGTTTCTTGTCCAGACGAAGTCCCCAAGCAGCGTTCTTCTGGCTTGTCTAACATGAACACTCGGTGCTTGAACCATCCTCCCATCCATCGGCAAGTGGCAATAGGGTGTTATAGCTTGAAGGTGCCAGTAGGCCTTCTCCATGTTTACGCAAGGTTCCCAAATAGCTTCCTGTGGCTTTGGGTCATTCTTCCATGGGTGGCATAATTCATCATCATCGAGCAAGTCATCGAAGCATATGATGACAGCGGCTATCTCCTTTCCCCTTCATTTTGGCAAGGGGTTTTCGTCAATGGCTTGCTTCCTATAAGGGAGCTCAAGAATTCCCTCATGTTTCTTGGCATGTAAGATCCTTCTTAGAGTTTGACAAGCAGTGGGCAGTGGTTCGATGCCCCACAAACTGATGATAACGACAGTACCTAGGATCACCCTTTTCCTCTTTTTTAGGGACTTTGTAGGGCCTAAGGGGTTTGATTGCACCATCGGCAAACATTGTGTTAAGAATAGAGTGGAACTCTTCATCTTTGCACGGCAGTGGTGGGTACGTCTCCCTATATTTTCATTTGCATGAGTTGTAGTCACCGGACAGCTTGTCATCCACGACCAACGTTTGGTGTGCCTCCTTCTTCTCACTCCTCCAAGTTCTCTGTCTGGTTGGTTTGATTGACATGCTTGTCTTCCTTCCAGCAGCCGAGAAAATTAGCTGATACCAATATTTTCCAGATAGACTCTGTAATCTACCACAGGGTCTTCCCCATGCTTTTGGCGGGTGTTGTTGAGTTGAGTCGTAGTGACTCTTTCCTCATAGTGGAAGTACTTCTTGCAAAACCTGCCTGCCAAATCTTCCCAAGAGCGAATAAAGCCTGGTGCCAACGTTGTGTACGACGTATAAGCACAGTTGGTAAAGCTTTTTGAAAACTCCCGGAGACGGAGATTATGATCACTAGCATGTGGTCCCAAAGCGTTAATGAAGCGGTTGACATGCTCTTTCAGGCTTCCTTTCCTTCCGTCGAAAAGAATGAAGCTTGGTGCCTCATAGCCTTTGGGATACGGCTGCTGGAGTAGGCTTGATGGATGCGGTGGCTGAGGAACATACTTCTAATCCTCCTGGCTTCGGCTTAGTTCATTCTCTGGCATGACAATGACATCTTCGTGAGTGACAAAAGATGGCCCTTTTTGTTCAAAGCCCTTTCTGGTAGCAGCAGACTCCTCTTGAGGGGGTCTTTCGTTTTCTTCGCTTGTCTTCGAGACTGAACTTTTTAGTTCTTTTATTGTGTCCACAATCTCCCTCTGGGTTTCTCTCATAGCATGGATGGCTGCAACGAGGTCTATGAAGGTGAAAGCTCCCTCACTTGCATGTTCTTCCTCTCTAGGGGAGGCATTTTGCCTTGATTTCGAGTCACCATGGTTCGGCCCATCTTGGGAAGCCATGGTATTGCTTCTAGTCTTCTTCCTTGGAGGCATTGGTGAAGATAGTGGCCTAATCCCCAGCCGAGTTGCCAATTTATGTAAGGGCTTTTTTCATTCCGGCAACTACAGATAGGACTGGGCTACTAAAAAGAGCAAATGGAGATAATTGCCCCTGTGTTTGAGTTCAAGAATCAGACCCCAAGAGTGCTTCGAAAAGTTTGTGGAGCCTTTGGAAACACCTTGGTCTCCTTCACCAACAAAACCATCAGTTGCTTACAGATAAATACTTTGGCTTGGCTTAAGAAGCTTGTGGCATGGAAGCTAAGCATTCATGAGTTTAGCATCCAAGAGAGATAGGGCTGTGATTTCCTATGAGAAAAAGGGGTTCAAAGTAAAGGGAGAAGGAATTTCGAGAGAATTTGTTCAGGGGAGAGAGGAAGAGATGAGGGAGGAAAAGTGGGTGGTTTAAGTAATTTTCTGGCAACTTGAAGAAAGCTTTGTCAGGCTTTGGAATGGCTTGCCAAAAGAGAAAATGGGAAGAGATGGAGGAATATGGCTCAAAATTGAAGGGTTCCAGGGATGTGAGATGATGCTTGCTCTCTCTGGATATGGTTGTGTTGATGGGTAGGACGTGCCTCCTTTTATAGGTTCTGGAAGTCTCTTCAAGGCCAAGAGCTTTAGTTGGCTTTCCCCCAAATATGCCAAGTCTCCCCCTCAATTCCTCTTCTCTTTCTTTGGTTCATCTCTATTTTATGAAATCTTCCACAGTCTAAATACACAAAGACAAGATTTTTGGGAGCTCTAGAGGCTTCCCGTAGCTGTTCCAGTGGCCATCTCCTATCTTTGGTTATCACCTCTCCTTCTTTCCTCCCCTATTTCATGGCAATAGCTGGTAGGAGAAAGAAATGGGTAATAGCATTGGTTTGAAGGGTGCTTTTTCTCCTAGCAACCTGCGCGCGCTAATATCCTTTGGTTTTTTGAACGGTTTGCCTTGGGGCTTGCCTTTGGCTATGTGTTGGAGTCTCCCAGCAGATTGCGCATAAACATATCCCTTGGCTTTCTATCGTGGTTTTGTCTCTAGCTATGTGCTAGAGACTTTCAAATATTTTTCTAAGTCACTTAGGCCATTCCCTAAGGTAATGGGCTAGTTCATTAAGGGGATGGGCCATCTTCTAGAGTGATGGGCTATTTTTTACTAATGTGATGGGCCAATTTTCTAAGGTAATGGGCTACCTTTTCCTCTCTTTCATGCTTACTCACATATTTGGGCTTAAGAAATGGGCTCGAGTTTTGGGGCTCCCAAGCAGCCCAAAACTTCCACTTCTTGGCTCATCAATGGGCCTTGTGAATGCTCGTAACCATCCATACCACAACCCACTCAGCAAGCCCCCGAAATTTGCATGGTTTGGGCCCACTTAGGCTTGTAGCGTGGCTAGGTGCAAAATAAGGGTTTTCCGCTTGGCATTGCATGTCGATTGGCGATCTTGAATTTCATCGTTTTGGAAAAGGGATATGACGCTTGACGTGATAATTAGCATGGGTTCATAGAGCCAATGCATTTTATAGGCTCGTTTCAAGTCTTAGCGTGACGGATTACCTATTTGTTTGGCGTGGCACGTGAATCGTGACTCGTACGAGCGTGTATGACGGGCTTTTGCATGCTCAAATCGGGTCCCTTCTCAATAAGGTATCGCACTGGGCCGGGAATTTATTTGGGCCCAACCCTGGATTTTTTGGGCCTCAACAACTAGCAGTTAACTAAATATATAAGTAGTGTGGCCTAAGATTCGTATAAATTATATAAATATATAATATAATAGTAGGAAATATAAAACTTAGTCGGCACAATCACTGTAATAGCATATTGATATATACTATAATATATATATATATATGTGTGTATTCTAAACGGGAAGGGTTTGGGTTGGGGATTAAAATACCATCCCCACCCCTCCCTGAACACCATACCCCAAAAAATTCCCCATACCCATTCTTTATCCTTCCTACCCGACCCATTAGGGTCCAATCCACACCCAAAAACCATTAACCCGCAGGCACATGTAGATCTACACTTGCGCTGGAGTGGGCTCCAGCCCAGTGCTGATTATTTTTTATAGGCCTAGTGGTATAAGCCAAATCTAGGTAAAGTAAATAATAGCCTAGCCCTCTATTTAAAATAAGCCCATTTCTCTATGTAGAAATAAGCCCACTCTTGAAGCATATAGGAAATAGTAAATTGGATTAGAAGCAGATATCAGAATTTTTCTTGTAGCCACCCAAAACGCCATATTTGAACCTTGAGAACCAAGAAGAAATAGCTCTTCCCCTCTTAAAAATTGTACCAACCTATCTTCAGTGGGTTCTTCAATCTTGGTAAGTTTTCTCGTTTTTTGTTTAATTCAATTTTCAATTTTAATTGTTGTTGTTAAGTTTTTATGATTTAGGATTTGGGTTTGGGGATTGTTATATATGTTTTACTTTTGCAACTTGAATTATTAATTAGCATATATGATTTTTGGTGTTTAGTATTTGTTGTTAGGATATCATGTCACAAAATGATAATAGACCGGCTAAGAGAGGAAAAGCTATTTATTTATTCTTAAAAAAAAAGTGGTAACGATAACAAGGATACACCTTCTGCATCTAATGTTGATACTTCAATTCCTGAGGAACTTACTCAACTCGGATTTCAATTAGTTGAATAATGTGTTTGATTTGATATTTATTTATATTTTGTACTTCTTTGTGTTATATTTGCTCATAATGTGACCTTATTTGATTTATAAAATTTTATTTACATTTTTGTTTCAAAAGAAAAAAGGCTTACAATATATCTCTAGTATAAAAAAAAATTAAAAATTTAGCTTATCCCTATAAAAATTCCTGAGTCCGCCGTTGGCCGCGGGGAAAATTGTCACCCCTAATTAAGGAAATGAAAATTGGAATTGGAATTGGAATTGGAATTGAATTTGCATGTGTGTTTTCTTAGTAAGGTTTTTCTTAGATTGGACGAGTCTTTGAGTTTAAAGAAGCTTGGGCTACTAGTTTCTAGTTAAGCTGAGAAGGCAAGTTGTTCAAAACCCTCATTCTTCTCCTTGGTTTTGCATCTCCATGCAGTACTTGTTGGGCTATGTCTTTGGAAATTCCTTTGGCCATAATTTTGTTTTGTTTTACTTTGTTAAGAATTAACATGGGTTTTAGGTGACATGAATTTATTTTTCTTAAATTATCGAATGATGGTGGATTCAGCGTAGGAGGAAAAGACAATGAGAAATTTATGGTTAATCCCCTTGTTTTTTGGGTCTGAATCTCGTAGTCATTGAATACAGGGCAGATTTTGACAAGACCTAACCCAGATTCCACCCCGGAACCCGAGCCAGGCCCTGTTGGTTTGCCGACATCAACCCATGTCGGGCCCACAAACTAAACAAGTTACCCTCTTCCCGAAAAACAACATACAAGGGGCCAAGACTTTGCCGAAAATCGGGCAGAGTCTCCCCTGAAATATGGACAATCCCAAAAATTAACAACCTGCTAAAACACAATAGGTATCAATTATCCCAACAGCCAGCATGCTACAGATATACAACAGGCCTCCGCCCTTCAAATCAACCCTAATGGGCGATAATAGAGCAATCTAAGAGTCAGCGGAATAGAAATAACAGAATACAAAGCTTAGGGTTCAAGGACGACAATCCTACCCTTCAAACGAAGTTCGAGAAGAGAAGCGCACGGCCAAACAGTAACGAAGCAACTACTGCCTGGGGGGCGCAAAACAGAAAGAGTGTGAGTGGACAAAAACAAAGTTTTACATACTTAAATCAAAGTACTAACCCCACCGTTTCAAAACAATGCAAACCATGCATATGAAATCATTTATATACCTCATTGATTTAAAAACCACCCTACCTCAAAATAGGTGAAAACATTCCACCTCAAAACCTTTTTCCTTTCCCGAGGCATAACCTCCCAAATTACCAAAGACCTCATTTATGCCGAGAAAACCAAACCCGACAACAATACTGAACTCAAATGTAGTTCAAAGCATTTATTCATATAAATATATATAAGATCAGGATTTACAATCCAATAAGTAAAACACATAAAGTACTGAAATCCAATCAAGTACTGTAATCAAATCAGGTAAACAATTTCCCAAACTTCCCCACTCTCACAACCACGTGCTCACTAGCACGACAAGCAAGGAAAGATCCTCACTAAAAGAAATATGAATACGAAGGTACTAACACACGTGTATAGGTATAATACGACCTCAACATCAAACACAAGTAACAGGGGAAAACAATCCAATAGGGGATCATTTGACTGGACATAGGTACAGTCTCCTCAAGACCCCGTGTCTAGGGTTGAGCCGTCCAAATGGGACTAAACTCACAGGTCTATATGGTAGAAACTTCCAAACCATACCTCCGAAACATGTCCTACGCGCAGACTACCCCGTTAAGGGTCTACAGCTACACCCCGTTAAGGTATGCACCAAATCAAACCATACCAAATTCAGGTAACCGTATCATAAGAACAGGGGAAGGTACATAACAAGGTGCTAACAGCACTCAAATCAATCTCCACGCAATAATCAATATACACATATTCAATCACAATGTACCCAACCCCAAAACATCAGACACCTGGACATATACAAGTCCATCAGTCAAATACCCAATATAAATACTCAAAGTCAAGACATCACCGTCCAAAACATATATTTCCATAGTTAAAGTAGACACAAGCGTCAAATGACGGCATATCAATCCACAATCAATTAAAATTTCACTTTCATTTAAAACCATAATCAAATATCAATATAATTACATAAGGGACCTCACGTCACGAAACAGGGCATTCCAACCCAAAGGTATATAATTAAAGTATAAAGAACTCATTTGTAAACCCATGCCGTTAAACCAAACGTATAATCCAAAATATGTGATTAAGTTGTAAATACAACTCTTACGAGTATAACCCAATAGTATACATATAGATTTCCAAAGTATAGAATATACATATATATATATATATATACATATATATTCCCAAAGGTATGAAATATAACTCACAATATTCATAACTTTAATATTAAGGTAAAATAGGAATTTCCACAATTAAATCCATCATATAAATAATATAACGATTTTCCAAGCTTACAAGTAGCTTAAATATATATAGGACATGAAAACCCAAGCTTCCAAGCTAAATCCCATATATATAATCCCAACTCCACACGAAAACCACCGGACGTTCGTCACATCCCGTTAAATACTCAAAATAAGAATAAACATAAAATATAGTCATTAGGGCCCCACATACAAATTTAGAAACCCAAATCAAGCATTAAACTCAAATGCTAGTTCTTTTAGTATTTTTTAACCAAAGTCAAACAAGACTTAAACATTCATCACATTCAAGATTTAAAACCATTATTAAATCTCATTTCATGCAATTCATCCAAATCATGCTCATTTGAAAAAAAAAAAAAAAAAGACCACTCATCGTTGGTCCTACGCTGCACAACCCTAAAAGGGTCCCGCCTGCTGCGTAGCAGAGTCAAAGTACCTCAAGCAATAGATATGAGGATTGGATTAGTACCGTGAACCGAACGAGGACCTCAAACTCAAATCCTACCAAAACCCGACTTAACGTGCACGTATGTCGTACTAAAGATTCTAAGGTCCAACTACCTCTTTTAACCAGTGGGACCGCCCCGGAAGACTCACGGTCAATCGGCGGTCAAACATCCCGTTTCGGTCAACCCGAGCCCGCGGAGCCCACGACCTACAAATTGATCCGAACATTCCTAGAAGTCCAACAACGTCAACAACGTGGCAAGGCGACCTCAGGAGACCCTTGGTCAAACCTGGTCAAACTTGGTCAAACCGACCCGCATAGGTCAAAATGGGACCGTGGGTCCCATGACCTCCAAACTTAGATCCGAAAGTTTCTATAGGTTCAACACGACCTAAACAACATGTCCTCAAAGTTTGGTATCGATCGGACGGTCGGATCGCTCACGATCGCACGATCGGACAGTTACGATTTAATTCAAACTTTAAGTCATTGATCCAGAGTATCCGGGACTCCGAATCACGATCCGTCAATTCCTATACGATCCTTAAAATACGAGGTCCAACATACGTGAATTTGGATTCGATCCAACGGTCCGAACACATCGAACCCACGAAACGCGCAATAGGCGTACGTTGGTTCGATTGTCAAACAACATCTAAATCGAAATCCGAGCACATACGCGCTCACGGCGACACGAGGAACACATAGGAAGCCCGAACCGTTGCCACCACCTGGCCCACGAGTAGCCACACGCGCCAGCGTGAGTGGTGGGTGCGGAGAGCAATTCCGGCCAAACTCAAAACTCCAAATCTTCAGACACCACCTACACCACTAGACTCAGCTCCATGATGGGAGTTCGGAACTGCCACCAGCCAGCCAAGAACCGGCCAGCAATTGGCCGAAAATTCGAGTCAAAGTCCGGCCAATTCTGGGTTTCAGATCGGGTGCAAAAACAACCAAATCGATCCCCACGAACCCTAGAAACAGATTAAGCACGAAGAGAGGACTTAGAAACATACCTTGGATCACCGGATTTGTTCTCCTGAACGCCGGATCGACGGCACAAAGAAACCGAGAAAACCAGTCGCCAACATGGTCGGAATCCGAGGTCTCCGGCCGGGATCCAAGGTGTGGTGTGATCGGCTCATCACGCTGGTTCGATCAAGACCGGTGCCGGCCCTTGCCGTGGTTGGAGCTGACCAAACCGAAGAGAGAGAGAGTGGGTTTCGTGGAGAGAGAGAGTACGCGGGGAGGAGAGAGAAGGAGAAAACCGGATCTGATTGGCTAAGGGGTATTTAACAAATTCTGAAATGACCATTATGTCCTCCGAACAATCTAACACTCGGATCGAGATGCGCCGCACGTCAACGGACTTGTTTCGACGTGCCAGACGTAATGGCGCAACTCGTTTCGCCAAATTCCGTTTCGAAAATAACGTTGACCAAAATGCCCTTTAATTATTAAATTCCAATTTAATTCGAATTAATTCATTTTAATTCATTTTAAATTCCTTATTTAATTAATTCAATTAATTTAATTTATTTTCCTTTAATTTTGGGTGAGGGATGTTACAACCTACCCACCTTATAAGAATTTTGCCCTCAAAATTCCACGACCACTTCGGTACGCCAACTCCGTACCCTTCAACTCCAAAAGCACAGTAACATCCCCAAATCCTTCACTTACACTTCCACGACAACCAATTTCCTAAGTCAACAAGTTTAATTTCTTAATTTTTTATATGAAAACCTCAACAAATTTTTCAAATCTTAAGATTTCTCTTTAACTTATGTGCACAACCACCACATGTCCCACACATTGTATTGTAGTTTTCAATTAATTATAATTGGCTAAATTGTTTTATCATTGGATATTGGTATGATTTTCGAAGTTAATGAAAATTATACAATTGTGTCATCAATGGATATGCCTTTTTTAATTTGTTTAATTGATTGTTTTCATGATGACTTTGCCTTTTGGTTTGTTGATTTGTTATTGTGGTTGTAACCTGATTGTTTAAGTTGAATTTATTAAGCCCCAATGATGATTGGATTTTAGAAAGAAGTCTATTTGATTTTGAAGTTATATGTTGTTTTGACTTAGTTTTAGTACTTTGATCATGACTTTTGGATGTTTGTTGCTTTACAATTTTATTTGAGTTAGTAGTTTCTATTTGGTTCAATTTTAGTTACAAAATGAATTAGAGTGTGTAACAGTAAATATTAGCATCATATAGTGTCACACAACATCTTGTTCTAACCAATAATTTATGTTTTCTAATGCGAAAAAAAAACAGGAACTTGATAGTTTTATTTATTATTATTGTTCTAGTTATGTTTTTTTTAGATTGTAGATTGAGTATTGTGTTTGAAGTGGTTCTTATAGTGTCTTAGTGTTGCTGATATGCTTCGTTATGACCTAGTAATTGCATTGTAGTTTATGTTTTTTGCTGTGAGTTTTTTTAATTGATATTAGTTTTTTGTTTCTATTTTTTTAATTTGATAGTTTTTTTTATTTTTCTAGTTATGCTTTTGTTAGATTAGATTGATCATTGTTTTGTCGTTGTTTTTGTAGGGTCTTAGTGTTTTTGATATGTTTTGTTATGGATTAATAATTGCATTGTAGTTTCTATTTTTTCATAGTGAATTTTTAAAAATAACTTTATGTTATAAAACTTGCGGGAATTGTAGAGAGAAATAAGAGGAAGAGAAAGACATAGAATATGTTCTATGAACTTGTATCTCATTCATCTTTGATACCTACTATTTATAGGCTTCGGGGGTAGACAAACGTTCACCACCCATTATTGATAGGTTACAAACACACAATTACAACCCATAAATGTACTAAATATAATTCTCAGTGCATAGATTACAACAATATTATGATGTGTTTTATGGTAGGTATTATGAGTGATATTACGGTGGTCATCCACAATCAATGGATTTACAACAGTCCCCCTTGGATGTCCACCATACAATGACATTGTTGCCTCATTAAAAACCTTGCTTGGAAAACCCAGTGGAACAAAATCGAAGCGAAGGAAAAAAGAGTGAAACTTTCTTCTGGATCATTAATATGGTGTTGGACGCACTTATGTTACCTCGTTAAAACCTTGATAGGAAAAATCCAATGGGACAAAAACCTAGTCGAAGGGAAAAGTGTGACATCCCTGACCTAAAATTAAAGGAAAATGAATTAGTTAATTTAGTTAATTAATTTGGATAATTAAAATGAATTAAAAAGGAATTAAAATGAATTAAATAATAAAATTGGAATTAAATAAGAATTTAATAAGTAAAGGGGCAATTTGGTCAACGATATTTTCGGGACGTAATTTGGCAAAACGAGTTGCGCCATTGCGTCCGGCACGTCGAAACGAGTTCGGGGACGTGCGGCACATCTCGATAGGAGTTTTGTAGAGCTTGGAGGACAAAATGGTCATTTTGAAATTTGTTAAAACCCTAGAATCTGACTTGGACCAATCAGAAACCGAGATACCTTCTCTCTCCTCTTTTCTCTCTCCTCCCGTGCGCTCTCTCTCTCCGGAAACGAACCAGAGGCGGCGCCGGACTTTGCGGTCGATTCCGGTCACTCCAGCACGTGGCACCGGTCCCGTTCGCTTGCTCTCTCTCCCAGCTACCTAGCCCACCCCTTATCCTGGCCTGAAACCTCCATTATCGCCGATTGTGTCGACGTAAAAATCCGGCAGAAACTCCATCGTCGGAGGCGACTGCTCCGGTCATCTCCTCCGACGCCACCACCTGGAAAAGTAAGCTCTCTCTCCCCACTTCCTTTCCCCCACCATGCACGACAAAAGTGGGTGGCGTAGCCACCATTTCAGATCACCTAGATCAGGCCAACACCCTCACGGGTTTGGCCATGATTTAGGCCGGAATCTGGCCGGTTCTTGGGTGGGTTCAAGCGGTTTTAGGCTCCTCTCCACCTGCTGATTCGAACGGTATATAGGTTGTACCCCAATTCCACAATTTTTCGGTGACCGGAATTTGATCTAGACACCCACCCTCACGGCGGCACGTGTGGTGGCGCGTGGCACTGTAGCAATTGGGCATTTTCGTTCCAATGCGACCCTCGTGTCGTTGTGAGCGCGTACGTATGTTCGGATTCTGATTCGGACGTCGTTTCACGATCGAACCAGCGTACGCCTATTATGCGTTGTGTGGGTTCGATGTGTTCGGATCGTTGGATCGAATCCGAATTCATGTATGTTGTTTCTCGTATTTCTAGGAGTCTATAGGTTTGATGGATCGTGATTCGGAGTCCCGGATACTCCGGATCAATGACTTGAAGTTAGAATTAAACCGTAATCGTGCGATCGTGCGATCGTGAGCAATCCGACCGTCCGATCGTGACCAAACTTTCAGGACATGTTCTCTAAGCCGTAGTGAACCTATAGGAACTTTCGGATCTAAGTTTGGAAGTCATGAGACCCACGGGCCCGGTTTGACCCATTCGGGTAAGTTTGACCAAGTTTGACCAGGGTTGACCGAGCGTCTCCCAAGGTCGCCTTGCCACATAGTTGACTTGGTTGGATTTCTAGGAATGTCCGGATCCTTTTGGAGGTCTTGGGCTCTGCGGGCCCTGGTTGACCGAAACGGGGTGTTTGACCGCCGATTGACCGTGAGTCTTCCGGGGCGGTCCCACTGGTTAAAAGAGATAGTTTGACCTTAGAATTCTTCGTACGACATAATGGTGCACTTGAGTCTGGATTAGTTAGGGTTGACTTTTAAGGTTATCGCTTCGGTTCGGGTTATTAATTAATCCTCGTATTCTTGAATTAGGTTCTCAGGCTCCTCGTGATTCTCGAGTGGGACCCTTTCAGGGTTGGGCAGCGTGGGACCAACGGTGAGTGGACTTTGTTTTCAAACGAGCATGAATTTAATGAATTGAATGCGATGCATATAAATTGGGATTTAAACATTGTTTTAAATCATGAATTTGGCTTTAATGATATTATTGGATGATATTTGGTATATGAGTTTTATACTTGATTGGGTTGCCGGTTTGTTTGTGGGGCCCTGTTGGCTATATTTTATTATTATGCTTATCTTTAAGTATTGATTTTGGGACGAGTCAAGCGTCCGGTAGTATTTACGTACAGATTTGGGTACGGTGGGAATTTGATGGATTTTCCTTGGGTTTTATATTTAATAAATGAGTTTATGGTTTTGTTGGGTTTTGGAATTTATACTTTATATCCTTTTGAGAAACTTATACCTATACTTTGAAATAAGTATTTGGGCGGTAATATTTGGACGTTAGTATAGTCCGGTTGATAACGTATTCGGTTTTGATGTTTAAACCTTATGAAATATAATTACTTATACTTTGATTATATATATGTGTATGTATATATATATATATATATATATATATATATACATATAGATCAACTTGGAAGGAATATGTCGGATTAATGGGAATGACGAGAATATAGGTCGGATAAATGGGAATTGATCATATGTATATTTATATATCAGTCATTCTCTTATCCGGATGCATTAACGTCACGGAACGTACGGATGCATGTGTAAATAGGCAGGAAAGTAAGGCGGGGGCAGACAGAATACACTGCGTCCGCACGATAATAACGTCCGGATATCCGCATAAGAGAATTTCTGTATATATATATATATGTATATATCTACTTTGAATATATATATATATATATATATATATATCTACTTTGAATATAATTATGTATATCTATTTTGATATGGAGTTTTGGGATATATATATATATATATATATATATATATATATAAATGGGATTCGACAATCGGTTCTATTTTAATGAATCACTATTTATATGGTTTTAACTATGAATTTAAGGGATGTCGGTGATACGTGGGAATTTCGAATGCTTCGGCTTGAGTTTTGGTATTTTAATGGATCGTCATGTTTTATATATATATATATATATATATATATATATATATATGTATATTTTGAATAAACGTTTCGGGGTTTGGATCTTATATTTTTAAGGGATAGTACCTATCCTATGTTTTGGAGTATATGTTTTACTTGGGGTTTGATTTGACGTTTTCTTGACTTGGGTTTTGAATACGGTTTGAATATGGTTTTTCAATGGTTATGACATTTTAATTGTTTATGGATTGATATGCCGTCATTTGACACTTGGTACTATTTTAACTATAGAATTGTATGTTTGGGATGGTGATGTCCTTATTTTGGGCATATATTATGTTATTGGATTGTGGGACGTATATATGTCCTGGTGTGTGTATGTTGGGGTTCGGGTACATGTGATTAAATTATATATATTGTTTATCATGTAGCGATTGATTTGAGTGCAGTTGGCACCTTGTTATGTACCTCCCCCTGTTTGTGACACGGTCACTTGATATGGTTCGTATGGATACGATTTGATCTGGTACATACCTTAACGAGGTGTAGCTGTAGACCCTTGATTGGGTAATGAGTCTGCGCGCAGGGCTTGTTACGGACGTGCGGTATTGATTGTCTCTACCCTGCGTGCCGGCGAGTTTAGTCCCATTAGGACGGCTTAACCCTGGGCACGAGGCCATTATGATGTTGACTGGGTATCCAATTAAATCCTAGGCACAGGTCACATCATGAATGCTGTCCCGGTGTCCAGTCAAATGATCCCCTGTTGGATTGTTTCCCCGGTACACGTGTTTCAGTGTTGAGGTCTATGTTACTATATGTACGTCTTATTATCTTCCTATTCGTATTTCTTTTAGTGAGGATCTTTCCTTGCTTGTCGTGCTTGCGAGCACGTGGTTGTCCGAGTGTGGGAAAGAATGGGAAACAGTACTATGATATAATTATGGTGTTATTATATTGCAACTATTGGGATTTGAATGACTACGTATATAAATGATTTCATATGCATGGTTTGCATTGTTTTTGAAACGGCGGGGTTAGTACGTTGTTTTAAACTACTAAAACCTTGTTTTTGTCCACTCACACTCTTTCTATTTTGCGCCCCCAGGCCGTAGTTGTAGCGTCTGATCGGTCCGGCTGGGTGACTCTCTTCTCGAGCTTTCGGCCTAATGTAGGACACTTGTCCTTGTCTGTAAACGGTTATTCTGTCACTTTACATCTGAGTACTCTAGATATGCTATGTATTGCTCTTTAGGGTTGAATTTAAATGGCCTTAGGCATGGGTTGTATTATTTTAGCATGTTGACTGTTGGTGTATACATATTCTGTTGTATATATTCAGGTTGAACTTTTGGGATTGTTGTTACTCTAGGGGAGACTCTGCCCGTTTTTCAGCAAAGTCTTGACCCCTTTATTTGTTTGTTTCGGGAAGAGAGATTCTTTTAGTATGTGGGCCCGGCATCGTGTTGATGTCGGTTGTCAGCAGGATTCGGCACGGATTCCTGGGTAGAATTCGGTCGGGTCGGGTCCTGTCAAAAAGAGTACAACACGCATATGTCATGTATGTAGTAGAACTAGGATGCTCCTCCTGATTGATATCTCCCATCGATATTCATTAACTTCTGGAATATAGACTTCGAAAAGCTTTGGTAAAAAGGTTCACCATATTATCTTGTGAACAAATTTGTTTGACTCCAATCTTTTGTCTTTTCTGAAGCAATGTCACCTTTGATGAACCCTTCTTTGATTTGAGCAATACAAGCAACATTGTTCTCATACATGATCGTTCATCACATTATTCGACCTGTTTTTCACTTTTCAAATTACTAAACTCTTTAGAAGCATAAACAACTAATCTAATAGTTAGAATATGTTACAAAAATATCAAATTTGAATTCAAAGTACTCACACAAAAAAAAAATTAGATCAATTTATATACATTAGTAAGCACAATAATATTGAGTACATGACTTGAGCTTCAGGCTCTTAGTGTCAATTGTTTAATCAAGAATTTATGACACTTTATATCCTTGAAGGGATCTCTTCAGGGAATATATCTCAAATATTTCATGAGCTTTAAAAAAATTTCATATAGCATGCAGTCTCCATAAATATACATTTATGACATGTCATAAGTCCTCTGTTAAAATAACAACTGTACTTATAACAATATGGCTGCATTTATAACAACTGTACTAATATACCAAGAAATATTAGTGATACACCAATATGTAACCTTCATTTGTAATTTGGTGTTTAAGTTATAGGTTCAATATCTCAAACTTTCTGTTTAGTGATAAATGGAATTGCCTATTTCCATTTTGGTCAATAACTTAACTTGTTGACATTCATAAAATGAGATTTAATATAATCATAGCCCTTGATGATTGTAATAGCTACTAATAAACCAAATGTATCATCAATTCATGATCCCACAATTCTCATGTGGACGCGCATACATAGTTTATGAGTATCTCATTGCTTTGGGGTACCAATGCCTCTTCAGGGGCTTATGTTGTCACTTATGGGACAAACATCTCTTTTAAGATGAATTATTTAGAATATGTGGATCATAACCTCCTATAAAGCGTTATTTTCAATAGGGCATGAATTTTTCAAATAATCTCCACTTCATGGGAGTTAGTCTTTAGAACCTATATTTCTGTCATGCTCCAGGCATGCATTATATATAGTCACTTATTGTCATGTTAATGGATTGTGATAGATGAATATCAATCCATGCTTGCATATGTATAACTTATATATATGCATTATCTTGACAAGACAAAAGCGGATATATTCAACGCTAATTCCCGACGTTCTTTAGGAACTGTCATTTCTCCCCCTAATGGCGGGAAAATTGCCACAACAATAGTCATTAAAATGTAGGAAAATAAACTCACCATCATTATCGAGTCAAATTGACTTAATTGGATAATATGGGAGTTGTGCTCGGAATTTCCGTGACAAGAGACAAATATGTGACCATTTGTTATGTGCATGCAGTAAAACTTGGGAAGTGGTCCATAAATAAATGTTTTATAGGCTCACAAATATCTCCTTGAATTATGTAAGGAAAAAGCGCTCAAAGTCAATTTTTGATTGAGATGGTCTTACGACAGCTTTTCTTTGTAAGCATGCTTTGCAATTATACTCGTTGGATAAGATGATATTTTGAGTCTTTAAATGATGTCCTTACGAATTTATAGAAATCTTATGCATCATTGTGGACCATGGATTTCCAAGACAGTCATGCTATAACATAAATTGGGTCATTGAACTTCTAATTCATGACATCATGAGCTTCAACTACTTTAATGGTTGTGTAATACAACCCACAAAAGCAAGTAGGAAGTTTCTCCAATAGACGCTTCTGGCTGTCAATATTGGGGGTAATGCAAAAACATTTCCATTTACTAACAATCCAACATAAATATTAAAAAAAATTACAATCTTGATTTAAAAAGAACTAATAACGAGGAATAAATTAAAAATATAATGTAAAAAAAAACCAGCAAACAAGATCAAAATAAAATATCCAAATTAAACTAAAAAATATGAAAAGAAAATAAGACATTAAATTAATTGCCCCCACCACTAATCATGGAATCAAGTGATTTTCCATTAGTATCACCGAAGAAGTTTGAAACATCAAGGTGGGTTATTTCCACTGGGTGCAAGTCCATACGTCAACTTCAAACCAATGTGTCTCAACCGTTTTTTCTTTGCCTTTGATCAAGGCTTGGTAAAGATCTATCAAATGTTTTGGCGTGTGGCAGACGTGTGCCCAATTCCCATATGCACCACACCTAAGACAAGCTTCCCCAATTACTTTATCAGTCGTATTTTGGGGGCCCTTTGCCTTATCTTGTTTGTTCCACTTCTAGTGGCTATTGTTTATGGAGTAAATATTAATACATTTACCAAAACTTTTGATTTGGGATGTTTACAACTGAAATTGAGGAACTCCAAGCCCACGATTATTTAAAATCAAAGAACTTTAGATTTTGATTCGATCAAGGAACTTCAAGTCCTAATCTAGTTATATGATGAGGATCGAGGAACTTCAGGCCCTGATCTCTTGTATAATACAAACTCATCGTAATATATTGTAATGAATTTAAAAACAAGCTTAAAATTGATAAACAAACCAATTAAATAAAATATGCATAAAGGATAAATGAAAAAAATACATTTATTTATAATTTATACTTGTCAACTATAAGTAATAACAAGCAATTGATTTTGTTGATTAATCATACACCCATACAAGTAAACTAATAGGCCATCATATATGTTTTTATTTATATTGTAATTGCCACATAATTTCCATTTGTATGAAAGGACAAAAAGAAAAAAAAATGAAATAAGCATTGTAGGAAACATGCATACATATTATCATTCAAAAATAATAACAATAACTCTCGGCTATATCATGTAAGGTACATGATTCATAAAGTGAACACCAGCATTGAGTTTCTTATATTTGCAATAAAAGAAATTTAAGAGAGAAAAAAACTTCAATATGATCTATGCTAACTATATGATCTACACACGGGTTAGCTAAAAAAAATTTAACATAGTAAACTAAAGCGTGAAACATATCATGAAACAATAATAAAAATACGTATATATGATACCCACATCATACACTAGTATTTTATAGATGCCCAATTGCATCGTCCAAGTTGTACATATCATTGTGGTGTAAGAAGGGAGAAAATATTGAGCAGTTGTGCTGATAACGTGTTATAAAACTTGGGGGAATTGTAGAGAGAAATAAGAGGAAGAGAAAGACATAGAATATGTTTTATGAACTTGTATCTCATTCATCTTTGATACCTACTATTTATAGGCTTCGGGGGTAGACAAACGTTCACAACCCATTATTGATAGGTTACAAATACACAATTACAACCCATAAATGTACTAAATACAATCCTTAGTGCATAGGTTACAACGATATTATGATGTGTTTTATGGTAGGTATTACGAGTGATATTACGGTGATCATCCAAAATCAATGGATTTACAACACCTTAGTATTTTTGTTTTGCTTTTTTTATTACTGTTCCAATTATGTTTTTCTTAAATTGTAGATTAATCATTTTTTTGCAGTGGTTCTGATACTTTCTTAGTGTTGCTGGTATATTTTGTTATGGAAGACTAATTGCCTCATAGTTTATGTTTTTTATCGTGAGTTTAAAAAAAGATTGATGGTTGTTTTGTTACTACTCTAGTTATGTTTTTATTAGATTGTAGATTGATCATTGTTATTAAAATACAAAGTGCATTAGAGTTTATATTTCTATAAAATTGGTTTTTGTTTTTGTTGCAGTCTATTTTTTGTTGTTGCAATTTCTATTTTTGTTTTTGTTTACATCATTGATATATACGTTATTTTATTATGTACAACTCTAGGGCATGAGGGATTTGGTACAAATCTAACGTGAATAGGTGTTGAAATGAATTTTTTTTTTTTAAATCGTTGATTGTTAATATAAATATTGCGTAACTGAAAAAATATCACAACAATAAGGTTAGTGTAGTGGTTTGTGAATAAGCCTTTCCTCCTTTAAGAGGGTCAAGGTTCGAGTCCCTTCAAGTACACAAAATTTTCTACCCTTTTAGGGTGAATAAAGGGAAACAAAGTTGGTCGCAGGCCAGTGGGCGATGGGTGGCGGCGGTTGTGGACTATGTAGCATGGACACTCCATCAGGCTGAAGTGTCGAAGTGTCTAACACGTGGACATAAGTGAACGGTCAAAACACCTTTTGGACAAGGTCAAGACACTTTTGAATACTGTCAACTGAAGTCAAGACACGACAAGGACCAGTTTAGAAATTTTAAAACAAAAACTGGGGTCACAACATAATTATTGAAATAGTTGTGGGCATATTTTAAATAGTTTTAAAAAGTGGGCTTTTCTTCTCTCCCAGCCAGCCACATCTTTCATGAAAAAACCCAGCTTTTCTTCTCTCTCTCTCCACATATTCTTTCTTCTCATCTTATTTTAAATTGCTTGAAGTTGAAACATCAATAAATGCTTACGAACTGTTGTAGGTGAAGGCGAGGGTCTGATTTCTTATTTTATTTTTTGATTTTTTTCTCAGTTTTATCAGATTTTTGGCGTCAATTTTTTGTTCAAATATGGTTTTGTTTTCTTTGTTCCTTTGTAGCAGAGCTGATATTGTTGGTTGACTAAAGATATTGATAGCAATTTGATCGTGAGAGAAGCATCTTTTTGAGTGGGTAATTCATTCACTTAGTTTCATTTTTTTTTCCTTTTTATGCAAAGCAAACTCTTATTTTATGAGGTGGAAAATCATTTTATGTGTGAATAAATATGTGTATAGTGCTTTATTTTGTTTAGGGAAAGATGAGTAATGCTAATTCAAATGAGGCCTCCACTCATGCTCAATCATATTTTGTGGTGCATTAATTATAATGTATAGATAATGAATATGAATACTTTGTGTTTGTTTTATTGTTATTTTAACAATAATGTATAGATAATGAACATTGAAGTATTGAGTATGAATGATTTTTTTTATAAATGTAAGTATATACTATTATAATTTTATTAGGATTTATTATTATTTTTATTGTCGTGTTCTAGCCGTGTCTATGTTCTAGTTTTTTAAGATTTTTCGGGTCGCTATGTCACGTTTTCGTGTCCCCGTGTCCGTGTCTGTGCAACTTAGGTTGTGGATCGCTAGACATGTGGCATAAGGTGATTGACTTCAAATAAATTTGTTAAAATATAAAGGGAGTGGCATTGTTGTAATTTTGAAGTTTTTTTAATTACATTATGCTTTTTGGTCATGTACCTCAGGGGTGGGCACAATTTCAAGTTAATCCGACCGAACCGTCCAACCCAATTATAGTGGGTTAGGTTAGCCTAAAAATGAGCAAGTCTTGGGTTCAAAAATTCATGAACTGATATGTACGAGTTGGGTTACGGGTTAGAACTAATGTAATAACCAAAACCTTAACTAATATTTATTTATTAATTTATTAGAGAAAAAGACAATTTTATCCTTAGAATATTTTCATAGGTTTTAAAATTAACTTTTAATGTTCGGGAGAGAACTTGGGGAAGCGAGCCACACCGACACGATCCGTTACGTTTGTTGTCATGGTTTCGCTGAAAAACCACCCGATTGTGACTGAAACTTCACGGCGTCTCCGGCCACCAATCTTGACGTGTGAGGTATGCTTTTCCACCTATTTTCCATGTTCTAGCTAATGGTTGGGTAGGTTTTGATCGATTTGTAGCGTAGGTAACTCAAATTTCGAGTTAAAGTTTTGACAGATTTTAAGCTTAGGTTTTGACCCACTTACGGTACAAATTGGACATTCTCTTAGTTGAAGAAAGTGTTCGGGAGGTCAAGAACTAGTTGTAGGTGGAAGGACAGCTCTTGGTTTGGAGTTTGTCCGAGCGACGAATTTATCGCTTTTTAACCCATCAGATCTGCCAGCGCATGTTCCCACATGTAAACGCACTTTTCACTATCAATCTTTATTCCTAAATTATCCTTATGTTGTCCCGAGTGCTTAAGCGTGCTCAGATTTCAATTTGGAGTTCGTATGACAGTCGAACGGATTTACACCTATTGCGTGTTATCCGGGTTCGATGTGTTCGGACCGTTGGATCGGTTCCAATTCTTAGTATGTTGTTCCCCGTATTTCCAGGATCGTGTATGATTCAACGGATCGTGAATCGAAGTCCCGGATAATCCAAAAATGCCAACCCTAGGGTTAGGTTTACCGTAACCGTCCGATCATGCGATCGTGAGCAATCCGACCATCCAATCAAAACAAAACTTTCGAGACATGTGTCCTAGGCTTATTAGAACCTTTAGGAACTCTGAGATAGGAATTTGGAGGTCGTGGACCCCATGAGATCCCGGGTTGACTTTTTGGAACTTTATCGCTTTTTGAGTCCCGAGGCTTTGTAGAACCGTTCTAAGCATTGGAAAAGCTTATGTGGGCATAGGAATGATCTTAAATTTGATGCACGCACTTTTAGGAGTCGGGGGTCAGGGATTTTTAATTAAATATTATATTGAGCAATTTTAATAATAAAATATTATGATGGTTTAATCAGGCACCCAAGCACAGGCTGACTCGCAGGAGGGACCTCGAAAGGTCCAGCTAGCACGGACCAGTAGTGAGTGGAATTTTATTTTTATAAATGAATTTATGCAATTCAATTTCATTATTTGATCTTGAATAAGTATTAAATAGCTCGTGTTTTCCTAGCATATTTTGCTGAGGTTAAATATTTTATTTATATGCTGCCGAGTTGAGAGTGCTTAAAGAATATGAAAATTTAGAATTTCAGAGAGTTACCAGATGAGATGACAGCAGAGGTTTAAGATAAACAGAATTCATTTTATTTATTCCAAACCTTTCAGGAAATTATATTTTCTTAGAAACCACCCTAGGTACCCGAACATAATAAATGTTGTCTTCGGATAAAAAGGTTGCCTTCAGTAATTATGTTGCCTTCGGTTAAGAAAATGTCTACAGACATCTTGTTGCCTTCGGATTTATCAGTTGCCTTCGGTTAGGTCAGCATGCTTGACCTTGCCCCACGAGTCCTAGGGGTACCCGGACCGTGCGGAGCGAGGAATGTGGTTCAAGCTGACTAAATGTCACCTGAATCTAGCGAGGAAGGCGGCTCAGATCGACTTGTGTCACCGAGACCTGCAAGGACGTGTCACCAATGGTGACACGAGGAATTGACGGATTATGTGGGTTAAAACGGAAATAAGGAATTGACGGAAATAAACAGGGTACACCTAGGTGGTAGGCTAAAGTTGTTTTTAGTGTTTTGAATGAACTGATGTTTGAATAAGTGTATGAATGGCTATATGGATATAAATATGAATGCAATGATTTCAGTACGAGTATAAATGAAGAAATTGATTTAGTTTTCATAACTGTTTTTACAGTGGGGTTAGTATGTTCTTATGTACTTTCAAAAACTTTGTTTTGGTCTACTCACAGTTTTTAAATGTTTTGCGCCGCCATACAGTAGAAGTGCACCAGGAGGCCACCACAGGGCAGTTTCCACATTCCGCCCCTATCTCACTTGATGTAGGACATCTTTTGTAAACAATTAAATTCTGTTGTAAACTTTTAGTTGTTTGCTATGATGAATTGCCCTAGGATGTAAATTAACTGTTGGATTGTAAACTTTTGCATGCTGGTAGTTGGTGATATAAGTATATGCTTGTTTAGCTGGTGAAACTTGTGGGGTTGATCAATTTACAGGGAAGACTACCGAATTTTTGGTAGAAGTCGAACCTTGAATTTCTTTTAATTTTAACTAGATGGGCAATTGGGTCATTGGTGTCCAGCACTTGCCAGGTGCCAGCCCGCACAAGGTCCAATTCGGATTCCAAAGTGGAATTTGGGTCGGGTCCTGTCAACTAAAACTTAAAAGTATGCTTAATTTTTAGTTAACTCGACCGAACCGCCCAACCCAATCACAAAAAGTTTGAGTTGGGTTGGGTTGGCCTAATAATGAGCACGTCTTGAGGACAAAAAATCATAAATCGCTATATATCGGGTTGAGACTAAAACTGATCCAACCCAACTCATGCCTACCTGTAATTGACCTCATCCATATGATGAAATTAGTTTACTACTATCACAATATTAAATTCCATAATGTCTATAAACCAAAGCTCTCTTGATTTTTAAACTAGATTATATCCAAAGGTGGGTGACCATAACTAAAGGGTATTTTAGGAATAATGGTGGGTGGAAAGACATGATTGTGTTTTGGGTGATTTTATTTGCACCCCATTATTTACTCTTAACACCTCACATTTTTTTTACACCCCATTAAATTTTAGTTAAATTCAAAAATATTCACTACACCCCATATTTCTTCCTAAATTGCCCTCATTACACCCCATTCCTAACTAATCTGTGTAAATCTCATCTCATATCAAACCCTACCCCATCGCAAACACCGCTGTGAAAAATGGCGTCGTGGCGCCAACAACCTGATTAAACGAGACGGCGAGATACCGGAGCGAGATGTTCCCTCCAACGACGGACAAACAGAAGATGAAACTGAGGGACGATATCTTGAGGAACTGGACATGTGACTTGATGTTCTTCATGGGCACCACCTTGATCCATGAAATGGCTACGTAACTCAGGAGAGAGCAAGCTGGCATGTGGCAAAGGGTCAAGAAGATCGGATACTTGAACCCGTAATTGCTCAGTAAAAACTTGTTCAACAACAAGACTCCGATGTTCGATGAGTACCAGGCAGTTATTAATCCGACCGCGAAAAACTTGTTTGACATTTTTCTTTTCGGGTTTTTTTCGTTCACAAGCTTAAATTTTTTGGTTTCCTTGTATGTTGGAGGAAGCAAAGGGTTGAGTTCATGGATGTTGTTGTTGTTGAGAGAGAGAGAGAGAGAGATTTGATCACAGGGTGGGATTGGAGGTGATAGCAATGGAGGAGATGGATGTAATGGATCTAGGGAAGGAGAAGGGTCCGATAGGACACAGAATTGAAAGGTAGATTTCGAGCTTTAAAGTCGGATGAGTATTTTGGTTCTTCACGTTTATTATGTTTTGGCTTTTTTCTTTGGATGTTATGTTATAATTCCAGCAGGAGAAATGTGACTGTAAAGTGATAATTGTGATGGTGATCAACGGTTGGGATTCGTCCATGAGTGTGAAAATATGTGGGGTGTAGTGAGCAATTTTTATTTTTATTTTAAATATTTTTTGTCTTTGACTGTAATTATATACAAGGGTAAAATAGGTTATTCATATTTAAAATTAAGATGGGATGTAAAGAGCAAATAATGGGGTGCTAATAAAATCACCCTTGTGTTTTTTCAAATTTACATGGTGGATGGAAAGATAAAAGGGTGGGGAAATAGGACACGTGGTGGAAATAGGGTTTAGGGTTTAGACAAATCGGAAAAACATCTATTTTTTTAATTCTACATTCATAGATCATCCTTGCAAAAAATTAGACAAATCGGAAACCTTTTTGACATCTAATTGTGTTGTACAAAATTAATTATCACAGTGTTTCAAGAAAGTACTAAAATTTCAATAATTCAAGTGATTTTTTTGTAGAGATGATCTTTGAATGATTATCTATAAATAGACGGTTTGGATTAATAAAATACAATGTATGGTGGGCCCTAAAAGGGCCCACTCCTATTGAACACAATATGATGTGTCTTTGAAAAATAATTATTGTATCCAAGACTTAAAAAGTGTTTATTCCTAGTGTGGCAGCGTGAAGATCATGGGCATTCCATGCAAGAACGAAGCACCCTTCTTTCCTCTTGAATAACTCCTGAAATAGCTATCTTATATCTTAGAGGCATCGGCTGTAACTCTGCTTAAGGCTACGGCAGTCTTTGAACCAGAGGGGCGGCCCAAATGCTTGCTGATGAAGTCCCCAGCCATCAAGAGCTTCGCCAAATCCACATTGGTCTTGACACCAAGGCCATTAAGCATGTATACAACATCTTCAGTGGCAACGTTACCTGAAGCTCCCTTAGCATACGGACACCCACCTAAACCCGCAATAGAGGAATCCACTATGCTAATCCCCATCTGTTCAAATGAAAATATTAGGGTTTACACGTTTATTGTAACACGTCTACCTTGATCCTGATTGAAAAATGAAGGAAAAAAATACAATAGACCTTGGAAAGTCCTTGGTGAAAACCCTTCTCATTTTTTGCTTTCATGTTATGAAATATCACAATTACTTCAAAACACCTAATCTATTCCTTAAAACTAAAGGAAACAAGTCCCAAGGGAGGGAAAAGTAAGGTAAAACAGGAGTAAGATTGCAACTAATGTTCTAAAAAATTATACACAAGATAAAGTGTCTTCGTAGACAAATTATTCATTGCAGTCTACTTGTACCTACTAATTATATTCAAAACATTGTTCTGTTTCTTACGAAAAGATAAAATAAAAATGCGACTTGAGCCAATTTTGACATGTTAAAGATGGCTTACTTGAAGAGATACAAGAATGTTTGAAAGAGATTGCCCATAGGTGTCATGGAAGTGAACAGCAAGCTTCTCAACAGGAACAACAGCCATCACAGCTTCAAGCATGGGGACAACCATCCCTGTGTCAAGGGAAGGAAAAAAACAGATAAAAAATAAGTACAAGGCCATTTGGGGTATGACAGAAAAATATATATATATATATATATATATATATATATATATACTAACAATGATTATCTGGGCATATGAAACTTTATATTTTGGTTGAAAGGAAAAATGTCACTCATAAATGAACACCCATCTTTAGAGGCCTTGGGAGTAATGACCTTTATTTGAAGTCAACACGTATTTCTGTCCTCATCCTATTTTTTTTTTTTTTATCAGCTTTCCTAATGTAGGATAGGGATTCACTCCAGGGACTTCACACCAGAATTCCCATAGCAGGAAAGCAAACAAGAAAACTTTGATTCATCAACTAACTCCCATTGAATTACATGGGAAGTATTTATAAAGACCTTTCCTATTCCTAACAGAAGTAACCATAAAGACCCAAACACAGGAAAACTTGATTCATCAACTAACTCCTATTGAATTAGATGGGAGGTATTCATAAAGAGTTAAACCTAATAGAAAGAGGAAAGTAATATGTTTTGTAGGACGAAAGTAATTTGTTAATCAAAGTACAAAGTTCAAAATGTTACCAGGTGTTCCAACCCCAATTGTGTCACCAAGAGAAATTTCAAAGCAGCCCATGTTGTAAAGTTCTTTTGCTACATATGCCACTCTTGATGGAGGAATTGCTCCCTCCACTGGACATCCAATGGCACACGAGACATACCTATCAACGTTAAAAACAAGTTAATTCGTAAAAGAACCAGCGAACATAAAATAAAATAAATGTTCCTTCCTTTATGTCTTCAAAGAAGTATTAAAGTAAGATCACCACCAAAAGGATAATGAAACTGATACATACAAACATAGAAGCAAGAGGCTGAACGGTACTTTTGTCTAACTCATAGAGAGTTCATAACCCAAATTCCAGTGAAGGCAATTTATCCATCACAACCAACATAATTAAAATTTAGCATTATCATAGGACAATAAAGTCTTATCTGCTCCAAAATTGAATTTGAAGTGAGATATATCATTCTTCTTAACCCACCAAACCAAACCCTTAATTATTAATCCTCGCCCCCAAGGAAGGAAAGGTAAAACAAACTTTAAATTTATCAAAGCCCAGCAGACCTCCTTTCCTGTTAAGGGAAGGAAAAAATTAGAAATTGTATACCACAACAGAAAGTTTAGTTCTGCCACTTTGAGTTGAACCTCAAGGAAGTATTGGGTGCGGAAAGCATCAAGATCTCAAATTGCCTAATCCTATTTGGGAAGGCTTGTGCCTTGGCAATAAGATCTAAACATCTGATCCTTCTCGTTCATGTTATGTTGAACCTCTTACATGAGAACTTGACTCCTAACATAATGAAAAGAGAAAAAAAGAACCCTACTAAAATCAAGTCCTTGAGAGTGTTCCATGGCCTTGTCATATCATGGCCCGCACTATTATCTCCCATATTTGTATTTTTTTTTGCTAAATACATTTTCTGTAAGTAACAAGATAGCAGGAGGGGTTGGAAACCAAAGAGAGATGTAAGGATGAAAATATGAATCAGCTAGCACAACGGCAAGCTTGAGCTTTCATTTGTGATCCTCGAAGTGTTCAGCCACAGTGCATCAGAACATGTGGCAAGAAACAAACGATAGCAGATGTTTGTGGCCTATCATTTCCTTTTTTTAAATTGCATTGCAAAGGAAACATGCCCTGGCAGAGGGAATACAGAGATCATGTAGGACAATGCTTGCATAGGGGAGCTGGAAATAATATAATATTGTACAGAAATAGCCTACAAGGCAAAGAAAAATAGCAAAAGAAGAGAGAGAGGCAGCTGAGAAAGTTTTTCATGTAAATCCAACATTAATATTGCCAAACCATCTTTTTCATTTTTTAACCCATCTGATGATTTGGAAGGCCAAGCTAGCTCTCATGTTTCAGTTACTTAATAAAGTTTCTGTTTCTTATCAGAGAGAAAGAGAGAGAGAGAGAGAGAGAGAGAGAGAGAGAGAGAGAGAGAGAGAGAGAGCATACCCTCGAACAGGAATTGAAAGCTCTTTTGCCGCACGAGTAACAGCACGATAACGAACAAGACTTTCTTCAATGCTACAATTGATGTTCGACTTTGAAAATGATTCAGAAGCTGATGCAAAGACTGCTATGTCCCTAGCACCAGCTGCAATAGCTGCTTCAAAGCCCTATAAAAGTTGATCAGATATGTCAGAGAAATCACATGACAAAAGTCTGGTAGTACTACTAGAGATCACTTACTTTTAAATTGGGTGTCAGAACAGGCAATCTAGCACCCTCCAAATTGCGAACTGCTTCCATTACATCCTTTGCATCTGCTAGCTATATATAGAAAGGGAAAATGGAACAGAAGTGAGACAAGTTATACTAAAACAGTGTTCCCAAAGAAAAATCCACATATCTATTGATGAGGATCATAGTCAAAGCAAGCAAACGCTATACATATATTGTCTTCAAAGTGAAGCTGTTTAATTGAGATCAGTAATTCTGCTTTACCTATGTACCATTATTTCCTAATAAGATATTAGCAATATTGATCACAGGATGAACTTTTTAGCAGGAAGAGAAGTTAATGTTTATAACTTTATTGCCTTTAAAGTGGGACTGCAAATATCATTTCTTTCAGATATAACATGGCGTGTGATGTCTTGATAATAGTTCTGATATTAAAGGTACAAAATTTCTTTTTTATGATGAGTTTTTAAAATGCATTCCAGAATAGGGTAATAATGACAACTTTTTCAAAGATCTCTTAAAAATTAAAACTAGGGGATGTTTGTATACTTTATCAAAATAGGAAAGTTTCTTTAATTCACTGAACCTCAGAGGAGATCTGTATTTCAAATCAAATATTCTTAAAAGAATATATGATATTTGACGTCTCTCATTATTATATCATAAATTAATGCTTACGTTGCCAAAATCTGATTCATAGAAAGGCATCTAATTAAGCTTCATGGGATTTAGAAGTTAAACTGAGAACCCTAAAAACTTCACTAAGAAGATACTTATCAGTTAACTATTCCCATAAAAATTACACTTTCCAAGATAAATTTGAAGTTACCAATTCAATTAAATAATTAGTAAAGGTAAATTACCTGAGGAACCCATTTGGGTGATACAAAACTTGTAGCCTCAACAACAGACAACCCACAAGATACCAGTCTATGAATCAATTCAATCTTTACAGATGCAGATACAATATTCTTTTCATTTTGTAGTCCATCCCTTGGACCAACTTCTACTATCTTTACAAACTTTGGTATACCTTTCAAAACCTGTTTCATTCAAACAAAAGACAAATAATATGCAACCCAAAGTGTCAAAATGTATATATAATTTACAAGAAGAGAAAGGGAAAATTTTATCTGTTAAACAACAGATATCATCACGACATCCTCATGCAATAAGTTAAAACAGAAGGCAATGATATCATCATCCTATTTAAGTTATTGAAGTACCTTATTTGTTATATCTTTTTCATTGCACTTGGACTCATATTGATCTGACAAATACCATGAATCACAAATATTTCCAAATACTCTGTGATTCCTGCCTAAGCTCAAGGTTCTTTGATTGAAGGAGTCACCACGGGAAATGTCTCTTGTATGTCTTTTCCAAGGGAAGGCCTCTCTTGTATATTCTTCATAATCTTCGCTGAAAATTAACATGCGTTTTTAAGGTTACATTATCAATTAAACATTATTATAGTTTAGAGTAGCTAAACTATGTAAGAATATGCTCTGCACAGGTCATTCTGTGAAAGCAAGAGACAATTAGGAACTGAGAAGAAGATGAATAAATCAATTCGATCTTCAACTAAATGGTAAGGGAAAAAACCAGGATCTTCATTATCCTTCAGACAATTTCCAACTATGTGGTCTGACCTGAGCACATGCTTACACACATGCCTGCATGGGCATACTGATGTAGGATAAAAATCTCTTACTAAAAAATAAATCCTAATCCAAACAGGAATAAGAAAACAAACCAAACCAAATAAATTAGGAAACTGACAACAAAGAAGAAAATCTGCTCCAGAATTTGAATGCTATGACAGAATTTGATTGTTTTGTGCACACAAAAGCAAATGAATGGATAACGTACATTTTGAGTGTTTCCCAAACAAAATAGATCACAAACTACTTACTTGCAGCTATTGGATGTGCTACAACTTCTTCCTTCAATCCAACAGTTCCCCATTGCCGCATCATCTGCTCTAGACCTGCAAGCACTAGATGAGAATCTTTGAACCCGATCAATAGTGCTCATGCTAGGCAACTTGTCAAAACCAAGTGGCTCCTCCAAGCTCGACATCGTGGAAGTAGATGGAAAAGGCCCAACTGAAATTACCACAAAACAGAAGTAAATGCTCTGCTACCTACAAACATACTTTTCTAGCATGAGACCAACAATACACCCATGAATAAATTCATCATCCTAACAGATGGCAAATGGCTGTCAAAATAAATTTTAAAATTTGAAGAAAACAACAAAAATTCAATGCTCCACCATATTTTCTAAGAACTAGAATATCATGTCTGGTAAGTGAAGAAAACAGCAAAAAACATGAAAATGATCAATGGCCATTCATCAGTTTAGGTTTGTTAAATCATACAATTTAACATGGTACCACTACTCTCACATAATTAGCTCAACTGAGGATTAATTTAAGTTACCAATCACAAGTCATGTCACGTCTCAACAAAGACAAGAAAACTTATGACATAGATCTGTCAAACAGTCAATTGCAATTCGAGATCAACCAAGTTTATCTCAAATTTCATAGTTTTGCCTTTCACTGTATCCTTTCATATTGTGGAACTTCCTAGAAACATCCTAATTCAGAAAAACAAATCATATAGTCATGTTTTTCTTGGCTATTAACAACGCCTCACTGCAGATCGCTCTTGTAATTCCTTCCTCTCATTTTCTGTAACTCATCAATCGTCGAAACTTCAGATACTCTATAGCATTATAATTCATTAATTTATACTCTTCAGTCAATGAACAACGGGCCAAGGCAAATGCAATCAAATATTAAGAAGAGCACCCTTATGGCCATTGTTCAGTTGGTAAATGCAATGCAAACAACCATAGTGTACCAACTGAATTACACTGACTCCACCCAAACTACCTATTGATATTTTCCTACCTTTCCTCGGCAACCAAATAATCATCAGCCAACAAACACAAAACAAAAGCTTAATTTCAGCTACAACTTGTATGCAAAGCAGAAACCAAAACATTAAAAGTCCGAAACCAAAAGAAGTAACCAAAATTAAGCATCATCAATCACTCAAAACTTATATGTCGAAACAGTAAAGGAAATTAAAACAAAAACAAAGACCCTCTGTTTGGTTGACAAGAAAACCAAACCCAAGCACAGCAATTCTTGATAAAGCTAAAGAATACAACCATTTGGTATATTTTTCCAATATTATATTCAGATAAATATTCAAACTTGTGGGAAGGAGAGGCAAACAGACCTGAATTCCTTGAGAGAGGAAAGCGAGGATTAGGGTTTCTGCGAATGTGAACAGAAACCCTAGGATTTGGGAATAATCTAGGGGATATAGTTTGCAGCAAGAGAGGAAAATTCTATCGGTGGTTAGATGGAAAGTGTGAGAAGAAGAGAAGGTGACGAAACGTGACGAAGTTGTTTAAGGCAGAAGGCTTGTTAGATTAATTAGATAGGTTGGTGGACGACGTTAAATTCTAAAATTCAATTCTTCTTTAAGATCACGCCTGTCCTCTTTTTTTTCCTTTTTTTTTCTTTTTTTTCTTTTTGTATTTAACGTTTTTATTTTGGTTCTCAATTTTCTTTCTTGTTATTGGAGAGGCAGGCACTCATGAATTTCAATACATCTCTGTCATCTCATCTCCGGGTGTGCGTGAAGGAGAAGGGCAGAGAGAGAGAGGTTGGGGGAATGGGTGGTAGGTAGTTTTCAGTTGGAAGTTGGTCACATTATTTTAGATTTCTTTATTGCGTGGCCTTCTACAAAGGAGAAATCCTTTTATGGTGGTACCCTTTTATGCGTACTGACAAACCGTCGCAAAAAGTTTTGGAGGTTTACGTGATTATCAACTTTAATTATTTATATCTTTTTTTTCCCTTGAAACGAATGGACCGGGTTGGTCCGAGCATGACACGAGTACTGTCCAATTAAATAAGGTCCAACATGACATGTTCCATGTCTTTGATGTATTTAAAGTTCATTTATTAAATTATAATTGTTTTATAATAAAACAATACATAATATTATTATATTTATATATTTTTTATGCGAAAAATAAAATTACAAAACAAAACCTCTTGGGCACGCAGGTCCAAATTATAATTGTTTCAAGTTTCAATTTTTGAAACCAAAGAATAATCTAGTCATTTTTTATTTAAATGTACTTCAAATAAAGTTATTGACATCTTTTTTCAACAAATAATAAATTTTGTTAGTATATACATAATTGTAAAAAAGATTGAAATGAAGTTGTAAAAAAAATTAGAAAAAAATGCAATACATAAGTCAAGTGTGGCATGAGCTCATATCGACTCGTTTAGTGGCACGGTATGAGCCCGCCCCGATCCCATATGAGCTAAAGCAGGGGGCTCGGGCCAGATTTGATGTTTTTCATAAGTGAATGGGTGACGATACAACCTGTTTATTAAATAGGCTAACTCTAAATTGATCGGCCAGTCCAATCAGTAACAACCCGATCCTAAAATAAGGTTAAAAGAATAAAATATTGCAGAAAGGACGATTATACCCGATTAAAATTAAGGGAATTAAAAGTTGACTTTAATATCGGAAAGAATTTGGTGGACGCAGATGTACTGCGTCGGCTCGTCGAAACGAGTCCATGGACATGCGAACACCGATTCTGAGTTCAACGAGCGTTTAAAGGTCTAAAAACAAAGAGGGGCAATTTTGTAATTTTGAAAAAGGGATTAAAATCAGAAACCCAGCTGGCCAATCGGCCAGCGCGTGCCCCAAACCCCTGCATCCTTCTTCAACCTCGCGACCTCTCTCCCTCTCCCTTCGTCTCGAACCACGGTCACCACCGCCGAGTTTCCGCCACTCCGATCAGTCAAACCCCACCGAAGCTTCCCTCACCTCCCTCAACCCATTCCCCGCTTTGGTTTTGCTTGAAACCACCCCGAATAGCCTCGTAAGTTCCGAAAACCGTCCGGGCTTTCTCTCCTTCGAACGCTCCGATCCGGCCACCAATCCCTTCGATTGAGGTGAGTTTTCCGAACCTTTGGAGTGCTCTCAGCTTGTTCTAAACTTGGTTTTGGCTGATTTGAAGTTTGGGAACGGATTGAATAACCTAGGGTTTGTGGTACTGCAGTCGGGTTGAAATTCGGCGTGATTCCGCCGGTTCTTGGCCGGTTCTCAATGCCAAAACACTCCTCTCTCCACCCACCGATCACTTGGGTATATAGTTTGCAGGTTGAATCGAGAATTTTCCGTCACCGAAAGGAAAATTCTCTGCCACTCCAACCTGGCCGCCGCAGGCCGTGTGGTGGCGGCGATTCTTCGTGCCAAATGCCTCCCGTAGTCTCCCGAGCGCATAGGTATGCTCTGAACGAATTTTTGGAAATCGTTTGAGCGAAGAACCAATGTTACCGGTTAGATTTAACTAGGGTTAACTTGGGTTCGTTGAGTTTGAACCGTCGGATCGTGAACGGAACTTGGAAGTTAAGTAATTGAGGATTGTAGAAACCTATAGAAACTTACGGATCGTCAAGAGTTCGGAACCCTTGAATGCCCGGGTGGAACCAAACTAAGGATTTAATCGGTATTTAATCCCGGGATTTCCGAGTTAACTAAACGGCTTAAATTAGAATCAAGTGGGCCCGGGAAACCTTTCAAATCACAATTGAACACTTTAGGCCCGGGGGTCGGGATTTTCATTAAATTACTATGCCGAGCTATGGTTAATTAATAAATGGTTTAATTTTCGTAATTAGGTACTCAAGCTTCGGCGGAGGTGCAGGAATGCCCTTCTAAGGGTCCGGCAAGCTCGGATCAACTGTGAGTGGACCTTTGATTTTATAAATGAATTTTCTTTCAATAAATGCTTATTTACTGCTTTTATGAATTGAATAATGATGAACATCGTTTATGAATTTAATGAATTGATTTTCCGAAATATGAATGATGAAATTATTTCCGAGCCTTGGAATTGGAATTTATGGTTATGGTTTATGGAAATTGTAAAGGCTCAAGGTTTTACTTATGCAAAGGATTTTAATATTAGGTTTATGAAAGGTTTCAAACCACTCTAGGTACCCTAGTATGTAATCGTTGCCTTCGGAGTTATTATGCTGCCTACTGAATATCGTGACTTTGGTTATTACCGGTCTCCGGACCATTGCTGCTTCGGTTAAAGTCTGCGCGCATGACTCACGCCCCACGAGTCTCGGGACGCCTCGGACCGTGGAGCGGAGGACGCGGCTCGGGTAAACTTTGTGTTTTCCAGTTCTAGCGAGGACGCGGCTCGGGTAAACTCTGTGTTTCCCGAGTCTTATGAGGACGCACTCGGCTGACTTTGTGTCTCCGAGTCTAGCGAGGAATGGAATTGACGGAAATTATAAGGGGTATACCTAGGTGGACTTTATTTAAAGTTGAATTGTTAATATCTTCGTTTATGAATAAGAATTTCTATTTTGATGAACTTTATAAATGTGTTTTATATGCATACTTTAATTTACTGCCTGCTTATAGAATTGTTTTCTTATGTTTTTAACAAAGGGGCTAACTTATGCTTTTCAATTTTCTAAAACTACCTATTTGGTCCACTCACCTTTTTAAATGTTTTCGCCCTGTGTAGGTTGTAGCCGAGCACCACCACCGGCCCGTCATCTTCACCACCATTGCTCTCCCACGACTTGTGTAGGTCCTTGACCGAAAAACCTTGTATTTAAATATTTTAGTAGCTCAACTTGCCCAATCGTTGTGAGGCTCCGAGGTCATACGAAACTTCGTTGTGTGTGAAACCTAAATTGTGCTTTGCTGAAGTTTGTGGAGTTATTTTTGTGCTTTGTAGGTGAACTTAATTTGGGAATCGAGCTATTTACAAGGAGACTGCCAAATTTCGCGAAGTCAAACCTCCAAAACTCTGCTTTCTCAAATTCTTTATAAAAGGGCAAAATGGTCAAGTTAGCACGACAGGATGCATCGGACACGATGTAGGCTTGACCCGAATTCCAAAGCTGAATTAGGGTTGGGTCTTGTCACCAACACTGCCAATTTGACGCCTTTTAACCCCACACATCAAGTATATATCCATATTGTTCAATTCCATCTGAAAATTTTATTAGTTTATTGACGTGAAACACATATGCATATCAGTCCTAATATCCAATAAATGTGAAGTAAATTCATTTGATTAATCATGTATAATTTTTCATAGGACTTGAGATTCGGAAGGCCATTGAACCCTATATATAATGAACAAAATTTTTGAAGAAAATATGGCCAGTCTAGTGGTATGGTTCTTGTGTAGTTGGTCATACGTTCAATGCTTGTTTTGGACAACACAAGTGGGACTCGAACCCACGCCTATATTGAAATTCAAAGTGCAACAAATTCACGAGTCACAATTATGTAAATATTTATATAATACACGTAAAAAAAACCCTCTAAAATTGAGAGTTTTGTACGGTGACACCACTTGCACAATGTCAAGACTGTTCTTAACATAATATTAGGAAAAAAAAAGTCATTAAACTTGGGAAGTTTTATTAGAAAGAGACTAATTATTTTTTCTTCATAGCTAAATGTTAAAAAAAAGCCAATAATACTGTCAAAAGACAAGAAGAGGGAATTTCTCCAGATCGATAGGTAGCTAAACCAATATTTAACTAGCTACTCATAATATGAAATCATATGAGTCTATGACCATGACCATGACAATCAACATTACCTAGCTAGCTATAATGAACCAGCTGGGTTTCAATTCAAGTCGGCAGAAAAGCCCCAGTCCAAGTCAAGGTCAATGGTCTATAGCCGTCCTTACTTTTAGTTGTAGTCATACGTATTAAAAGTCTCTGGAGATGAGCGACTTTCAGATAACATATATTAGGTAAGGATACGCGGTGAGAGCGGGAGCTCCCGCTTTTTCTTCTCGATAACGATAATAATTAAGGTTATTAAACTTTTCACACTGATATATGACGATACTAATTCATATTTTATAATATGAGTAGATGACTTAATAGATATTTAGAAAAATTAGGTATTAAACATAACTATTTTTACTAATTAGTATTTGAGACAAACAATATTTTTGTTTTGGTTTTAATACATATGAATTGAATTTTGTTTTGAATTTGGCCGAAGAGGAGGCCCAAATTCGTTAGCTCACCTTATATTAAACATTAAAACAACAATTATACCCTTTTTTTTTTAAATTTTGATTAATCATGTTAATTAATTTATCACTCTAGAAGCTTTGAGTTCTGCAAGTTGCCGCGTCAATTCTTCATTTGGTAAGTGGTCAGGTCGGCATTCAAGTCTCTTAATTCAGGAGAGTGAATGGAATAAGAAGCGCCATGAAAGAGAAAGACAATGAACTGACCAGGAAAAAAATAATAAATTAAAGGACATCAACCAAATGATGATACCTTTATGAACAATATGAGGCTCACCATAACTCAAAAAAAGGAAAAGAAATTGACCAAAATTCAATATTCAAATAACTTTTTTGTTAAAAGAGAAAATTACATTCATAATTTAACGACGAATACCCGCAAGGTACAATACATACAATACTGCTCACCTAAGGATTTAAAATTGAGGTCATGTGAGAACTAAATTCATCTCAACCACAGGATCATATTAAATTAGATCAAACGCCTTAAAACCTTTCACAACTTAAAATACCCAACTTAGACAATAAAACTATCTTTTTGCTGCACATACTTTTCGCTATATAGATTAGTATCTCCTCAATTTCATTCCGTTAATTTCTAACATCAAATCTCTTCTGAATTAAACTTTGTTTTGTGTTTTGCTTAATTTTCCTGAAATTACAAACTTGAAGAAAGCTTTATACTATTTTTTTCTATGGAATTTATCCCAAATCCTAAACCCTAAACCAACCTCTGCAGGAAGTTAACAAAAAATAATATTGCAAATAACTATACAAAAATTGCTCGAAGAAAAATTAAGAACAAGGAAAAAAGAAAGAAGCCTAGAACATTACACTTATTATTTCTGCCAATTACAAGCAAAAATTTGAAATTAGTTAAGAGACAAAGGAAAAAATAACTACTAAAATATGAGAATTATGAGAGAATATTTGTTTGTGGGAATTTTTTGTGTATTCCTCTCCTTGTAGGAGGTCATATTTATAATACAACGAAGCCTGCCTTAGTGGCCAAGTAAACAATAAATTCATATTTCTATTTACAATAGGAAATCAGGAATTAAAGTAAATCAAATATAATTATAATAGGAATTCTTTGTGTGTAAGGAAAGAAAGTCAATAGTCCACAAGCCACGCCAACACGCCCCCTCACGTTGGTGCATAGATGTTGCTAATGCCCAATTGGTCTAGTGAACTGTGGTACACTCTATTGGAAATTGCCTTTGTCAAAATATCCGCCAATTGATCCTCGGACTTTACGAAAGGAAACTGAATCACTTTAGCTTCGAGCTTCTGTTTGATATAGTGTCAATCTACCTCAACATGTTTGGTGCGATCATGTTGAACTGGATTCTGTGCAATAGCTATTGCAGCCTTGTTGTCACAAAAGAGATTCATTACAGATGTAGGTCTATCCCCAAGCTCAGTAAGCAACCTCTTTAACCAAATGAGTTCGCAAATTCCTACCTCTGAACTCGGCTTCTGCACTGGATAAGGCTACCACCTTTTGTTTCTTGCTCCTCCATGTAACCAAATTACCTCCCACGAATGTGAAGTAACCGGATGTGGATTTCCTATCTGTTATACTTCCAGCCCAATATGCATCTGTGTAACCGTCAATTTTCAGATGACCATGTTTTGAGAACATAAGTCCTTTTTCGAGTGAAGACTTCAAATATCTAAGTATCCGAATAATTGCATTCAAGTGGTCTTCACACGGAGAATGCATAAATTGACTGACGACACTCACTGCATAAGCAATGTCTGGCCGAGTATGAGACAAGTAGATCAATCTTCCCACTAAACTATGGTATCTTTCTTTGTTAGCTAGAACTTGATCCGGATATTCTCCAAGATGATGATTCTGAACAATAGAAGTGTCTACAGGTTTGTAATCTAGCATTCCTATGTCTGTCAACAAGTCCAAGGCATATTTCCTTTGAGAGAGAAATATGCCTTGTTGTGATTGGGCCACCTCAATCCCCACTAAATATTTGAGTCCACCTAGATTCTTCATCTCAAATTTAGTAGTCAAATAGTCTTGTAGCTGAGATATTTCATGTTTATCATTCCCACAGATTATTAAAGATGTTACCTTTCCTTTCTGATGTTTCAAGAACATAGTATGATCTGAGTTACTTTGTCTAAAACCATTGTTCTTCATTGCCATGGTGAACTGCCCAAACTATGCATGTGGTGACTGTTTCAGTCCATACAACGCCTTTCGTAATTTGCATACTGTTCCAGTCTGAGTAGTATTATATCTAGTAGGAATGTCCATATACACCTCATCCTTGAGTTCTCCACGAAGGAAAGAATTCTTTACATCAAACTGGTGTAGTGGCTAGTCCAAATTAGCTGTGAGGGACAGTAAGTGTAGGACTCGTTGTTCACAATTCTGCCTAAATGGTAATTGGTATCCAATAGATTTATCCTCTAAATTCACAAGTGTAGTAGGAGTAGTTACCTCAAGGATATTCTCAGGAGATTGGTCAGTTGGTAATGTTAAGTTAGAGGGGGGTCTTCATCTCATTGTTCTGTATTGTCTGTAGGTGTGGGACTCGAATCAGAAACATCTTCGCAGGGATCAGGCGGGTTAGGCGATTGATTGCTGTGAATGGGCGATTGATCGCTTTTCAGTAGAGAGCAATCTCATGCTCTAGACTCGGGACAATCTATCGTTTCTGTACAGAGGTGAATTTTTTCGTTTTCCAAGTTGCTCAAATTCTGATCTTCACTTCGTATCTCGATAACAGCGGTAGCCTTTTTGATGAGCCGCATAACCCACAAAAACACAACGAAGCGCACAAGGATCAAGTTTGCTACGTTTATTCTTGTGGGGATGAATGAAGGTCACACATCCAAAGATTTGGGGTGTGAGAACCAAAACAAAGGGCAAGGGTATGTGTTAAGCAAGCACTTGTAAGGGAGTTTTAAAGGTCAATACACCAGAAGGCATTCGGTTGATCAGGTGAACTGCAGTGACAATAGCATCATCCCAGTGATGGCGAGGAACATGAGCACCAATCAGAAGTGCTCGTGCGGTTTCAAGAAGATGTCAATTCTTTCGTTTAGCAACACCATTTTTTTATGGTCTCTGAGGACAAGTCGTCTCATGGATAATTCCATATTGTTGCAAGTAAGCCTGAAATTCATGATTGACAAATTCTCCACCATTGTCTGAGCGAAGAATTTGTATTTGAGCATTGAACTGAGTTTTCATCTGTTTGTGCAAGAATTGAAAACGGGAAAACACTTCATTTTTATTCTTCAGCAAATAAAGCCATGTCATCCGTGTACAATCATCTATGAATGTGACAAACCACCGAACTCCAGAAGGAGTAGTGATAGGTGAAGTTCCCTAGACATTAGAGAATGTGACAAACCACAGAACTCCAGAAGGAGCAGTGATAGGTGAAGGTCCCCAGACATTACGTAAACGAAGCAATACACTTGTACGTACTCAACGGATAGGGCACATGGTGACTCTTGGCCAAAATACAAGTATCACATATGAAGTTGGAGTCCTTGAAACCTGAGAATAAATCTAGTATAAGATGCTTCATATAACTAAAAGACGGATGTCCCAATAGACGGTGCCACAGCCAGATTTGCTTTTGTTTGCTATCAGAGGGATGCGTCACACTATTAGCCATGCCGGGAAAGAAGTCATCTACATAATATAGCCCCCTCTCTTGGTACCATGACCAAGAATCTCCTTAGTATAAATATCCTTAAGCAAACAGCAAACAAAAACTCGGGTAAATGAGTACACAACAATTCAATTGTCAGGATCAAACATCATATGATTAGTTGCACCAGAATCAATTATCCAAGTCGTGGAATCACTCTTATCCGAAGTATGGAATCCATAACCAGTATCATTACGGGTCGTATTGGGTTGTGTTCGATCTTTGAGAGTAGCCCACCATTCGAGGGTAGCCATGCAATTTAAAACAAGTCTCACGAGTGTGTCTCGGATCACCACAGTATGCGCAATCTGGTCCATGTGTCGAGGTCGTTAGTTGGGAAGTCATAATTTGTGTAGCGGAAGATGCATAGGATACAAGTTTAGTAGGAATCCAGATCGAGATCTAAGCCGGAGTCTGAGTCGAAGTCGGGATCTGGGTCTGAATCATAGACAGATTCGGGGTCGGGGTCATCATCAGAGTCGGGGTCATCATCGGAGTCGGGGTCGTGGTCATCAAAATAGGATCCTGATTCAAGATCGGGTTCAGGGTCATCAAAATAGGATCCTGATTCAGGATTGGGTTCGGGGTCCAAGTCTGCATCTGTAGGAGCTAAACCACCTGGGCACTCAACTCAGCTATGGTTGGTTGAGAAGGAGAAAATGAGTAGTGGTGCTACCTCCATGAGGGTTGAAAAAATCATCAACCCCCATAGCAGCGGTGGGGGTTTGAAACTAGAGTCAGCAATTCTAAGATCGCCGCTCTGATACCATGCTAAAATATGAGAACTATGAGAGAATATTTGTTTTTGGGAATTTTCTGTGTATTCCTCTCCTTGTATGAGGTCATATTTATAATACAATGAAGCCTTAGTGGCCAAGTAAATAATAAATTCATATTTCTATTTACATTAGGAAATCAGGAATTAAAGTAAATCAAATATAATTATAATTGGAATCCTTGGTGTGTAAGGAAAGAAAGTCAATGGTCCACAAGTCACACCAACAATAACTAGATGGGAGAGTTACCTTTGCAGAGAAAATAGATCTTAAAAAAATGGTAGGTTGTGTTGAAGAGATCCCATAAAGAAAAATTAAAAACAAAAAGAAAGAGAAAAATAGGTTAGAAGAGAAGGGAAAGATATGGATAAGCTCTATAAAGGAAACTCGATTAGACCCCTCAAAAGAAAAGTAACCAACGATGACAGAAGAAAATCAGATTGAAGAGAAAACAAATCATATGCTGCCTTTTAGTTTTAGGGATGGACGTGAGGGAGAAGTGATAAACTCTATAGAGTACCATGGGTTGGAATTAAATCGAGTAAAAAAAAAGTTCATGGATTTAAGTTTTAAAATATTGACAATTGTTGGATTTGATTTAATATAATCATGTGGTTGAGATGAATTTGGTCATCATGGGACCTCATTTTTAGGTGAGTGTGACTGACAATACATAAATGTCAAGGCTCTACATTTAATTTAGGGGTAATTACATTTTTGGTCAACGGGGTTGTGGTCGAATTTAAATTTGGTCATCGAAATTTCAATTTTTCGATTTTGGTCACTGGGGTTAGCATCGTCAGCAAATCAAGTCCAATGGGAAAATTTCGTCAGTTAATGCGCACGTGCTGCATGGGTGCAGGGACATTATTGCATTTTCACCCCCAACCCAACTCTCTCTCTCTCTCTCTCTCTCTCTCTCTCTCTCTCTCTCTCTCTCTCTCTCTCAGTCACAGTCCCCTTTCTCTAAAACTCCTATGTGTTTCTCAAGCAACGTCAAACCCATAAATTCCAATACCATAAATTTCATTTGATATCAAAAACCCAAGAAGCTTAAGCATTTACCTTGCAAACCCATGAAGCAAAATGATGATTGATTCAACAAAACCTAGGAAGCAAAATTGAAAATTTTCACAAACCCATCAAGGAAAAGCTCTGGAATTAGATCTGTGGTGGTGTTGAGTGGGTGTGCAAATTTTGAGGAGAACGGAATCCGGTGAGGATGGGTAAGTCCAATCAACTGGCGATTCAAGCGAAAAATTAAGGAGAGGCGGTGGGGAGTGTAGTTGGGTGTTGGTTGGGTTGCGTTGGAGTGGGATGGGAGGGTAGGTTGGTGTGGGTTTTGGGTTCGAACAAACCACTTTCAAATCAAAGAGAGAGACAGAGGGGGAAGAGACATAAATGGAAGAGAGACTTCGAACAAACCCAAGCCATTTTATTGTTCTTTATTTTTGTTCTTTAATTGTTCTTTTTTTGCTTTGTTTTTTTAATTTAATAATTGTATAAATGGTGGAGTTTAATTTTGCCCCTCCACGGACGCACCAAGTGTGTCTTAACCAAGGTCTTAAATATCGAAGGTTTCAAAATATCGGTGGTTCAAAAACATGGAAATATCGATGGAAATACAGGGAAAATATCGATATCGATAAAAATTGGATAAAAACCACGGAAATTGTGATAAATACATGGAAATTTTTAATGAAACTTTATAAAAAGTTTATTTAGTCAATCATCTATTATTTTGACACAAAAGATTGGAAGGAAATGCATTGCAAAGTGGGTTTGAGTGATTTAAGTTGATTATATTGCGAGCTGACAAACTCTGTGACTTAGAAAATCTAGAGTAATTAATGAAAGAAAATTAAACACCCTCTAGTAATTTATTTATCATTTTTACTACAATACGTTACACTTTATAAATTACATGGTAAGATACATGAATAACCTTATTTCACATTATTCACTGGACATGGTACATGTTCTTATATTTATTATTTATAAAAAAAAGAAAAATAATTAAAGATGTAAACCAACTTGATTTGTCATGAAAATTAGGCACTTTACCATGCTTAAAAAATAATAGTGAACATTGAAAATTAACTAAGAACATAAATAAAGTTATCCAAGGAAGAATTAAATAGGAAATAAAGAAAATGATTATAGAGATTTAAGTAATTAAGCAACAATTTATAGGGGAATTCAGTAATGTAAGTATTTATAATGAATAATAAAATAATCAATAACATTAAATGGATTAAATAGGAAAGAAAGAAATTATATTAATTAATTAAATATAAGTAATTATTTTCTATTTTGAGAAACAGTTCGGAAGAGTTATAAATATAGATTCCATAGTAAATAATCACAAAGTGATGACTAGCGTGGTGGTTAAATATTTCCCGAACTTGGAAAGGGGAGGGATTTGAACCCCTGTCTGTGCGTGCGTTCATTATTTCATTTTCAAATATGTGTGTATAAATAGAACAAGAAAGGAAGAATATAACAAGTTGACATGCAGCTGAGTTAGAAAAGGCGCCATAATTTTACAAAGGGGTGGGTAGGGGTTCGAATCACCACCCTGGCAATCACTTTCTAAAAATTTTTGCCTAAATTTGCTTGCGATATTATCACAATATTATCTACAAAATTCGAAAATATCGGCGATAAATTCGAAACAATTACGATATACACATGGGATATTGCCAAAATATCCACAATCCAAAAAAACGAAATTATCGGCGAAATACCTTAGTCTTAACTAACATAATGGGTCTTAACCCACAGAATGGGTCAATTGCACTTGATTTGCAGACGACACTAACCCCGATGACCAAATTTAAATTCGACCATTACCCCAGTGGCCAAAAATGTAATTACCCCTTTAATTTGTAACATCTTGACCAAAGTTTTAAATACTAGCGCATAAAACTAACGGTGTCTAGTCCTAGGCCTATAAATTGATCAAGGCGGGGCCAGTCTGGCCCTAAGAGGGGTTGGCCCAAGCCCTACTGAATAGTGGGCTTTTTTGGCCCTCAAAGTTGAACGAGTCGGGCTGAGCCAACCTATCTTCCATACACTAAGCCTACGCCTTACCCATGGGCCAACTATTTTCGGGCATATGTGTAACACCCTGAAAAATTCCAAAATATTCTTTTGCACACAGTAAAAATTGCACAGTCCATTTTGAGGTAAGTGCCATTTTTTTCCAAGTAAATATTGTCATTATGTTTAAGATTAACATATTTCTGAAATTGTGAAGTTAGAATTTTGGTGTTTTGAATTCATCGAAAAATAGTAGACGTCATTACGAGCTTGTGGTATTTTTCGGATAATTTTTCAGAATTCGAAAGTATTTTTAAAATGTGAATTTCCACATGGCATTTTGTGATTGGTTGGAACCTATCACCATGCCACAGGTCAACATATGATTGGTTGGAAGACTTGGAAAACTAGGGTATAGCGCTATACCGTATGTACATTTAATCTAAGTCATTGATATGATTCTAGATTAGATTTGGACCGTAGATCAAATCAAAGACTTTTGACTTGATCTAGGCCTTTAGTTTGGTTGTTGGGAATGCATCTGGATCATCCATCTTGAAGCTATCATGTATCTTCCAACACATTATCCAAAATTCATCTTTTAATCTGGGCCTTTGAATTAAATATTTGAATCGATCCGAGCCGTCAGAGGATTCTATAAATACCCCTAAATTCTTTCATTTTCTTCACACCAAAACTCTCCAAAAATATCCTCCCTCTCTTCCTATCCTCCTTCAGCATCAAAGTCACTATTTTGATATTTTTCGAAATTACTATTCATAGTTACTATTCATCCCAAGAAGTCACTATTCATATGCAATTGCTATTGATACCCGAAACCGCTCGTGGTGCCTACTATTCATTGTTTCGTGCAATCTTCACTCGAGGGTACTATTCATCATAGTATTTTACCAAGGTAAATTCTCAACCTCTTCTTTTCTTCATTTCGAATTCCATATTTCCTTCTAATGTGTTATTCTGCCCAATTTAAAATTGCTAAATTCAATTAATCATATTTTCTTAAATTGGGCAATTTTCCAATTATTCTTAAAAATTGAAACCCTATGCCCTTACTCTACCCATTTGAATTGTAGTCAAAATATTATAAGGGACCTATATTTCCCATATTCCTTGGACTATTATTATCGAAACCTATTTCATCTGGTCCAGATGTATGAACAATATTAGACTATATGGACTTTAACTTACCGTACCGGGAACTTACCGTTTTCGAATCAGGGATGGAACTTGAAGGACTTTTTAAAATTTTGGACCATATTACAATTACCTAAGACTTCAAGGGTCTATGGACAATTATTGAATAATGTTAGGATTGAATGACAATTTGGACAAAGTTAAAGGACCAAAGTGCAATTAAAATAAATATAATGGTCAAAGTGAAAATAAACACAAGCATAAGGATTTGAGTGTAAATAAGGAATTTTTTAGTGACATTTTTAAATGTTGAACTAGGATTCAGTTTCCCAAACGAGGCAGGTTGAACTCGAATGCGCAGAGGCACGTCAGGCTTGAGATTTGGATTTCAGGTAGGGGACTCACTCTCGGACTTGTATTTAGTATAGCATTTGACAAGTCCACATATCGTTCCCAAAAGGATTCCAAATTAATCGAATATTCGAATACCTAAATTAAATCTAACTGATACGAAAGTGAATTTGTAGAGATTGTTGTTGTGAAAGTTTATGAAACAAACAAGAAATTAATAAAAGCAATTGAGAATAAAAAGGTTTAATTTTAAGGTTGAAAAACAATGATGAAGGTCTAGGGTTTTGGAATCAACCACAAGCAATTCAAGTTAGATTTCAATGCATTCAACAGATTCTTTCGAATCTTTAGATGATAATTCCCATATCTAAGTCCTTTTTAGGCACTCAGACCATAGTTTTTCTTAAGTGTATGATTCTTTTCTAGTTCAGACAAAGGTCATATACCCAATCCTGTAATATATCCTGGTTAAGGCATAAATTTAACAAGTTGGATTCATTACGTTCTAGGAAACAAGGGAACCAAGTAAACTATTATTCTTTGTCAAGCAATAATGTAATTCACCACACTTAATCACAAGAATCTAATTGAATTATATTGCTGTTTCTGCCTCAAATTCATTTTCTAATTTACTAGATGCAAAGCCCTAAGGTGATCAGTCAAAGAACTTAAACAAATAGCAACAATTAAAATAGTGATTAAGTATTTATCTAAAATAAACTTAGAATCCATTAAATGACATTAAAAATCATAACTACCATGCTCGGGCGTCATCCTTTCCCTAGAGAATAATTTAGTTACTCATGTTCAAAGAAAACATAATTAAAAAACTAGAAAACATAAAATAAAACTTATGGATTGTGATGATGCTCGAGAACTTGACGATGGTAGCGGCTCTTTGACTCTCCTTCCAACTCTAGCATAAAAGAACCCTATATTTCTGATCTTCTTTAAATAAGGAACAAATCCTCTTTTGACTTGGTAACTCTGCTTTCCTAGTTTGGCTTCAATTGACTTTAATGAGTTGGCATCCAAAATCCTACTAAATATAGGATAAGACTTTAGAAAATAGCCCCCACATACTTGTAGACACTTCCCAAATCTAATTGACATAAATTGGACTCCAAGGATTAAACTTAAAAGGATTATTTTTGTAAAACCCGCAGAACACATTCTGCTCGAACTGTCTGTACTAAAACGGCCACAACTCTCTCCACACACATCCGAATCACAAACTGTAAAATTCTATAGAAAGCTAACATCCGTATTTTTCCAACGATATAAGGTTTAACATCTGGTTCGTTCTGAGGAAGTACAGTATATTCTGTCAAGTTGACTGATCTGCACAGGACATTCTTGCGAAACATCTTTTAATCCCAAAAATGGTCCTTTTGCTTGCTTTTCCATCTTTACTCTTCAAATCTAGTAAAACACAAAACTAAGTAAAAATAGACTAAACTCACTCAAGAACATAGCAAGAATCTAAGAGAAAGATAATAAAAATGTACAAAATAATGGTTATATCAAATACCCCCAAACTTAGACTTTGCTTGCCCTCAAGCAAAACAAAACAAAGACTCAAAAGATTGTTAGGCCTCCACATATTAGTCTCAATAAATCGCGTTAGGTATATAACTCTAAAAAATCAAATAACCATCATATAAACCACAAGCATGATTCAAGAGTTAACAAAACCGTACATAACATTCTCAAGTGTAGTGTATGAAATAGCCAATATCAATACAACTCACTCAACCCGGATAGGTATATGCAAATCAAAGCTTCAACTCCAAACTTCACCAAGAATGCCACTTACAAAGAAAACGCTCAAATTTTGGGTTAAGTGTTTCACTCAAGAAATATGAATGCATGAAAACAAAATCAATCCCCATAAGCTTGCTCTTCATATCACATCTCCACAAATTAAATTCACACAATTTCTAGGATCAAAAGGTCTTAAATTACGGTTGTAATGGGGTTATGGGTTAAGGTTTAAAGAAAGAAAGGGTATGGAAAACAAAAATATTCTATGAGAATTAGTAGAGCACGAGATGACCATGAAGGATTGCAAATTCTCTTGTATCTCTTGCGCTATCACCAATTATGCACTTCATTGGAAGCCAAATTTCATTGTTGGGCTTCAACTTCATTTTGATCAACATATTTCTCAAACTTCTTCAATCTTGACAACATTGAGGTAGCAAAACAATAATTTTTTTTTTCTTTCTTGTTTTTTTATCTCTTTTTTTTCAACAAGCACCAACCTCAAACTCATCTTTGTTTTTTTTGTTTTTTTGTTTTTTTCTCTTTTCACAACAACTTTGATACCCACAAGATAAGGTGCAATTCCTCCCAAACTTAAAGCTCCACCAATTTTCATAGAACAAGGTAGGATGAAGTGTTTAAGTTAATGGTTAAGGATAGTGTGGTTCATGAAAGAAAAGGCTTATTTAGGATCAAATGAGCTATCTAAGGGATAATATAGTAGGGACAAAATCTTGTTTGCCATGGTGGTGATCCTAGGTGCTTTAATCACTTCCTAGATAGAATCATGTGAATCAATACAAAGCCTTGAAAGATATTGAAGCAAGTTCTAGTAAATGATGATGCACTCATGAAAAAGATATATAACTCTCAAGAAAAGAATATGCATGAGGCTCAAAAACTCACAAGAGTTATACAAGTCTACACTAAAATCCACATATAATTCTCTAAGTCAAAACAAATTGCATTAAATTGGCTATGTTCATTGAAAATATGAGAATAATCATGTAAGAAAAAGTTAGCTAAAGACTCACATTTGAAATTCACATAATGATTACCAATCCTCAAAAGCTATATAACAAGTACAGTTCAAGTGTTATCATTGACTTGTGGAAAGCTTAACTAAAAGGACTCAAGAAAAAGGAAAAAAGAAAAAATCTTTTTGGATTTTTTTTTGTAGAATTTTTAATTTTTTTTTATGGGCTTTGTCACTTTAAAAACAACAACTTAACTACTGAACTACATAAAAACACAAAAGAAATAAAATAAGACTCAAACAAACCAAGAAAACAAAGAGTTTCAAAATGCAATTTTTGGCAGTTTCGACCTCTGTTCAGATTTTAGCTCATAATTTTTAAACCGCTGGTCTGATTTCAACGTTCTTTATATGGTTAGACTCAGCATGAAACAACAAAGAATGCCACATGGACCAAATTGTCATAACAGTTACCAATTAAAACAATTTTAAGCAAAACGAAACCCTACGTTTTCAGACATTAGAAATTTGCAAAACACAAAAACAAGCAATAAAGCTAAATTATTCCCCCAAACTTAAATGAATCATTATCCTCAATGTAAAAAAAATTAAAATGCATGCAATGAATCAAGCAAAGGGAGAAAAGAATTAAAACAATAAAATAAAGAGTAAAGAGTAAAGATTAGAGCTCCCTGGGCATATATTCTCGAGTAAAAAGTGTTGCAAACGCTAAGATCCTCTCATCATCATCATGCATCCAAAACATGGGTTGCCTCCCAAGAAGAGCTAAATTTAAAGTCTTCAATCGGACTCAGCGATCTTCACATATCTAGGGGATCATCAAGGTACGTCACCTCAATAGTTTTGGTTTGTGCCGTCAAAGTATCAATATTCTCTATAGGATTTGTGAGGCTCGATTCAATGAATGTCTTCTCTATAATTTGATCCACAACTTCGACGTGAAAACAATGATAAGGATCCAAGGGTCTTTTCAAACCTTCAAAGACCTGAAAATTTATAGTAGTATCTTGCACATTCATGGTTAGTAAACCAGATTTAACATCAATTTTCGTACCTGTAGTAGCCATGAAGGGTCTACCAAGGATGAGAGGGAGTTCCTGACCCGAAATTTCAGCTTCCTCCATATCCAAGACGACGAAGTCAGCAAGGAGGATAAGTTGATCAACATGGATAAGTACATCTTCAACAATGCCTCTTGGGTACTTCACAGAACGATCCGCGAATTGTAAAGAGATCGCGACATACTTTAGTTCCCCCAACCCAAGTTGTTCATATACAGAGTAGGGCATTAAGTTCACACTTTCTCCCAAATCAAGCAATGCTTCATCAAATTTTCTTTTTCCAATGGTGCACGGGATTGTAAAGCTTCCGGGATCCTGAAGCTTGGGTGGCAACTTGCTTTGAAGCACAGCGCTCACATTTTCGTATAAAATCAATTGTTCATGATCTTCAAACCTCCTTTTGTTAGTGCAAATATCCTTTAAAAACTTTGCATATGAAGGGATTTGTTTGATTGCATCAAGCAAAGGAATATTAATTTGCACCTTCTTAAATTGCTCCATGATGTCTCCCTTATTTTTCTATTTTCTAACTTGTTTGGAATGTTAAGGGAAAGGAAGAGTACCATGAGTTTCTGTATTTGGAGTAGGATGGACATGCTGCGGGGAGTCGGTAACTTTGTTAAAAGCATAGATTGAAAAATCGAAAATATCGTCGAAATATCGGCGATATTTCGGTAAAATTCAAGCTCCGATATTATCGATGGCTTCCATATTGGTTTCGTGATTATTTCGAAAATATCGTCGAAATTTCGACGAAATTTTCGGTGCCGAAATTCTCGCCCAATTTTTGCATAAAAACTATAAAACTCAGAATGAGCCATGTTTCTCTCTTTGTGAGTGAGAGAGAGAGAGAACCTGGGCAGGCGTAGAGGATTGCTCGAGGCGATCCTCAGCTAATTTGAGCTGGGTTTCTTATCCGACCACTGCTTTCACCATTTCTGTACGGACTCTATGTTTTTCTTTTTCTGGTTCGATGATGAGCTTCTTCGTGGTGAGTGGAAGTCGTTTCTGAGTTCAACTGACGAAATCGTCCATGGGCCAGGCCTGGCCTGGAAGACCCGCCCATCAGAACATGGTCCTGGGTCGGCCCATCTTAACAAGAAACATGTAATTATTAAAGATTTTCTTGAGTTCGACTTAAATTTTCTCTACTTAAATATGTATTCATGCTTTCAATTCGTATAATCCAAATATCAAGGAACTCCTAAATTCAAATTGAATTGAAGTTTAAGACGATGCTAAAGTAGCTTAATTCCCAAGGTTTTTGTGTGTTAAATTTGCGACCTAGATGTTATATTTAATTGAGATTTTGATTTTTTTTCCTCTCCACATAATATGATCAAGTTTAGCTATTGTTGACCCAACATTGGCCTCAACTTTCACTAATACCCACATCGTGTGTAAGAAAATGAATGACTAGAAAATTCAAAAGAATCTACAAAAGTATATTCAAATTCATTTTATTATAAAAGTTTAACAAACTCCATTAAAATCCTTTTTGACGGATTTGGATGAAATTGGCTAAAAACTAAAGATAATGGCTAAATTGGTGATTAAATTTAGTATGAAGGCTAAATTGATTGAAAAAATAATTGAGGATGTTGAGTTCGACAAGCGTGATAGATCATGGTGGTATTCGGCAATTTAGCCCTTCTAAAATGACTAAAAGCATTTTTTGAAAATATTTGGCTGAAAAATTTAAAAATACTTCATGTAGAGTAATATTGTCAAACAGATTAAGTCGACTAGAGTATGGCACGAGTCCGACCTGATTAAAAATTGAACTACTCCCCACGTTTACACACCCTACCATTCAACACTCACCCAGCTAATTATCATTTTGGGGATTTATCATTTAATGACTACTCTTCACAATATACACTTACTCTACAAATAGAGATGATGAAGATAGTAAAAAATTTGAACCCATAGGAACTCTATGTGGTACTAAGTCACTAATGTATCTTATAATGCAATGTATAAAGTGTAAAAATATTGTAGTAAATCATTATATATAAATGATTATGGTATGTTTAATCTTCTTTCATTAATTACAACATATTTTCTACAGTCACAGTGTTTGTCAGCTCGCTATATAATCAACTTAAATCAGATAAATTCATCATGCAATGAATTTCCTTCCAATTTTTTGTGATAAACTAATAGATAATTGACTAAATAAACATTCTCTAAAGTTTCAATAAAAATTTCCAAGTTTTTCTTAGAATTTTCCGTGATTTTTATCCAATTTTTATCGATATCGATATTTTCCTGATATTTCCATCGATATTTCCGTGTTTTTGAACCACCGATATTTCCGAAACTTCCGATATTTAATACCTTGGTTAAAAGTAGTTGCAGCACTTTCAGATTTCAAAGAGTCCCCAAATTTCGTGTCAAGCTGCTGCCTTGTTTCTGTCATGCCTTCATCTTCCTCTTTATCATCGATCTTTGGATTTCCAATCTTATTATCAATCACTTTTCCACTTCTCAAAGTGGTAATAGCTTGAACCTGCTCATGATTCCTAGGATTAGCTTATGTTTGGCTTGGAAATTGACCTTGTGCTCTCTCTAATCTATTTAGAGTAATAGCTATTTGTCCCAACTGAACCTCAAATTTGGATTGACTCTTTTCCAACACTGATTGACTTTGTTTAAACCTGTGCTTGCACTAACTTCATAGATGCCTCCTTTCTGTGTTGATGATGTAGGTATAACTCTTGAATCTTTTGTAGGAAAGTCCCAATGCTCAGAGTTCTCACAAATTGTCTCAAATGCGCTTATGACTTCATCTGCAATCTTGTCCATTAAGCTTCCACCAACTGTTGAATCTACCATGCTCCTACTTTGTGGGTTCAATCCTCTATAAAAGTAGTGAACTTTTTGTCATATATCGAAACCATGATGAGGGAAGTGAAAAAACAAATCCTTATATCGCTCCCAACATTCATGAAATTGTTCACGCTCTTGTTGACGAAAACTCATAATATTTGTTATCAAAGCATTGGTTTTAAGAGCAGGGAAAAATTTTGAAAGAAATTTCTTAGATAAATCAGTCCAAGAATTTATGGATGCTTCTGGAATAGAGTCTAACCAGTTTGTCACTTTATCCCTTAGAGAAAATGGGAACAATCGGAGTCGAATTTGCTCTTCACTAACACCGCCATAATTGAATGTGGAGCATATGATGAAGAATGTCTTGAGATGATGGTATGGATTTTCCTCCTCCTTCCCATGATAACTAGGGAGAATTTATAAAAAAATAGCCAAAATTTGACCCCTAATTTCAAAAATGTCAGTTTCTGTAAATAATTTCAAATATAGCAAAAAATCACCTAAATAGACACAAATGCCCTCAAATTTAAAACCCACATAAACCTAAAAAAGAAAACCCTATTAGATTGGGAACCTTTTCGCTAGCTAACATATTGCTGCCCTAGTCATACGAGATTCCTATTTCTTTAGTTTCTTCTTCGCTTCTTCAGTTTCTTCTCCGGTAAGCCAAACTTCGTTTCTTCAATTTCTTATTTGCTGGAACTTATCATGAGATTTCTATTTTATTAATCTGCTTTAGTTTTGTTTGGTGGTTCAAAAAAATGCAAGGTACTTGATAAAATTATTGGTAGTGGTAGAGTTGTTTCTTACTTGCTCCTCCATTCGTTTTTACTTTAGCATTATAATCTCTTTGTAATTCCAAATTTATATATCTAAGTTTTTTATATGGTGTGGAGCGCTAGATTTTGTGTGCTGCAAGTTGCAGATTATTAAGGATTAGCTATTTTAGCTATTACAATAAACTCGACTTCAACATGCTCCTTCTCCTTGTGATGTCTGGTGATCTGCATACACATCCAATGAAACATTATTGGTAAAGAACACCACAACTCAAGTCAGTATTAAGCATAGGTCTTTCGCTTTAACTCCTAAATCCTGAACATAAATATAAAAAAGATTAGACGATGGATTTACTTCAGACCCATAATGTTCAAGTCTTGACTTGAACAGTGTGTACCAAAATGATTTGATAAAGAAAATAACATGGATAAGAAGTTAATAACACATGTTGCTTCGTCATGCAAAATAAAATTTAAGTAAACATGTCACAAGTTCTTCTTTTAATTGACAAGGGGTTTTAATTGATTATATTCTAAATTGTAATGCTCATTGAAGCAATTCCTTCTAATTGCATTTCATTCAGATAGTTAGCTAGGGAAAAGGTTCCCAATCTAATAGGGTTTTCTTTTTTAGGTTTATGTGGGTTTTAAATTTGAGGGCATTTGTGCCTATTTAGGTGAGTTTTTTTGGTATATTTGAAAATATTTACAGAAACTGACATTGTTGAAATTAGGGGTCAAGTTTTGGCTATTTTTGAGAAATTCTCATAACTAGGTAGAAGTTGGATAGTTGTTGGGCGAATTTCGAAACGCTGTGTGATTGGAGTCAAGACGATGCACGACGGTGCATTATACTCCGATGGTGCAGCGCCTTGGTTGCAGTGGTGGGTTATCTCCACCACTATTGACTTGATCACCCATGGCTGGTCTTGGTGAAAAATGCTCCCTCCGATGTTGTCGTACCGTACGCTCAAGTTCTTGATCAATGTTAATTAGCTCTAATTTGAGAGAATGTCTCCCTTGCATATAATTTCAGAATTTTGGTTTTGGTACCTGCACTCAGGCAAATACAAATAGTTGTTTAAATAAGAAAATAATAATACAATTAAGGTAGGAAATCAACAAAACCCAAATAAAATTGGAAAGAAAATGAAAAAGTAAAGCCTGAGTTAGATTGAGAAAATAATTCCCAATTCAAGAAGGGGCTGAACGAGTTTCTCCTTTTTGTTGTTTGGAGATGAAATTTGGCTTAATTGCAAAAAAGGAATAGCTGCGTGAGGAGCTGGAGTTCTCCAGTTCTTGTTTTTGCTTTTTCTGCTTTTTGGTGACTTTCCTTTTATTGGCTGGATTACTCTATTACAAACTCAAACCTTGGAGTCCAATTGCGACTCTCCTTTGTTGTTGTGTCCCCTAATTTTTTAATATTTTTTTAATTGGCTTCGTCCTCTTCTCTTTGGCTGTTGTGTATGGCGTGTGAGCCACAGGAAACTTGTCTTACTTCTTTTAGTTGAATTTTGTATTTCCTAAAACCAAAACAGATTTTCAGAAAAATAGAGATAATAAAAAAATTAAGCAAATAAGACAGGAATAATAAATAAAATTAAAAATTAAAAAAAAACACAAAACAAACTAGAAACAAACTCAATTAGACGTAAACTAGGAATCCAAATTTTAAATTAACTCAGAATCCTCGGCAACGGCGTCAAAAACTTGGTCTGTCATTGTAAGTGCACAAGAATGATGTAGTATAGCGTTTGACAAGTCCAAGTATCATTCCCACGAAGATTCCAAATTAATTTAATATTCGAATACCTAAATTAAATCTAACTGATACGAAAGTGAATTTGTAGAGATTGTTGTTGTGAAAGTTTATGAAACAAACAAGAAATTAATAAATGCAATTGAGACTAAAAAGGTTTAATTTTAAGGTTGAAAAACAATGATGAAGGTCTAGGGTTTCGGAATCAACCACAAGCAATCCAAGTTAGATTTCAATGTATTCAGCAGATTCTTTTGATTCTTTAGATGATAATTCCCGTATCTAAGTCATTTTCAGGCACTTAGACCATAGTTTTCCTTAAGTGTAAGATTCTTTTCTAGTTCAGACAAATGTCATATACCCAATCCTGTAGTCTATCCTGGTTAAGGCATAAATTTAACAAGTTGGATTTATTACGTTCTAGAAAACAGGGGAACCAAGCAAACTATTATTCTTTGTCAAGCAATAATGTAATTCACCACACTTAATCACAAGAAGCTAATTGAATTATATTGTTGGTTCTGCCTCAAATTCATCTTTTAATTTACTAGATGCAAAGCCCTAAGGTGATCAGTCAAAGAACTTAAACAAATAGCAACAATTAAAATAGTGATTAAGCATTCATCTAAAAGAAAATTAGAATCCATTAAATAACATTAAAAATCATAACTATCCATGCTCGTGCTTCATCCTCGCCCTAGAGAATAATAAGGAACAAATTCTCTTTTGACTTGGCAACTCTGCTTTCCTAGTTTGGCTCCAATTGACTTTGATGAGTTGGCATCCAAAATCCTACTAAATATAGGATCAGACTTTAGAAAATAGCCCTACTTACTTGTAGACACTTCCCAAATCTAATTGACATAAATTGGACTCCAAGGATTAAACTTAAAAGGATTATTTTTGCAAAACCCGCGGAACACATTCTGCTCAAACTGTCTGTACTAAAACGGCCACAACTCTCTCCACACACATTCGAATCATGAACCGTAAAATTCTACAGAAAGCTAACATCCGTATCTTTCCAACGATATAAGGCTCAACATCTGGTTCATTCTGAGAGAGTACAGTATATTCTGTCAAGTTGACTGATCTGCACAGGACATTCTTGCGAAACATCTTTTAATCCCAAAAATGCTCCTTTTGCTTGCTTTTCCATCTTTACTCTTCAAACTAAGTAAAAATAGACTAAACTCACTCAAGAACATAGCAAGAATCTAAGAGAAAGATAATAAAAATGTACGAAATAATGGTTATATCAGTTCTTCAAATTGAGGACATTCCAGTTTCACTTAAAGGAATCAAGGGTGGAACATCTTGTTCATCATTCTCGGTCACATCTACATCACCTTCTTCTTTGAAAATAAAGTCTTCATTCCAGTGGAATTCTCCTCATGCTCTATAAATTTTGCACAACCAGTCTCAACAATTCGGGTACCATAATTTGGACAGTAAAATCTAAAACCCTTTGACCTTGCAGGATAACCAATAAAATGGCAGCTAATCATTTTAGGATCAAGCTTCTTCTCTTAAGGGTTATAGATTCTAGCTTCAGCCTTGCAACCCCATACATGAAGATGTCACAAGCTAGGCTTTCGTGTAGTCCAAATTTCGAATGGTGTCTAAGGCACGAACTTGCTGGGCACTCTATTAAGTATGTAGTTTGATCTTTTGATCGCCTCTCCCCAAGGATGCTTAGGCAAATCAGTTTTGGAAATCATGCTACGAACCATATCCTTCAAAGTTCGATTTCTTCTCTCAGCCACACCATTCTGTTGCGGAGTTCCTGGTGTTGTGTACTGAGCAGCTATCCCATTATCTTGTAGACACCTAGCAAAAGGTCTAGCAAGACTTCCTCCTTCATCAAAACGTCCATAATATTCACCCCCTCTGTCTGACCTCACAATTTTGATCTTTTGCTCAAGTTGCCTTTCAACTTCAGTTTGAAAAATTTTGAACATCTTAAAGGCTTGAGATTTTTCTGCTATGAGGTATAGATAACCAAAACGAGAATGGTCATCTATAAAAGTGATGAAATATCGATTTCCATCAATTGCTTGATGAGGGAACGGTCCACAAATATTTGTGTGAATTTTCTCCAAAAGATCACTACTGCAAGTTGCACCTTTCTTTTTAGTCTTAGTGAGTTTTCCTTTAACACATTCAGTACAAATCTCGTCATCACTGAAAGTTAGTGGTGGCAAGACTTGTTCTTTAACAAGAATTTTCATTATTTCTTTTGGAATGTGCCCTAAACGTCTATGCCATAACCTAGTGGATGTTCCTTCACTTCTAATCCTTTTCTCACTCAATTTAGCCAAAACTTCACCATCTTTATTGTAATTGGAACAATATAATCCATTTGAGAGAAAACCAGTAGCAAGAACAACATAATTTTGAGATAATGTGAAACCATCTTTATTGAATTCAAAAACAAAAAACTAAAAAACAAAACCTAGTCTCGATAATCTTGAAATAGAAAATAAATTCCTCTTCATTTAGGGTACTAAACCTACATCATCCAACTCTAAAATAAATCTTGAATCCAACTTCAAGTTAACTACTACAATGGTTTCCACATCTACTTTCTCTCCATTCCATATTAACATCCAAAACTTTATGGCGATCCTAAGACTGTCCCTTTGTTGACTCGCAAGTGCACGAGGCGTTGGATAGTATAGCTTGTGTAAGTACGAGGTCGATCCCACGAGGATTGATGATAGATTGATTCAATTTGATTCCCCGCACAAAATAGAAAACCAAAAGAGAATAAATAAAACAAGAAAGAAAGAAAAGAAATTAACTCAAGCAAATTAGTTACCAAGTTCAATTTATATTCTTAGATTGATTCTAGCTAAAGTATGATTAAGCCATGGTGTTTGGTCCTAACCTTGTATTCCTAATTCCCTAATTAGATCCTTCTTGCCGAACCTAAATTAAGCATTAGAAATCCATTAAGCAAAAGAAGAATGTTTTAAACAACCAAGCATGTATCTAATCCATGTTATTCGAATGTCCATACATACTCTTCCTATTCATAGTTCAATTTGAATTAATGCATGGTGTCTACTCTTAATTCAAACCAAGATAGCTAACATACAAGTTTTAATGGTGATCACTCATTCAAACAAGCATATTAACTTATAAGCATAATGAATAAGAACAAGAACTATAATTGAAACTTGGAAGCTAATTAAACTTGAAAACTAAAGAAAAGAAATTACATTACAATGGAAAATAAATTACAACTAAAAAGCAAAATGGTTTTGTTACAACAATTGAGAACTAAAAAGAAAACTAAGAGAATTTGAGGGAGAGAAGGGAGAGGAGCTCTAGAGAGATGTTTGAGAGCTCCCCCCCTTGGGGTGTGTTTGAAGGTTAGCCAAGCCTCCTATTTATAGGAGAAGGAAAGCATCAAACTCACATGCCAATATTCTTCTTTTGACAACAAAGTTGCATAGCCACCTCAAGTTCACATGAGCATCCATCTCCTTTCATCATTTGGCTAGTTCCCACTTGATGCTTTTGCTTTCTTTATTTCTTACACAACCTACTTCAATTATGACAAATAAACATGCTTCTTCCCCACTATCAACAATAGCACATGCATAGCTAATCATAACCAAGAACTATCAACAATAGCACATGCATAGCTAATCATGACCAAGCAATTTGCAGTCAGCTTGTGGGCTCAATTTGGGCTTGTTCCTTCACTCTAACAAATCTGGAAAAATATGGATCTTGAAGCTCTTTGTCTTATCTTTCTAAGCATATGCAGCCCAACTCAAGGAAAAATCGGGAAGGCCTTCAAAAGTCATTTTTGGCCCAGTAACGCAGATGCTGCCGAATTTGACCTTAAGTTACCCAAACTTGCATAAATTCATCTAGAAGACTCGGAATCATGAACCGTAAAATTCTTCAGAAACTAGACTTCCGTATCTTTCCAATGACGTATGGTTCATTATCTGGTTCTTCCTGAGCAAGTACAGTCCAATCCGTGAAGTTGACTGGATCTGCATACACCGTTTTGAGCTAACTTGTCTCCAAAATGCATTTAGTGAGTCATAAGCTTATTATACTGAAACAAACACAAAATAAATTAAAAGCACAAGTTTAACTCAAAAACATAACCAAATCATAAGTTAGAAGGGTACAAAATGATATTTAATTATGCACCGATCAAATACTCCCCAAACCTATATTTTGCTAGTCCTCGAGCAAAACAAAAGGAAAACAAAGATAAAAATAAATAAATAAATTTATTAGACCACTTTCGCAGTAACTTTCGATTGCATTGAGCATATAACAAGCCTTTAAACCTCCAGGCATCCCTAGTAGGAGGAGTTGTGTCTCCTGAGGGTTTAACAGACATCGATACCCACAAACGTTTTACCTGACTCTACAAAAACAAAGTAGTTAGAAAACAAAAACAAAACAATATTTCCGAACATTTTCTGAAGAGAAATGACTCATGTACATGACTCAAAAGTTTTAATAATAAAAGCTCATTTTGGACATTATTCACAAAGTGGCAAAGTTCAAAACATAACATGCTCAAAGTGTAGTAGTGTGATAGCCAAATGCAACAAATTCTCCAATCTTAGTTTTCACACAATTTCAAAAATCATACAAAGCACAAATTCAACTTCAATCTCACCAAAGTTGTCCTCTCACAAATGAATCACTCAGGAAGAGGGCTACAATGCATCACTCGATTATAAACATGAGATTAGAGTTAAACCATAAGGGAATTAACTCACAATAGAAAGATGAAGAACTTGCATTATATGATCTCAAGAAGGATGCCAAACACTTAAAAGTAGGAAAATGGATGCAATTCAATCACATGACATTTAGGATCAATTTAGGTCTTTATCATAGGTTGTAATGGGGCTAAGGGTGTAAGGTGAGTGAGAAATGAAAAGGTATGGATAACACAAAGTCCAAAGAACTCACAATGTAAGAGCATAAAACAATTTTTTCCAAGACTTGAATCATCACAATGAGGTTTTTTTTTTTTTTTTTTTTCAAAACTCCTTTTACCTCCATTTATAAGGATTCACACTCCTTTCTTTTAATTGAACAACCACCAATTTATTTTGAGGCCAATAAAGAAACCCAAAAATAAAATTTCATTCAACCACCACTTAATCACAACTTTTTCTCTTTCTTTCACCAATTGTGTATTTTTTTCAAATGTAACACCTCTTCCCAAACTTAGTATGAAAAACACATCCCAATAAAAGCTCAAGAGTTCCTTAGAAAGGTAAATAATTGTTTTTCAGGCTAAGGTGAGGGAAATATAATTGGTTAAAAGAAAGAAAAGGTTTACATGTAGGCTCAAAATGGTTAACAATGGAAAATCATGCTTAAGCATGCATAAGGTTAGCTTGAAAGGCACAAACGATCCAAAGAGGGCCTTAATATCATTTCTTAAATGTCATGTAATTAAATTGAATATGAATGAATGACTTTTAAGTGCTCAACCAATTCAATGAATAATGAGATCAAACAACAACTTAGATGACAAGAAAATAAGAATATGTGTATAACACTCATGAAATGAAGCACAAGGCTCAAAAACTCACATTATATGGTTATACAAGTTTAATTTATGCTTGATACAATTCTTTGGATCATGCAAATCCTTTAATTAGAAAATTATGAAACAAATGGCAAGTGTAAAGAGGGTTTCGAACATATCATGCTAGAACGATGCCAAATTTTTTTTTGAATAAAAAGAAATCCAATTTTCATTTAAGTCATGCAAACATTTATCACAATCTCATCATATGTGTTCGGAAAGTGACTCAAAATAAAAAAATAAAAAAATAAAAAAAACAAAGCAAGACTAAAATAAAACAGAAAAACAAGATTTTTTTCTTTTAAAATTTTTTTTTTTAAGAAAAACCAAATTTACTTGCTAAACTCTAATACCCAAACTTAGAAATGAACATTGTCCTCAATGTTTAAAAAATTACGCACAAGTAATGTCATAACAACAATTGAAAGGTATTAAAGCAAATAAATATCACAAAATACAATAATTAAAATACAAAATAAAAATTGCAAAACAACCAAACGAATTAAATAAAAATTAAATAAAACGAAACAAGAAGCCCTAAACACACAAGCTTACGCAAATTGAAACCCAAAAAAAATTTGAAGCCCAAAGCCCACAATTTTGAAACTGACCCACAATGAATTCAAGCCCACACGTTTTAATTTTTTTTTTTTTTAAAAACTTTTAAAATTAATTATTATTATTATTATTATTTTTAAACGTGAATTGGAGGATTGAAAGCGAGGGTCCTATGTCGTCTCGAACGGGCTAAGCAAGAGCCACGTGTCGCATAGAGGCGCCAGCAGAGCTTTTGCGCTCCTGCCGAAAATTACGGGCGGTATGGAAAGCGCGAAGACTTTGTTGAACGCGTCGCGTTCGTAGAGGAAAAGGTGCCGTCGTCGACAAATTATTTTGGGGACGGGGAAAGCCGGAAGGCTGTGGAGCTTGAGTGGTGCTAGGGTTTGATATCTATAAAAGGAAACTAAGGAGAAAAACAAAAATTACAGCCACACGAGAGAAAAGAAAGAAGAAAGAGAGAGGGAAAAGAGAAAAAGAAGAAGAGAGAAAAGAAAAAGAAATCGGAAAGAAAATGTCGTCTCCTTTCCCATTTTCACTCGATCTTAACCTAGCTCAACCAATTGATTCGAGTCAAGGAGCACCAACATGGATGCCTATTTTGGCTCGGCAAGAGGGCCCGTGATGCTGAATGACACAATACTCATGGACAACGAAGTTGCCCTTGAGTCGCAAGGAGTTTAGTGACTCCTAGAGATGCACGAGTGCTCGGCGCAAAGTGTGACAATCGAATCGTCGGTGATGCCATGGCACGCCGCACAAAACACGACCACTATCGCGCAATCGCGGGTTATCGCCTAATTGGCGAAATCCCGTGAGTTGGAGCTAGTAAAGGCTCGAGTGGCATCGTGAGAATGTGGTTGAGGATTGTCAAGGCATTATAAAGGACTTGAAAAAGGAGCGACAAGGATGGTGGAGTTTAATCGACGTCGGCTAGAAGGTTTGCGGGCGGAGAATAAACAGCTATCATCGATGGTAGATTTGTACGCCAAGACATGCGCACAAAGTGGAGTCTATTGGGCGACCGGGTAAGCGCAAGCAACCGAAGCACGAGACAAGTGGTGCTCAAGCCAAGAGTGCAGCCATAAGTGCGATCTTTGGGAGCTCAAGTGATGGGCCCCAAGAGGCGTGCGTGAAGACCCAAAGGATGACGTCAAACGGCTAAGTTTTCAATTTTGGAATGCGGAAGCGTGCCATGATGATCGGGATGGCCGATGAAGATGATGAAGAAGAAGAAGAAGAAGAAGAAGAAGAAGAAGAAGAAAAAGAAGAAGAAGAAAAAGAAGTTTTATTTATTTGTATTTTGTTTTTGTTTTTGTTTTTTTGTTTTTTGTTGTAATGCTACTGGTTTGAAGTGATTTTTTTTTTTAAAATTATTTTATTTTTAACACTTAGAAAAATACTAACTAACCACACCACAAAACTAAAACTAAAAATAAAAATAATACAAAAATAATAATAATAATAAAACAGAGACTAACTTTTAAGAAAACAACTAAACAGAAAGAAAACAAAGAAGTTCCAAATTGCAATTTAATTTAATTTTTTTAAACACTCGAAACAAACAAACAAACCACACCACATACACAAATTAAAATAATAATAATAATAAAAATCACATACTATAAAACATTATTATTTAAGCAAGAATACAATACCCAAACTTAAATTTTTATTTAAACTAAACTATTATTGTAAAAAAATAAATTTTATTTTAAGAACACACAATTATACAAGCAACTCTAGGATGATTAAGGGCCTCGAGAAACACAAACAGGGGTTCCGGAAGGTTGGAGGGGTCACAATGGTCCGCTTAAAACCCAACTTCTTAGACACCGAAGGTGTCGCCTTAAAGAAACTCCTAGACCTTTGCATAGACGGAAGTTGCTTACTGGAGTTACCAAAAGTCAGCTCATATGAAAAATCTTTTAATTTTTTTAAATTATAAAAGAAACAGAAAATTAAAATTACTAAAATAACAATACAAGTAAAAGAGAAAGGATTGGAATACTCTCCCCCTTGAAGCGATTAGGTCGAGCATGGATGCATTTGGAGGTAGCTACTCCTCCCACTACTCCATACTTCCTATTCTTATGATTGAAGTTTCCTTCTCTCCCTTTTTATTGAGCTATCTCATATTGCTAAAACAAACATAGAACTTGAAATGGGATTAAAAGGATTAGGAAATAAAAACTGAAATGAAAAGGAAAAGGAAAGTAAAACAAGTAGGGAAAGAAAATAGAACCAAACTATGCCGTCAATCCCCGGCAACGGCGCCAAAATTTTGTTGACTCGCAAGTGCACGAGGCGTTGGATAGTATAAGCTTGTGTAAGTACGAGGTCGATCCCACGAGGATTGATGATAGATTGATTCAATTTGATTCCCTGCACAAAATAGAAAACCAAAAGAGAATAAATAAAACAAGAAAGAAAGAAAAGAAATTAACTCAAGCAAATTAGTTACCAAGTTCAATTTATATTCTTAGATTGATTCTAGCTAAAGTATGATTAAGCCATGGTGTTTGGTCCTAACCTTGTATTCCTAATTCCCTAATTAGATCCTTCTTATCGAACCTAAATTAAGCATTAGAAATCCATTAAGCAAAGAAGAATGTTTTAAACAACCAAGCATGTATCTAATCCATGTTGTCGAATGTCCATACATACTCTTCCTATTCATAGTTCAATTTGAATTAATGCATGGTGTCTACTCTTAATTCAAACCAAGATAGCTAACATACAAGTTTTAATGGTGATCACTCATTCAAACAAGCATATTAACTTATAAGCATAATGAATAAGAACAAGAACTATAATTGAAACTTGGAAGCTAATTAAACTTGAAAACTAAAGAAAAGAAATTACATTACAATGGAAAATAAATTACAACTAAAAAGCAAAATGGTTTTGTTACAACAATTGAGAACTAAAAAGAAAACTAAGAGAATTTGAGGAGAGAAGGGAGAGGAGCTCTAGAGAGATGTTTGAGAGCTCCCCCTTGGGGTGTGTTTGAAGGTTAGCCAAGCCTCCTATTTATAGGAGAAGGAAAGCATCAAACTCACATGCCAATATTCTTCTTTTGACAACAAGTTGCATAGCCACCTCAAGTTCACATGAGCATCCATCTCCTTTCATCATTTGGCTAGTTCCCACTTGATGCTTTTGCTTTCTTTATTTCTTACACAACCTACTTCAATTATGACAAATAAACATGCTTCTTCCCCACTATCAACAATAGCACATGCATAGCTAATCATAACCAAGAACTATCAACAATAGCACATGCATAGCTAATCATGACCAAGCAATTTGCAGTCAGCTTGTGGGGCTCAATTTGGGCTTGTTCCTTCACTCTAACAAATCTGGAAAAATATGGATCTTGAAGCTCTTTGTCTTATCTTTCTAAGCATATGCAGCCCAACTCAAGGAAAAATCAGGAAGGCCTTCAAAAGTCATTTTTGGCCCAGTAACGCAGATGCTGCCGAATTTGACCTTAAGTTGCCCAAACTTGCATAAATTCATCTAGAAGACTCGGAATCATGAACCGTAAAATTCTTCAGAAACTAGACTTCCGTATCTTTCCAATGACGTATGGTTCATTATCTGGTTCTTCCTGAGAAAGTACAGTCCAATCCGTGAAGTTGACTGATCTGCATACACCGTTTTGAGCTAACTTGTCTCCAAAATGCATTTAGTGAGTCATAAGCTTATTATACTGAAACAAACACAAAATAAATTAAAAGCACAAGTTTAACTCAAAAACATAACCAAATCATAAGTTAGAAGGGTACAAAATGATATTTAATTATGCACCGATCACCCTTGTAGCCGTGTACCTCTTTATGGGTCTTCCATAAAGTCAACGTCGTCGCTGCGCCTCAACCCTTATTCGCTCCAATTCATATTTGTTCCGCTTCTTAATAATCTCCCTTATATTCCTTACTAGAATCTCATTCGTGATAAGGTAACATGAGTGACACCTATTAAACGTCAAATGCGTCTAAGCTTTTGCAGTACTATAAGATACATAAATGAAATGGCTAGCTTGAATTAAATACAATCATGAGTGAGATCATAATTGATGATCTCATTCATTCCGAGAATAATTTTAAAATCAAACTTCCATCTTTTGAAGTTTGATCTAGTGAGTGTTTCAATTTGCGAGAAATTGATTGAGGAAGGATTTGATGCTGTAGGGATTTGCAAAAGAAAGTATAGTACTTCCTAAGAAAACCGATTCTCAATTTGTTAAGAGAAACAGTTTTTCAATTTAACTTTAATTCACAAAACTAACAAGTAATAGATGTAAGTTTCCTTAGTTAAGTATCACACCTTTGTGCTAAGAGATTACTTATAACTTACAAATAGATTACGTGTTATTTTGTGCAATCATAAACAGATTACAAGATAGATTCTATTTGTTGAAGAAGCAAATAGAAGAAACTTATCAAGTAATTTAGGTATGATGCAATTTTGGTTATTTCTTTCGGGTTTGAGTATTTAGGTTTGGTTTTGTTATGAAAAATTTGTTGATTCTCAGAACAAAAGCAAGTTCCTATCTAGCACAAAAATAAACAAATAAAACACAATATGAGAGAAAACCCTAAAATTGCTCGTGAACAGTGTTTTAAGGGTTTTCGGTGTCCGTTTTCAACCCAAAATACCTTTCCGAATAAGGAACGGAGTAACTAACAGAACTCACTGCTTTGCAGTGACTTAAGACCATTTTAAGGGTTTTAAGGTCATCTAGTAGGTCAAAAACGGGTTTAAAGTTTTGAAGATATGAAAAATCAATTGAAACATGCTTTTTCCAGATTCTATAATATTCATAGTATTTAGAAACGTGTTTAATTTGTCATCAAAATTTTAAACATAACCAAAATAGTAATGGCATCAACAAAGAAAGAAATCAGAATAGGCATGCTTAAAAACGATCTCAGTGTGTGTGAGTAACCATGTGCTCTGATACCAACTGTTAGATTTTCTATATAAGTGTCCATGATCTTTCACACAACTTGAAATACATAGAAGACATACCTGACACCATCTTCCTTACTTGCACAATCTTAGAACTAGTTCAATCGTAGTAGCAGCAACTCTAGCAAAAGACACGAACGACTCAAGACTTCTACTCTCTCTCAGTAACTGTTTCAGCTATCTCTTTATGATGAGATTAGGGTTAGAGAACATGTCTGACGAGAGCAGGGTCTTAAGCTTATATAGGGTTAGGTAAAGTCATCTCTACAAAACACCAATGGCCGACTTGACTAACATTCCAAGCCCATCAAGCAACGGTTCACGCAAAAGGAAATAAATAGGACCCCTTTAATTGGCTTCAAAACTTTCCTTAATTCACAAGGTTTTGGGCCTCAAGGTATAACCTAATTTAAACTCTTATCAAACCTGATATAACTTAGTATCTAGTGCACTGATCTAAATAGGAATATAACAGCCTTGGCACGTTGCTCAGCATTGAGAAGCAGTGCCTCACGATCAGCATATGAGATTTGTGTTTCACGAGCTTGAGCAGCCGCCACCGTATGTTCATATGCAGGACCAACGTTCGTCACGATGAGAGCAAGCAAATCGTTGTCATCAATGGGAGAACTAGAGAGAGCAAGGGAATCAAGAATAGAATTGACTTTGTCGAGGAAATCAAAAATAGATAAATCACCGCGACGGAAATTCATAAGTTGGCTGTGAAGATGAAGGATGCGATGGTGATTAGAGGAGGCATATCATTTCTCAAGGGCAAGCCCGACATCATAAGCAGTGGATTGACATGTTATGGTAGCAAGAACAGGTTCACTAAGGGAACCAACGATCCAAGATAACACCAATTGATCCTTCTGAATCCAAGGTTCATAGTCGGGGTTAACTATGGTGGTTGTGGCACCAGAGTCGTCGAAAAGAAAGTGAGAAGGACAAGAAGAGGAGCCATCGACGAAGGACATAAGGCCGCAACTCAGAAGAATGGGGAGAATTTGCGCAAACCACAACGCATAATTGTGGCGGTCCAATTTGATGGTGAGAACATGTTAGTACATATACAATACAAGAGCAGCCGTGTGCTAGATATGATAATCGAATAATTACATTGATACGTATACTGATTGATTCCTAAGAGAAACATATTATACATGATTATAGAAGAATACATAATCAGGGATTGGTTGACATATGATTGATATACTGACGTTAAGGATGATTCTTTCCCGTTTGATCTCTATCAATTCAAGCCCCCCAAGCATGATGAGTTTTTGGCCATTTTTGGCCTCAAGTTCTAACTTAGCCATTGACAAGTTGCCTTTGTCTCCTACAACCATGTCACGCATGGATTCTTCCATTTGGACCATATTTTGGTCCTCATTCTCCACCTCCTCCAGATTTTCTATTTTTTCAGTAGTTGGAGGAGTTGGTGGCTCATTTGAAGTAAGAGAAACCACTTCACCATTTGATCCTCTAAATAACTTTTCCAAGTTTTTGGAGAATTCTATGTGGTCCTAATCATGTTTTCATGAAATTTGGACATGGCTTCAGATATTTCCTCATGCCTGTGATTTTTTCTTATGAGAATCTCTTATTACAAACAAAAGTTCATGAAATGCATCATTTAATGGGTTAGAGCCATTAATTGGTTCCAGGCAGCCATTAAAAACGTTTTGATCATCAAAGCCATAGTTTGGCTCATAATTATTTCGATCATAATCAATATTTAGCTTATAGCCAAGGCTTGGCTGGTAGCTAGCTTGATTATTAATTATTATTAGGACAATAAGAATAATTTGGATCATAGCCATAATTTGGCCACTCATCTCTGTCGTCATGGTTAATCATAGTCATTTGGACCATATTGATTCATGACTTGAATCGTGAACTAGAGATCCCACCGGGCGTGCCAATGTTTGTTCTACCCCAGAAAATTCATCCGCGAAGGCCCGATGTTGGCCGTGGGATTGTTTCATGTGTTGTTGCGTAGGCGTACCACTTTTGGCAGCGAAAGCTCCAATAGAAAGTGATTGAAAAATGTAAAATGCACTCCAATATTGACTGTAATCAATCAATTGTGAATTGATTGGGGAATTGGCCCAATATAGGTTCTTTTCTATGCCTCAGTGAAGAGGACTTCAATATTTTTCTAGTGCAAAAGATCGGAACAAGCAGAAAAAAAAAACAGAATGATATGTTTATATGAAGATTTCTCTAGTCATATAACATAAAATGTAAAAAACGTATGAAGATTTCTCTATTCAGACTTAGTACATAAAATGAACAACAAATAAAAGGATGACTGTTTGTCTGAAGATTTCTCGATTCATACACTTTAAACTCATAATCATACCAAGCAAAGAAGAAGGCAGAGCATAAAAATAAAGAAATTCCTCAGGAGTTGTCAACTGGAAATTTCAAAGGAAAGACAATATAATGAAACAAATATTGCCGTAGTTTCAATGAATAATTTCCCACGCTTTATTGATGTAATAAGAGATGACTTATATACACAGCTAGGAAAAACTATTTACAGCAATATACACCAATTTGGCTAAAACTATGCAGCAGTTACAAGAATATACAAAATTGATTTGGAATGATCTTGCTTGATTGTAGGCTAGATGTGCTATGTTCAATCTTGGCCTTGATTCTTGCAATCTGTCTTTATACACCCCTGCAAGATTGAGCTTCCATCAGCAAGCCCAATCTTGTTTCTCAAGATTTCTGTTTGTTGTCTTGACAATGGCTTTGTCAACAGGTCAGCCAATTGATATTGTGTATGAACATGTCGAACTTGGAGAGAGCCACGTTGAACAAGATCACGCACAAAATGAAGATTGATTTGTATATGTTTCATGCATGAATGTTGAACCGGATTGAAACTCAGGTGCGTAGCACCAAGGTTATCACACAGTAGTAAGGGGGCTGCTTTTAGTGGAAAACCCAGCTCGTGAAGAAGTCCAAGAAGCCACATTGTCTCGGATGCCGCATTTGCAAGGGCTCGGTATTTAGCTTCGGTGGTAGATCTTGCAACAGCTCATTGTTTCTTTGAGCTCCATGAAATGGGATTTGGGCCTAAGAAGCTGATATAGGCAAATGTGGAGGTTCGGTCATCAACATTTCCAGCCTAATCGGCATCGGAATATGTAACTAAAGTTGGAGGTCCAGATTTTGTGAGCTGTATACCATGGAAAATGGTTTGCTTTAAGTACCGAAGAAGCCTTTTTGTTGCTGTGAAGTGAGTGGTGGTAGGCTTGTGCATGAATTGGGACAGCTTGTTGACCGCGAATGAAATATCCGAACATGTCAAAGAAAGATACTGCAGACTGCCAATAATTCTACGAAATTCTTTGCTGTCCATAGTTGATGTGCCATCAAGTAACTTGAGAGACTGAGTTGTTAAAAGAGGAGTGGAGACATCTTCGGCGCCACTCATTTTGGTATTGAACAATAGCTCTCGAATGTACTTGTGTTGTGAGAGAAAAAGTCCTGCCTGAGTAGTTACAACTTCCACACCTAGGAAGTAATGAAGTAGACCCACATCCTTAAGAGAAAAACGATCTCCCAATTTCTTGATAATTGAAGCCACAAAATTTCTGTTATTTCCTGTAATCACAAGATCATCAACATATACCAAGAAATAACAGATTATAAAGTCCTTTCGATAAATAAATAAGGATGAATCAGCTCTGGAATTTTCAAACCCAAGCTCAAGCAGTACATTTTTCAGTGTAGTGTACAAAGCCCGAAGGGCTTGTTTAAGCCCATATATAGCTTTTTGGAGCCTGCAAACAAGATTGGGTTTAGATGGATCTTTGAAACCCAAGGGTTGCATCTTATATACAGTCTTAGATAATGCACCATGTAAAAAGGCATTATTAACGTCCATTTGCCTTAACTCCCAAGCATTCACAACAGCAATAGACAAAACTATTCGAATTGTGGCTGGTTTAACGACTGGACTGAAGGTCTCTTTGTAATCAAGCTCAGGATGTTGATTATAACCCTTTACAACTAAACGGGCTTTGAATCGATCCACTGACCCATCAGATTTCCTCTTCACCTAGAACACCCACTTGTAGCCCACTAGGTAACAGTTCAAAGGGAGTGGCACTAAATCCCAAGTTCCATGTTTCATGAGAGCTGTAAGCTCATTTGACATAGCATGACGCCACTGTGGTTGAGATAAAGCCTGACTCACACAAGTTGGTTCAATGGACTCAGGGAGTGGATGTTTAGACACGGAATTAAGTTGTTTGGGTTTAAAAATTTGGTTCATAGACCGAGTGGTCATTTGGTGAAGTCGTTGAACTGGTGGTTGAGATGGGTTTTGAGCGTTCGGGTTTTGGGAATTTTCGGCTTGTCCTAGGGGTTGTGCAACAGATGAGAGGTGAGGGACAGCAAAGCAGACGGCGTTGACGAGGGCACGGGCGTGACCTAGGCATCCAAAAATAGAGGAACATTATGGGTTTCCGATGTGTGGGATTTCTGGGTTGTAGAAGACACAGTGGGAGTGTTTGGTTAATCGAACAACACATGCCTAGAAATGTAAATCTTGTGAGTTTTGAGGTCAAGACATTTGTAGGCACTTTGGGTTTGAGAGTACCCGAGAAACACACAAGGTGGGGATTTGGACTGCATTTTATGAGTGTTGTAGGGCCGGGTAAGTGGGTAACAAAGACACCCAAATTTTCTCAATATGAGATAATTTGGTTTTTGACCAAAGAGAGCTTCAAAAGGGGAAATGTTTTGAAGAAGAGGAGTGGGTTGCCTATTGATTAGATAGGATGCTGTTTGGAAAGCGTGAGGCCAATATGAAAAAGGTAACGATTCATCATGGAGAAGAGTGAGACCCATTTCGACTAGATGACGGTGACGACACTTGGAAACACCATTTTGTTTTGGGGTGTGTGGGGCGGTGGTATAGTGACCAATACCATGGATCAATAAAAAAGATTTTAAAGCAATGAATTCACCACCATTATCATAGTACAAATTTTTTATTTGGTTTGGAAGCGTGTTTTGACAAATTTTTTGAAGTGAGGAAAAATTGTAGAGTAGACACCCCGGATTTGGTAGCCATTGGATAGAACCACATGTATTTTGTGAAGTGGTCAACCAAAATAAGATAATAATGAGATATGTCGATTCCAGTATAATGTATGGGTCCCCAAACATCAGTGTAAATAAGTTCAAGCGGTGCATGACTTTGAAGACTATTGGAACGAAAAGGTTGTTGATGTGCTTTATTGATGGAAAATGAACTACACACTTGAGAAAAAAAATTTGTTTTGGCAACGGGAAGAGAAAAATTCTTAACAAGATGTTGGACTATTCGAAGAGATGGATGCCCAAGACGCTTGTGCCACCCATCAATTGAGGTCCATTCATGCACATTAGCAACCATTTGGGAGGGTGGAGACATCGTTGATTCCGGAAAAGTGTAGAAACCGTTTTCACATGCTCCTAAAAGTAGAATCGCCCCATGATCTTGTCCTTCACAAAGAAATGAAAAGGGTGAAATTCAACAACAAAATTATTTTGTTTGGTGAGATGATGAACGGAAATTAAATTTTTGGAAAGGTTTGTAACACAAAGAGTATCACGTAAGATAAAGGTACGTTTGGGTGAGTGTAATTCCAAAGAACCAATGTGTGAGACAGTCAAACCTGAACCATCACCAAGAATTACTTCATCAGTACCATCATATTCAGAGTGAATTGACAAATTTGCAAGATCACCCGTTATATTGTGAGAGGCCGCCAAGTCCATGAGCCATGTTTTGTCTTTTCCATTAGAAGAGGTCACACAGTTGGCTGTGAATTCATTGGACAATAGCTGGGGACAGTACTTTACGGTATGGCCCATTTGCTCACAAAGTTGACAGCGGGGCGTGTAACATTTCTGATTGTTGTTGGGCTTGCCAGACCCATTATTGGAACGTCGTCCATCACGTTGGTGACCATTGGATTGACGGACTGGGCTTTATCCTTGGTTACGTTGAGGCCCATTCGGTTTATAAGACTTCTTTGAGAAGTCAATTCCAGATGAAGATTTCCTTTTAGTCGTGTAGTTAGCTGACATCACCATCTACTGAGTAGCAGCCTCCAGATGTTGGAGATAGGACTCGTGACCTACCAAGAGGTCGTGCAGCTCTTCAAACACCAGTGACTTCTCCCGTGCTCAGATCGGTGCAGCTATCTCCAGGAAATCAGGCCCTAACCCATTCAAGACATAGAGGGTTAAATCGTCATCGGAAATGGGATGATCAATAATGGCGATTTCATTAGCCAAGGCCTTCACAGCGTGGAGATAGTCTGTGATCGACCGATTGCCACGCTGGATTAAGGTGAGCTCCTCCTTTAACTGCATAGCACGAGTTCATGATCGGCTAGCATATAGGGCGTTTAGCTTTTTCCAAGCTTCATGAGGGGTCTTTGCCGTAGCAATGAGTGGTGTGATGGACGGAGAGGTGAAGGCTAGAAGGTCACTTAGGATAAGTTTATCTTGTAGGATCCAATGGGTCTTGCGCAGCGCATCAGCGGGGGTACTAGTGGAAGAGGGGCATAGAAGGGTGCCTTCGACATAGTCGAGTAAATCGTAACCAATGAGGAGTGCTTCGAGTGATTTATCGGTTGCAGAAGGAGGTTGGGTGTTGAGGGTAAAGGTTGGATTTTGATCGGAGGAGGAAGACATGGTGGAGACTTGGATCGTTGGCTCGTTAGAGATCGGCTCTTCTGATACCATATAATGAAACAAATACTGCCGTAGTTTCAATGAATAATTTCCCACACTTTATTGATGTAATAAGAGCTGACTTATATACACAGCTAGGAAAAACTATTTACGGCAATATACATCAATTTGGCTAAAACTATGCAGCAGTTACAAATTTGCAGCACTTACAAAAATATACAAAATTGATTTGGAATGATCTTGCTTGATTGTAGGCTAGATGTGCTCTGTTCAGTCTTGGCCTTGATTCTTGCAATCTGTCTTTATAGACAAGATGTTTCAAGCTTGAGGTTTTTAAGTTGTTGAAGATGTTGAGTCTATTTGAGAGAGTTCTGTGTTTCTTTGTTGATGACTTCTCCTTCTATTTATAGAGAAAATGAGGTAGGTTTGGTGTTGGGTCCAACTGCTAATGAGAAGTACCCACTTGCCATTGCTTTTAGTGAGTGGGTTGCTGAAAAAGTAAACAAAACCAGAAAAGTTGCTTTAGTGTTGTTCCCTAGGTGAAGCTCCCCACGCGATTCAAAATTTATTGAAGACAACAATAACATGTTTCACTCCATTAGCAAGATTACTTTAATATTATTTTTTGAGTCAACCCAAGCCTCCATGCTAGCTCATGCACCTCCATTAACTTAACAAAAGTTGGCCAGAAGGGCATTTAGCTTCTTCTCCGAACATGCTTCGATGTGTGACAATCCGAGCAGGCTATATTCATTTAAAAGCTACAAATTTGGATATGTGGTTCTACACATATTGAGAAACAACTTTCATGATGAACTCAAATCTACTTGAGCAATGGAAAATCCTATTTGGCATGGCTCAAACTGACTGATCATTACAGACAATTCATTTGGAAAGACTTCAATGTTTAATTTTCTGAGTATTCTACACCTGTCCAGATGCCACCAAATTTGGACAGAATATAGTAGACACTCAGATGAACAACTTTCATGAATAAATAAAGTTCATTTGACCAAATGAAAGTCTTATCAGACTAGCCTTAAGGACTGCTACTGTCACAAACACTTTGACCGCTGTTGTACTTCTTGTGTTTGCTTCTCTGAGGATTCAATACTTGTCCAAATACCGCCAATTTTGGATATGTCATAGGTAACATCCATATGAACAACATTCAAGAAGAAAGAAATTTCATTTAATGATTGAAATTTGCTCATCGAATTAGAAGTTTGGCAGATCGGGCTAGAAGAACATGCTTCAGTATTGCGTGCCCTGAAGACTCAATACGTATCCCAATGCTGTAAATTTTGAATATGTTGTAGTAGACACCTAGATAAACAACTTTTATGAAGACAAACTTCATCTGAGCATTGGACGTTCTGACGGGATTGGCCTTAATGACTGCTACTGTCACAAAAACTATGATTGTTGCTGTCATAAACACCATCTTGTATATGCTTCAATGTTTGATAGTTTGGGAAGGCTGCACCTATCCAAATGCTTCCCAATTTGGATATGTCGTAATAGACATCCAAACAAGTTTCATGAAAGGGAGGCTTGCCCAAACAAGGAGGACTTTCCACTGCTGGTGTAGACATTTTGTTGCAGCTATCATGAACACTTTGTTTGAGCATTGCAAGTTGCTCATTTGGGCATATTGGACAAGATGACTTGGTCATGAACAAACAAAATTTAACCATACATTGGCCATATTGCATGAACCATAATTCTTAAATTTCCAATTTTGGTACAAACAGGTTCAAAGAGAAGGTTTGGTAAAGGTGGATTTTGGTAAGAAATATAAAAATAAGGAGAGAAAATGAGTGAGAGGGTGGGAGATAGAGAGAAATACAGGAGGCTGTGATAGTGGGGTCAGTTAGGTTGTTGGAGGTTGAGTTGAAGGCGGCTGCAATGGGTTAGAGCAGAGGACAGTTGGGCCTTTATTGACTTTTTCATTTTTCGGGCCGCCCATTTAAGTAAATGTCTTATTTTTTTATTTTAATTATTTTTATAGTACTTCATTTATTTAAGTTTACAATATAAATAAGGAAGCGTCCCTCATTTAGATTGAAATAAAAGTACTAGAAAATCCAATTCAAAACTAATCAAAATATGAAATTCAAGTTTTAATATAAGATATAGTTTATACCAATATTGATATCACAACAAGTCAATGTATACTTTATACTAAAATCTCATAAAATCGTGTTTGATTATTTAAGATATAAAGAATATAAACCGCCAAAAATATCATTGAAACAATTAGTATTTCGAAAGTCCATTTTTCATACTTAGTTAGATTTTGATAGAAAACAATTTTTCAAGTATGATATGTAGTAGGGTTATAAACATTGGGGCCGCTCTCTCGTTTATACGAGGAGAGAAAAGTCTTGACGGCTAGGGTTTCTTCCTTGTCTCCCACGGGAAGAGTATTGGTTCTCTACGTTTTCCTAAAATAGTCTCTCCTAGTGCTCTCCGGATTGGTATCGGCATCTCTCTCTATGGTATAGGTTTTTTGGCTCTCCATCTTTCTCCAAATCAGAAGCAGGCTATTTTTTTGGTTTTCGGTCCTACTTGTATGGGGGAGAGGGGAACCCCACTTTCGGCTGGGGAGCCGACCCTTGACGAGATTGGGACTTTGCTCGAGCGACAACTTGTGCTCACAGCTTGGGAGAAGGTAGGGGTGGTGATAGGGGCCGATCAATTTGTGGATTTTATTTATGGCCTTGTTGTAAAAGTGCTAACGCCACAGGAAGTCAATCGTGATGCTTTTATCAATAATTTTTCCAGCTTATGGAAAGGTAAGGAGGATGTATCAATTAAGGAAATTGCACAAAATCGGTTTTGGGTTCGATTTGTCTATGACCATGATCGCCATCGAGTTCTTGATATGGAACCATTGGCCTATCGGAGGTCCCTCGTCTTGCCGGCGGAGACGCAAGATGATGGCTCTATCCACACAGTGTCGTTACGTTATGGGACCTTTTGGGTTCAATTGCATGGTATTCCGGGTTTTTGTATGACAGTAGCTGTTGCTCAAGCTGTTGGGGCCATTTTGGGTGAGCTATTATGGGTGGACAATTGAGATGGGGATGATTGTGTGGGTTGCTTTATTCTTATCCGAGTCCGTTTTGATGTTGATTTGCCTTTAATACATCGAACACCGGTTACTGTTCCCGAAATTGGAGAGAGTCTGATAGAGTTCAAGTCTGAATACCTTCCGGAGTATTGTTTTGCTTGTGGTAAACTTGGTCACTCGACTCAGGTTTGTGTCAAGGCATATGAAGAGGTGCATGGTCGGTTTACTGTTCCCTCCCTAAATCAGTTCACAACGGTGTTTGCAGGATTGGAAGCCGATACCAACCTACGAGGAAAACCTATTGGGACTTTGGCTCGTCCGTCCCCCCGCCGCTATCACCTTCACGCGGTAGCTCCCATTTATCACCAAGTGATGGGCCATGGAGGCGAGTCTTGGCGAGCCCTACTAGGCCCCAGGAGCACCGTGGCCGTGAAGAGAAGGCTGATTCTGCTTCTTCCCTGAGCAAGTGTAGGCAGGAAAAAATACTGGTTGCTGTTGAGAATTTGTCGGTTCAGGTTGATTTTCCAGAATGACGTGTTCGACAGTCTACCATTCTTGAGCTGCCAGTTGCGAGTACGGCTATCTATGAGTTGAATCCTATGTTGCCTATGGAGCTGGAGGCACAAATTGAGCAACCAGTGGAGGCTGCGACCCCGGTGGTACATTTACTTAACATCCCTGTATGAGAAGCTGTTATGCAGGGTGGAAGGGGTGAGGTCCCTGCGCGGCTGTCAATGTTGGATTCTAATTCGTTTAATTTTATGCATCTTATTGAGCAGTCAGCAAGACTCAGTACAAAACGTGGTTGGGGTCTCCCCAAAACGATATTGGCAAGAGAGATGGGTCTGCATGGGTTAGATGGTGACAAGGTTGGCTATAAAAGAAAGCGAATAGAGGATATTTCGCTAGTTTTGCCGGTAATTGTCAGTGCCGAGCAAGGTGGTGGCAAGCGTCGGTTGTGTATTGATGGTTCAACTGGACATGCGAAGGAGACCAGCCTTGAGGGGTCTCCCAAGTCTCAATGTTAGTATTCAGTTGGAACATTCGTGAGCTTGGCAACCGACGAACGTTCCGAGACCTGAAGAATTTTCTTCAGGATAAGAGGCCAGACTTGATCTTTCTTGTTGAGACCGGTATGATTGCGGTTTAGACGGGAGGATTGGTCACGAGATTGGGTAGTGGTGGGGTTGTGTGTGTACCTAGTGATGGTTTATCTGGTGGTTTGTGTATGCTTTGGAAACAAGGTTTAAGTGTATAGTTGATTTCCTCTTCTGTCGGGCATATTGATGTGTGGGCCGCTTTTCCTACCTCTCAAGTTACTAGAGTGACTGGTTTCTACAGTCACCCTGACCCCAGTCAGCGCCAACACTCATGGGAATTACTTCGGCGTCTAAGTTGTATCACTACGGCTCCGTGGTTATGTTGTGGTGACTTTAATGAAGTTTTGTCAATTGATGAGAAAAGTGGTAACAAACCCCGTTCTGAATCCCAGATTGAGGATTTCAAACGTGCTGTTTTGGATTGCCAGTCATTATCTTTTGACTTTGTGGGCCACCCTTTTACGTGGACGAATAATAGGAAGAATGAACACAATGTGCAAGCGCGCCTTAATCGGGGTTTTGGCAACAGCTTCTGTCTAAGTGGGGTAACTTTACAATTTATCATTTAGTGGCGTTTTCTTCTGATCATCACCCTCTTCTTATTGTCACAGATACTCAAGACTCCCAGGTTGGTCGAACCCCTAGGGGACGACGCAGGTTTCACTTCGAAGAGCTATGGTCTAAGGATGACGAATGTGGTGTGGTAATTAAAAATTCTTGGTCATCTTCGGCTACCCCTGTAGCAAATATCGCCCACTGTGCTAGGCAACTTTCATCCTGGAAACAAGCGAAATTTGGTGATCTCAAAAGTAAAGTTGAAGTGCTACGCCAACAGATTGGTTCCTTTCAAGCTACTCCACCGACTGATGTTAATGTCCACAACAAAAAATTATTGGAATGTGAGTTGGATAAATTACTAGAACTTGATGAAATTTATTGGTGACAAAGGTCTAGGGTGACTTGGCTTCAATATGGGGATCAAAATACTTCTTATGTCCAAAAGTTGCGAATCACAGGGCTAAGACGTACTCTATGCATGATATACTAGATGCCCAAAATCGCTTGCAATACGATTATCAAAAGGTGGGCAACATTTTCCTGGATTTCTATCACCGACTTTTTTAATCTGATCGCGGTTATATGGCAACAAAAATTTTTGACGCTGTGAAAAAACGTGTCCCTCAGATGACTCAGCGTGCACTAAACTTGGATTTTACAAGGGATGAAGTTGAGGCTGCCTTACAGTCTATGGCTCCAACTAAATCTCCGGGTCCGGATGGGATGCCTGCTTTATTTTACCAGAAGTATTGGGATGTTGTGCGGGATGATGTATGCTAGCTCTGTCTGAATGTTCTCAATGGTTGTGATAGTGTCATGAGTTTTAACTACACTTTAATTGCTCGTATTCCGAAGATTGCGTCACCAACTCGAGTTACCGAATATCGTCCTATTAGTCTCTGTAATGTGCTCTACAAAATTATTTCCAAGACAATAGCTAACATACTCAAAATGGCTTTGCCTCATGTGATTTCGGAATTCCAAAGTGCCTTTATTCCTAACCGTATGATTTTGGACAATGTGTTAGCAGCTTTTGAAACTATTCATTGTTTAAAGAGGCGGGGAAAAGCAGGAAGACGCAAGTTTGTGTTGAAACTGGACATGGTAAAAGCTTATGATCGAGTTGAATGGCCCTTTCTTGATCGCATGATGCGTATTATGGAGTTTCCTACTCACTTTGTCAATTTGATTATGGGTTGTATTACCACAGCCTCTTACTCGGTGTTACTCCAGGGGAGCCCTTATGGTAAGATCATCCCATCCAGATGTCTACGCCAAAGGGATCCCATTTCGTCTTATCTTTTTCTTATTGTGGCTGAAGGATTTTCTGCTCTTCTACAGCAAGCTGAGTTAAATTCCAAAATCAGGGGAGTTTCAATTGCGGCTTCGGTAACTTCTATAAACCATTTGTTTTTTGCAGATGATAGTTTACTGTTTTGTGATGCTGAACCTCGTCAAGTAACTAAGCTCAAGCAGATATTTCGTATCTATGAGGAGGCTTCTGGTCAACAGGTTAATTTGGAGAAATCAGCCCTATGTTTTAGTCCTACTACACCGCCGGCTACACAAGCCCAAATTCAAGCCATGTTGGGTGTTCCTATTGTCCCCTACCATGAAAGATATTTGGGACTTCCTACAGTTGCTGGAAAAAATAACAAAACTGTTGTTTCTGTTGTTTCGCACTCTTAAAGATCGAATCTGGAATAAGATCACTAGCTGGGAAGGTCGATTACTCTCGAAAGCTGGGAAGGAAGTTTTGATTAAGGCAATTTGCCAAGCTAGGCCTACTTACTCAATGAGCGTCTTCAGGCTCCCCGTTGCAATCTGCAATGAGGTTGAAAGTATTATTGCTCGGTTTTGGTGGTTTAAGGGTGTTGCGCGAGGGATTCATTGGAAAAACTGGAAAGAACTATGCCGACATAAGTCGAAATGAGGGTTGGGTTTCCGGGAGTCAGTCAATTTTAACAAAGCTCTATTGGCAAAACAAGGTTGGCGTCTACTCAAATCTCCTAATTCCCTTGCTGAAAGCTAGGTATTTCCCTACTATTGATTTCTTGAGTGCACAGGAGGGTTCGTCTCCTTCCTATACTTGGCACTCTATTCTATGGGGTAGAGAGCTCTTACTATGTGGTTTGTGATGGTGGATTGGTGACGGTCGACTGGTACAAATTTATGGTGATGTCTAGATTCCCCACCGCCGCATATTCATGGTTCAAACTGCTCCACGCGTCCCTATGGATACTAAGGTTAGCACCCTGATTTCGGCAAGTGGGCGGTGGGATGTTCCCAAGGTTTATAGTCTATTTACTTTTATGGAAGCGGAGACTATCTTGTCTATACCTTTGGTTTGTGATAACGTCTATCGTAGAATTTGGCACTTTACTACACATGGGCAATATAATGTGAAGAGTGGATACTGGGCTGCCTTAGAATATCATAATTTTGCTCTCAGTCACATTGGCACTGGTACTGGTTCTTCTTCGTCCCAAAAATTATGGAAGCATCTTTGGAAAATGAAAGTGCCGACGAAAATACAGCATTTTCTATGGTGTTTCGCTCAGAATGGCATCCCGACAAAAGCTGTCCTTTTTCACCGTAAGATCGCCATGGACGAGACTTGTTTTCGTTGCTCCACTGGCTGCGAAACAGCAGTTCATGCCCTACGAGATTGCCCAGCTATTCATCCCGTATGGTAGTCTTTAGAACTGCCGACAGTTTTTCTTGGTTTGACTCTGGACGACGCTGCTACTTGGCTATTGGCGGCATGGGATTTAATCCCAATTGCTCAACAACCTTTTTTTGTTACTATGCTGTGGCTATTGTGGAATGATCGGAATGCTGTCCTTTTTGGTTCTGATCCTATGTCTACAGAGCATCTCCTTTTCTGTGCAAAGAACTATGTTGCGGAATATCATCAATCTCAGTTACTACTTCATAGGTGTATTTCTTTGCCCATTTCGGACCAACATTGGCATCCTCCTCAGGTTGGTTATTTTAAGCTCAATGTCGATGGTGCTTTGGATTTGCAGGATGGTCTTCGGGGAGTAGGTCTGATTGTTCAGGACTCACACGGCATTCTTATAGGGGCGGTGGCAATGAGGGCACCTAGTCTCCTGTCTGTGTTGGCTACTGAGCTTTACGATCTCAAAGTAGGTCTCTCTTTTGCCTTAGATGCATCGCTTTTGCCCTTGGTAGTTGAATCTGACTCCCTGGCTGCAGTACAGTTGCTATCAAAGGAGGAAGAATGTTTAGCTCCTAAGGGAGTGCTTGTGACTGAAATTCGGCTTCTTCTTCTGGCGTTATCCTCTTGTGTTCATTTTGTCCCCCATATTGCCAACACTGTGGCTCATCGTATTGCACGTTATAGTCTTCAAGCGGAGGAGCTTTGTTATTGGTTGGGTGATGGACCTCCCTTGCTTCTAGATGGCGTTAGGGAGGATTGGTCTCGTTTTGTCTGACTTTGTAATAGGGGTGTTGACTCTTCTGTTTAGTCATTAGCATGGGTGATGCTCTTTCCTACCCCGGGGTTTTATCCCTTGTGGTTTTCCCCGGGAAGGTTTTAACGAGGCCACCGTTAACATGCTCGGTCTTACCATGTAATGTTCTCTTTGGGTTGAATGCAATACCATTTTCTCTCCAAAAAAAAAGTATGATATGTAGTAATTGAGGTTGGCACAACTAAATATATGCATATCTCAACTAGGATGACACTAACACACTTATCAATCACTTGCACTTTACAACCTTAAGATACAAAAATAATGTTACCATTATGTTAGCCTTACATAACTCAAACAATAATATAGATTACTACATATCATTCTTGAAAATTTGTTTTCCCTCAAAGTTTGATTAAGTATGAAAAATAGACTTTTGAAATAATGATGTTTTCAATTATATTTTTGGCGGTTTATATTCCTTACAACTTAAATAATCAAACAAGATTTTATGAGATTTTAGTATAAAGTATACATTGACTTATTGAGGTATCAATATTGGTATAAACTGTATCTTCTACTAAAATTGGATTTTCATATTTTGATTTGTTTGAAATTTGATTTTCTAGTATTTTAAATTGAATCGTACTTCCTTATTTACATTGTAAACTTAAGTAAATAAAGTATAAAAAGCTCATTTACTCAAATAGGCGGCCCGAAAAATGAAAAAGCCCATGAAGGCTCGGCCTAAACCCAAAAATTTCAGGCCAACCGGGCCCAACTCGGTCCAATGACTAATCGTAGTCGAGGGAGCTGGGGCACTCGTTTTGTTTTTAATTTTTTAAGTTAAATTTTGTTTTTGTTTTAGAGTTTAGAAAAGAATAATGTTACTCTTACCACATTTGTATACCACATTTTCATACCACCTTATGTGGCAGATGAGGTGTATATCCACATCAATTAAAAAGTATCAATAAATCATAAAAGAAAAGAGAATGTTAAATTAATTTTAATTGATGTGAATGTTCACCTCATCTGCCACATAAGGTGGTATTAAAATGTAGTATACAAATGTGATAGGAGTAGCATTAGTCTTTAGAAAATATCAAAATTCTCAAAGATTTTTGTTGGTTTTATCCAACGTGGTGCATGTGTGGCTTCCACATATGTATATAAATAGGTCCCACGTTTGCCACATCACTAATTTAACGAATGAGCAAACGACCAAAACTGATGGAGAGTGTAAATTAATTAAATTTTAAAACATTGAGGTGTAAATTGATAAAATTGAAACTTCATGATCCATTTCGAAAATACCCCCAAACCTTCAGTGTATATAATGTCCTTAGCCCAAAAATTTATTAAAAAAGTATATTTGGAACACCATTTGTCTATATCGAAAGTAACTGCCCGTACAAGAATCATCTTTTACCATGAACACAATTATACAATTTAAATCATAAATGTTACAAATGAGACCAGCTAGCTTCCATTTACAAACAACGAGGATTTAGACCAGTATCTACCCCATGCATTTTAAACTTGTCCGTAAACGTCCCCGTTTGTTTTCAAATTCCCATACGTAACAATCAAGTCACTTCGTGGGAAAGCATCAGAAACAACCTAAATTGCTAGGTGGTTGCATGAACCAAATTTCCTTCTAAACTTTCAGGACTCCTCCAGTTCATCAAGCATTGTGGGAGACAACAGAAAATTTTGCTTCTCATGGTATTTACATTCAAATGGGTCGTATTCTTGGTGAACCTCCGGGCGTTTGGGCTTTAAGTATACTTGCGTCCTGCCAAGGATCAAGAGTGTACGATGTATTTGGACTTAGTGTATTATACGACGACAAGTCACTCAAATTGTAACTACTCTGTCCCATCATGGCATACGTTGGGTGAGGAGGAGAAAGAAAGCAGCTCTTGTGTGTCGGTCCATATTGTCGTAACGGGCTTGAACAAGGGGATACAGGCAAAGATGTAATCATCCTTATATTCTCTCTGCATGTAAGAAATGACAAAAGCTATTATAAATTATAACATGTTCTACAGACTACAGAGCTGAGGATATGAAGGGCAGAATGTATGTTATTACCTGGGGCTCCGCACAGCTCTTGAAGTTGAGGCTGTGGGCTTTGCTGCGTGATCTGCATCACTCAAGGTGATGCTTGTTCTGTTGGAATGTAGCTCTAATATTGGCTGCTCAAAGGAGAAATGACAACGAAATCAGGTTGGGCAAGAGCCTAAGTTTGATACAAAGAGTTACTAAAATAACAACTATCTATCAAACTTTGAAACATTAATGCCCCTGCCTCAATCTGCTTCACATTTTATTTGTTTATTCGTTTTTGTTTTGGTAAGAAAAATAAGTTTTTTATTAAAAACAAAAACAAGTTCAACCACTGTGGACAAGTTGTCCACCACAGTAATACATCAATGAAAAATAAACAACCTATCAATAAACACAGTTTCTAACTCCAAAGAGGATTCAAAATATAAAAAAAGACTCTTAAAAGAAGAGCTGCTTTCCAAACCTGTCAAAATAGAAGAAAATGAAATATCCTGAAACTCGGAAGGCAGTGAAGTCCAAAGTGCAGACCAAAATAAGACTATCCCAGAAAACTTCGATCTGTTCCCCACTGTGATTCTCAAAACTATTCTTATTTCTGTTCACCCAAATACCTGAAACAGCACTTGCACCCAACCAATCCATAACACTTTTGCCTTCTTACTGCAACCAAAGGTTGCTATTGGGGAGTGAAGAAACAAATATCCACACTTTTTTCATAGGAAAAAATTCTCACACTTCCACCACCTCCTTCACACATTATGCACTTTGTTTTAATGATTTCAACAATTTCATTATACATGTATACTAGAAACAATTCAAGCAAACGAAGCCTACTACTCTGTACAATCACTATGTTGACTGAAAAATGACCATTGTTTAATAGGCAATTCATGATTTGGCCCTCATACTATTATCTTTAAATATGTATGTAGTCAAACAGTTCTAAAAGGCCTGGCGAAAAAAAGAGTTCTAAAACGCTTTACCGGTGTCCTGCTTCCATGAAAGGCATACGGGAAGGCATCCTTGGTTAACTTGGTGTTAGAAATTCTTGTAGTCTTTTGCTCTCTAATGAAAGGGTGGTCTAGCAGTTGAGACGCTGTGGGACGCTCTGATGGGTTCCGTTGCAAGCATAGCCTCACAAAACTTTTTGCATCCTTGGAAAGATGATCAGGAATCTCTGGAATATCTTTGCTGTTTCCAATTTTAAAAATTGCTGCCACCTGTTGAGTCCAACGTAAGGAAACAAGTTTTGGTCCAGCAAACACTTTGTAGCTGATGATAACAAAGAAAACTTGTAAAGCAATAAGTTCTGAACATTATATCGCACCCCTTCATACTGGCTCCAAGGAGGTTTACAAGTTGCCATTTCAAGAATTGTACATCCCAAGCTCCATATATCCACTGCAAGACTATAGCCGTTTATATTCATTACAACCTGAAATTAAGATTTCATTAACGTCAGAAAACCCCACCCGAGTAAACTGGATACTTGAATGAATCAGAAAATGAGGGAACATGATGCTAACGTGAGGCAGAGCACATTCTATTCATGTGTGTGTGTGTGTGTGTGTGTGTGTGAGAGAGAGAGTACCTCGGGGGCCATCCAATAAGGACTTCCCTTGAATGAAAGCATTGAAGCACAATTTGTAATCTGATTCAGAACAGAAAATCATCAGACTTCACAAAATTTACTTAGAGAAGTAACCAGGAAAATGGCAGTCAAATACTATTGTTTATTTCATGAGTCAAATACCACTCATATATGCATCTTATATCTATGTGCTCAAGTTCATCAGAAGGTTTTTTCTCTCTTTCATTTTATAAAAAACCAACTTTATTTGTAACTTACAAAACAAGTTGCAGATGAGTCGTCCACTTCATACAATACAATAATGATAATACTACAATTTCCTACCACAACACCAAGCTAATGACATACAAAATCAATGATGACATTAACAAAGATGGTGGATACTTCCACTAGTTGGGTAGATGATGAGGACATCTTTGTCAAACCCATTAGGGTTTACAAAAGAAAGAGACGGAAGAGGAAGTCATTTAATTTGGTCTTTAAATCTGGCAATTTTTTATTCCTGCGATTAGTTTCTAACTTGTTCTCTAACTTTTCCAGATTTCAGTAGGATTTCTAAGTTTCCTATTTTATTTAGGTTAGAATTTCTGTTTTAGCAAGGGATTTTTTATCCTATTGTCTCTAGGTTTTAGTTTGCTATAAATACCCCTCTCATGTAATTCATTATGGAGTTTAGAGATTAGAGATTTGAGTTATGAGAAAAGTTTGCTTTCCAGAGATTGGAGACTCCTTGGTGTGAAGCCAAGGCTTCTATTCCCATCTACTTTCTGTTTTATAATTGTTTTTGCTTCCGCTAAATTACCTAAATACTCAATTCACCCATATCCTACATCAGTAGAGGGTGATGAGCCTAATGAATTGATTGACTATGACGGTGGCTGTTAGCTACATCAGCGCTCAATTTCCTTCAATCCCTGGCTTCGATGATCAACCCCTAGCACATTTAGGTTTGGATCCTCAGCCATCCTGGTCCTCAGGACCCAACACAATAATATTCATTCTTATATATTTCCTTTAAAATATGCAAAAGGAAGCTTACGTCCTATCCACAAAGAAAGCTTACGCTCTTCCACACATTACCAGTGGACGCTATTGCCGCTAACACTTAATCTGCAGGAGGGGAATCATATGTGAAACTCTCAACATCTTGTTTGGTAAACGGGAGTTTAACCAGGCGTGGCACTCTTGCCTAACCGTTCAGTCTGAAATACACCCCTTCCAGTCACAAGAATATCATATAATGATAATTTCTGAAATTCAAGAAAAACCAAAGCCCAAAGTGGAGTCCAAGATCTTACTTTATCCATATAATCTCCTCCATAATTTTAAAATATCCTCTTGTTTCTCCCTAACTAAACCACCCAATAAACAGACAACCACCCACCTTCTGTAAAACCATACATTTTTCACCTCCACCAAGCACCTTATGTTATCCCTATGAAAACATGTATTATTTTCCTCTTTTGGGTCCAAATAGCTGTTCTAAAGAAAGATAATGATAAAAAGAAAACATGGACAATTTCCTTGTTATATAGTTGACAGTTTCATTCTTTACTCTTCCTAGACACATTTATGTTTGAGATAAATTAGTAAGTCTATGCCTTCATTACTTGACTAAGAACTTATTGTGCAGAGGATGAGATGCAATTTACATGTTTAGCCATGCCAAAGTCTGCCAACTTGATTTCACCATTAGGACCCACTAATATGTTTGCCCCTTTAATGTCCCTGCAAGGAAAAGCAAATGAGTAAAAAAAAAGTTCTAAAGAGATATAAAACTACCTATAATTTGAATTAAACAAATTTTAATAAATTGTTATCAGTATTAAAGTATAAGGTAAAATATCAGAAATTCAGGATTCCGAAAAACTAGATTTAAAATGAGATATTGCAGGTAAATAAAAAGCAGGAAGATTCATATGGCCAACCACATATGATATTATCGGTAATATCCACACACCTATGAACCGTATTTCTTCCATGTAAGTAGGCAAGCCCAGATATAATCTGTCTGGTATAATTTTGAATCACAGGTTCCTTAAAACGACCATATTCTTGAAGTAATTTATGAATTGAGCCACCAGACACATATTCCAAATAAACAGCGAGTGCGTCTTCACCCTGAAAAGATGACAACCCAAAGTTACTACTAAACTAGGGTCCAAGGGCAACATTAACAGCTAACGCATTTAATTGAACACTGTCTTACCAATTCACTTCCATGATATTGAACAATGTTTGGATGTGAGAGCCGACTAAGCAAATTTATCTCCTGTTGACAACAAAAAGGTTAGATACAAATCAGTCAACAACCAAACAATCAAATGGAGAACATATAACCATGTAAATTTACATTAAACACTCAGTAACAACTCGAAAGATAAACTCAAAAGGAGCAAGCATTATCTGGACAAAGTTACCTGGTTCAGTTGCTTAAGACATTCTTTTAATGTCCGATCATCAGAGACAAGCCTAACTTCTTTTATTGCACACATTTGCCCACTTTCACTGTCAAAGTCACAAATGAAAATTTAGGAAAAGGAAAATCATATAATTAGTAAGAAATACAGATGAGTTGTCGGCAGTCCAGTTATTTGGTAACCTTAATTTCCAATCCATTGTTCTTCCTTATATTTTCTAGGCTAATCTGAAAAGTGTGTAAACATATATATACCATCATTTATGTGACTTGATGTTTCGTTTTCCTTGCCCAAAGTAGAAATATTCAAGTCAGTTCCAAGACCAATAAAAAGTATCGTTCACTTCGCTTATTAATCAATCCACCTACAAGAACACAAATTACCTATTAAATCCGACATAAACATGGCCAAAAGTCCCCCTTCCTAGAAGCTTTCCCTTCTTCCACTTTGATAGTGCACAAGTTGTGTTCTCAATGGCAACACTAGTTCTACTGCTGGGCAAGGCAGAAGGGCTAGTTGGAGAACCTGGAGGGAGAGGAAGTGGATGACAAACACTCTTCCCGTCTTCTTGCTTTCCCGTTGGAGACTCCAAACTTTTGGCACAAAACAGCGGGTGAAGAGGAGATGTCGGGCTAGTTGGCCCCCTAGACCCAGGACCTGGGCTTCTAGGCATCATGTTGTACTTGGGATCACCATTAGCTCTGTGAACAATAAATGGCATGGGTAACATCTAGCAGTATATAAAATACAAATTGAGCTTTTCGTGTCATTTTTCCTTATACCAGGGATTTACAATGTTCCCAATCATCTTCTTGTGGGATTACAAGAACAAATCCATCAATTTAATACACATTATGTATGACTAATGAAAGTAGGAAATGCTAATTTTTACAGTGAACATCATGCAGAAAATGCAAGTCCAAAATTGTTCTAGTTATTCTAAGGTTGAACTTCTCTATTCTACACATCGCCGTATTCAAAGGATTTATATACTTGCACTCGGTGAAAACAAATAACAAAAACTAAGATTGTTGTAGTGAGACAGAGAGCAGAGAATCGTACAAGAGTAAGAGGCTCAAGAAGAAAAAGAAAGAAAGAAAGAAAGAAGGCCCGCATCATGTGGTTTTTCATCGAAAAGATGAGCTCGTATACAAGACAATATATCTCCACTCTGACAGCCAAAAAACTCAATCGAATTATAGCTAATTAATTACTAAATTGAGATCCAATTAGTAACTGTGATCCGATATATTCATATATGAATTAGATTTATTGAATGGAATTCAATGATTGGACTAAAGTTTCTTACAAGAATGAGATGAATTGAATTGAACTGAATTGAATGAAAAACAAAGCACAAGTCCCAAATTGGACAGAAAACAGCAAAAGCCCCAATCGGAAAAGCAGGGTTTGTGGGGAACCAACCTGCAACTGGAAGCACCAAATTGAGCATGGCTGTCATGCGCAATCGGTTGGTCGTCGGAGGACCCAGAGGAGCTGACGCTTGAAACTGAGGCGGAGGCAGATCCCAAACCAAGCACCTGATCATTTCCCAAGCCCTGCGCCGACGACACCGACGGCCGAGGCAGGGGATGCCCCTGCCTCCTCTCGCATCCATCGGAGTCGAAACCCGAAAACCCAGAAGCAGAAACACCAGCACCCACAAGCTCCTTGCTGGCTCTCGGTGACCCACGCGTTATGTGTTCGTCGAAGCTCTTCGGCCTATCGTCTTTCTCTTTCTTCTTAATATCGCTATTGATCGAAGATTTGCTGATGAAATTGTTGTTGTTGCGGTTCGAGTATGGGTTTTTGTGTTGAAGCGTCTTCTCTTGCTCTTCTTTGCTCTTGCTTGATTTTCTTCCCCACCAAGCAGGCATTTTTACCTGAATTTATTTCTGTCTCTATAGCTATATGTATATTTATATCTGTATCTATATATCTATATCAGGCGCTCTAAAAAACAGAGGAAAAAAAATTTCGAAATATGTAATTTAATTTAATTTTACTGGCAACAACAAGAGAGAAGAGAATTGGGGAAGGAAATTTGAGAGAGAAAGAGCTTGGATTTGGGGTTTGTGGGTTGATTTTATATGGAAGAAGAAGATGATGAAGAAGAAGGGAAGACTTTTTCTAGAGAGAGAACTGGGACCAGTGGATGAGAGAGAGGGGCAACACAATAGTGAGGAACAGCTCAGCGAAGAGGCAAGGACAAAAGAGAGAGTTTGCGGACGGCAGCCGCTGGTTGGATAAGGCGGGAGAAATGACGTGGCAATTTCCTATTTGTGATATACTTATTACTGTCAACTACATAAGACCAAAAAAAAAAAATTACTGTCAACTACGTGTGTCATGCGAGAAATTTTTAAATGTACCGGGTACACCACGTGGTTGGTGTACAATCCAATAGACTTAGGACATTTGAAATTACTTTCTAATTTATTGCATTATTTTTTATGATACATGGGCGGGCTGCATTGGAAACATTCCACTACACCTAGTGGATGGTACACCAGCCACGTGGTGTACCGAGAACACCCAAAAATTACTCGTGTCATGCACTCATGTGTACGCACATAGCACATACATGCATACATCATTACTATTTATATATATATATTTTATGAAAAACAGTTAGGAGGAGTGGAGGCTATCCCATTTCAGGGCAGAGTCCAATTTTTCTATTATCAAATTCTATGTGCCTCTTAGGCGAGAGTAGTACTAAGATGGGTGACCTCCTGGGAAATACTCGTGTTTCATCCTTTCTTTTTGTAACCACAAGGTGTGGTGCAGTTGGCAAACTATCATCTCCTAGCTAGCAAGGTACATGGTGCCTCAATGGCAGAACAAGCCGAATCTCGAATAGGAATTAATTCCACCATTTAGGAGTGGGAATACCTCATGGTATTTACCCAAAAATTTCATGTGCCCCCCTGTTTCCTCTTTATATTTTTGACACGTGTTCCATGACTTAACAAACACTTAACACTGTTTATTTCAACATAATAAAATTTATTTAAAAAAAGAACCCCAATTCCTCACACCTCATCTTTACCTCACCAGGGTTCCCACAGACCTTCTATTAGCCTGAACACATGACATATTGTAGTATACATGATATTGGATAACTTCGATGAAGAAACCTAGGCATCCAAGCACCATAAACATTGCAATTGAGTCTTCTAGATTGAGACTTGCAAGCTATCGAACAATGATAAACTGGTTTCAAGCCAGACTAGGTTTCGAGATAACTAGAGTCGTTCAACTAGACTGCCACTGGGCATAACTTTGAGCGGTTTAACAACTTTCGTGAAAAAGGATTCCTATTAAGAGACTTTGAAAAGAAGTTTAGGTATGAAGAATAAGAGTGACGAGTATCAATAAGCTCAACTTGTTCTGTTGAATTCGAAATTTAGAACAGGTTTCTTCTGCGCTTGCTGCCAAGCTCCACATCCAAGCACAAGGCAGATTCTCAAAGCTCAACTTTAACAAAGGTGGTCTGAAAGTGACCATTCAACAACAGCCGACTAAATAAAATTTAAACTTAACAAGACACAACCAATCCCGACTTAAACATTTTTGGCTTCCTTCAAGAGGCTAAGATTTAGCAAATTGCGAACTTCTACTGCCTCCTCATCAACGTTAGAAGGCTTTGAACTTTGGCCCTCCATACTGGGTTCCACAAACTTTGGGCTTTCATCCTCTATTACAATAGAACTCAACCTATGCGTCTCAATAGTAGCCTCTGCAGTCCAGGACTCGACCTTCTGTCCCGGGTTCTGTAATCTTTAAACAGCGGACCTCTACATTTGTCTCACGTAATAGTAGCGCATACACCGCTTTGTTAACATCCTCAAACATTTTCTCCACATCCTCTCGGACCTTTTATTTGTATCTTCTACCTCGTCCAACTTTTGCTGCATCTCCTCAGAGTACATTTGGACCATCCTAGTTAGGTCATTCTTCTCCTTATGCAATCGATTTATTGCAGCATGTGAAATACGGTTTGACGTCTCGGACATAAAATAGGTCCTTTAAATAAAAGAAAATAATTATTTAATTGAGTAATTAAATTGAGGAATTAAAAATGAAATAAAAAGAATTAAATTAATTAATTTGGAATTAATTTGGAATTTAATAATTAAAGGGAAGTTTGGTCAACTTTACTTTCGGACGAGAATTTGGCGAAACGAGTTGCGCCATTGCGTCCGGCACGTCGAAACAAGTTAGAGGACGTGCGGCACGTTCAATTCGGAATTGTAACGCTTGAAAGGATATATTGGTCATTTTCAAATTTGATAAAACCCTAGAACCAATCAGGTTCTCTCTCTCTCTCTCTCTCTCTCTCTCTCTCTCTCTCTCTCCCCACGTGCCAGCAGCCCAGCCCCCATAATCGCCGACCACTGTTTGTGGCTACAACCACCACCACCGCCACCACGTGTGCCGGACTGACCTAAAAGAACGGCCACCACCTCCTATTGCCGTCCCGCCCTTTCCCCGACGCCGGTAGTAGCTGTGCTCGCCGGAAAACATGAAAACACAGCCGGTTTCTACCTAGTTTTCCGGAGTTCGCACGGCCGTCTCCGGCCACCTCCACCGTCGAATAAGGTATGGTTTTGAGTCTTCTCTTCACGATCTAGCTATCTATGGGGTTGGTTACCTTCAATTTGTAGCCTAGAACGTCCGATCTAAACCTAGGTTTTTGGCTGAATTTCGAGTTGGATTTCCGACCAGTTAGCCAGCGGTTCTTGGCCGGGTTTCACCGGTTCTGAACTCCTCTCCTCACACTGATCATTTTGGTATAAGGGTTTATGCGAAAGTTGAAGATTTCTTGGTAATCGAAAATTGATCTAGGCACTCAACCCACAGCGGCGCGTGTGGCGGCGTGTGGGCAGGGGTGTGGCAGCGGTTCTCTATTCCGTTGCAACCCTCATGTTGTCTTGAACGTGTACGTGTGCTTGGATTACGATTCAGACGTCGTTTAGACCTCGAACCAATATACGCCTGTTATGCGTTGTTTGGGTTCGACATGTTCGGACCGTTGGATCGAATCCGAATTCACGTATGTTGTTCCTCGTATTGCTAGGATCGTATAGGAATTGACGGATCTTGGATCGGAGGCCCGGAAGCTCCCGATCAATGAGTCCGATCGTGCGATCGTGAGCGATCCGACAGTTCGATCGTGACCAAACTTTCGGGACGTGTTCTATAAGCCGTAGTGAACCTATAGGAACTTTCAGATCTAAGTTTGGAGGTCATGGGACCCACGGACCTGGTTTGACGTATTTGGGAAAGTTTGACCAAGTTTGACCAGGGTTTACCTTGCGTCTCCCAAGGTCATTTCACCTTCTAACAAACGTCTTTGACCTTAGAATTCGTCGTACGCATGTACGCACACGTTGAGTCGGGATTAATTAGGGTTTCGTTTTAAGGTTATCGTTTCGGTTCAGTTGTTAATTAATCCTCATATTCTTGAAATAGGTACTCAACCTTTTCGTGATCCTCAGGCAGGACCCTCTCTGGGTCAGGCTGCTTGAGACTATATGTGAGTGGACTTTGTTTTCAAACGAGCATGATTTTAAAGAATTGAATGGAATGCATATAAATGAGATTTGATAATTGTTTTAAATCTTGGTTTTGACTTTTGATGAATTCATTATGATTGAATTGATATTTAAGGCTTATGCTCGATTTGGGTTTCCAATTTGTATGTGGGGCCCTGATGACTATATTTTATTATTATTATTATCTTTAAGTATTGAATTTGGGACGTGTCAAGCGTCCGGTAGTAATTGTATACAGATTTGGGTACAGTGGAACTTTATGGATTTTCTTTGGGTTATCTTTTAAGCTTTTGGAATTTATACTTCATATCCTTTTGAGAAACTTATACCTATACTTTGAATTGAATATTTGGGCGGTAAGATTTGGACGTTAGTATAGTCCGGTTGATTACATATTCGGTTTTGGGCGTTTAAACCTTACGAATAATATTACTTATACTTTGATTATATATATACATATATATCTACTTTGAATAAATACTTCAGAATAATGGGAAATGATTATATGTATATATATATATATATCTCTACTTTGATGTGGAGTTTTGGGACGTATATGTATATGGGATTGGACTTTCGGTTATATCTTAAAGAATCACTATTTATATTGTTTTAATTATGAATTTAAGAGATGTCAGTAATACGTGGGTAGTCTGCGCGTATGACTTGTTACAGACGTATTAGTATTGATGGTCCCTACCAATCGGGCTGGTGAGTTTAGTCCCAATTGGACGGCTTGACCCTGGGCATGAGGCCATTGCGATGCCGTCCCGGTGTCCAGTTAAACCTTGGGCCCGAGACCATCGTGAATGCTGTCCCGGTGTCCAGTTAAGCAATCCCCTATTGGATTGTTTCCCCGGTACACGTGAATTGGTGTTGAGGTTATATATATGTATATATTAGTATCTTCGTATTCGTATTTCTTTTAGTGAGGATCATTTCTTACTTGTATTGCCCTCGGGCATGTGGATGTCTGTGAGTGGGAAAGAATGGGAAACAGTACTAGGATATGATTATTGTGTTATTATATTGCAATTATTGGGATTTGAATGACGTATATAAATGGTTAGTACGTTGATTTTGAACTATTAAAACTTTGTTTTTGTCCACTCACACTCTTTTTGTTTTGCACCCCACTAGGCCGTAGACGTTGCTTCCGTTATACGTTGAATTTCTTGCCCAGGAGAAGTAAGATTTAAATCCAAGTTCCATCGGGAAGAGGAAGTCATTTGGAATGATTGAGAATAGAAATAAATTTCTGAATTTTTGAAAGAAACTTTGGAAGTTTAGAATGGAATTTGGAAATTCTCTTATAAGAAAAATGATGATTTGTGAATTGTAAATTCAGTCCGACGCTACTTAAAAAGAATAGCCTGAAGGAACTGTTTCTTGGTTTTCGAACTCTTAAATTCAAACATTCTACAATCGCAAATTTGGTCCAATTATGGACCTTCCTTACGTCATTGCCACGCTTCTCAAGATTTGCCCTTTTCCTCTTTCGACATTCTTGTATTGAAAAGTTAACACGTTTTCCAAGATCTATATTCCCTTTGAGGAAGTGTCTCCAAGTATCTCGACATTCTTGGATTTATAATTGTGCTAGTTGCAGAAGTATAGGATAGATAGGTTTTAAGAAATCTTCTAAAACGTAGGCATTAATGAAAAGAGTAGTTGTTGCACCTACGATTAGGTCCGAGACAATAGAAGCCTCTTGCATAATGGAGAATACCTCGAACTTTGCTCCAGCGTGTCCAGACCAGCTCCTATGTTGATTGTCAATTCTGTATGTAAAATTTGTCGGTGTCTTCTTACAAGACGCAATATTCATAGGCTGAAAATTTCCCTGGCCTTGACATTGGTAACTACCAAGTTGTTCTTGAAAGATAGCAAACGCATTGGCACTACTCGCACCAACTTGTAGATTCCGCATTTTGAGGTTGAACAACTCAAGTAATTCTTATGTTCCTAATTTTTCGGAAAAGCTATCGCAAAAAAAAGATCATGTTTACTAATAGCTCTACCTTTGCAGACCCGCGTGCATCTTCCTTATGCTCCGTCCACATAAAGTAATAAATAATACTTCATTCTGGAGAATTTTTCCATAGACAACCTACCTTGGTGTCTCATACTACCATTTATTCCTTAAATTCATTCAATAACTTAGCCATTTTGGCACTTAACTTATCTTCTTCAAACCTTGAGTAGAGTAAGATTGATTCTAATATACTTTTATCAGCCACCTGCATTCTTACATGATCTAAGATGCAACCAAGACAAAGTTCTTGACTCAAAGTGTGAGTCATAAAATAGGCTTTCCAAATAGCACACTGTATCATCATATTATGTAACATCCCACATCGACCAACGAAGAGGGGGTGATGTGCCTTATATGTACATGCCCACCTCCATCTAGCACGAGACCTTTTGAGAGCTCATTGGCTTCGGATTCCATGGGAACTCCGAAGTTAAGCGAGTTTGGGCTAGAGCAATCCCAAGATGGGTGATCCATTGGGAAGTTGCTTGTGAGTTCCCAAAAACAAAACCGTGAGGACGGAGTCCAAAGCGAACAATATCGTGCTACGGCGGAACCGATTCGGGATATGACATATTACTTTATGAGGTACGTTCATCATCTTAATATGTTTAATCTACCCTTAAGCTCTGTTCACTTTAGATGTTCCAGTGAACTTCATTGGTTTCATCTTTAGAAACCATTCCAAAAATATTAATCTGTGCTTCTTTTGCACACATTCACATTTACATTAATTCCATCAGATTATTTCCTGGCATATCTGGTGTAGCCACTTTTGTGGTTGGTGACCAAGGTTTTAAGGATCCCTTCTCTGATTTGGTTGTACATATTTTAACGAAGACTTGTCAACATGGCCAAGAATTTTAGGAATCAAAACAAGTAGAACTTGTCTGTCGGGATTTAGATAACCAGACGAGTCTCAACTATAGAGAAGAATCAATTTCTAAGAATACGATAATCTTCCTTCAAAACGACTTGAATGAAAAGAATATTTTGTAATCACATAGGATTCATATGGATCAAGAATATGAATTTCTTGAAAGGAACTCGAATGAATTGAGGAAGTAGATGGTTGGATATTTTTCAGAATACTCATGTAATTAAAAGTTGTTCAAAATTCATTTTCAGAAATCTTTTGAAATTCTTGATCAGAAATCTTTTGAAAACAAAGTTTGCTCTAATACTATTTTTCTGTCACGCTCGAAAATTGAGACACGTGATAGTGGCACGTACCTTGGGGATCCCGAAAATATAACACCTAAGTCCAAGGGTTATACTCCCAAGATTTCCAAAATACGCTAAGCCTTCTAAATAAAATTAAAACGGGTTGGATCAGAGTGTTTAACATCAGCGGAAAAATAATTTATAATATTACACAAATTTAGTTGAGAGTTAAACCAACCCCAGAGGTCATGGATTAGTATCAACAACCTCCAACATTATTTTACAAATCAATAATGAAAATATACCAACCATCTAGAATTCAAGGTTATACATATGTAGTGAAACATGATCGACTGTGAAGAATAGGATTCACAACCTGACAGCAACTTGAGACTCGAGCCAAATACTAACAAGTGAGAAGATCACACCAAGATGTCACTCGCGGAAAGAATCTACAACAAAAGTAGGGGTGAGCGTTATACGTTCATTTGTCTCGTAGGAGGCTCCCGGCCAGGTTTCAAAAATAAATAATAAACATAATAATGATAATAGTAATGACCATAAATTTATTTCAAAATCAGTGAAAGAATATGCACATACACAAATCGTATCCATTTATTGTGGATCCAGGCCCAAATATGCTTGTTTGACAACCGATCCTTTATAGCCAACTACCCCTACCATTAAAAAAATATAACCAACTTACCTTATACGGTAGCGAGAGTGTCCATTTCAACGGTTACACATCAAGCCATGTGAACGAAGATATTTAGATGTGAACTATTTTTGTACTTATTTTTGTTCTGTCTTCGTGACCGTTTGTTTGTATTTTAAACTCCATTTTTGCTCGGCTAGTACTGTATTGTTTCAAGTACTTAGGCGTTTTTAAGCATGTTTGTTTATTTCTTTTTCGGCTATGTCAAAGACCGTGCTTTTTAATGCAACATTTTGTTTCGACCTTGGTTGTGGAATGCCATTTGTATGTTTACCTTATATTGCTCCCAAAATCTTCGGCCCCATGTGGCGAGCAAACAACACCTATTACGGCACCTTCGGCCTAGCTTGAGAAATCAATTCATGACCTAGCCCTTGAGTTCTACCAAAATTTCACCAAGACCCTGATTGAAAACCAAGATGATGTCGAGCTCTTCGTCGTCAACGAATCCATGGACGAGGACGATCTCCCCTCAAGCCATTTCTTCCTCGGCCCATATTATGTTCACGAAATGCTGAAGAGGATGGCTGAGCTTATTATATATATATATATAATACATACCCATATATATATACATATATATTATATATGTAAATAATATATGTTTACACACACACACATATATATATATATATATTACATGTACATATATATATTTTTGAGGGACAACTTTGTAGGGCCCACTCCGTATTGTATTTTACTAATCCAAAACTTTATGTTTTATATAATCATTCAAAGATCATATCTACCAAAAATCACTTGAATCCGATATCGTTTGACCACTCAATTGTGTTATTGAAATTTTAGTACTTTCTTGAAGCATATTACACATACACACACACAGACATATATATATATATATATATATATATATATATTCACATCGATCCAAAACATTCCTGCAAAACATCTAAAACATCTATTTTTCACATCTTCATTCATAGATCTTCCTTGAAAAAATTCATGCAAATTGAAATTGTTAAGGCATCTAATTGAATATTATATATATTGATTATCGCGTGGCGATTGATGTGAGTGCGGTTAGCACCTTGTTATGTACCTTCCCCTATTCTTATGATACGATTACTTGGATATGGTTCGATCCAGTGCATGCCTTAATGGGGTGTAGTTGTAGACCCTTAACGGGGTAGTCTGCGCGTAGGACTTGTTTCGGAGGTATGGTAGTGATGTTTCTACCATATAGGCCTGTGAGCTTAGTTCCATTTGGACGGCTCAACCCTGGGCACAGGGTCTTAAGGAGGCTGTACCTGTGTTCAGTCAAATGATCCCCCGTGATTGTTTTCCCATGGTACTTGTGTTTGGTGTTGAGGTCATATTATACCTATACGCGTGTGTTAGTACCTTCGTATTCATATTTCTTTTAGTGAGGATCTTTCCTCGCTTGTCGTGCTGGTGATCACGTGGTTATGTGAGAGTGGGAAAGATTGGGAAATAGTACTTGATTTGACTTCAGTACTTGATATGTTATGTTTATTGGATTTTAAATCCTGAAACTGATTTCTTATATATATATATATATATAAATGATCTGAACTACAATCGATTTCCATATTGTTGTCGAGTTTGGTTTTCTCGGCATGAATGAGATCTTTGGTATTTTAAATGTTGTTTTGGTTTTTGGAGTTGTATGATACTTTTGTACTGGCGTTTATCTACTTCTTCTATTTATGTTTTTATGTATACTTACATGGGTTTGATTTGGGAGGTTATGTCTCGGGAAAAAGGAAAGAAAAGGGTTACGTGTTCGGAAAGGTTCTGAAATGGATTATTAGCCTGTGACTTTTGAGATATAGTTGTTTTGAATCAAGTACTTATATAGTGAATTTCAATTGCATGGTTTGCATTGTATTGAAACGGTGGGGTTAGTACTTTGACTTAAGTTGTTAAACTTTGTTTTTGTCCACTCACACTCTTTCTGTTTTGCTCCCCCAGGCCATAGTCGTTGCATCGACACGATCCGGACGAGCGCTCCTCTTCTCGAGCTTCGACTTGATTGTAAGACATCTTTGTCCCTTATTGTAAACTTGATATTCCGCTGTTTATGTAACGTCCCTGACCTAAAAATAATGAAAATAAAATAAAATGAAATGGATGAAATAAATGGGTAATTAAAATTGGATTAAAAGGATTTAAATAAATAAAATTGGAATAAAATAGGAATTTAATATTAAGGGGACAATTTGGTCAACTATATTTTCGGGAAGGAATTTGGCGAAACGAGTTGCGCCATTATGTCCGACTCGTCAAAATGAGTTCGTTGACGGGCAGCGCGCCTCGATACGAGTCTCGAAACACAAGAAGGACATTTTGGTCATTTTGAAAATTAAATAAAATATTATAAAAGGGCTGGACCAATCGAATTCAGGATTTTCCTTCTCTCTCCTCACCTGCGAACCGCTCCTTCTATCTCTTCGCAGACAGTATTCCCATTTCAAAATCCATGGTAGTTCATAGAGCATCATAACCACATGAATAACATCATCTGATCAGGATACGATTTATTACATACTTTAAATATTATATCGAATGATTCCTTAACATCAGGCGGTAGAAAATCTTTCGGAGGGCCCTATAACAAGAAAATTCCTTTGAACCACATGGGTAGTTCTATCAGGGAGGCCAATTTGAATTGGATGAACCAAAAGTGGGAAAAGTTTTGATTTTGAAAACATAGCACATATTCCCAAGCTTTTTTATAATCAAAATAGTTATAGGAATAAGGCCTAATATCAGGCTGTCGAAATGTTCTGGCCCTTTCAGGGCTAGGACCCCATTTCTCCAGTGGTATCACTTCTAATATCTGAAATTTGGAGAAAGCGATCATATTCTGATTATCATTTCTATGCATATGGACAATGCGTACTGACTTTATTTCAATCAGCAGTTGTTCGTAGAATATCCGAGGCTTATTTAGAGGTGGAATATCATCTCTTAAATATTTTTCAGCCAAAAGCCTGGGATGCTTATCCAAGTCATTGCTTTCAATGATGGCTAGAGGAATTCTCATGTATTCTTTGTAAGGATTTTCAGCAATCATCCTTTCTCTTCCCTTGTTGTATGGCGAATAAGTCATTAAAGGATGAGGAGGTTTCGATGGCGATGCCTTAGCAAGAGTGCTAGAGCTCTTTTGTGGGGTTAGCTGCCCTGAACTTCTTGTTCTCACCCTGTAAGAATTCACGGGTTAGAAAATCAGGAAGTGCGTTAGTTTCTCCTTTAATAAATTCAATATCAAAATCAAAAGCAGAAAGGATTCCCTGCCATCTCGCAAAGATCTGTTTTGAGGCCAAATTTTTAACATTTTTAAACAAAATATCTTTTGCAGCCTTGCAATCGACTCTTATTAAAAACCTTTTCTTTAAAAGATCACTTTCAAATTTAGAAACAGCATGGACAATGACTAACATTTCCTTTTAACAGTGGAATAGTTTTTCCGAGTCGGCTTCCAAACCCTGAGGTAAACCTAACCAAGCTGCTCAATTATTAATTTTCTATTTTAGGATTCCCCCATACCCAATATCTCAAGCATTAGTTTCTACAATCTTAAAGGCTTCTGGGTTGGCTAAGGCTAAACAGGAAGTTCTTTGACTTTAACTTTTAGTCTCCTAATAGCCTTAGTGTGTTCATCGGACCAGGACTGGGCTCTTTTTCAGCCTTTGATATAACAGTTTAGAGTCCTTAGCTAAATCTTAATAAAAATCTTTTATGTAATTGAGGCTTCCTAAGCATCTTTGTAACTATTGCTTGTCCCTAATTTCATCAGGAACTTATCAAGAAAGGATATTGCTCTATCAATAGGAACTATCTGTCCCTTATTAATATTGTGTCCAAGGAATCGAACTTTTGGAGAAAATAATTTCATTTTCTTAGCCTACACCACTAATCCTGCATGCTTCACAACTTTCAAGAAAATATTTAGATGTTTAAAGTGTTGTTCTAAAGAATTAGAATAAACCAAAACATCATCAATATAAACAATGGTAAAAGCAAAGGTAAGGATTAAATATGTCATTCATAATATTTTGAAATTCAAAAGGGGCATTTTTCAATCCAAAAGGTAGAACGTTCCATTCGTAATGCCCAAACGGAACATTAAAAGCTATTTTATATCTATCTTTTTATGCTATTTGGATTTGCCAAGATCCCGATTTCATATCAAATTTGGAGAAGATAACCGCCTTATTCAACCTATCTAAGAGATCTTTCTTATTAGGTATCGGATATCTAATCCATTTTAGAGCTTTATTCAAAGTGGCTTGTAATTTATTACTAGCCTAGGAACTCCTCTTTCGAGTTCAGCCGCATTTTCTACATAGAAGGCGTAATGCCTTCAAGGAGATGAGCTTTTCCTGATTAACTTCTTTTTCAACAAATCTTGAATTTCAGATTTACAAATTTCCATTAATCTAGCATTCATTTGAATTGGCCTGGCTTTAGTTGGGATTTTATTTTCATCAAAGTCAGATTCATAAGGCAATTCAACTATATGCTTTTTTCTATTCCCAAAAGCGTTAGGTATTTCAAGACAAACTTGGTTCTCAAACATTTTTTGGACTTCTTCAATCTTATCTTTTATCTTCTTAGTTTGCGTTGTTCATCTATCCTTTTATACTGCATTTCTTCTTTCAGATGATAAAGATAATTCTCTTTTCTTTTTATCTTTTCTTGAATTTCATTAATATACTTATGCCTAGGTGGTTGGGAGAACCTAAAGACTACAGTTGACCTTCTTCCTCGCTTCTAATTCATTCTTCGTAAACAGAGAAAGGATAAAACATATTAATAAATGGCATCCCTAATATCAGGGACTAATTTAGACCTTTCACAAGAACAAAAGGAGTTTCAAACAAATACTCTAATTAAGTACAACGGCATCTGAAAGTTTAAACCGAATTCCCATTTTCTGGCTATTGATACCGTATGTAAAACCTGGGTAGTTTTTTGGAAATACCTAATGGGTACGACTCCTTCATTTATACGATTAAGATCGGCTCCTGTATCTATCACCTTTCAACCGTAAACTTGTAGGTTTTTATTAATCACAATGGTTATCATAGCATGTCATTTCTGTGCTATTACTTTGTCTATACTATTGACGAATTTCATTGCATTAACCTGTTCTTGTTCTAGAGTTTCTTCTCTCATAGGTTCTATTTTTTCTTGAAAATCTCCCATTAGATTCTCAAATTCTAATTGCTCATTTTCTTCATCCTTTTCTGAAAAAGGACGATAGAGTTCTAGAACTTTGACCCTATTTTTTAATTCCCTTAGTTCATCTTTGACATCAAGAACTTCACATTGGAGGTCATTAAGAGTAGGTTCTTTCCTTTGACTCTTATCACTCATCCTGTTTACTATAGTTTTAAAGCTATAGTTTTCAACTCGGTTGTCTTACATTTGATACGGGTTGTTGCGCATGGCTTGGTCCTGCCTTGGCTAATGAAATATAATTTTCTAGTGCTTCTTTCTTTTTCTCAGGATCTTCAATTTTATCAATTAAATCTACTATCGATTTTCTTCGTTGGTTAAAACACATATTCTCGAGATCCTTAAACTGACAAGCACATTCATTTTCACTTTTTGAACTAGTTTCAGACGATTCAAACAATTCTTCATTTTCTATTTGAGCTAGTTCATTATCACTATCTTGCTCGGAATCGGATGAATTAAGCATTATTTGACAAAGTTGCTGTTTTAGATCTTCGCTAATGCTTAAGTTATTGATTTTATCTTTCATTTTACATTCGGACTTGAAATGCCCTACTTTTCCACACTTGTAGCATGTTGGGATAGAAGTCTTTTTCTAGCGAGTTTCTTGGAGCTTTCACCCTGATATTTCTTTTTCTAAAAGTTCTATATGGTTTATTAGGCTCAGAATTTTCAGACTTTTCATATTTCTTAGTCTTACGCCTCAAATTTCTTTCCCTTTTTATGAGGTTTATGCGAATATGATTTTACTGGTTCAAAACCAAATTGTTCACAAAAATCACCTAGTTCTTTTCTTCCTAGGGTCTTTTGCTTATCAAGCTATTTTCTTAATTTCATGTCTCGTGCAAAGAGCTAGTCCTCCTGCGCAGATTTCGTGAGGATAATTCCCGTAGGTATAAGACCCATAAGGAATGACACCACCGTTTTTCTCTTTAATTCTATTCCTGACTTGTTCAATGAATGAAGGGTAATCCTGAAAGAAATTTCTCTTTCCAAAAGTCAAGATTACGATCTGATCTAGTGAATACCTTAGAGTAAAACACATCCTTATACCATCTAAAATGGGACAAGGTTGGATATTTAAGGTTCATTAAAAGTTCTCTAGACCTGTCATGCTGTAATTCTGTGGTTCCCACGAAGTGTAGAGTAATCGTATAAACTAGAGAATTTACCGCATCTTCTTGATAAATGTTTTCACTCTTGATTACTCCAGTCGCTGGATCCTGCACACTCTGTTGGCCAATAGCCACCTGAGCGCACAAGACTTGAGCCCTTGCCGAGTCACTTAGGTGGAAGTCCCACCATCCTTTCAGTTGACCGACAAATCCTGCGATGATAGCTTCAGCAACCCTCTTATCTCCATTGCCTTTAATTTTAGAGGATGTAGTGTACATCATCATATGTTTCATTGTATTAATGATCTGATATTCTGTCAGACCATCAATATTCCATTCGACTATAGAACTTCCATCATATTGGGCTGAATTCCACATTCCATCTTCTTCAAACTGCAGATCTACTGGTGTTGGCCTAGGATAGTAGTTTCTAGTCTTAGCAGTCTGGGTGAATTTCTTATCATTGGTTAACCTATTGATTTCAGGTTGTTCTTCTTTAAACATTGCTTCAAGGTCTCCTATTTCTCCTTCAGTGAGGACTGACACTTAAGGACCCTTCCCTTTATCTGATAATTTTAACCCTGATAATTTTTTTGCTAGAACATCTAAAAAGTTTTCATCATCTGACAGTGTTCTACCCATTTTGAAATCACTTTGGATATTTATTTTGAAAATTGGATTTGAAGATTCATGGTTTTAATGGAATTTATTTAATAATTACGTTTATGAACTTCGGGTTTTCGGTTTAAGTATTGGAGCCTTCATGGCTATATTTTATGAATTTGATATGCGGTCGTTTGACGCTTGTGATTATTTTGAATATGGAAATATATGTTTGGACGGTGATGTCCTGATTTTGAGTATATATATTGGTAAGTTGACTGATGGACTTGTATATGTCCTGGTGTCTGATGTTTTGGGGTTGGGTACATTGTGATTGAATATATAGATATATATTGATTATCGCGTGACGATTGATTTGAGTGTAGTTGGCACCTTGTTATGTACCTCCCCCTGTTCTTATATTGATTATCGCGTGGCGATTGATTTGATACGGTTCGATCCGGTGCATACCTTAACGGGGTGTAGCTGTAGACCCTTAACGGGGTAGTCTGCGCGTGTAGGACTTGTTTCGGAGGTATGGTAGTGAGGTTTCTACCATATAGGCCTGTGAGTTTAGTCCCATTTGGACGGCTCAACCTTGGGCACAGGGTCTCGCGGAGGCTGTACCTATGTCCAGTCAAATGATCCAATGTTGGATTGTTTTCCCTTGGTACTTGTGTTTGGTGTTGAGGTTATACTATACCTATACACGTGGGTTAGTACCTTCGTATTCATATTTCTTTTAGTGAGGATCGTTCCTCGCTTGTCGTGCTTGTGAGCATGTGGCTGTGAGAATGGGAAAGATTGGGAAACAGTACTTGATTTGACTTCAGTACTTGACATGTTATGTTTATTGGATTTTGAATCCTGAAACTGATTTCTTATACATATGTAAATGATTTGAACTACAATTGAGTTTTGTATTGTTGTCGAGTTTGGTTTTCTTGGCGTAAGTGAGATCTTTGATATTTTAAATGTTGTTTTGGTTTATGTTTTTATATACCTACTTGGGTTTGTAATTTAGGAGGTTATGCCTCGGGAAAAGTAAAAGGTTTTGAGCTGGATTGCTTTCACGTACTTTGAGGTAGTATGGTTTTTAAATCAATCACGTATATAAATGGTTTCATATGCACGGTTTGCATTGTTTTGAAACGGTGGGGTTAGTACGTTGTTTTAAACTACTAAACTTGGTTTTTGTCCACTCACACTCTTTCTGTTTTGCGCCCCCCAAGCCGTAGTTGTTGCGTCGTTTCTGTTCGGCCTTGCGCTTTTCTTCCCGAGCTTCGACTGAATTGTAGGACATCTTTGTCCCTTGTTGTAAACTTTGTTATTCCGTTGTTTATTTCCGCTGACTCTTAGATTGCTTTGTATCACCCATTAGAGTTGAATTGAATGCCCGGAGGCCTATGATGTATGTTGTATGCAAGCTGGCAGTTGAGATAATTCTAGTATGTTGTTTTCTGACAGGTTGAAATTTTGGGATAGTCCTTATTTCAGGGGAGACTGCCGTTTTTCGGCAAAAGTCTTAACCCCTTTCACTTTTGTTTTGGGAAGAGGGTAACTGTTTAGTTTGTGGGCCCGACATGGGTTGATGTCTGGCAAACCATCAGGGTCTGGCTCGGGTTCCGGGGTGGAATTCGGGTCGGGTCTTGTCAGTTTAATTTGACAGACTCTTAGATTGCTCTGTTATCTCTCTCATTTAGGGTTGAATTTGAAGGCCGGAGGCCTCTGTTGTATTTGTAAAGCATGCTGGCGTTTGGGTTGTATATCTGTTGTGTTTTAGCAGGTTGTTAATTTTGGGATAGTCCATGTTTCAGGGGAGACTCTGCCCGTTTTTCGGCAGAAGTCTTGGCCCCTTTCTCTTTTGCTTCGGGAAGAGGGAACTTGTTTAGTATGTGGGCCCGACATTAGGTTGATGTCGGTTAAACCACAGGATTCGGCTCGGGTTCCGAGGCGGAATTCGGGTCGGGTCCTGTCAGAAGAAGAAAATGAGAACCAGAAGAAAGAGAAAGAAGAAGAAGAAAATTGGAACTGGAAGAAAGAGAAAGAAAAGAAGAAGAAGAAAATGAGAACCAAAAGAAAGAGAAAGAAGAAGAAGAAGAAAATGGGAACCAGAAGAAAGAGAAAGAAGAACAAGAAGAAAATCGGAACCAGAAGAGAAGAAGAAGAAGAGAGAGAGAGAGAGTGTGTCGCACAGAGAAAGAAAAAAGAAGAAGAAAAAAGAGTGGCAGCTCCAGCACAGAGAAAGAGAAAAAAAGAAGAGAAAGTAGGGTATGCAATGGGCTTTGAAAATAAAAGGTATATGAGCTTTAAAGTTTGATTTTTTATTCGGGTTAAGGAGAATTGGGTTTAAGAATTAGATATTTTAAAATAAATAACTAAAAAAATAATATAGTCAGTCCGATCCGATTTGGTTTGGTCCCACAAGGTGTGAAATCGAAATTGAAACCGGTCCGGTCGGGTTGGTACCGGTTTGTTGACTTTTAGTCAACCGGTTTTTTTTCCCTTTTTTCCATCCACTTCGACTCGGTGTTCCGATTTTTCAGTCTCAATGCCCACCCCCTAATGCAAATGCCAAGTTTAGGTTGCAACAATGCAAAAGCAGTGCTAATTTGGGTACATTAAAAATTGGCTACAGCTGGAGAGTGAGTGAAGTTTGTTTGTGTAGCAAGAAAAAAAAACGGAGATCCAATCAAGGCTAGATGGAGAAGCTGAAGCGTTCAATTAATAATAAATTACCAAAAAAATCACAAATTACCAAAAAAAGAAAGAAAAAAAGTCGGAAAGATTTAACCATCCAAAACCCTCCGAAAATGGTGCCCGTCCATCCCCTTTCTTTATAATTTCTCTGTTTGAATTAATTAAAATTTCTAATGATCAATTTTTTTACATATATTTATATAATAACAAATTAAAATAAAGAAAAGAGAAAAAAAAAAGAAAAAGAATATAGCCACACCACTCCATGTCCTCTCGTGTTCCGCCACGTGTTATTCTCCTAACTGAACCGTACGGTCACGCTTTCTTCCTACCCCAGCTGGCCTCTCTCTCTCTCTCTCTCTCTCTCTCTCTCTCTCTCTCTCTCTCCGTATCTGTAAACTGTCCGTACGCAAACCACACACTGCTCGCCTCTCTGTTTGCTACAAAGAAATATAGAGTTTGTTCTTCATCGCTCAGCTTCTTCTTCTTCCTTCTCCTCTTTTTCTCCTATTTCTTCATTTCCTTTTTAAGCAACCAAAGCTAGCAAGGAAAATTCAAATTTTCTTCTGTTATTTTCTCGGAAACCAAACAGAGCTCTGCATTGCAGTTAATTGTTTCCTTCTTGGAATGCGTTGGTTTGGTGTAGGGAGGTAGCTACATGGCTAGCTAGGGCAATAGCCGCGTGAAGCGTACTATACTTCGTCGTCGTCTTCCAAAACTCAAACAAAACCAGTAGAGAGAGAAGATCAGAAGAGAGAGAAACAGAGGCGAAAGAGATTAATTGATTGATGTCCAACTTGGATCCGCCAGGCCCTCAGGGGCTGACGAGAAGGCCGTCAAGGAGCGCCGCCACCACCACCTTCACTACGGAGGTCTTCGACAATGAGGTCGTCCCATCCGCCCTCGCCTCCATCGCTCCCATTCTCCGCGTCGCCAACGAGATCGACAGAGAGCGTCCTCGCGTCGCCTATCTCTGTACGTCTCTCTCATCTACAAATCAATCAATAACATTCAATAACTAATTTCTTAATTGATTGAGTTTCTCAAAATTTTGAGTTGATATTAATTAAATAATAAATTCTTAATAACGGTCCGTTTGAATGAATCATGAATGCAATGTGTTTGTGAAAATGTTAAGGTCGGTTCTATGCTTTTGAGAAGGCACACCGATTGGATCCCAGCTCCAGCGGCCGTGGTGTCAGGCAGTTCAAGACCTTGCTGCTCCAACGACTGGAGAGGGTAAGCCACTAATTTCTCTTATTTTTTCTGGTTTTTTAATATAATAAAATTAATACAAATCTCATTTTTCATTTTGGAATTATTGGATCATTCATTAATTTTTAATTATTGATTTATCACCTGTGGCGGGAAGATGTTTCGATGAACGAGCAGAGAAATCTACCGTATATATTGAAATTGAAAGGTGATGAAGGAGAGTCGTAATCTAATGTGCTCAAGTTCATGCGACAATGCTTGGACGCTGTTTGATTTAATAGCTATGGCTTGGGCCCGCCGTCCCTTTTTTGCCCCTATTTTAAAACTCCTATCATTAATTAGTTAATTAGCCAGGTGGTTAATTATGAAATTAACTGGGTCCGAAGATTTTACCTTTCTGAGTCTTGTTTTCCCCAAATTTACCCTAACCTGTTACCCAGTCAATATCCAGAACCAGAGAAGAGAAATTGGTAGTTGTTCATATACCGCGTTTCTTCAAATTTCACTAATTCTTTCGTAACTCGTATGCATTTGAACTTGTTTACAAGTTCCATTACTGGATTTCTTATTTCTCTATTCTGTGGGTGATGATTGCCAAGGGATGAGTTCAAATGGGGTGGTAAATTGGATTTTAATGAGAGGGCAGAGGACTTTTTCACTGGGTTTGTGCTGGCTTCATGTTGAATAACACTCTCTTCTTTGCTTTAATCAGTGCCTTGTCATTCTCAGTTCCCAATAGAAAATGAAGCTCTGAAATTTTTCTAACCTGTTGTATTTTATTTTGGCATTGAAGCTGATGTAAAATTTGTTTGAGTCAGGACAATGCGTCCAGTCTTGCTTCTCGGGTTAAGAAGACAGATGCCAGAGAAATTGAAAGCTTCTATCAGCAGTATTATGAGCAATATGTTCGATCTCTCGACCAGGGGGAGCAGGCAGATAGGTATCCTTCTGCATTTCCTCTCCCTCATTATTATTATTATTATTAGTATTACTATGATTCTTTTTCTTTTTCTGTTAAATTTGAAATACTAGTGTTTTCATAGTACCCTGTATTAATTGTATACTGAATTGGAACTTTTATTCCAAATTCTGAACAGAGCCCAACTGGGTAAAGCCTACCAGACGGCAGGAGTGCTTTTTGAAGTGCTTTGCGCTGTTAACAAGACTGAGAAGGTGGAGGAAGTTGCTCCCGAGGTTAGTTCCATTTATTATTTTATTTAGCTGTTCTATTATAGATCAGAATTTCAATTACATATATGTCCAGTACCTGAATTAGGCATTCACTGCATATATAATCTTTGGCCATAATTTAATTTGCAAAAATATTTCAATGCTGTGAGCAGATTATTGCGGCTGCTAGAGATGTCCAAGAAAAGACGGAAATTTACGCTCCATATAACATTCTTCCTTTGGATTCTGCTGGTGCTACACAGTCTGTCATGCAGCTTGAAGAGGTATTTCATTCTTTTATTGGTAAATATACTTTGACATCTTATATTCTTACCAATGCCTGGTCTGGATTATATTGAAATTTGTTTCTTTTTTATGTGTTAAAGGTTAAGGCTGCAGTGGGTGCACTTTGGAACACTCGTGGTTTGAACTGGCCTAGTGCATTCGAGAGCAGGCAGAAGGCTGGTGATCTGGACCTCCTTGATTGGCTAAGAGCCATGTTTGGATTCCAGGCATGTATAACAATGAGCTATTTTATTGGTTAAGATTCAATCTTTGACTGTGAAATAATGATTAACACAGTGGTCTATTCCTACTCTGACATAGCGAGGGATTTAGTTGCCGCAGTGTTGTAATTTCTCCTGCCCATACTTTCCTCCCGTTTTCTTTTGGGGTTGTTTAGGTCGGGTGTAGTTGTATCTTAGTTTTGTTTTTGCTGGAGATTGTTTCCTCAGTGGTCTTTGTGGTTCTTTTCTTCTTCTGTGTTAATACAAATCGTTTCTTTTCAAAAAAATATTGGTGGTTACAGAAAGACAATGTCAGGAACCAGAGGGAGCATTTGATATTGCTACTTGCGAATACTCATATACGGCTTCATCCCAAACCTGAACCTCTTAACAAGGCATGTCTGGTTATCTCAATTTAAATTTTCATTGCAGCAGTTTTACTTTTATGATTTATCTAATATGTTGATAGTAACCGCATCAAATATGTCGATGCATGACAGAATTTGTTGTGCTCATGCCGTTGCATGTGGTCCAGTATAATCTTTCCTTGTGATCATTTGAATTCCTTTCTCTAAATCCTCTTGCTAACTTGAATGTCGAAATCCTTTTCTCTACTGTGTTCAGAGCACTCTCTTTTTACGAAACATTTTCCCTTTGCATGCCTTTCAACTCTTCCCGCCCTTTAATTAAGCTCATCTATTTTATGCAGCTTGATGATCGAGCTGTTGATGCAGTTATGGGAAAACTTTTTAAGAACTACAAAACGTGGTGTAAATTTTTGGGACGAAAACATAGTTTAAGGTATGACAGTATCTGCATCAATTTTAATTGGTGTGTGTTTCAAATTTTTTATTTTTGCTTTATGCTTTACTTTTTGGATCTTATGTTTGTTTTGCATTATGTATTCTTGAAATGTACAAAATCTTGTTCAATGTAGGCTACCCCAAGGTCAGCAAGAAATACAGCAGAGGAAGATACTATACATGGGTTTGTATCTTCTCATCTGGGGTGAAGCAGGGAATGTCCGCTTTATGCCAGAATGTCTATGCTATATTTTTCATAATGTAATATTTGTGGGATTCCTTGTTGATTAATCTATTTCTGGATTTCTTATGGAAATTATGTGTTGATATTTTACACAATGACGCCTACTGTACATTCAGATGGCATATGAACTCCATGGCCTATTGGCTGGAAATGTAAGCATTGTTACTGGGGAAAATATAAAGCCTTCTTACGGCGGGGATGATGAGGCTTTTTTGAGGAAAGTTATAACCCCCCTATATCGTGTAATTGAGAAGGTATGTTGCCTCATAAACATGTGGGTGTTATCAAGTTTCTGGCCTTCATGCTATACACATGACGGTGTTTTTAATGATTTTCCAGGAAGCCAAGAAGAGTGACAATGGAAAAGCTCCTCACCCAGTTTGGTGCAACTATGACGATCTTAATGAATATTTCTGGTTTGTGTAAAAGACTGGGATTTTATTTATTTATTTAGGGCCTCTTATTTCTGTTGAAATCATTAAGATGATTCTGATTTAACTTTACATATTTTCAGGTCATCTGATTGCTTCTCTCTTGGTTGGCCCATGCGTGATGATGGTGATTTTTTTAAATCAACGCGTGACTTGGCACAGGTACTCTTACATTCTGAGCCATTGCTGCTACTTTTCTTTTGTTAGTTTTCTGGTTGTTGCATAACAGGAATCTCGTTCCAGGGAAGAAAGGGCTCTAGAAGAAAATCTGGAAGCACAGGAAAATCTTATTTTATTGAAACTCGGACATTTTGGCACATTTTTCGAAGTTTTGATCGATTTTGGACCTTTTATATACTGGCTCTACAGGTATTTACAACAGAGTAGAAATTCTAAATGGGACACCATTTGTCCCTTGTTAACTATGACTGCCTGTTTCAATAATATAATTTGGAACTGGAAACAGGCTATGTTCATTATTGCTTTTAGAGGGATTTCACCTTTGGATATTTTTCAAAAGGATGTCCTAAGAGACCTATCAAGTATTTTCATCACAGCGGCGTTTCTTCGTGTCCTTCAAAGTATGGCATTCTTACTTGAAACTTGAATTCTCACATATGTCTTACTTTACAAATAGTACTTCTAATTGGTAAGCAGATTGTATCTATGTCCGTACACTACAAGAGCTATTATGTGCCCAAGGCAATAATTAATTTCTGAGAAGTTTCACCATACTTTGTGAAGCTTTATTCTTTGTATGATTTTGGGCACGAAAAGAAAAAGAGTGTTATGAAAAATGGCCTTTCATTAACTATATAAATGAAGATGTAAAGATCAAAATTCGTTTAAATTTTTGGATGATACTAGAAAGGTTTTATGTTCTTGCATTCTCTAGTTTTCTGGCTGATTGATATAATAGTTTAGCTCTTACAAAAATATTGTTACGCACAGAATTGAGTGTTGACATGTTTCCAGTTAACTCTTTTTGAATTTTGTCCATATCGAAATGAGATTCCGCTCACCTGGTCTCTAAACACTTTGTTTTCTGGGAAAGTCCTCATAAATATTCAAAACCAGAAGTTTCGAGGTCAAATAAGTGCTGTGGATTAGCTAAGTGCTGTGGTTCACATATACGTTTTGAGGTCGAACAGGGGAGTCCCTCCTGTTCACTATGATTGCCTGTATAATATATGGAGTCATCAGGGGCCTTTCTTGTATTCCCTATTTGATGGATAGCCTTTCTCTTTCTCCTTTCATCTCATCATATGCAATTTGGAGGTTGAAATACCTCTAGAGGTTTGGTTGCTAGCTTGGATTATTGCTCATGGGAGAAGACCCCATGAGTCTGTGATGTAGTTCAGAGGACAAGGCCTTCTCTTTGTCTCCTTCCTCAATGGTCTGTGATGTACAAAGATGGAATCGAGAGTATGCACCATTTTTTCCTGCACTGTCTGGCTGCCTTATCCCTCTGGATAAAGCTGTTCAGGGAGACCAATCTGTGTTGGTCTATTTTGCGAGAGGCATAAGTTCTTTGGTTTGAGGAAGAAGGTTATGGTTCTGGGATGATGCGCAGTGATGGCTATTTTTGGGACAATTGGGTGGAGAGGAATACAAAGATATTTGACAATATGAGGGGTGAGGAGATTGATTATTTGTGGGAGAGGGTTCTCTTTTGGGCATTTCTATGGGCTTCAATCTCTTCTGAGTTTAGGGATACTTATTTCTTTGGAATTTTTACAAATTGGAATGCAGCTATTTCTTTTGCTTATTTGCTGGTTCTCTGTTGTTTTTAAGGTTGTTGGCCTGGAGCGAGCCTCCCATAGAGGCAATTGAAGTTAGTGAGCCCTATGAAGGGCAATTATCTCCTGCTGTTTAAGAGTTCTCTAGTTCTTAGCTCCAATGGTCCATTGTCTTGTAGTTTCTCTCATTTTAATGAATTTTTGTTTCATATAGAAAAAGTGTTTTGAAAGAAATATGAATTTTCCTGAGAGAGAGAATATTTGAGATGCAAAACATGGGAAGGAGACTAGGTGTATTTTAGCCTCATAGAAAAGGACGGGAAAAAAAAGGAAGTGAATTGAAATTTTAATCTTGTTGATTACTAGTTATAGACTAGTATCTAAAGAATTGTCCTAAGCTGAATAGTTTTCTATCCATTGTGTTGTAGAAAGCACTGTCCACATTGGATGTTGCTGATGGCTGTTCCTTTGTACTTCCTTGCCTACCTTCGTTTGAGTTTTTCACTCATTCTTCCGCTGTTCCATGTGCATTCTCTTAAGCTTGTTTTTCTTCAAGTTCATATGGAAATGGAAATTTGTACTCAAGTAAGGTTTATATCAATTTGTTCATATCTACTTTTCATTTTGATGTAGGTATTTTGGATATTGTTTTGAACTTCCCGGGATATCATAGGTGGAGGTTTGTTGATGTGCTGAGAAATATTCTCAAGATAATTGTTAGTCTTGCATGGGCAGTCATTCTTCCTTTGTTTTATGTGCATTCCTTCAAGGATGCCCCTAAACAAATTATAGATGTACTTTCGTTCCTTAAAAAAATAGATGGTGTTCCTGCTTTGTATATCATGGCTGTTGCAGTATATTTGCTGCCAAATTTACTCGCAGCAGTTTTGTTCCTGTTCCCGCTGCTTCGGCGTTGGATTGAAAACTCAGACTGGCACATCATTAGGTTCCTATTGTGGTGGTCACAGGTATTTCTGTTAACTTGATATTTTCTTTCCTGAATTTTCTTGCTCGATTTCTGCTATATTTTAGTTGGGGTTGACTTAGCGGATGACAGTCTGTTATGGTATAATCTTGTGATTGATACTGGCGAATGGCTAGACCATACGAATGCATGAGACGAAAATACTGTGCAGTATCCAAAATCCTTTTTTCTCGTCATAGTTTGCCATATGATTAAATCCTAGTATGAAACCAAGAGCTTGGAGTTCATAATAAGTTTTTCCTGGTAAAGGATTCACATATTTATCTTTTAACTCAAATGAACTTGCACAGTTTACTTACTTGGTGTAATCTATTTGGATTCATTAAGTTAGCTTCCCTTACTGTTGACATTAGTTACTCAGTATACTTAAAGAATTTACTTGATATTATTTTCAAAGCACCTTTTTATGCGTTTTTTTTTTCTGTGAAAAAAAACTCTTGTATGAAAGTCAGAGAAATTTCTTTGTTTTTATTTTTATTTTTTATATTTTGATTCCAAACTAAATCCTTATGTTCCTTTTGCATAAAAAAATTAATCGTTTCCCAACTAAACTGTAAAAAATGGTATGGATTAATCTTTATTTTTCTGCAGCCAAGAATCTATGTTGGGAGGGGAATGCATGAAAGTCAATTTTCCCTTATAAAGTGAGTTTGATGAGGAACATGCACTGAATTTCATCCCAACTATATGTACTTTCCGTTTTTCTTTTGGGTTGATTGTTTGAGATTTGTGTTCTGATTTCCTATGCAATTTGCAGGTATACCATTTTTTGGGTGCTGCTTCTGGGTTGCAAGTTTACAGTAAGCTATCTTATCCAGGTGAGATGTTATTTAAAATTTTTATGATTTTTAAGATTTTTCTTAATGAATTATATAATGATCAATAATTGCGTTATTAATTTGCTGTCTGTCTTTTCCGCAGATAAAACCTCTGGTGAAGCCAACGAGAGATATTATGAACATTCGTCGCATAGAGTATGAATGGCATGAATTTTTCCCTAACGGTAATCATTTTCAATTGCTTTAGTCTCTGCATGATTTTCTACATGCACTTTTATGCTAATGTTTTATTGATGCAGCTCAAAACAACTATGGAGCGGTTGTGTCACTCTGGGCACCAGTAATCTTGGTCTGTGTTATGTATATCTTCCCCATGTTTGAATAATCTTGCTAGTTTTCTGAGTTTGTCAGGATGTAATTTTGTTACATTTCTTCAATAAACCATCTCATACTATTTCACGAATTCAATGCAGGTTTATTTGTTGGACACTCAAATATGGTATGCTATCTTTCAGACTGTATATGGTGGTGTTGTTGGAGCATTTGATCGCCTGGGAGAGGTGATCCTTCTGCTCTCTCTCTCTCTCTCTCTCTCTCTCTCTCTGTATTTTTCCCTCTTCTGAAATTATTTGTTACCTTGTGTCGTATTGTGCATTCATGAAATTATACATCCGGGAAGATAAAAACTGTCTGACATCTGTTGAGATATAACTGTCTGACTTCTGCTCCTTGTCATTCTTTATTACTGAACACGATATCTTGGCCAATTTTTCTAGCTTTTTTTTTTTTAAATTTTCAAAAGAAAAAAAGTAGATAAATTGGGTCCCATTCTTGCATACTTCTGTATTTGGATTTCTGGCTTTGAAAATTGAATCTAAGATTTTAAAATCTCAATAAGAATTTTTTTTGGTTACAAATTTTCAATATTGGTGTTGTTCCCATATCAATTTTTCAGACTTGTTTGAGATCAATTGAGATGGATAATATCCTAAGCCAAATAAATAGTTTACTTATCTGCGTATATTTATGTTGTTTAAGCCAATCATGTAGTCTAATGTTATTGGAGGCTTTGTTCATACGTATTTGCTATCAAGAACATGACTATCATCATGGTGTATTCTAATTGAAAGGTAGTCTTTATATGCCACATCTTTAATTTGTCTCTGATTGGTATTCATACATTTTTTGCCTTTTACAGATTCGAACCTTAGGTATGCTAAGATCACGGTTCCAGTCTCTGCCCGGTGCATTCAACACATATCTAGTGCCTTCGGATAAGTCAGCGAAAAGGGGATTCTCTTTCTCAAAGCGTTTTGTGGAGGTTGATTAATGTTTTTACAACTTTCATATTTGAATATAACCTGTAAGCAGTTTATAATTAGCACACCCTGAAATGAGCAAATTGATAGTTAGCATTGGTGATTTCTTGCCTGTAGATTACAGCAAGCAGGAGAAGTGAAGCTGCAAAGTTTGCTCAGTTGTGGAATGAAGTGATATGTAGCTTTCGTGAGGAAGATATCATTTGCGACAGGAAATGCTCCCCAACATAGTTATATTGTTCATTTCTTTAGCCTCTTATTCATCATGAGGTAAAACTAAATTGGGTTTCTCTTACTTCAGGGAAATGGATTTGCTGCTGGTTCCTTATTCATCAGATCCCAGCCTGAAGATAATTCAGTGGCCACCCTTCTTGCTTGCTAGCAAAGTAAGGACAATCCCTTTGAAACCTTTGTTTTAGTTGCTAGGTTTTATTGTTGACTTTGTCTACCTTTACAGATCCCAGTAGCATTAGATATGGCAGTACAATTTAAATCCAAGGACTCCGATCTCTGGAAGCGGATATGTGCGGATGAATATATGAAATGTGCTGTGATTGAATGCTATGAATCTTTCAAACATGTCCTTGGTACTCTGGTAGTTGGAGAAAATGAGAAAAGGTTGTTACTGCTACATTGTTTTTCATTAGTTAAATATATGTGTTCAAGTTTCTATAATTCCCAAACACTGATAAATGATTTTCAGACCTGTATAATTTCATGCAAACGGTATTTAGAGCCTTTAGTTTTTGCTAAAATCTTCCCATCATTCATCTTTGGTCCCATCCCCCTCTCTCACGGATGATAGTTTTGTGGTTAATTCAGTAGTGTCCTCTATAGTTAATGCTTTTGGTTCCACTTTTGTTGGCAATTTTTGCAAGTTATTTAGTGCTGGATTCTTTGTGTTATTAGATAAAAAATCTTTTTTGGGGTTGACTCTCTTGACAGTGATTCAGTTTGTGATTTTTGAATCCTATAAATTGAGATTCAGTTCGTGATTTTTGAATGCTATAAATTGGAGTTCTCATAATATGATGTATGACTACCACTTGAAGGAATTGCGTTCAATTTATTTTTGTTGAGTCAGTGTAGATTATTCAAGAACAATTTTAAATTCATCTTACTTTGATCATTGATAAAATTTCTGATTGGGTTATTATTTCACAGGATAATTGGCATCATCGTTAAGGAAATTGAAAGTAACATTTCAAAGAATACATTTCTTGTAAATTTTAGAATGGGTTCTTTGCCCACTCTCTGCAAGAAATTTGTAGAGCTTGTGGGGATCTTGGTGAGTCATAAACAAAAGAAATATTAAATCTCAAGTATGCGCTTTTCTTGGCCGTTATGTTAATAGAAACTGCGACTTTCTTTCATGTTGCAGAAAGACGCTGATTCATCCAAGCGATCTTCAGTGGTGTTGTTGCTTCAAGATATGCTGGAGGTAGTCACTCGTGATATGATGGTGAATGAGATCCGGTTGGTAAACTTTAGTAACATTAACTTTGGAGTAAAATATTTAATTTGTTAGCAGGATAATCCTAATGTTTGAATGCTTCCACTATAAATCTTAACAGTGCTTGCATTTTCTCATGTAATATTTTGTAGAGAGTTGGTTGAAGTTGGTCATAGTAGCAAGGACTCTGGAAGGCAACTCTTTGCTGGCACTGATGCAAAACCAGCAATAGTGTTCCCTCCTCCAGTTACAGCACAGTGGGAAGAACAGGTACGCATATTTCGAACAACTTAAAATAATTTAAAAGTAATTTATTTTTCAGAAATAATCCTATGCTAGCTAATTCTATGAAAGATGACACTTTTTTTGGCTGATTATCATTTTAGATAAGACGCCTCTTTCTGCTATTAACGGTTAAGGAATCTGCCATTGACGTACCAACAAACCTTGAAGCGCGTAGAAGGATTGCATTTTTTACAAATTCACTGTTCATGGATATGCCACGTGCTCCCCGAGTCCGTAAAATGCTTTCATTCAGGTTTGTTTATAGGTCAATTCTTCCTTAAACCGAATTGTTTGATTCTTATTTTGCTCACTTGAATTTAAATCATTAGATATGGTAGATCTTTGAATATGTACACCGTTAAAATATTGGAACATTAAAAAACATCAAGAATTACAAAATGGCCAAAGATAAAGAGGCATAGGCATCGCCTCTCGATCCAATCCGCCTTCCCTGGCCCCCAACACACTACTGATATGAAAAAAACCTCCCGCCATAAAAGCTTGTTCAAGAGGTGCTCTTGCCCCTTTTCTTTAGTTAGCATTGATTTCTAATCAACTGAGGATTTCAGATTTCAGATTTTGTGATTGGTTTCTCCTCCTAATCTTTAATCAGTGGGAGAATAGGGTTTTTTTTTTGGGTATTCAATTGAAAATTACTGTAACTTTTATTTATTTATTTATATATATCATTTAAGACATGAAACCTTTTAGGTTTTTCGATGGGCCAATATCCTGAATAACAGGCCAAGCTTTTGAGCTTTCACATGTCTTCTCCATCACATAATCATTATATTACACTGTTTCCATTGACAGCATCATGACCCCATACTATAGTGAGGAGACTGTATATTCCAAAACTGACCTTGAGATGGAAAATGAAGATGGTGTATCAATCATATATTACTTACAGAAGATATTCCCAGGTTAGTAAAACTATCTTTAGTATGCTTGAATCCTTTGAAGTCAATGTGTAAATGATGTAACTGTCATTTTGTGACTTTTCTAGATGAATGGAATAACTTCATGGAGCGACTTAATTGTAAAAAGGATAGTGAAATATGGGAAAATGAAGAAAATATTTTGCAGCTTCGTCATTGGGTCTCCTTACGAGGACAAACTCTCTGCAGGACAGGTATTTGATCCATCATCATCTTCTCTATGAAGTTTTATTTCTGGTACTAATTTGTTTTGTGTTGCAGTCAGAGGAATGATGTATTACCGACGAGCTCTGAAGCTTCAGGCTTTTCTTGACATGGCTAATGAAAAGGGTAAGACTAAGAGCATGGTATCTGTTTCTCCCATAATGTTCAACTAGTCACTAGAAAAAAGAAAGAAGAATTTAATGTATATAAAATCTAGTGCCATCATCATGCCTAAGATCTCTGCCTTACTTAAGTATGCAAAGATACTAGATGGCTACAAAGCCATATTATTTTCTGGGGCATTTGTTTGTTTTTCTCTTGTCATGTATGGATTTTGGTGTGCATATTATGTTCCCATTTCAATTTTTTTTTCAATCTTTTCATTGTAAGCAGTCTAGTGAAGCTGTTACTTTGGAGGTAAATGTGTTGGTTTCTGATCATTTTTAGTTATAAGCAGAGATACTAGATGGCTACAAAGCCATCACGGTTCCATCAGAGGAAGAAAGGAAAAGCCAGAGATCCCTTTATGCTCAATTAGAAGCAGTGGCTGACCTTAAATTCACCTATGTTGCTACCTGCCAAAACTATGGCAATCAGAAAAGAAGTGGAGATCGACGTGCAACAGACATCTTGAATCTGATGGTTAAGTATGTTTTCTGTCTGATAAGTCAGAATATTTTGCAATTTGATTTCTTGAAGTTAGTGTTTCTGAGCTCATTATTCTTGAAGATTCTTATTCGTTGTTCTCCTACAGTAATCCCTCTCTTCGGGTTGCATATATTGATGAAGTTGAAGAGAGAGAGAGTGGTGGAAAGGTCCAAAAGGTTTACTATTCTGTGTTGGTTAAAGCTGTTGACAATCATGACCAGGTAATCCTTTGACCTCATAACAGAACCACTATGTTGCTTGCTTGTACCTAAAACACTTATTATTGTCTTAATTCTCCAAAGGAAATATATCGTATAAAATTACCGGGTTCGGCAAAGATTGGGGAAGGGAAACCTGAAAACCAGAACCATGCTGTAATTTTTACTCGAGGAGAAGCTCTTCAGGCCATTGACATGAACCAGGTGAAATATATTGAAGTCTGAAATTATGATTGTTTCTCTTTAGATTTTCATGCCAACTGAAATGTTTAACTTTAACATTTCTTGTAGGACAATTACTTAGAAGAAGCTTTTAAAATGCGGAACCTTCTTGAAGAATTTAATGAGGATCATGGAGTGCGTCCACCTTCAATTTTAGGTGTTCGTGAGCATATCTTTACTGGAAGGTTTGTTACTTTTAATTATTACCAGCTATACATTGTATTGTTACATTTATATCTTGTACTCATAATAAATTTGATTTCTACTTGTGAACTGCAGTGTTTCTTCATTGGCCTGGTTTATGTCAAATCAAGAAATGAGCTTTGTGACCATAGGTCAAAGAGTTCTTGCAAGACCTTTGAAGTAAGTTTTCTCTTCATTATTTAACTAAGTAATCCAAGGTAATTGTTTAGAAAGATCTAAATTATTTTTAAAATAGAGTAGTCGTACATTTTGTCCAGAAGCATTTCAGATGAGACTTCATTTGCACATGAATGTTGGCATAGTTTGGAGGTGTGTTTCTGTCTGTTGATATAAGTAGCAGATGGTGATCTGAATTATGTAGGGTTATTAAACAGTGAACTATCTATCCTCTCTCATGTTACCCTTTTTCTCCAGTCTCCTTTTCTTTTCCATCTTCAGGTCACTCTTTTCTTTTTTCTTTGACCATGTTGAATATTTGGGCATCAGTTCTGGACGAAATGGGAACTAATATTCATTTCTCTGGATGTTGTGAAATGAAATTCATCTGATACATATAAACTATTTATTGGTTTAGGATCCGGTTCCACTATGGACACCCAGATGTCTTTGATAGAATCTTCCACATTACTCGTGGTGGCATGAGCAAGGCTTCCCGTGGCATCAATCTGAGCGAGGACATCTTTGCTGGTAACCTTCTTGAATACAACACACATGCACACATGCATGCATAAATGTGTACCTGTGCACACACACATCTTCCACACATGCTTTATGATATGAGTTTTTCCTGTGTAGGCTTTAACTCAACGTTAAGGCGAGGCAATGTTACTCACCATGAGTATATCCAAGTTGGGAAGGGTAGAGATGTTGGGCTCAACCAAATCTCTCTCTTTGAAGCTAAAGTTGCTTGTGGTAATGGAGAGCAGACACTTAGCAGGGATATCTACCGCTTAGGGCACCGTTTTGACTTCTTTCGAATGATGTCCTTTTATTTTTCGACAATAGGGTTTTATGTCAGCGCAATGGTAATCCTTGCTTTTTCATTTTCACCTTTTGTTTCTTTTTAGTCTTAGAATATTACGGCATTTATTTATTTTTCTATTCTTCAGTGAAATCATCCTTGAATATGTTTAGAAGTAGTTTTGGTGAACTGGACTTAAGTTGATTCATTCAAATTAATGAACCGTAGTAAATAAATTACCATAAACTTTTCATGCTTCTATGTATTAGAGCCTGTTGTGTTAGCAAATGTGGAGAAGCCATAATTATTTACCTGTTTTTATGGCATCTCCTTGCCTCTACAGTTACCATTGATAATATACCACTTTCCTAATGTCTTTTAATGTCAAGAGTTAGTCCCACTGTCTATTCTCCCATTTGATGAAGACAAGTAATTAGCGTACATGTCGTTGAGCGTTCGGTATCAATGACTACATAACATAAATAGTAGGTGGTTGATCTGTACAGATCCACTGTTTGTAGCAGTGTGGTTCAGTTGTACTTGATAAAGAAATATGGAAACTATCTCCAATTTTTTCTAAAAGTTATGCTATACTGCCCTACACTATCCTTCGTTACATCTCCCAAACCACTCTTCCTCGCTCATCCATCACATTTCCAATAAAAATTTCTTGGTGTGAATCTAATAGTGGAAAGCACAGTTCTTAGGGTAATGGAACAACTGAGGATTCACTTTCATTTCTGTTCTATTTGCATTTTCTCACTAACATGAGCATTTTCTTGTTATGCAGTTGGTTGTCCTTACGGTCTATGCTTTCTTATACGGAAGACTTTACTTGTCATTGAGTGGAATGGAGAAGACAATTGTTAATTATGCTGCCACCAGGGGAAATACCGTTCTGCAAGCAGCCATGGCTTCACAATCTGTTGTCCAATTAGGTCTTTTGACTTCCTTGCCCATGATCATGGAAATTGGACTAGAAAGAGGGTTCAGAACAGCATTAGGGGACATGATAATTATGCAGCTGCAACTAGCATCTGTTTTCTTCACCTTCTCTCTTGGTACAAAGGTTCATTATTATGGGCGAACAGTCCTGCACGGCGGGGCTAAATACAGAGCAACTGGCCGTGGATTTGTTGTCCGGCATGAAAAGTTTCCTGAGAACTACAGGATGTACTCAAGGAGTCACTTTGTGAAAGGCCTCGAACTTATGGTACTTCTTATAGTTTATCAGATTTATGGTTCAGCAGCGACTGGTTCATTATCATATATCTTCGTCACATTCTCCATGTGGTTCTTAGTGGTTTCATGGCTGTTTGCTCCCTTCCTATTTAACCCTTCCGGATTTGAATGGCAAAAGATAGTGGAAGATTGGGATGATTGGTCAAAATGGATAAGTAGTCATGGTGGTATGGGTGTGCCAGCAACCAAGAGCTGGGAGTCCTGGTGGGATGAGGAACAGGAGCACCTGCAGTACACTGGGTTTTTGGGACGGTTTTGGGAGATTGTTCTTGCTCTGCGCTTCTTTCTCTTCCAATATGGAATTGTGTACCATCTAAATGTGGCCAGGCGTGATAAAAGCATCATGGTAAACATTATTACTTTTCTTTTTAACTTCCGTGTTTGCTTCTTTGTCTATCTAAGATGCAACAAATTTCAAATTCTTTCAAGCTCACCAGCCATTCAGAACTCCTTGTCTGCATGCTATATACTTCGTTCTGAACTGAAATCTAGATGTTTTCCTTGTAACTAATGGAAGTGTCAAAAGAACTGAGTTGGGCCTAGATGCTGCTGCAATGGATGTATAAAGCTTTAAAAAAGGAAATCATGTGATTATAAAGACCAAAAAAAAGAAAAAAAGAAAAGGAAATCATGTGATTATAGAACAGGACTAATATGGAAGGTCCTTAGGTACTAGGAGATCATAATGCTGGGATAAGGATGATAAAGAGCTTTGAAAAGAAAATAAGAGTAGTCTTGTGTGCTTTTCCTAGGCGTAGATGAATTACATATATTGCTTAAATATGTCTGAGGAGGTCTTTACATTGGGAATTTGATGATTCAAGAAAAGTATTCAAATGCAGAAGTTTTGCTCAAACTCCTATAATTAATTAATTTATTCTCTTTTGGTTCTAACGAAGAATTAAAATTCCAGGTTTATGGTCTGTCGTGGCTGGTCATTGTTGCTGTCATGATCATCCTAAAGGTTAGTTTTCAAACTTGAAGTACTTTCTGATTGTAAGTGAAATTATCATATGTCAAATTTTTTTTTTCTACTGAGTGGTGAACCTCTGAATTTCAGGTTGTGTCCATGGGTAGAAAAAGGTTCAGTGCAGATTTCCAGCTGATGTTCAGACTTCTCAAATTGTTCCTGTTTATTGGGTTCGTTGTCACTCTTGGGATGCTTTTTAGTTTCCTTAGTCTCACTGTTGGTGACATCTTTGTTAGCTTGTTGGCCTTCTTGCCTACTGGCTGGGCGCTACTACTGGTACATGCCTCTCATATCTGAAATCTACTTTCTTCTGTATGGTATCATTTTTTGCTGTGGTCTCATAATGGAAGTAGGAAACATGACGTATGAAGAACAATTCAGTACTTGAGTTTTACATGTTAAACAACTTTTGGGGTATTCTAAGTATGGTGTTTTTGCATGAGCAGATGTCACAAGCATGCAAGCCAATGGTGAAGGCCCTGGGAATGTGGGGGTCTGTGAAAGCTCTAGCAAGAGGGTACGAGTACGTGATGGGGCTGGTTATCTTTGCACCAGTGGCTGTTCTGGCATGGTTCCCATTTGTCTCAGAGTTCCAGACCAGGCTGCTATTCAACCAAGCTTTCAGCCGAGGGCTTCAGATCCAACGTATTCTTGCTGGTGGGAAGAAGCACAAGTCAAACTAACCAAACAAACAAACAATCATTACAGAATTATATCCATGTAATAATAATATGTAGAGAGATGAAAAGATGTATAATATTGTTTGTTACATGCAATGTAATATTAGAATCATCCACCGTACGAAAATGCAAATTAAGGACTATTCTTTCTCAATTTTACTAAACTAACAAGATTTAAAAAATCAGCTCTTTTTTTTTTCTTGTTACATTGTGTCATGTGAATTTTCAGTTCAGAGCTGTTAGCGGTTTTCCCCTTGGGTTACAAAGGATTCCAAATTTTTATCTAAGAGGGATTTGCATTTTAAGATTATGTGGGTATTAGTTTGAGGTTATTCGAGTCTATTTAAGTGACTTTTTTGCTATATTTTAAAATTTTTATTAAAATTGACATTTTTGAAAATATGGGCTTTGTTATAATACTAGATGGAATGGATGCCTACCACACTTAGAAATGCTCTAATGACTCACCCCAATTTCCATTCTATAATGTATAAACCTACCACTATAGTTATAATTTATGTATTTCCTATGCCTATAAATAGGCTTCAAAGATGAATAAGAAGTGAGGAAGAGACCGTAAGAACATTGCTATGGTTTTCTCCATATTCATAATCTCTTAAATCCTCTCTAAATTTCCTTAGTTTTATATAACACGTTATCATCATGAATATCTCTAAAATACCAACTGAGATATTCAATCAAAACCTTCTACTTTATTATACCCTTCCATCCTCTGTCATGCCTTGTAGCTTTTCAAGTTCTGGTCTTGTTTTCAGATGAATCAAGCGACTGGCTGCAATCTGTTCCAAGATAAGCAGTTCCTCAAGTATGCTTGGAAGCCTGACTCTTGTGACTTGCCCAGGTGTGATGGGTTGTATTTTCTGAGGAGGTGGAAGGGGAAGAACTGAGAAAAAAAAAAGGAAGGGATGTGAATCAGAGCATGGTGGCTTTGCTGGGACTCTGTCTGCAATATGAAAAATTGGTCAGAAGAAACAAACAACACCGAAAGGATAAGTTGCTCCTTATCTTTTCTATTATTTTATTATTTCTCTACACAATTTAATACTCATGCTAACTAACATCCCAATGCTAGTGAAGTTTGCAGGTGGAAAGAAGAAAAGCCAACATGTTATGTCTTGCTTTCAAACTAATATATTAATATAATAATATAGAATTATTTTATCATGGTTTTGAGAAGAATCCACCGAAAGCCCAAACTATATATATATATATACTATTATATAATATATATATATATATATATATATATATATATATATATATATATATATATATATACTATATATAGTTTATGGTTCACTAAAATATATTAAAGGAAAACATAAATCATGGGAACTATTTAATATCAAATTTTAATTAGTTATCTCACTTTATAGTTATATGTTCATTTTTATTATGGATGGTTTCACTTCCTATTTATTTTTAGTGGAGTGGTTTTTAACCCTCATATTTATTTTTAAGTGGAGTGGGTTTTCCTCCACATTTATTTTTAAGTGGAGAGGTATTCCCCCATATTTATTTTATTTAAAGTATGGTGCGGAATTAATGTCCATACTAGCAATTTACTTTACTGCAAATTTACTTTATCACACATTTACTTACAAGCAATTTATTTTGTGAATTAATTTACAAGTGGGTGATGATGAGTTTTACAACATACATAAATCAGGACCAGAAGTTTCTTGATCCTCATCATACAATTACATCATTAGCAGGAGATCACTGATGATAAAATAAAAGCTGACAGTCTCTTGAGTACTATGTTTGTAAACAAGTGATCGGATATGAAAATCCTTGATCCTTGACATGTAAATAAGGACTTGAAGTTCCTTGATAATGTAACAGTACCGTATACTTGAAAAGTGCCGTACACGTGAATAGTAAATGTATTGGCAAATGTATTATGAATAGTGACTGTATACGTGGATGGTGTCATACACATGAATAGTAGTTGTACTGGCAAACGTACTGTATACATGAACAAAAACTGTATTAATGAATTAATGAATAGTATCGTATACATGAATAGTAACTATTTTGGGTAAACAGTCACTATATACAAAAAGGAACCTGCAGTTCCTTAAACTCATGGATGAGCAGTTAAATGAGATGTTGGAAATTCCTCAATAAATTATGTAAGGGCCTGAAGTCCCAAAGTATGTACAGGAAATTATAAGAATGTTCATACCATGAGAATATGTGATTTTGGAAAAATCTAACAGTATTGAGAACTTGAAGTTTCAACAATTAAATGGACAACCCTTGAGGTATTATTTCAAATTATGGCATACCACATATTTCTTTGGCATAAGAAAATGATGAATTTATCAAAGTTCGATTTTATCACAATCGACACCTTAAGGAAGAAATTTATTTTGTAAATTCCGGTTGTTAAGGATGCACCGTGAAATGAGTAATATCAGGATAAACCTCAAAGGATAAAATGAGGCTCCCCATATTTTGTTATATTATATGATCTGAATCGGAAACCCATGGATCTCAACATATCAGAAAATCCCGGACCTGAAGTTTTGGGTATATAGTAGTTAATGCTCTTCACCACTATATTGCAATATTATCATGGATTTTCCTCAATTTATATTTCATTTCTATTTGAAAAAGGCAATTAAAATTCTAAGGTTGTGTTTAACTGAAGCCAGAAGTTCCGGGCACACATGCATTGAAATATATATAATTTGAAAGATTTAATGTGGTTATTTGAACCTATAAGGCACAAGGTTCCAAACCGTCATTTTGAAAAGATGTGAAAACCACAAGTGCAAGCTTAAGAATCTGCCAATTATTATAACAGGAAAGGGGCATACAACAGATAGATTCTTTTCACATGCAAGGAAGAAGTAGGCTCTGTAAAATCTATAAAATCCCATTATATTCTGGAAGCCTCTGAAGGAAGAGGACGGTGCCTCTTAAGCTTAGCCATGAGTCTCTCATGGTCTCCTAGAATCTTTTCATTGGAAATCTGATGTATGTCAAGCCTTGTCTGCGTATCAATGGAGTATGAATTCACCAGTTCCAACAAGGCCTTATTTTCCTCTTTAAGTTTCTCAACCTCTTGTTGAGACTCATGAAGCGTTCTCCGAAGAGACGAATTTTTAGTGTTCAGCTCCTGAATCTCGTTTGCCCGGGCACACAAACGATCAGCCATGTTAGAAACAAAAGCAAAGATCAATGCTAAAAGCCATTGAGTCATCAATAGCCTCTTCGTCAGACCTTCCTGTTAACAGTATCCCATCCATAGGAGTAATGAAATTCCTAGCTACTATGATAGCAGTTGTATCATTCATCATCATGGAATCATTAACCGTGAGATGACGATTTTGGGATACAAAGGATGGACGCTAGACTTTGGCGTCACGGGTTGTTTTGGGAGCAACATTTAAATCAAAATGATTTGGGCGAGAAGAAGAGGAAGTCATTTTAAAAAGATTTCGAGGAAAGTTTTAGAAAAGGCTGAACTTTCAGAAAATGAAAGGAAGCTGAGTTGAAACGCAGTTACTCCAATCAGGCCTTGAAGAGGCAATGTGGCACTGTTTTCAGGATCCCAATATTTTATCGGATCCCCATATTCTCTTTTTCTTTTCCAGATTTCAAAACTTCACGTATGTTTGTTGGCACTTTAGACGTTCTCAAGGACCATTTCGTCAAAGCCGATCTTGCTTTGCGGATTTCATGGGGTTACTTTTTCAAAAGCATATCGAGAACCACACAATTTTATGTGGTTAATTTGAGATTCACTGGGTCTAACTATTCCTCTCATTTATGTATAAATATGTTACTAACGAATTTTCTCATGACTTTGTGCTGAACATGAGTGTGCCATTTAATACTCATGGCTTTGTGCTGAACATGACTAACTCATGACTTTGTGCTGAAAATGAGTGAACACTACTTAGGTGTTGTAGGGTTATAGATTAGAAGTTCATAATATTCTCTCTTCTATATGTCAATTAAGTGATGTGTGAAAACCACTTTTAAAATAAGAGAGTTTTAGTGTAGTCAGAGTCGGTGACGTAAACAGTTCTTAAAAATGAAAGAATTGTGGTTGAGATGATATTGATGGATATGAGTACCATGGTTTTACATGGATTGTGTGATGCTAATGAAAGTGCATGTGATTGTATATTATGTGAAATTGACATATTTATACTATGGATGTGGTTTACTCAAACGGGCTTTATAAGCTTACTGGGTTTGTTGATGATGAACCTAGTAGACTATTTAACGGTGTAGGGGATTATCCTGCAGGTAGCAGAGACCGTGAACCGAGTAACCAAAGTTAGGAGTAGAAGGCTCTGTTGATGTACATGTTTTGTACATGATGTGGTTCATTGTGGCGTGAAGACTTCCGTTGTGTGAAATAATATTTGACTCGAGAAGAGTTGAGTCTGTATTTACATTGAGGGTTCGGAATGGATTGTATTGTATTTAGAAAAAAAAAAATTCCAGGTACAATTGTTGAATGTTCCGAGCTTCACATCCAGGATTGTTGGTTGTTTGTAATATCTTTAAACAGGTTATTTGAGGTTGAAAATTTGGGGTGTGACACTCGTTGCCGTTGCCGACTGTGTGGTTGATTGAATAATCCCAAATGGATTTATCAAATGGGGTTTTGTCCTCTTGGGAATTTTAAGACGATGCTTGGGTTTAGCTTTTCTTTTTTGGTCAAAATGATACTTCATTAAAAGATCCGGAAACAAAACACAAGCCAAGCAAAACACCAAAACGACATAACATGAAGAGTTACATAGCAGGATTCCGAGCTTCTGCAGTTAGGCAATGTGTATTTACCCGCATTTCATAAAACAATAATACAAGAGGCACTAACTTATTTACCAACTTTTGTGACACCAACTTGATTCACGACTCATCAAATTACAATAACATGCCCACCCATTCTCATCATCAGTTCAATCAACCAACGATCTTTTTCTCACTCCAATAATCGTGGTTTGCTGTCAACCACACAAAATTTCCCAAGTTTTAGTCATTTTCCTAAAAAAGCAAGATGTCAAATTTGCAATCGTACAAATCACTTGGATGCTAATTGTCGATATAGCCCAATGACGCTTCTGCTCACATTGCATCCTTTCCTACTTCAAACAGTGATTTCAGTACTTGGTTCTTGGATATTGGCACCACTCACCATGTCATTCCAAATATTGCCAATCAAGTTTTTATTAAAATAATAATAATAATAGAAATAAAGCCAAAATTTGCCATATAGTTTCATAAATGTTAGTTTTTATAAAAGCTTTCAAATATAGCCAAAAACTCACTTGAATAGAATTAAATGCCCTTAAAACTAAAACTCACATAAAATTGCTATTTTAGATACTTACACATGATAAGCAGCAACATTCTCCATGTGTGTCTGACCCCAATTTTCCTTCATCTCCTCCTCCAAGCTACTAATATTATTATTGTATTTATCTTTGTTCTAGTTATTCTTTGTCTTTGTATTATCATTAACGTTTTGATAAGATTTTTTTCTTATTCCAACATCATTAGGACCGCATAAAAAAACATTGTTAGGGATTAGTTTGTAAAGAGTTCTATATATATATATATATATATATATATATATATATATATATATATAATACAACCACGTCTCAGAATATTATATCATAATGTAATTTTTCATAGTATCAAGACCTTTTTGATTAACATCATTTTTTAAATCCTATATTCTTTCCTTTTCCTCCATGACTTCTGCTAGAAACTAAGTTGCTTCCCCTCTTTTTATAATCTGCAATATGCATCACATATACAAAATATAACCTTCCGCACCAGAATTTTTTTAAGAGTAAAATCTAAACAATGATAAATTTGAAATTAAAAAATAATAGCATTTCAAAGTAAAAACTTGTAGAGCTAACATGATAGAACACATAAGAGACAACTATGCCACTCGCAGCAACATTATCAAGTATCATCCAATTTTTTTTAACCACAAAACAAAACAAAAGCAGATTCATAACGTAGCCCTTACCCTTTGCCTCGATGATACCTTTTTCATGCACAATCTCGATGATAACTTTTCCATGCACAAATCTTGGGACCTTTGTCATTGCCCTTGCCTTTAGCAGATTCATAAAGTAGCCCTTACCCTTTTCCTCGATGATAGCAGCAGATTCATGATATGATAGATTTGCGCTCGTCCTAGGGGTAAATTTTGGCTATTTTTGATACTCTTGCTAATCTTTCCATTGCAAATAGGTACACTGGTCCAAATCAATTGAAAGTTGGGAATGGAAATGGGTTAAGTACTACTCATGTTGGCTCCTCTTTTCTCTCAAATTCTACTGGCTCTTTGAAGGAAACATGTATACAAATTCTTTTTAATGGATTATAAGCTACAATAATATTGAATCATTTATTCAAGAGGAGGAAACGAAAAAGGAAGAAAGGATGTGAGATTACACTTGAAGTTCATCTTGATGAGACCAAGTATTTCACCTTAGGTAAGGTCTTCTTCCTTGCTTCATTCTTCTAGGATTTCTTCACAAGGTACCAAAGTAGATATCCTCTAGTTCACCACACCAAATGTTTAGATTTGAAGAGGAGAGCAACCAAGAAAGTGGAGATGCTAGACTCATTCTCTTGGTGGAATGACTTTTAGCAAAGGTGGAGAAGAGGATTTCTCCTTCTTCTCAACACCACTACCTAAAAGCTTTGGAGGCTCAAAACCCTAACTTGAGAACATAGGTAAGTCACATAAGTGAGAAAAAACCCCCACTATCAAAACCAGATATGGGTATATTGAGCTTCTCTTGGGCTCACTTCAATTTGTATTGTCATACAACACTTATTTTTGGGTCCAATGGGTCTTTGGGTATTTTTCCTTTTGGCCATAATCACTTTAAAACCCAAAACTAGTCCATTGTCAAACTAATTTCATAATTAACATATTATTTATGATTTGTGACTTAACTATTGAGTCCTAACCATAGTCGGAATAGTTTGACTTGGTCAACCATTTTGACATTGGCTTTGACTTTTGTATCTCAAGTTTCTTCTTCATTTGTTCCTCTAACTACATTTTTTGGTGTGCGATCTGTAGGTTCCTTTCAGCGAGGCAGTGGGTTCTCTCAACTCTTCCAAATTGATTGTGAATTAAATCCTACCATTTAGCTCTTCCTATTAGCGAATGCCAATTATAATTGAACCTTATAGGACTTCCACAAATCATGATTTACACCTAGCAGTATGTCATGACTACCCAAGCTAATAAGAAAAGGTGAAGAACCTACTCAAGTTCGAATGACCGTGCAATTGAATCCTTCTCTAATTCAATACTCCTTATTCACATTATTAGGTTATGGATGCTTATGTCAAAACCTTAATTTGAATTATCCTTCTATATGATTATCCTAGTTATGATTTGAAAACATCTTCTTTCAAATCATATCCACTACTTTGCACTAAGATTTGATCAATCATATATCAGGAGTATTCTCTCTCTCCTTACTGAGAATAGCGATTCCTTATTGTACATTCATTTTTCCATATGACTTTATTGAGAGTCCCAAAAACACATTTAGGTCATGTTTTATAAGATAACTGTATAGTGCTCATGATACCACTTGAAGGAAATGTGCTATATTTTGAAAAAAATTATTAAGCCACAACCTATATTAACCTTCTCCTTTTTGGTTCTCAAGAAAAAGCCTCACAAATGTGAGACCTCTAAGTTCACCACACCAAGGAAGTGATGGATGAGATGAGTGAAGCCTTGAGAGGATTTGATGCTAGTGAACTCTCTCAAAGGGTGCCCGACCTTGGCTATGGAGGAGGAGAGCTTGATGGTTCTCTTCCTCTTCACACAAATAGCACAAAACCCTAACTCTTCTAAAGATGCAAAGTGTGAATATATAGCCCCACAAGAAGGAGACCTAAGTCTCCCTCTAGGTAAAACCTGCCCTAGGTTCTCTATTGGGCCTCTTGGGCTTATGTGGTCATCTTACTATGCCCACATATCTTAACTAGTCCAATGGGCCTTGAATCTGATTTTATAGTTTACGCTCAAACTACCCTTTTCCCGCATTCTCTTAATTAATTTAATAAGTTAATTCCTATTTACAGTATTTAGGAATTTTACATGAAACTACACCGCCATATTCTCCTGCATCTAATGGCATAGCAGAAAGAAAAAACCAAAATTACACTAATTTGATAAATGTTGTAATAATTAATGTAGGTGCTCCTTTTGATCTTTGGGGTGAAGCAGTTTTAACTGCTTGTTTTGTGTTGAATAGGGTGCTACATAAGAAAACCAAAATTACACCTTTTGAGGTGTGGAAGGGCTATAAGTCAAACTTGGGATATTTTAAAGTATGGGGTTGTTTAGCCTTTGTAAGATTAACTGACCCTATACGGCCTAAATTGGCACTACTACAAAAATTGTAATAGACAACGGTAATCCACCATTGTGTAGTTGGTTTTTCAACCGTCGTGAAATCAACCAACATCTTTTGATGTATCCAACCACGACAGTAAATCCCCGACGTTGTTAACACATACAACGTCATCTCCAACTAAAACCTGACGTCTATTTATTGAAAATGGATCAAAAAACAACAACTTGTTTAAGATTAGATGACCCTTTTCGAAAATCTACGTCGTTTAGAGAAGAAAACATGATGCAATTTATCAAAATATCGCCGTAACACTGAGTAACCACGACACACACTATTAACTTACCGTCGTGCCCAATAATTTTCACGACAGTACTTTAAAATAAACCATTGTGGTTAAAACATATTCCACGACACTTAAGCACCTTACCGACGTGAAAATAATGTATTAACGGCAGTAAATATGGGAAGAAGGAGGTTATTATCAACTTTTACGACCCTTTTATTTTCAAAACTGATGTTGTTCTAGACATTACCACATCATTAACAATAACTCTACATGTCTCTACTAACAACAAGACCACCGTGTCTATTTCCATAGAAGGCTCATTTTATCAATCAATCGCCATTTAGAAACACTGTAACGACATTGGTATAAAATAAACCGCCATGGTTATTTGTAATAGAATGTCGGCTCTAGAATTCAATGACATGCTAATGCTCTTTTAACGTCGGAAAATATAGGAAGAAAGACGTTATTATGATCTACTATGACCCTAGTACTTCCATAGCCGCTGTTGTTATTTAACTTTCCACGACATTTATGATATAAATTTAGACGTGGTGACTAATTTACATGACGCTTATATAAGTAGTTTCGTCGTTTTTGTGACTCTAAGACATCGGTTGTTATCATCTTACCGACGTTCACAAGAACTTTCACGACAGATATTTAAACTCAAAAGCCTTTTGTGGCTCTAAAAGACGACGGGAAATATATGTTGAAGGTCATAGTTAGGTCATTAAATACGTCAGTATGTTCCTATTAACGTCGTGTTATTACATTTTAAATGTCAGTTCTTTGGGCATCTCGGTCGTGAATATAAAATAGTAACAGCTGCAAATGACCATCGTTGTTTGGTTATTATGTACGATGCTTTGAATTAAATGAGCAGTCATGTGAGTTAAGCTTTAGACGTCGGTACATACATGGCGGTCGTGGTATGGTCATAAAAACGTCGTTATTTTTAATGCTAATTTTGTTTAAACCAATGTGTTTTGTATTTCAAATTTTCATTTTTTTATTTAGGATTTAGCTTCGTCCATTGCAGTTCATATGTTAAAAAACGACGTGGGATATCATTTAGATGTCTGTTTTTAGCAATTTTTTAACAGGACCGTCGTATTTGGCATCTTGAACATAGTTTTTTTAGTACTGAAAGTTTTGTGCCCAAAACCTGCATAATGAAAGTGAAAGAAATACATTACAATTTATTACAAAATTAATGTCATACACAACCATTTAGGGCATAACTAATGTCATAAATTACAAGCATCATTCAATCCATATATCTTCACACCCATCTCGAATATTTTCACTCCCAAACTCACCGGCTAGTTCATCAAATGTGTCAACATTTGGCATCCCTCTAGTAAATGGCTCACACTCAATTCACACATCACCTACGACATCATCACCAATAACATCATTATATTCTCTATTAGGCATTGATAACGACAGTACCGACCAACTATGACGCATTGGGTCGTCAACAAAACATATTTGTTTGACTTGAGAAGCCATAACAAATTGGTCATTCCTATGTCCAATTTTACTCAAATCCACAATGGTAAATCCTAGTTCGTCGACTAGAAGGCCAGAAGTGCTATCTATCCAATCACACCTAAATACTGGGATTGTAAACTTTTAGTAGTCAAGGTCCCAAATATCTTGAATGACACCATAAAAACCTATATTTGAGACAATCGGGTTTTTATCCTTGGCACTAGCAACTTGCATAGTACTTGCAAGTAAATAAACTCCACTATTTTGAACTGCCCGCACATCATCTTGTGCCTTGGTGTTAAATTTAACACCTTTAATAAGATAGCTCTTATATGATGGCACTGTCATGCTTGGACCAATTGCTAGCCACCTCAAATTTTTTGATACGCCATTATTGTCTTTCTCATTGAGTTCACTTTGAACTTGCAAATTAATCATATCTTAATTCAATCTAACATAGAAAGGATAAAAAATCAAACTCCAATGTGTTATTCAATAACATATACCTTAAAACGTAACCATTGAATGAAAGTGCTATTGTGCTTATTTTGCAGCCAATTTGTTCTATTTTTATATTTTGGAAAAGTGGTCTTGAGGTGGATCATATGTCCCTACATGTCACATAAAATTATAGTATTACGGTCCCTTGTATATAAGAAAAACATAAGGAATGATATAATGAATAAAAGTCATACTCGATATAAGGTAGGATTTCCTTCATATTCTCCAACACATATAGATGTGTCTAGTTCAACAGGTCTCGATCAACTAAGGTCACTAAGAAACTTGACAGTGGCTTTGAAAGTTCCATCTTCTAGCTTGATGGCACTCCAATTGGTCTAACATCAGATAAATGCTCATGCAAAACTCCACACCTTCTTCAGCTATATAGCACTCAACAATGCAACCTTCGGGATGTATACGGTTCTGAACATACCCCTTTAGCACTTTCATATATCTTTCGAATGGATACATCCATCTAAAATAAACTAGCCCACATAGACGAACTTCTTTGACAAGATGTACTACTAGATGAACCATGATATCGAAGAATGAAGGGGAAAGTATTTTTCAAGCAAACACAAAGTAACTACTATATCTTCTTCCAACTTATCTAGCTTGGAAACATCCTCCATCTTTGCACTTATAGCATTGAAGAAGAAGCACAGTTGAGTTATTGCATACCTTGCAGGCTTCTCCAAAACCGAATGAATTGCCACATGGAGCAATTGTTGCATCAAGGTATGATAATCACGTGATTTTAGGCCAAGAAGTCTTGAATCTTGTAAAGATACAAGATTTTTTTATATTTGAAGATTAAATTTAAGGGACCTTCATACCATAGAAAAAATTGCAAACCGTTCTCGTCTCTACTCTTGACAAATTCCAAGGCCCTGGAGGCAAGCGAGTACGTCTTTCTCCATACTCGGGTTGCAAATCAGTCTTGACCCCCATGTTTAATAAATCTAAACGAGCAATAATCACATCTTTATCGCAAACATTCTTCTCAATGTGGGGCATGCCTCATAGGAAGGTATTTCCAATACTCTAGATCAAAGAATTTTGACTTCTTCATCCAACAAACTCTATCACCATCATTTTCACCTCCACCTCCCCCTTTTTTCGAGCCCCATCTGTAATTAATACATTTAACCATTTGTAGCACTTCTTCTCCGATTAATGGTATGAGCCCCTGGAAATATTTGTATTTGTAGTTGGAGCCTTCTTGGTGTGAAAGAAAATTTTTGGACTCAAATTGGTGAAGTTTGGAATTTTAGGAAATTTAATTTGAATTTGGGAGTTTATTGTATTTTAAATTTAGTGTTGGGAATTTTCCAGAAAATATTTTGAAGGATTTTGGAGAAATGAAAGTTACAGGAAAATAGTAGAGGTTGAGACGAGTCTGTAGGAATTTTTGGGGAATTTTTCGGTGCTCGAACCTATTTTTGGTGGATTTTAAAATTTTTGGAAAATAAGAAAAATTGGAAAAGAAAAATTAAATTTGGAGTGACACATGGCGCAATCTGGAGAGTCCACGTGAAGCTGATAGAGCAGATCTGACTGTAGAGGAGCGCTAACAATGCATTGACAGAAGGTGATGTGGTGACGAACGATTGGTCCACGTGAGGCTGACGTGGCGCTGCTTAGGCATGAAGCGACGTCGTTTTGGGGCTTCATCCGTGGCTGACACTTGGCTTCATCTGGATTGTGCGTGGCCTGACCAGTATGCGAGATCTATGGACGACTTTGAGTACGTCAACTCCGGGTCTTGAAACCTCGAACCGGATCCTCATGTTTTTGCAAATGGGTCGAACCTGACCCTATTTCTCTAGAGCCATTGATCTGATGTGTTGACTTGATCTGGGCCATCTGTGTCGTGCTACATCTCGTTCGGCGAGCCCGACATATAGTTTTTGCTCGATTTTTGGCGCAATCTGGATCCTTTATCTTGATTTTTGTGCGAGATCCAATGGCCATGGATGCACCGCAACTCTCCTATGATCTAAGCCCTCCATTTTTATCCAAATTTTATATTCCTTCAATCCTAGCCATCAATTTGATCCCCCTTTGCCTATAAATAGGCCCTTTCCTGTTCAGATTTCATTTGGGGTTGAACTCCTCCCTTGAGAGCTTCTCTATCTTGGTAAGTTTTCTCTTCCTCTCTTTTTCTAGTTTGAATTTAATTAGTTTTAATTTTAGTTTAATTAGTTTAAGCTGCTTTAATTAGTTTAAATTATATTTAGCTAGTTTAATGACTTTAGTTAGTTTTAAATCTTATTTTAGTTAAACTAATAAGTTTTAATTAATTATTTTATTTATTCTGAAAATGATAAATTATTTAGTTAATTAATTTTGTAAATTCCTAATTTGGTTTAATTAGTTTAATTTTGTAATTTATTATTAATTTAGACTGTGTTTAATTACTTTAATTAATTACTATTTAATTATTGTATTTGATTTTCGAAATTTCTTATTAATTAATAAATAATTGTGTTTGATTATTTGAAAATTATTTTGTGTAGTTCTAAAATAGTAATTAAATTTGTAAAATTATTTTAAATTAGTTTTTAATTTTGAAAATTACTTTTAATAAATAATTAATTATTTTAAATAATTTTTGGGACTTTTGAAAATTAGTTTTAAATTTCCAAAATTCGTTTTAATTATTCGAAAATTATTTTGAACCTTCGAAAAATGTTTTCAAGTTCCGCGAACCAAACCCTAAGCCTTTGGACCACTTCCAAATTTTCATAACCTTGTCCGAAGCATTCAAATTTTGTTTCCAAGCTTTCTAAATTACCTAAAACGCTTTTAGGGTTTAGAACGTAACCTTGGCCTAGGGTTCTGAACTAGGGTTTTCACGTTAGGTTTCTGCCTACGACTTAGAGTGTCGAACTAGGATTCGTATTGTGACCGAGGATTAGTGAGACGTGACCCAACCTAACCCTAGAACGTCAAGGTCATACTTCCGACTTTGTTTAACACCCTACTTGTTGTACGACTAAGATCTCAAGCTAGCTGAACGTGTACGTGACGTTGTGTGAGCTGGACTTGACAAGTGTAGTGTGTGGGACCAGGTAGCAGCACTGGACTCCAGGTAAGGGGACCACTAAACCCAGACTTGTATTTTCTTGTATGTATGAAGTAGTATTTATGCTTGCATGAGAAATATGAATGAATTTTGGATGCCATTGTTGTATGGTTTTAATGTGATGGGCACCGGGTTCGTCCGTTAACGGTGTTCCAGTTGGATGACCTGAGAGTGAAGGGGGCATAGCGACTACCTTGGGTTTTTATTCCCTAAACCTCCGGAGGCGGTTGTATGGACCGGCTATTCCAAGACCCATCCCTAGGTGAGGGTAGCCTATGTGGTACAACCTTTGGAATGGACACTCTCGCTACCGTGCCACCCAACTGGATATTATTGGTGGTATTGGTAGTTGGCCTATTTGGATCAGTCATCAAGTAATGCTTCTGGGATCCCAAAAACTTGGTTTTGAATTGTTGTATGAGCATCCCTTGTTTTGTTGAAAGTAAGTGAAATTGTTCTTTTATGTTGTTGTGCATTATGATTTTGGTTTCAAGGTGAAACATGCTCGACTTATACACAATATCTATTTTCGTTGTCTACTTTTAAACTTTGCTGGGGGTCTCCCTACTGGGGGCAAATGAACACAAGTGATGCTCACCCCTAAATTAGATCTTGCAGGTACTGTGTACACAACTCGTGAGGTTCTTGGACGTTGATCTTGCGGTAGCTTGCTGCTTGTCAACTCCGAACTTGTTTCCAAGTTGTTTTTCCATTGTGGGCAGGTCGTTTATTATTATTTTGAGAAGTTGTGTTGTTGTTTCCTTGTGGACTCTGAGCTTTAATTGTAGACCGTTGGGGTTGTGATTTCAAGTTGTATTTTACAAATTATTTTTAGGTTACTACCAAATTTATTTGTAACCTAGTGGGTTGGTTTTTAATAAATTGGTTTAAATTTCCATTTTTATTTTTATTTTCCGCTGCCAATAAAACTCTAATCCAACCCGTTTTAACTACACAAAAGGGCTTAACATGTTTCGGGAATACTTGGGATTATGACACTCTGACGATTGGGCGTTGTATTCTCATGGATTCTAGAGGCACGTGCCACTGTCGCGTGGCCGGGCATTCAAGGACTTGACAAATGTCTTTGGAGGCATGCCATATTCAGGTTTACCATTAAAAGCTGCACGTTGCCTCCGATATGGATTATATGTGCCAATTTTCAACATGTGACTAGGTGTATCATCGCCGCATATTGAACAAGCTTTATATCCTTTAACAACACAACCAGATAAGTTTCCATAGGAGAGAAAATCATTAATTGTCCACAGTAATGCAGCTCTGAGTGTAAATTATTCTCCTATGCGTGCATCATACACTCCTCTAATCCCATCCCACAAAGATTTTAAATCATCAATCAAAGGCTCTAAGTTGACGTATATATCATTTCCAGGTTGTTTAGGATCGGAAATCAATAAGGTCAACATCATGAACTTTCGTTTTATGTATTGCCATGGTGGGAGATTATATGTAACTAAGATAACTGGCCAGCAACTGTATCTGCTACTTAGAGAATTGTGTGGATTGTATCTTCCAAAACAACGTAATGAAGTACAATTTTACACGACATGAATGTATTTTCCTGCCGTGGTATATTAAATTAATACGGCGCTTATTCCGAAATAAGTACCGTGGATTTATTTAATATTAGACGGTGTTATTTATTACTAGACTGCCGTGTTTAGTTTCAAACAACAACGACGGTAGAGTCAATAATTTCAACATGGTATATTAAGTTAATACTGCGCTTAATAAAAAATAAGCGATGTGGATTTGTTAATATTAGACGACACAATTTATAATGGGACCGCCGTGGTTAGTTAAGATAATTGGTTTAAATTGGGGCTTTTCATGCGTTCTTTCACTTTCAGTTTTCACTTAGGGTTCCAATTGGAAATAAAGTCGCATTCTTCAAGCCCTTGGCGGCCAAATTGTCAGTTCAGGCCCTTGCCTGCCGTCCTCACTTCAGGCCTTGGCTCTCTCTCACCTCTCTAGAGGCAATAATTTGGATGTTAATGGTGTATGTGTTTTGGTGTATCTCAAAGACACAAAAACACACACATCATTAACTTTCCAAAAAATTGTCTTTCTCAAATTGTGATGAGGAATATAGCTCTGGCCCTTGGCTCTCTCTCACCTTTCTAAAGGTCCGGTTTTGGGTTGGAGGCAATAGTTTGGATGTTGGTGTGTATGTGCCTTTGTGTATCTCAAAGACACAAAGACACATACATCACCAACGTTTAAAATATTTTCTTTCTCAAATTGGTGGTTCGATTGTCTTTCCAACCATCATTTGTTTGGTTTTCGCTAGGGGTGGGCATCCGGACAGGAAAACCGGAGCACCGAACCAAACCGGAAGAAAAAAACCGGTTGACTTGGAACCGGAATCGGACCGAACCGATTCCAACCGGTTTCGGTTTCGATTCCAGTTCCACACCGCACAGCACAGCACCGGACCGGACCGGTTAGGTTATTTTATTTTGTTTTTCATATTTTTAAAATATAATGCTATATTTTTAGTTTTATAATTAATATTTTTCCAAGTTCAACTTTAAAACATTTTCCATTGTATGAATTGGACCATTTGTTAATTTTCAAACAAAAAAAATAACTTATTTATTATCATTTGCATTTTAACAAAAATTAAAAAAATATATTTTTTAAAAAAAAATTAAAAATTAAAAACCCATTAAAAAACTAGAACCAGTTAGAACGAGACTGGCCGATTTTTGAAAAATTTCATTTAAATCGGACCGGATGATAAGTACTGATTTCAGTTCCGGTGTGAGCTCGGAACCGGACCGGATCGGACCGCGCCCACCCCTAGTTTTCGCTGTTCATCAGACAACGGGTTATGCAAATTTGTGTCGTTGTAACTACCATGAGACGTCGGCGCTACAAAATTAGCTACGTTGATTCTTGTAATATTATACGACGTTTTTATGAATAAACCGCCATGGTTGTGTACAAAAATCCCAACGTTATATTCTACTCTAACGACATGGTAAACCACTTTACCACCACCATTTATTTATAAAGACCGTCTTGGTGTACTAACTTAATACGTCGTAAAATATTAAAAGACCGACATGGATATGTTTAAAAATTAGATAGCGTTATGTACGCTACTAGTGCCGTGGTTACTATGACTTTACAGGACAATAATTTTATAATTACTGTCGTATTACATGAGAACTTCAGACGTCGTTAAGACGACAATGACCGTCGTGATTAAGTACACGTTAAAACAACAGCATTCTAGGTAAAACATTGTCTATTATATCTACTGTCGTTATTTATGGGTTACGTGTTTACCCAACGGGAAACACATGTTTCATAAGATGACGTTTTTTAAGTTTCATGCGTCGTGTTTTAAAAATACCCCAACAGATCTCCATTTTTTAGGTGCTTAAGTTACTTATCCACGTCGGTTTTCTATTACCGTCGTCTTTCTAAACATAATGACAGTAGTTATTTTTTCTGTCGTCGTTTTTCTGTCGTCTATTTCAATTTTTGTAGTAGTGTGGGTGCTAAAGCTATTACTTATGTTTTTCTTGGATAGCCTTTAAATTTTACAACCTATAGATTTCTTGATACGGAAAATAATGTTATTATTGAATCAGGTGATGTTATCTTTTTCTTGAAAGTTTTCCTTTTAAATCTAAAAATAGTGGGGGTCAACAAAATATTTTATTTGAGCCCAGTTTGTCTGCTCCTAATTTACAAGTTGAAGAAAATATTGGGATTGAACCAAGGAGTAAACAAGCTAGAGTTCAAAACGATTTTGGCTCATAATTTTTTTTAATGTTGGTGAAAATCCACTTCCTTACAAAAGGCTTTGTCATCACATGATGTAATTTTTTGGATGATGTGAATGATGAAATGGATTCACTAATTTCTAATAACACTTGAAAATTGGTGGATTTTCGACCGAGTTCTAAAACTATTGGGTGCAAGTAGGTCTTGAGAAAGAAACTCAAACCAGATGGAAGTATTGATAAATTTAAAGCCATACTTGCTTTGACTTTAAAAAAAGAGGTGATCTTGATGTCTTTTATAACTCTGGTTATTAGAATAACGTCCATTAGATTGTTGATTGCTATTGCTTCAATTCATGATTTGATTATTCATCAGATGAATGTGAAAACACTTTTAAACCCGGCCAATAACACAAAGTGTGTAAGTTATTAATGAAACAAAAAATTTGCTTACGAGCCACTTTGATATATGAAAGATCTTGGTGAGGCTAATTTTATTTGGGTATGAAAATTACAAGAAGTTGTGATGGTCTTTTTCTTGATCAATCGCACTATATTGAGAAGCTTTGAGAAAATATAATTTTATTGATCACAAGCATGTATCTACTCATTTGACTATAGTGTCCACTTATTTCCGGTTGAAAATGAAAATGATGTGATAAATCAAAAGGAATATGCTAGCATAATTGGGAGATTGAGGTATGCGACTGATTGCACTCGACTGAGATGGCTTATGCAGTTGCAGTACCTAGCAAGTTTACGACGAGTAAGCCAGGTAAAAAGCATTGGCATGCCATAGAAAGAGTTTTGAAATTTTTTCTTGGCACTAAAAATTATGGATTATTTTATAATAAAAAAAAAATAATTCAGTATAAGTCCAATTCTTATGATAGAATTTGGGTGCAATCCACACACGTATTGTTAGTAATTCAAGTCCTCTGACTTCAATGCCACATAGGATTACATTCCTTTTCTAATTTTATGATGTAATCATATATTTTTTTTCTTTTTAAATTTATTTTCATGTTCCAATTATGCCTTTATGATTTAAATCGGGAAAGACTGATTTATTAATAATAATTAGCTAATTAATACAACTATTGATTCTGATTGCAATTCATAAACGGGTAAGAAATTAATTTTAGGCCAATAATTACTATATTTGACCTTTTAGTTAATTATGATTTGATAGGGATAATAGTATCAAAAAATTCCTAAACGTGGTTGAGTTACCATGTTGTAATGATTGTAAAAATAAAAATTCAATTATACACCAATCCTAGAAACCCACCAATCTTTCCATTAAAAAACCAAGAAATCGGTGGAAATTGGTTTGGAAGGAGCGTGACTTTTGTGTTCAAACATGATTTATGCGATTTGGGGATTTACCTCATGTTTCTATATAATGGCAAGGTTGTAAATACAATATATTCTGTGGACATTCTATTTGCTTATGTGGATAGACGTTTGGGCTTGTGGACTGGAATGAAGAGGTAACAAATGGAGTCCTCCATTCAAAATATATATATGGAATTGGACCCATATTGAAGAGCCCCAAAAGAAGAAAAATGAGAGAAAAGACAAAAATGACAAAGAAGAAACAGAAAGAAAAGAATTAACAAACAAGAGAAAAAAGAAAAGGAAAGGAAGGAGGAACCATTTTCGAGAGGAATGAAGACAATGTTTTGGGCTTATTTTTTTATTTCTTTGGTCTGAGTTTTGAGTGTGCTTAATGAACCAGTGGGCTGACTTGTGGAGAATATTGGGCTAATTTCTAACTTAACTATATTAAATTGCACATATAGGGCCATTTTGAAAAAACAGGGCTGTGCTAGAGCCCACCCTAGCCACCCCCTGCTTCCGCCCTTGCCAATACCACCTATTTTGATTATTTGTGATAGCATTTCTGCTATTGGCATAGTAAATAACTGTTATTATAACGGTAAATCCAGAACCTATATAAGAAGAAAACACAGTATTGTAACCAAGACCTTGGCAACATAAAGTGTTTGAAATACATCCAAGGGGATGGGATTGAAACCCATACAATCATGAGCCATGTATGAGGTTACCCGAGTTGGTGATTAGAGATCCTAAGAAATGAGTTCAATGGGAAAAACAAATCATATGATGGTTGTTAAGCAATGCACTATTTGTTTGCTCATCCTATTGTGCACGGCGGAAGTAGATTGCACTGGATGGTGGATATGAAACCATTGAAACAACAAGAGCAAAATATGAAATATAGAAATCCAAAAGACACCAAGGATTTTTATACTGGTTTGGCCCTTGCATAGCCTACATCCAGTTCAAAGATAGCGAGAAATTCTACTAGTATCCCAAGAGATATTACAACCAAAGGAGATTAACCCTCTCACTTATCCTAGGAATTACAGAGTTTGATTCTCACAGCCCAAATCCCAATTACACCCAAGTCACTCACAAATACAATAGAGCCAAGAAAAAATCTCAGATTCTTGCTCACAAATAGAAAGAACCAAACAAGAGCAATTACAAGAAACCCTCTCTGTTTCTCCTCTCTCTGGTGTGACAACAAAGAGAGCAGCAACTCTCTACATCGTGGTGCACATGGCACCTCCAAAAGCTTAGGCACACATGCCCCCTTATCCAATGCCTGAAGCCTCTCCCTTATATCAAATAGGCTCACCAACAACTTCCACCCGTGAGAGAAAATAAGAAGCCAAACCATGTGCTGCAGCAAGTCATCATTGTTGTTGAAATAAAGCACCCAAACAATAAACAAAGAGAAAGGAACTAATTCTTTCTCAAAGTGGACAACACCCATGGACAAAAAAAGAACCCAAAGTTCTTTCACAAATTTTATGGTACATATGTCACCAACCAATTGGACTCCTCCATAAAATAATGCCCAAAACAATACATTATTCATGCACCATGATTTCTTCTTTTTCCATCTTGCTTTTCGGCTACCCAATGGAGCCAAGGGAACACAATATCACGTGCCATCAAATTTGAGCCAATTCCAACAATCTCCACCTTGGTACAAATTTTACCAAGTCACAGTTGAACTTTCATCGCCCATCTTCCTCGTACCAAATCAAGCTCAAGCACTCCTTGAACTTGCAACTAAAAAATGTGTGTTTCGATCGAACCGGATTACCCCAACAGAAGAACCTCTTCAATGTCACCCACATAACCAAACAACACCAGCTGAATGTACGTTCATAAACCGCACAAAACCTTAAATGCTTGAACCTCAAGCTTCTTCCGCTACAATATGCGCAAAATCTTGACAACCAAGTAGTAGAACGAACAATTTTAGCTGCCATAGGAGGGAATCATCCTCCCGAAAGATAACTCCTTACAATCAAAACCCCATTTTCATGACCTACAAAATCCATAAAAATCTTATTCAACTTAACAAGATAGTTTTGACTAAGAGTACCTTCCACCAAACCAATGAGTGTACAATCGTTGTTTGGCATACAACTGATTGGAAATGATTTGGTCATATATGTATTCTCCACCAGTTCAGCCATAGCCCATCACGTGTAGTCTCATTGGCAACCTCTCGAAGAACACTGTGATGCAGGATGCGTAGGACCTAAATTTATTAGTTTCTTAATGTATTTGTTAGTTTCCTAGATTTTCTAGTTTTCCAAATTTTAGTAGGATTTCTACTTTTCTAGATTTCTAGATTTCTAGTTTTAAGTTTCCTATTTTATTTGGGTTGGGATTTCTGTTTAAGCAAGGGATTTGTATCCTATTATGTCTAGGTTTTAGTTTGCTATAAATAACCCCATGTAGTATTTTAAAATTCAGATTTGGATATTGAGTAAACCTTCTCTTAAAATCATGTGATTTCTGTCCTTCCTTCTCAGTTCTCTGATTTCGGTCCTTTCTTTCGTCCCTTCGATCTATATTTTCGTCTCCTCGACCTCCGATATTCTTCTTGTTCTACTGTTTTGCCCTTACTTTCGTCTTTTCGATCTATATTTTCATCTCCTCGATCTCTTATATTCTTCTATGTTCTATTGCTTAAGTGCTTAATCTAATACCTACGGGCTGTTCTACATCAATTGGTAATCAGAGCCTTCCCTCACTTTCACTTGCGTTTTCTCTCTGCCATGGCACCCCAATCCATGGCACCCCAATCCATGGCCAGCCTTGCAGAACAATGTCATGCGTTCCAAGACAAAGTTTCCATGCTCAGCGCTGACCTCAAAGAAGAGTGGGCACAGGCTCACAAACATCGTGTGACAACGCACCTTGCCATCAACAAACTCCAAGACTCCGTTCAAATGCTTCTCAATCACTTTCGACTTGGAATGACTGAGCCTTCTTCTACCTCAACGGTGCTCTCGAGTTCGTCTACGCTGCCACCAAAATGTGGTCTTCTTCCCAATCCACCTAGGGATCAAAAACTCAAGGTCGTGCCACAAGGTATTCTGAATCAGTCAACGGGACTATCGATTGACATGCCCAAGGCTCAACTGGAGCCCATCTTTTCTTTTGGTTCTATGCCGCAGCCTAACCATACCCCAACATACGATGGGTTCTCCTCTGGTTGACAACAACATTCTCGTCCCTACCCCGCCACCCCGACCACACGACAAGAACTTCATGCACCGACACTTAGATTTTGAGATAGCCCGCCATGCCAAGCCATGTGTTTTTCTTGAACTAAGGCACTCTGGCGACGACTTACGAACACAATGGATTGATGGTCTATCACACCCACACACATGCTTGCATTCGTTGGCCCATCATGTTCGTCATGGGTCTAGGCAGAGCTCTCTATTTGCCATTCTTACAAGGACTAATGTTCCATGCTTGCAAAACGGCTGGTTTCAAGGTCGCAAATATGATGCTGATCTTGAAGAAGTAAAGAACACCACATGCCTCTTCACACTGCCTTGGGATTTGATTTTGTCGCTGTTTACTCGTCGGAGTCGAGTTCTTTTCGGCGGAGGAGAATGATGCAAGATGCGTAGGACCTAAATTTATTAGTTTCCTAATGTATTTGTTAGTTTCCTAGATTTTCTAGTTTTCCAAATTTTAGTAGGATTTCTACTTTTCCAGATTTCCAGATTTCTAGTTTTAAGTTTCCTATTTTATTTGGGTTAGGATTTCTGTTTAAGCAAGGGATTTTTATCCTATTATGTCTAGGTTTTAGTTTTCTATAAATAACCCCATGTAGTATTTTAAAATTCATATTTGGATATTGAGTAAACCTTCTCTTAAAACTATGTGATTTATGTCCTTCCTTCTCGGTTCTCTGATTTTGGTCCTTTCTTTCATCCCTTCGATCTATATTTTCGTCTTCTCAACCTCTGATATTCTTCTTGTTCTACTGTTATGCCCTTTCTTTCGTCTTTTCGATCTATATTTTTGTCTCCTCGATCTCTTATATTCTTCTATGTTCTATTGTTTAAGTGCTTAATCTAATACCTACGGGCTGTTCTACATCACACTGTCCGCTAACTGCAATCCAATCGCAATGAGTGCCCGATTCAAGACATCATCCTTCTGCTTCGTTGGAACACGTTGCTGACCATGCTTAGATACCCTTTAGTGCCTTTTGAGCTGCCCCTGTTGCACTAACAAGGCTCTCATCTTCAAAACCAAAGGCAAGAATTTTTCATATCTCCTCAACACGTCTCCTGGTTTCATCATCACTAACACAAAACTCCACCACATCGAAAACTGGAGCTCTGATACCACTTGTTGTGCATGGCAAAAGCGGATTGCACTGGATGGTGGATATAAAACCATTGAAAGAACAATGGCAAAATATGAAATATAGAAATCCAAAAGACACCAAGGATTTTTATACTGGTTCGGCCCGTGTGTGGCCTACATCCATTTCAAAGACAGCAAGAAATTCCACTAGTATCCCAAAAGATATTACAACCAAAGGAGATTAACCCTCTCACCTATCCTAGGAATTACAGAGTTTGACTCTCACAGCCCAAATCCCAATTACACCTAAGTCACTCATAAATACAATAGAGCCAACAACAAATCTCAGATTCTTGCTCACAAATAGAAAGAACCAAACAAGAGCAATTACAAGAAATCCTCTATGTTTCTCCTCTCTCTGGTGCAACAACAAAGAAAGCAGCAACTCTTGGCACCATGGTGCACACGGTACCTCCAAAAGGTGAGGCACACAAGCCCCCTTATCCAATGCCAGAAGCCAAACCTGCAGGAAGTCATCATTGTTGTTGACCTGAAGCACCCAAACAAGAAACAAAGAGAAAGAAACTAATACTTTCTCAAAGGACAACACCCACGGACAAAGAAAGAACCCAAAGTTCTTTCATATTGCTTTCGGCTGCCCAATGGAGCCAAGGGAACACAATATCACATGCCATCAAATTTGGGCCAATTCCAACATATCCCTGTGGTGTAAGCGCATCAATCCTGTAACGTTGTTGGAGGTTGAGTTTATTTAAACTCTTAATAAATAATGTAGCTTGTATGACTGCGAGTGAGGCCGCTCTCTCTTATTCTCAAATTACACTCACGAAAACCAAGATTAGCATAAGGCCATAACGTGCAAACTATTGAGGTTCGTTTCAACACCTGAATTCTTATTTTCCCTTAAGCAGTTGTAGTTCAAGTTTGAGACCATTATCAACTCCAGAGTAGGAATTATTGTTTTACTAATGGAAATTCATTGCAGAGTCACACCTTCATGATGCATAATGATTCGTCTTTGGATGGTATTTTCTATTTTTGTTTATTTTCTAATTTGTTTTAGTACAATCAATTGGGGGAGGGGGGTTTACACAAATCTTCATTAGGTACCTGGAGATTTCGAATCTCTGCCCACATGGGTCATTTGTACAAACAGTGTTGAAAGTGCTTGAGTAGCTAGAACAACTTTAATGATAGGTCAGTATTAATTTTGAAACACAAATGGTAGATGAGCAAAGGTTGGTTGAGTGATGGGCAAGTAGATGGAGCAGCTGCACTAAGGAGAGTGAAGAAGCTTACGGTGGCACTCAAGTGGGCTCAACTTTTTCCTTCCATGTGGGCTCGTTTGAGATCAAGGGGTTCTATCGAGGTCTATAAATTTGGAGACCTCTCCAGCAAGGCTTCATCATTTAGCGCCCGAAATCAATGCCATTGGGGATGCCTTAGTCTTAGGAGGCATATTTGAGATCCCCATGGTAGTTCAATCCCAAATATAGACTCCATCGGGGATGGCCTAAGTTCCTGCTCACTACTAGTAAAATAGGGAACGACAAATCCCAAAATGGGGTCATTCTAATGGCTCGATCAAATCTGATCCAACAAACCATAATAAGTGAAACTCCAAGTGTCAATCATACGATTAGATTTTACGAATCCGAGCACACCGTTGTTCTTCTGACAACAAGGGGCAACTTTGGGTCAAAAAAGACCTATCGCGGCAGTGCGGCCTAAGTTCCTATGCACTACTAGTACAATAGGGAACAACATATCCCAAAATAGGGTGGATCCAACGGTCCAATCACATCCAATCCAATGACCTTAATAGGAGAAACTTCGATTGTTGATCAAAAAATTGGATTTCGCGGATCCCAGAATACCGTTGTTCTCGAGACAAAATGAGGTAATTATGAGTCGAAAATGCAAGACCACTAGGCTGCCCATCCGCCGCCACACAGTGGTTCTTGGGCGGTTTTCGACGACAGAAAAACTCCAAATTAGCAGTCAACTCTTACACCAAAAGATCAAGCATGATGAGAGGGACAACTCTGGTTCTTGGGTGGATGGAAAACAATGACAAAATTGGTCGGAAAAGCATAAAATTGTGTAGTTGGCTGGAGCTTTTCGAGCTCCCACTAATTGGTATGGCCACCAATTAGCTCTGATAAGGTAGGGGTCTTGAACAGGGGAGAGAAACGTACCTTTAGCAATAAAAATATTGGGGAACGATGGTTAGAGCAAGCAGAATGACAGCAACAAAGTTTTTGGTTCACGGTGGCCGTCAGCTAGGTTTTTCCGATTTGAAATCCCTCACTACGGCGCTGTATGAGGTCTGCAGTTTGGGGGAAAAGATAAAGGAGGTGATGGAGAGTATTTTTCGGCCAAGACCGTGGCCAGTTGTGTCTTCACGGTGGCGTTTGTCATTGACGAGACAGCCACAATGGGTGGGGGTGCTATTTGGGTGAGAGAAATGAGGGAAAGAAGGGGGTATGTTCAGATTTTTAGGCTTAAATTAAAAAAATACCCTTGGCAAACAAATCCTCCTAACTTAATGACCCAACTCTGATTTGAATGATACATGTGCAATAAAATGACAAGTCCATGGATTACGATACATATGGAAAGCAATCTAAAAATATTAGATTCACGAGACCTTTCCATTATGATGTATTAAATCATAATAAAATGTTCCTAGTCATTGGATCACCAATTGTTCAAATGGTGATCCGCAAAGATTGGTACGCACTGTGTTTACTCAATCGAGAGAATGATTAGTCTCAAGTCATTCATTTAGAGACACTGAGACAAAGTGTGTTGGTGGTCAATAGAGATAGAGTTCACTGACAAGTTAAAAGAATTCTTCTATGGTAGTTTTACTCAAAAGTATCAAACAAGTTCATTGACAGGACCCGACCCAAATTCCACTTTGGAATCCAAGCCGAACCCTGTGCGTGTCCGACACCTGGCAGATGCCGGGCACAAATAACCTAATTGCCTATCTAATCAAAATTCAAAGAAGTCAAGGTTCGACTTCTGCCGAAAATTCGACAGAGTCCCCCTTGTAAATTCACATTCCCCAAAAAATCCACCTGTCAAACAAACACATAATTATATAAACCAACCACCAGCATGCTTCATCATACATTCAAACAGTTAATTTACATCTTAGGGCAATTCCTCAGAGCAATCTACTAAGAGTTTACAAGAAAATTTATTTAGTTCACAAAGATGTCCTACATCAAGTGAGATAGGGGCGGAATGTGGAAACTGCCCTGTGGTGGCCTCCTGGTGCACGCCTACTGCCTGGGGGTGCAAAACATTTAAAAACTGTGAGTGGACCAAAAACAAAGTTTCTGAAAGTATATACGAATGTACTAACCCCACTGTAAAAACTGTTATGAAAACTAAATCAATTTCTCTATTTATACTCGTACTGAAATCATTGCATTCATATTTATATATACATATATAGCCAATCACACTCTTAATCAAAAATCAGTTCCTTGAAAACATTGAAAACAACTTTAGCCTACCACCTAGGTGTTCCCATTTTATTTCCGTCAATTCCTTATTTCCGTTTATCCCACATAATCCGTCAATTCCTTATTTCCGTTTTATCCCACATAATCCGTCAATTCCTTATTTCCTTTTACCCGAGCCGCGTCCTCGCTCCACACGGTTCGGGCGTCCCCGAGACTTGTGGAGCGTAAAGTCATTCGCACGAGACTTATACCAAAAATAACTATGTCCGTAGACAGGGTAATAACCAATATCCATATATATTCCCTAAGCAGCATAGTTTTTCCGAAGGCAACATTTCTAGAGTTCCTAGGGTGGTTTTAAAATCGTTTATAAAACACATAATTAAAACATAAACCTTTCCTCGAGCCATTTCAAAAATCCATAACTCATAATCATGAAACTCGGAAGTCAAATCATAACGAACATTCAATAAATTCAATTAAATTTCATTATGCAATTCCTGTAAAATACAGGGAGCAAATAGGGTATTTAACCTAGGGGTGGCAATTTCCTACTCGACCCGTTACACGACTCGAAACCCACACGGGAAAAACACGACCCATTTATAAACGGGTAATTTTCAGGTCAACTCGCCACTGACCCGTTTATAAACGGGTGGGTTTCGGGTCAACCCGCCAACCCGATTAAATACTTGTTTAACCCGTTTATTAAACGGGTCGTGTCATGGGTCATGTCAACCCGTTTAATACCTGCCAACCCGCGAAAAAAATTAAAGAAATTGAAGCTTCAGCACACTTAATGGGTTTCGAACCCCATCCAATTCCACCACTCCTTGCACCTTATCTATCTTGGTGTTGATAACTTTGTGATATATATTACAACATTTGATATTTATAATGTCTTTACAAACTTATGAGCACTTAATTATTACATTTTTATCCCTAAATTATATTTGTTAGTAATTGTTCCTTATAATTTGAGTTAATTATGTATCTAGGGTTTAGGGTTTAATGTTTTAATCCCTAAACCCTAAACCCTAAATCCTAAACCCTCGAGGACATGTAACACATCCTTTTGTGAACATTGCAAACAAAATTAATCAAGGACATGTTACTAGTGAGGATATTTAATAATTTCATTACTCTATTAGCTTAGCAAAAACCTCAATAAGTATGTGATGCATTGATATGTGAAGAATACACAAATAAAATCCAAATAAGTTCATGGTCATCCTTGCCGAATTGTTGGAGAAGGTTATTTATAATAGTTAAACATTAGATTATCTTCATAACAATGCATTGTCAATACCATCCACATAGTTAAACATTGTTGGAGAAGGCTATTTATAATAGTTCATGGTCATCCTTGCAATAATACTTTTTTTTCTTCTTTTATGCTCTCATATCATCATCATCAATCTCATTCTCTCTTTGATTTCTCCCACTAAAAAAACAATTGATGGCGTTGTTCAAAATGCAATAATTATTTTCTTTGTGTTCTTCTTCATTTTTTTAATTTTTTAATTTCTCTTTCTCAATCTTTATACATAGAGAGAGGCAAAATGAAATAACTATGTTATATATAAAAAAATGTAATTACTTGATTAAATTATCAATATTTAGAATTTTTTATTTTTTTAAATTTGCTATCACTTAGCGTCGTTAGCGGGTTAATGGGTCAACTCGAAACCCGCACGGTTATAAATGGGTCAACCCGAAACCGACACGATTATTAAACGGGTCATAGCGGGTTGACCCGAACTTGACACGGGTATAATCCCGACCCGACACGACCCATTGCCAGCCTTAATTTAACCCTACCCTTTTTCTATTGTATTTATTTGAGTGGCATGACGACGTCGTATATGACTTTCCCAACCCAACAACAAAATCGAAGGCCAACCCGCAACCTCGATTGTTGCAAAGGCACTTCGTTTGTTGGCAGAAGAGGGAATAATAGCCGTCGTCGTTTCAATGGAAGCCTCACTGGGTAATGGCGAAATGCCAAACCAGAACCCTATCAATCCAAGAAGTAACGTGATTCTGGTTCCGTCGCCGGTGTGGCCCACCATTGACGGCCCACTGGGGCTCTCTGAGGAAGACTCTGTGAGCTACGCGCGTAGATTCTACAAGTTCGGGTTCGCTCTGCTCCCCTGGCTTTGGGCCCTCAACTGCTTCTACTTCTGGCCCGCTCTCCGCCACTCCCGCTCCTTCCCTCGCATTCACCACTGTATGCTGACCATCTCTCTTTCTCTCTCTCTGAATTGATATTTTTGGTGGACATTTTAATGGGTTATTGATATAAGTTTTTATTTCGGACTTGTGTTGCTCTGGTTGATTATGATTACAAATTCAAGCAAACCTGTTTGGTTTTCAAAAATTTAACGACAATTTAAGCAAACCCATTTTTGTTAGATTGAATTGTCGTCAGAGTTGGTTTAGTTTTTCATTTAGCTACTGTGGAATTAGAAAGGAATTAGCAATATCCAGTACTAATATCAAATGCATAAGGCTCCCATTTTGAAATAGTAATTCAAATTTAGGGATTTAGTTAATATTTGGATTGTTTGATTGGACTGTTTAACAACACAAATATTTAGGACAAAAGGACGAAATGTATTTCAAATGATAATTGTATGGAATCATTTCAAATTCCATCAATTACATTGTGTTTAGTTACTTATCTTTTTTTTCAAATACTTTTTATCTAGTATATATACATACACACACAGAGAGTGGCAGACCCAGACTTTCGTTCATCTGGGGCTTAAAAAAAATCCAACCGATATATAGCCAAACAAAAATTATTTGGGCTTAAAGTGAACTTGGTTGCTGAGTTGTCCGCAAAATTACAGAATGAGTGAACTTGGTGGGATCTCTATTCTTCTTTTATAACATAGGTTTTTTTATAAATAAATATAAGCTTTGGCCTTAAAGTGTGTGTATTGGATGGGTTGGCTCCACCTAAGGACCTAATAAAAAATAAAAAATGTGAGTTTGGGTGGGATTATACAGCTGCAACTTTTTTGTAAGTGTGGGCAAGTGCCCACAGTAGTCCTTCATTGGGTCCGCCAACACACACACATATTAGGTCATATATATTATATATATTTTATGTATAAAAAAAACTAATCTATATTTCTTGTGAAATTCAAATGCTCTCCTTGAGATTATTCAATCAAGTCTGGACCCTGTAACACCCTCATAAGGTTTCATTTGCAGGATGTGTACTATACTTCAATTATGCTCAGGCAAAGGGCTTGGAATTGAGTCCGAGCAGTCCTTATGAGTCCTCTAGATGGGACATGTAAGACACAATATGTTGGAGTGTTGTCCAATATTAGTTCCGTCCCAACATTTTTAAGTTCACCAAATAGAGTCCAGGAAATTGCTCCAATTTATTTGAAATAGTCTACTCCAGGCTGAGCCACCAAACGAAGCCCAAGTATAGTGGGCTATGTGCTTCATGGGGACTCCTGTCCGGAGTTTGAAAACCCTAACCCTTTGGTTTCCATTGCCACCCCCCAAGAATTAGTCCTTAAATTTACCCTGTGCTTGTAGGATAGGGGACTGCCCATTTTGGGACACTACCCTGTGCTCTCAGGATAATGTGTTAGCCGAAAAAAAAAAGGAGAATTAAAAATAGAATTCAGAGGTATGGGTTATTTTTATTAGCCAAAATACTGATATTTGAATTGGTTTTGGTTAATATTGGTATCAGATGAAAGTGACTTTTTGTCTCAGTTTCTTTGAAATTATATTGATTGAATTTTGTTTTTTTGTTTTTTTGCAATGACTCCATTTCAATTTTTTCTTTTCAAAAAATAAGTATCTTCTTTATGGAGCTGCTGCAAACTGCAGTACAGTAAACTTTCTTTTTTAAAATGTAATTTATCTTTCACAATTTTTCTTGGTATACACTTTTTATGTGCATTTTTCTGAGTGTAATATTTAATGAAACTGACATGATTGCCTGATGAAAGGAAAAAGATTGATGCGTTATTGATATTGTATCAGTATGTCTTTTGTGGTGATTAGCAAGAGCAGTTAGGAAAATAATGATCTAATCTGTAACCTAACCAACTTCTAAACTTATCAGTAGGAAATGTTTATGTATTTTTCCGTTAGCTCCAGATAGTATTTTGATTGAACTAGACAAAGATAGTAATTTGTTAATTTTATAAGTTTTTGCAATGAAGAGGGGCTTGTCTTATGTGTAAGATATGATGCAATGTGGCAAAATGTAGGTCAAAAAATAAAAGTTTGTTACCACATTACTGAAATAGAATTTCCTTTTTCCAGACTGGAATAGAAAATTTAAAAGAAAGGAGAACTTCCATGTCCCACCTAGGAATGTCAGACATGATTGCAGCTTGATTTAACAATATGTTCAAATTAAATCCCTATTACATCATTTCAGAGATGATTACAGCTTGACTTTTAAAGTAGATGGTGGTAAAGTGGGATTGCCAAACTCAAGCCTTATCCGCAAAGATAACTTCTGGATAATGGGCAGTAAACAGTTAAACAGAGAGAGAGAAGAATCATCCATTAGTTCCCGCAAGTAGGGGACTTACAAGAAAAAACTCCAGATTATTCCAACTCCCAAATTCTCATACCCTGCCTAGTTCACACGAAATGACATCTTCTAGAACAGATAGTCAACCACTCCCTCCATGTCCCAGTCATTCATATTTCTTCAAAACACAAAATCCCAAGGAAAAGAAGAAGGATTCAAACAAAAGCTAGCAATAGAAGCAATATAAAATCGTCATGATCTGTATAAACAAGGGAAAAGAGAAGAAAATTGTGTTTCCTTTACCCATTTCTCTTTACGGTAGCTCACCCTTTACCCGTTCCCCACACCGTATCTCTAGAGAAAGAAACAAAAGAATCTAGGTGATGTAGTACAGCCCGTAGGTGTTAGATTAAACACTTAAACAATAGAACGGAGAAGAAAATAAGAGACCGAGGAGAAATAGATATCATAAAGACGAGATAAAGGACAGAAACAGTAGAACAAAGAAGAATATCGGAGATCGAGGAGAAGAAATATAGATCGAAGGGATGAAATCAAAGAGTTCTAGGATGAGGTTTACTCAATATTCAAATCTGAATTTTAAAGAACTACATGGGGGTATTTATAGCAAACTAAAACCTAGACATAATAGGATAAAAATCCCTTGCTTAAACAGAAATCCTAACCCAAATAAAATAGGAAACTTAAAACTAGAAATCTCGAAATCTGGAAAAGTAGAAATCCTACTAGAATTGGGAAAACTAGAGAATCTAGGAAACTAACAAATACATTAGGAAACTAATAAATTTAGGTCCTACGCGTCCTGCATCACTAGGCCTTGAGAGATGTCTAGAGCTGTGAATCTGTTTCTAGAATATGACAAACCTTATTCTATGTTGGTTGTTTTAAATGTGATAAAATTCACAAGATTCTTTTACCTTCAATAGAGAATAACCGTTGTTTCTTACAAAAAATAGAACTCTAAACTTTTTTCACTAGGGATCCCCAGACAAGGCTTCAACAAACATTCATTTCTTTGATTTCATTTTGTCTTTGACTTACAAGAAAGAGTACGTCTTTGTTATATGTTTTTAAAAGAACTCCAAAAAGACATAGAAAAACCGTATAGATTTTTTAAAGAGTATGACACTCTAAGAAAAGGGGGTTTTTTAAAAGACTAGATATTTGTACCAAATTTAAAAGACATTCAATGGTTCGATAAACATAGAGATTATTTGTTAAAGAATAGGAGTCTAAGATGAAAGGAGTGTTAAAGATTATGATATTAGTTTTCCTAACGGACTCAGATTGTATCCAATTTTGGACCTTGAGCCGGAAATAAGTTCTATTATTTGGACCTTGAGCCGGAAATGCTCCCAAGCCCGCAACCAGAGGTCTTGCTGCTGTTCTAATGATAAATTATGTAGGTTCGCAGGCAGGCCCATGCTAATCAGCTCCTTTTTCAAGAACCTACTCCCGATATCCTCAATCTCCCCCGGCTCCGGTTGAGCAGGTAGGTAATTTTAGATCAAAAAATTCTCACTCTATCCCAACGGCAGGCTCTGCCCCTCCTTGGGGCAGATTTAGGTTGAACCCCGCGGGTTCCGGCTGGAAGGATTGTAGAATTATATAAAAGACAGAATGTTTCTAGCGGTCAAATACAGTAACCCTTAATAATTATGGACATTATCTCGTAGATTGTACCAAATTTTTTTATTTCCATAAACATTTCTCTTTGGACCAAAAAGGCCTTGTTACTGAATTGGGTCAACAGACTTAGTTTTGGACTGCTACAGACTTAGTTAGAGGAATTTTTTTCCCCTAACCAAGTCATTGCTACTGCATCAATTGCTTAAAGTCTCCTATGAATTATTTGATTAAAATAATAGTATTTTAGTTGTTTGCTTATGTAAGGTATAATTGGTGCATGAACAAATAGACTAATTTGGTTGTTTGTGGTGCAAAATTTGATCTGTATGGTCGGATCTATTTCCTTTTAATACATCATGTCATGAAGTATAATTGTTTGGCTTTCTGAATCTCACATTGTAAACCATAGAGCTTATGTTTCTAGGTTAATGCTTTTAATTAATACGCAATTATTGCAGATGTTTTGAGATCAGCAGTTGGGCTCACGGTATTTACTGCTCTTCTCGCATCATGGGCACTTACGTTTGTCATTGGAGGGGAGCGCCTGTTCGGACATGTTTGGGATCAACTGGTGATGTACAATGTTGCTGACAGACTAGGCTTGACAGGTTGGAGCTAAGTCTATGCCTTGGCTGAACTTCACCAATACAAAAACACCTGTTTGTGGCTACATTTTGTGGTTTTGTTCAATCATATAATTGCATTAGGTTGACAGAAAAGGACATTGGTGAATGTTAAATATTCTAAGCACGAGGTTGAATGTTTAATGCATTTGTACTATGTAAAGAGTTCAGAAGAGTTCACAGAGCCTTTGCCTTTTGTGCTCAAATATGTGATTGTGATATTAGGACTTATATCACAAGGTTGTTGGGAAACTGATTGGGGTACATCTCTCATGGTAAGGGCAAATTACATTTTAAAGGTGAGATTCTTGGATTGTCCAGTGAGGGTTTTTTCTTTCTTTCTTTGTTTTTTGGGTTTGCCAAGAGACGACGCAAATTGCAACCCCACAGACTTGGAGAATATCGTCATGTTTTCGTGCCATTGCAGCCACAAAGACACCGCCAACATATAATCACCTCCCCGAGGGATACGCTGCAGCATCCACATATTCACTTTGAACCAACAATACGTTCACTTTAAGGGGAAGCACCCTTTGCTGGTAGCCGCTAAAGACTGAATGGGCGGTTTAGTTGTGCCATGAGAGAGACTCGCAACGCCACCGTTTCATTCCTCTCATAAATGTGTATTCCTCTCATGCCATTTAAACGAGTTCAAAATCCTGAGGGAACTCCCACCCACCAAAATAGATGATAACAAGTCTTTCACCGACCCACCCATATCTCAGAGGGTTTTGGTTTTGATAATTTGGACGAAAGACAAATCTAAGTGCCCGTTTGGCATTGCTTATTTGGGGTGATAAGTGATTTTTTAAAAATTTTGGGAAATCCAACTCGTTTGGTAAACTATGAAAAAATCACTTATTGTTAAAAATTGTTGTGAGAGAAAGCTTTAAGGGAAAGCAGTTAATGAGGTGCTTTCATTTTCTGATTATGCAGGAATCAGTTTCGAAGAGGCGTTGGGTTTAATGATTATGCAGCAATTTTTTTTATTATTATACGGGAATTAGTACCAACAACACTTTTAACAAAAAGTTTACCAAACGCCAAACTGCTTTCTCTAACAGATGATTTCTTTCACAAAGAAATCGACATGATTATTTTCACAAGACAAAGAATGCCAAACCTGGCCTAAATCACTTTGACATGAGGTTTTGATAGTTTGGACGAAAGACAAATCTAAATCACCTTGACACCGTTGTCGAGAAATTGTTGAATGACGCATATATCAATTAGACATAAGAAGATCTGCAGTGCTCTCGTATTTGTTATCATCTCTTGTCCATGTGTTAAATTTTCTTTTACAACAGTTTCTTTCCTCCCTCATCTGTTAGAGCAAGTAGCTCTTCATCATCATAATCATGTTCGAACTCTACATTTGTTATCGAATAATTCTTAGGAAGTAATGTGGAGTCATTGAAGCAACAATGCCTTGTACTTGTTTTTCCTAAAGAAGATTATGAATTTGATGTATCATTCTCCATCGATTTTTCCAAACACCAAATGTTTTTTCAGTTGTGCATCTTAGAGATGAATGCATGTGATTAAAGATTCTTTATTCCCTCTTGATTGGTTTTCACGTCAAAAACCAAGAAGATGATATCGCTCAATCTTATAAGGGCCTAAATAGGCTTTTATTTGTAGATAAATATCTATACATGCAAATCAATAACAATCTGCCATGTTTTGTATGCCTCACTGATTGGACTGGGTTAAATAGCACTCGAAACCCATGTTTGGTAACAAACGGGACTAACTTAAATGAAACTGTATAGTCCAACAGTGAAAAAAAGGCATCACTCGCTCGTGTAATATAGTGAGCCTGAAAAGTGGTTCGCTAAATAGCACACTCCTAAATAGAACACGCTAGTCCGATGCATCTCTTTAAAAAATATCAGAATTTTATTTGTTTTATTTTTATTATTGTTTTAAATCTCTGAATTGGGTTTTTTAATATCATTTATTTATTTATTAGGTCAAAATCTGTAATTAAATTTAAATATTACAAGAATTATTTTGATATTGCATTTGACCACATTTGTATTTGGAAAATCAAACTATAATATATTACAAATATTTGATATTCTTTTTATATTGAAACAAGTTTAATAATTATATTTTTCAGTGTGAAATCAAAAGTCAAATATACAAAAATTAAACATATAGAACCTAGAATTATTGTTTTACTTGGTCCATGAAAAACCTAGAATTGTATAGAGTGAGCTTCAGCTCCTTAGCAATGTTTCGACCAAAAAAAAGAAAAAAAGATTTGTATTAGTCTTAGGGCAAGGTTAGGGAGCAACTAAGATTAATCATTTAAAAAACATAATTTTATTTGTTTTCTTTATATTATTATTTTAAATCTTTGAATTGAGTTTCTTTGTGGCATTAATTTATTATTTAGGTCAAAATCCTTATTTAAATTTAAATATTGCAATAATTATTTTTTAGTTCGACACGACACCAAACATAGGTCTTCGCTATTTTTACAATCCAGCTTCTTAGTTTGACAGCGGCTGGACCCGTTAGGAACCACTCTCGGATCCCAACCATTTGCATTCAGTCCATACTTACTCCTAATTACAGCATACCACTATAGAAGCTCACACTTACTCAGTTAGGAACCTCCACAACCACTTCCCACGCAAAACCTCATTTCGTCTCCTCAAATCCCCACTCCAAGTCCTCCAAAGTCTTTTGGTTTAACCACCTCCCATTATACCAAGTTATCCTTTTTCCCTTCATCAACACCTTCCCACAAAAAAATTCATCATGGCCTGCTCCAATCTCTTTGCCACCGAAAGAGGAACTCTAAAAAGTGACAAGTTATAAATTGGTAAGCTACTCAATACGGATTAGATCAGCCTTCACCCTCCAGACAACTGGCTTTACTCCACCTCTCTAATCCAAAAACTTCGTCTGTCCTTGCAAGTGCACAATAATGATGTAGTATAGAGTTTGACAAGTCCAAGTATCATTCCTACGAGGATTCCAAATTAATCTAATATTTGATGACCTAAAATTAAATCTAACTAATACGCAAGTGAATTTGTAGAGATGTTTATGAAACAAACAAGAATTTAATCAAAGCAATTGAGAATAAAAACGTTGAATTTGAAGTTTGAAAAACAATGATGAAGATCTAGGGTCTCAGAATCAACCACAAGCAATCCAAGTTAGATTTCAATGCATTCAACAAATTCTTTTGATTCTTTAGATGATTATTCTCGTATCTAAGTCCTTTTCAGGCACTTAGACCATAGTTTTCCATAAGTGTAAGATTCTTTTCTAGTTGAGACAAAGATCATATGTCTTGCAATCTATCCTGGTTAAGGCATAAATTTAACAAGTTAGATTCATTACGTTTTAGAAAACAAGGGAACCAAGCAAACCATTACTCTTTGTCAAGCAATAATGTAATTAACTGCACTTAATCACAAGAAGCTAATTGAATTATATTGCAAGTTCTGCCTCAAATTCACCTTCCAATTTACTATATGCAAAGACCTAAGGTGGTTAGTCAAAGAACTTAAACAAATAGCAACAATTAAAATAGTGATTAAGCATTCATCTAAAAGAAACTCAAAATCCATTAAACAACATTAAAAATCATAACTATCCATGCTCGAGCGTCATCCTCACCATAGAGAATAATTTAGTTACTCATGTTCAAGTAAAACATAATCGAAAATTCTAGAAAACATAAAATAAAATTTATGGATTGTGATGATGCTCGAGAACTTGACGATGACAGCAACTCATTGACTCTCCTTCAACTCCAGCATAAGAGAAACCTATTTTCTGATCTTCTTTAAATAGGGAACAAATCCTCTTTTGACTTGGTAATTGCGCTTTCCTATTTTGGCTTCAATTGTCTTTGATGAGTTGGTACCCAAAATTATACTAAATATAGGATCAGACCTTATAACATAACCTTGCATCCTTGTAGACACTTCCCAAATGCAATTGACACAAATTAGACTCCAAGGATTGAACTTCAAAGGATCACTTTGCAAAACCCTCATAACACATTCTGCCCGAACTGTCTATACTAAAAGGGCCACAACTCTCTTCACACACGTCCGAATCATAAACTGAAAAATTCTACAAAAAGCTAACATCCGTATCTTTCCAATGGTATAAGCCTAAACATCTGGTTCACTTTGAGGACATTATATTCCCTCAAGTTGGCTTATATGCAAAGGACATTCTTGCGAAACATCTTTCAATCCCAAAAATGCTCATTTTGCTTGCTTTTCAAACCTAGTAAAGCACAAAACTAAGTTAAAATGGACTAAACTCACTCAAGAATGTAATAAGAATCTAAGAGAAAGGGAATAAAATTTTATGAAATAATGGTTATATCAAATACCCCAAAACTTAAGACTTTTCTTGTCCTCAAGCAAAACATGACGAAGACTCAAAAGATTGTTAGGCCTCCGCATATTAGTCTTGATAAATTGTGCAAGGTATATAACTCTAAAGAATCAAATAACCATTATATAAACCACAAGCATTATTCAAAAGTTAACAAAACCGTACATAGCATTCTCAAGTGTAGTGGGTGAAGTAGCCAATATCAATACAACTCACTCAACCCGGATAGGTATATGCAAATTGTTGATGTCCAAAATTGGATTCAACTTAGATAGGTGTGAAGTGGTGGATGATGTGTGAAGGCGAGGGTCTTAGCTTAGGTAACGTAAATAAGCATGCACAAGACAAGATATAGGTGGTTCACCCAAATGATGGGCTACGTCCACAGAGATAGATGTTCTCATTATAGTAATGTTTGTTTGCATTTGTACAAGGGGATTAGACCCAAAGTGAAGGGAAAAATGGGGAGGCCCAAGGCCCAAGATGGTGGTCCAAGATTCAAGGCCCCAAGGTCCAAGTCCAAGAGAGTGTCTCCAAATCCCATTCCTAGAGAGTCCTCTTCTTTAAGTGAAGGGTGGCCTCCTTTTATAAGTGAAGGGGAGTCTTCACCTCTTGTTCTCTGTCGATGTGGGACTCTTGACGTTGCTTAGAGTTGCTTCTAGTTGTTCGGTTAGTCACGGTACCAAAAGTAGTCCCCCAAGTTCGCGAGTAAGAAGGTACTTCTTGCTTGGGGACTTGTAATTTTGAGTGCACTGGCCGAGCAACACCGTAGTTCATCTTCTAGGCCGTATGGTGCACTACCACTAGTCCCTCAAGTCCCTGAGTAAGAAGGACATTTGAAGGGAGGGAACTTGCAATAAAAGGTCAAGTGGTTTGCAAGTTTGCCTAAGGAAAAAGGGGAATTTTATTTATTTATTTATTTTTCTGCCAAAGGCAGTTTGGCTGAAATGCCTTCAGCCCAAAAATGGCTGAACGTTCCTTGTGACGTCAGATTTTTTTATATTTTTTTTGTGAGCTTTTTTGTTTTGTTTGTGTAAGGCTCTTTTGAGTAGCTCCTTGCCCAAGAGGGAGCCTTTGGGGTGTTGGGCTAGCCCCTTGCAGAACGACAAAGGTGACGTCATCATGGGTTTGAGGCCATTTGGACATCCCTTGAAGCTTTGGCAAGTTCTTCCTCCAAGTCGTATAGTGTACCATCTTCAGTCCCCAAGTCCCCTGGTAAAAAGGATCTTGGATGGGGGGCCGAGCATACATGGAGACTTAGGTGCCGAAGGTAGAAGACTTGGGCTGAACCATAGGTGAAGCTGAGCCAAATGGAGATGTTGAGGTTGAGGCTTGAGCTAAGGGGCTAGGCGCCGAAGGTCCGAAGCTTGAGCGGAGGAGCTAGGTGTCGAAGGTGGAGAGCTTAGGTTGAGGGGCTAGGTGCCGAAGGTCCGAGGGTTGAGCTGAGGAGCTAGGTGCCGAAGATGGAGACCTTGGGCTGAGGAGCTAGGTGCTGAAGGTCCGAGGCTTGAGCCGAGGAGCTAGGTGCCGAAGGTCCAAGACTTGAGCCGAGGAGCTAGGTGTCGAAGGTGGAGAGCTTGGGCTGAGGAGCTACGTGCCAAAGGTCCGAGGCTTGAGCTAAGAGCTAGGTGCCGAAGGTCCGAGGCTTGAGTTGAGGAGCTAGGTGCCGAAGGTGGAGAGCTTGGGCTAAGGAGCTAGGTGCCGAAGGTCCGAGGCTTGAGCTGTGGAGCTAAGTGCCGAAGGTGGAGAGCTTGTGCCGAGGATCTAGGTGCCGAAGGTGGAGAGCTTGGGCTGAGAAGCTAGGTGCCGAAGGTCCGAGGCTTAATCTGAGGAGCTAGGTGCGAAGGTGGAGAGCTTGGCCTGAGGAGCTAAGTGCCGACGGTCTCGAGGCTTGAGCTGAAGAGCTAGGTGCCGAAGGTCCAAGGCTTGAGCCGAGGAGCTAGGTGCCGAAGGTCCAAGGCTTGAGCCGAGGAGCTAGGTGCCGAAGGTGGAGAGCCGAGGAGCTAGGTGCCGAAGGTGGAGAGCTTAGGCAAACATGGAGATGTTGAGGCTGAGACTTGAGCTGAGGAGCTATGTACCGAAGGTCCGGGGCTTGAGCTAAGGAGCTAGGTGCCGAAGGTGGAGAGCTTAGGCAAACATGGATATGTTGAGGCCGAGGCTTGAGCCGAGGAGCTAGGTACCGAAGGTGGAGAGCTTGGGCAAACATGGTGATGTTGAGGCCGAGGCTTGGGCTGATGAGCTATGTGCCAAAGGTGGAGAGCTTGGGCAAGCATGGAGATGTTGAGGCTGAGGAGCTAGGTGCTGAAGGTCCGGCTTGAATTGAGGAGCTAGGTACCGAAGGTGGAGAGCTTGGGCAAACATGGAGATGTTAAGGCCGAGGCTTGAGCTGAGGAGCTAGGTGCCGAAGGTGGAGAGCTTGGGCAAACATGGAGATGTTGAGGCCGATGCTTGAGCTAAGGAGCTAGGTGCCGAAGGTCCGGGGCTTGAGCTAAGGAACTAGGTGCCGAAGGTGGAGAGCTTGGGCAAACATGGAGATGTTGAGGCTGAGGCTTGGGCTAAGGGGCTATAGGTGATGTGCCCGAGGAGGAGGCTGAAGGCACAAAGCTTGCATGTTGCAAGGCAAATTTCCTAGGCACGAGGTGCTGAAGGTGAAGGATTTTCAAAACATTTTTGAGAAGTTCATTTGAATATTAAACATGCATTTAATCAAATTAATCGCAGCGGAAGTTTATGGTGGTTGTTGTTTAAAATCAAAAACAAAACTTCTTCCAAGTATCTTAAGCCATGAACATTGATATGATTTCATGAATGGAAAATTCAAGAGAAAGGATAAGATCTAATTACCCTTGAAGCAATTATATGAACCAATTTGTGTTTGGTCTTCTCTTGATGATTTCCTCTTTCTTGATCTCCTCTTTGATCTTTGATCTTTGCTCCTTGATCTTTCTTCTCCTTGTGAGCCACAAAAGGATATGGCCTCTAAGTCTCCACACCAATGGAACCTTGAGATGAGAGGGAAGAATCTTGGGAATACAAGGATGCTAGTGCTAGATCCCCAAGACTTGGTTTCAATCTAAACCTCTTGAAAGATGAAAGTGTTTCACTCTTGAAAACTCTCTTTTTTCTCTCTTTGATCTCCCAAAACTATTTGGTTGACATTGGATTGTGTTTGTGTAAAAATGAGCTTATGAAAGATAGCTTATAGAAACAATTCCCATACCCATTTACTTATGCATTTTCGGCCAAATCCCATTGGGCTTCCAAAATTGGGCCTTGTGACACTTAAACCATAATGTTTAGGTGTCTTAAGCCCTTGGGCTTAATACCAAACCATTTGGGCTTCCGTTAACTATTACCGAGGCCCAAATACTCTTTTACACATAGTAAATCATCCATATCAAATTGATCAAATTTATTTCCACAACATCATATGTATTTCTCAAAGTTAACCATTTAAGGTGTGCGATCCATTAGGTTCTAATTAGCATGGCAGTGGGAAAATATTAGAACTCTTTCTAACCAACTGAATTAAAACCCCCTTTTAATTTTTCCTTTATATGGATTGATCACAATCAATCCTAGGACTTCCACGAACCAAGAGTGACATCTAGCAATATATCAAGGCTACCCATGCTAACCAGAATTGGTGAAGAACCTATTCAGCTTGGAATTACAATGCAATACGGTCCTTCTCTTATACAATGTTTCATATCATATTATTAGGGTACGGATTGATTATGTCAAACCCCTAATATGATTTATAACCTCATATGATTCAATAGAACATGATTAAGAACAACTTTCTAAATCAAGCTCAAAATACTTTGGCCAAAGATTTACTGAATCACATCTCGAAACATTCTCCTTCTTTATCGAAGGTAGAGATTCCTTATTGTACATTCACATGCCCTTATGATGAATTAAGAGATCCCAACAACACTTTAGACAAATCTTTTACGGCTTGCCTTTAAGAGCTATCTAAGATCAATAACGCATCATAGGACAACCATGATGCCTCAGGTCTAAGGACTAATTTGCATTATTGCAACTATGAGTTCTCGTTTGACATGTAGATAAATACTCCATACGAGAACTACGGTTGACCGCGTTCAGTGTACCCATTCACTAATGAGCACCCACATACTTGTATTAGTGTCATCTACACAAATGGTTTGAGACTAACCATCCTCCTAATTGAGCATACATAGTATGTGCTAATCTTGACGGTTTATCAATGCCCATTTGATAATCCTATGATTAGGAACATTTTGGGATACTATAGTAAGAGATTAAAGGTCTCCTAATCTAATCTTCTTTAGATTACTTTATCTCTTATTTAGCATTCCCTGGACATTTGTTACTTTAATTGTTGTAAAAGATAACAAATAAGTTTGCCCTTTATTATCATATACGAAATGTATTCTAAGGAGATTACATCAAATGTATTGGCTCTTAGGGCACATTTCTAACAATCTCCCACTTGCACTAGAGCCACATAACCCTGTATCTAATACCCATTATCTCTGTATGTCTATCCAGTTGTGACTGTGACATAGGCTTAGTGAGTGGATCTGTTACGTTGTTTGCAGATGCAACCTTTAGGATGCAAAACGTCCCATCTAATGGTAACATTTTTCTATGTGTCTGGATCTCTGATGAGACCTTGGTTCCTTGGCTTGAGCTATTGCCCCATTGTTATCACACAAAGGTACTTGTGACATTTATGGTCGAACCTTATTTAGTTCGGTAATGAACCTTTATCCAAACAGATTTTATTGTAGCTTCTAAAGCGACAACTTATTCAACTTCAGTTGTTCTCCAACTAACTACGTGTCCATTCAAAATGAAGACGCCCTTAGTTGGATTTGCAATCATTGATATTAGATATATTATCCAAATCAGTAAATGCTTCCACTTGCTACTCTGATGTTCCTCCCATACGAGGAACATGTCCTTAGTCCTTCTTAAGTATTTAAGAACACACTTGACTCCTCCCTATTGATCTAATCATGGGTTCGATTTATATCTTCTAGTTATACTCATATAACCAATATCATGTCTTGTACATGCTATGACATATATGAGAATCCCTGTTGCATATGCATTAGAGATTTCACTCATCTGCTGTATCTCTTCAGGAGTTTTCGGACACATGTTCTTAGAAAGGTGAAGTCCATGTCTGACTAGAAGTAACCCTTTCTTAGATTGTTCCATACGAAATCTCTTTAGCACCTTATCTACATACAAGGATTGAGATAATCCAATTATTCTCTGAGATCTATCACGGTAAATCTTTATTCCAAGTATATAAGATGCCTCTCCTAAATCTTTCATTGAGAATGATTTAGTGAGCCACAGCTTCACTGAAGATAGCATTCCTATATCGTTTCCAATAATTAGTATGTCATCTACATACAACACTAGGAATACCACGGAACTCCCACTGACCTTCTTGTACACACATTGGTCATCCATGTTTTGTATGAAGTCAAATGATTTGACAACTTCATCAAAGCGGATGTTCCAACTCCTAGAAGCTTGCTTCAATCCATAAATGGATCTATGCAGCTTGCATACCTTATGCTTATCAGCTTTAGAAATGAAGCCTTCAGGTTGATCCATGTATAGTTCTTCCTGAAGGTGGCCATTCAGAAAAGCCGTCTTCACATCCATTTGCCAAATCTCATAATCATGGTATGCAGCTATTGCAAGCAAAATCCGAATAGACTTTGTCATAGTGACAGGAGAGAAGGTTTCTTCATACTCAATTCCTTCTCTCTGCTTGTAGCCCTTTGCTACCAGCCTTGCCTTATAGGTTTCTATTTTCCCATCCGAGCCTATCTTCCTCTTAAAGATCCATTTATTTCCTATTGGTACAATACCAGGAGGCGGATCAACTAGAGTCCAGACTTGGTTGGTATACATAGAATCCATCTCGGATTTCATGGCTCCAAGCCATTTCTGTGAGTCAATGTCCGACATTGCCTCATTGTAGTTCGAAGGGTCTTCGATATCCTTACAATCACTTAGGAGATTTAACTCTCCTTCGTTTTCGTAAAGGAAACCATAATACCTTTCAGGCATTCTTCTAACCCTACTTGAACTACGTGGAGTCTGTGTTACAACATGTTGTGGTTCTGGGATTGCATTTGGTTCAATGTTGATTTCTAGCTCATTGGACAATTCCTTGAGTTCTATCTCATGTCCCCCTTTCCCATCAAGAGCATATTCCCTTTCTAGGAAGGTAGCTGACCTTGCGACGAATACCTTTTGTTCGTCGACATGATAGAAGTAATATCCCATAGTTTCCTTGGGATATCCTATAAATCTACACTTCACTGACCTTGCATCTAGTTTATCCCCATCTTGTCTTTTGACATATGTTGGACAACCCCAAATCTTGATATAACCAAGACTTGGTTTCTTCCCAAACCACATTTCGTATGGAGTTTTTTTGGAACGGATTTGGAAGGCACTCTATTTAACAAATGAATTGCTGTTTCAAGTGCATATCCCCAAAAGGATATAGGTAAATCAGTATAGCTCATCATGGAACGAACCATATCTATTAAGGTTCGATTTCTCCTTTCGTAAACCCTATTATGTTGTGGAGTCCCTGGTGGAGTCCATTGTGATAAGATGCCATGTTCCTTGAGGTAATCAAGAAACTCGTGCTTAAGTATTCACCTCCTCGATCGGATCTAAGGATTTTAATACTCTTGCATGTTTGGTTTTCAACTTCATTTCTGAATTCCTGAAACTTTTCAAAAGATTCAGACTTATGCTTCATTAAGTACAAATACCCAAACCGTGAATGATCATCGGTAAAGGTAATGAAGTATGAATAACCTCCCCTTGCATTTGCAGACAAAGGTCCACAAACATCTGTGTGGATTAGCCCCAACAATTCTGTAACTCTTTCTCCTTTACCAGTAAAGGGAGACTTGGTCATTTTACCTTGTAGACAAGATTCACAAGTAGGCATAGGAGCAAGATCTAAAGATCCAAGGCATCCATATTTTGCCATCTGGTGAATCCTATCTTGGCCAATGTGTCCAAGTTTAAGGTGCCACAATTTGGTTGAGTTATCCTCTTTCTAGGCCTCTTAGGTCTAGTTGCATCTTAATCCATATACAGTTAATGCTACCATTCATTTCTAAAATAAAAAGAGACCATCAATCAAAATTGCATAAGCAACGTTTCGATTAATATGTGAAATAGAACAAAGTATTTTGTCAAACAAAACATCAAATCCATCTCTTAAAAATATAGAGACGGATACTAAGTTCTTTACACATCCAGAAATGAAATAACAATTATTTCAAATTCAGGTCCTCTTTGGAGGGTAGTCTGAGATGTTAGGTGCCTATAGCATTGGTAACTACATTAGTGCAATTCCCCATAGTTAGCACCATCTCTCATTTTTCAAGTCTTCTACTTCCCACTAGTCCATGCACACAATTGCATTTTGACTAGCTTCTGAATCAACTATTCAATTTAGAAGCTTTTAACTGTAATTACTAATTTTAGAACAAGAGAGTTACCTTCTGAAGGTTTTTCTCTTGAGGCTTGCAAGACATCTCTTGCAATTCCTCTTCCAATGTCCATCCTTGTCACAGTGAAAACAAGTACCTTTCAGTCACTTGTCTTTCTTTTGTATTCTTTCTCCCTTGGGGTTTTTTTTTAGAAAACCTTTCTTCTCTCCTTTATCCTTATCTTTTGTTTGGATTTGGAAGAAGAAGAACCCTTCTAAAATTGCAACTATCCCCTTGAACCCTTTATCTTTTGAGATATTCATTTAAGCTACTATAGCCATGTTGAGTAGCTCAAATAGGGTGTTGTTCATCTTTCCCATTTTATAGTTCATAACATACTGGGATTAACTGATGATAGGGATGAAAGAAAGAATCTTGTTGAACTTCAACATCAAAGAAAAATCCATATTTTTCGATCTCTTAAGTAATTAAATTACTTTGATATAATGTTGATTAACCGGGAACCCTCTTACCATTCTTGTCATAACAAGTTTACATATGGTATTGTAAGCTAAGATTAGCTTCACCTTTTCATGGATGCCAACATGTAACTTTTACCTCGGTTGTCATCTGACACATGCTTCTTATAAGCCTTTGTCTCCTCCTCAATGGCATATGGACCAAGAGGGGTATGTGGTGGGGTTTTTCTTATACACAATCAATCTCATCCAATTATAGGATAAGTTGGTGTTTGTGCAATCAAACCGGATAGTTCGTGTCATCTTGGACGTTTGAGTCAAGTATCTTTGAGATTGGGTTTGTGATGGTTATTTTGAAATTCTGCAACAACGTAAACAAATTTTAGTTTAGATTAATCTTCTACCAAGGACTTAGGGTCTTTAAGTCATGATGGTAGCTCCCACTATTTTTGGCAAATTTCATATCCCTCCTGAAATCCGAGAGTTTCCGTTGAAACTCTTAGTGGGGATGGGAGTCTCAATTTCATATAGTTTTCCTCAACCTAACAGTTTGTTGGATTGCTATCTTACTAATGAGAGGATACTCTTATCCAATCACATCATAATGTGAATACCCATCACTATGGCCTCTAGAGAACTAGACCTCAACCTAACAGTTTGTTGGTTTCGTTCGTCTTAGTTAAGTTATTCCCACCGTGCTTGTGGGTATAGGGTTTCAAGTATGTCCTCAACCTAACAGTTTGTTGGCCATACTCGCTATCTATCCGCACTACATCAAGTATGTGTAATAGGCTTCCCTTGGATGGTTACAAGTACTGGATGTTGCCTCACTGAGGTACAACAAGGTGCAAATGTGCCACCCAATAAGAGACTACCACGGTGGAAGGCCACAAAATAGCATTCAAAGTGCCATTTCGCTTATCAACTTAATATTGCTTTGAGGGTAGTTAAATTGGTCTCATTTTAATCCAATTTTAATCCTGTTAAAATTACCTATCTAATCTCATTAAATGGTTCCCAATGCAACATATTAGTAGCACATAATACTCCCACTAAATATTTTAGAAACCATTTGCTTAAGATAGTGAGAATACATGGTACTACTAATTGATTGATTATTGTCATTACCGAACATTCCAATTGCATTGGGCTTATAGGATGATTATGGACTTTCTTGTTGATCCAACACGAGCCACCATGTTGGATCATGGTCTTGGATGGTGATTCATTTTAATTACGCGCGCATAAAAATAAATTAGGCATGAAAGCCATTTCATTATTACATAGCCAATCAAAATCGAATTACATATCCAATAGGCGGCCAATCACATAGCTCAATTGTTTGGTCTAAGTCCATAACCATCCTTTAATTATTTAAACGCTTTAAACAATTAAACTAGCAATGTAAAAACCATGCTCTTGGGTTGCATACATATATGGGTTTAATTCAAGTGGTAACCATATTCAAAATAAATTTACCATGGAGTGAAAACGTTTTACTATAATAGCAAAAGTAATTGTAGAAATCTTTTGGGCATAGTTACACTTATCACATATTGCAAGTAAGTCCAAAACTATTCAACAATTAATAATGGATCCAAAGTTGATCCACTAGGGTGTGGGGTTAAAGCATGCATTTGTTTAACACAAAGTGGTGATCATGATTATTCCAACTAGGTGAATAATCATGAATGTGACTAGGTAGGCCAACCACACTCACCAAAGTAATCAAAATTAATTTTAGTGTGGTGGGTAAATAATTAGTGATAGGAATAATTTGATCAACTTTTGCATTTTATATCAAATCACAATCATTTACATCTATATAGACCCTACACACTCACCAAAGTAATCTTATTAATTTTAGTGTGGTGGATAAAAGTTTATTAAGTGGAAACATTTTGAAAAAACTTTCAATTTTATAATAAAACATCATCATAACCATTATGACTAATTTTGGTGGAAAAATCCACTAACACAATCATCAAGATTAATCACCTAACTTATGGATCAAAAAGATCCCATAACAAGAACATCAAGAACACCAAGAACATGCATATGAACTAATATGAATGTTCATGCTATTTCCGGAAAAATCCATATTCCATTTTAACCATCTCATGCTCTTAATATCAAATATTTCATGAAGTTAAAATCATGGGGGTTTTAATGCAATTATGCTCTAATGTTCATACATACACATATGCATACAAAGAGAGCATCAACCATCAAAACATAAATCCGGAAATCCAAAATCCCAAACAACCCCTTTCACTCCATTTGATTTTTATTCAATCATATCAAAATAAATCAAGTATAACCATTATACTTTTAAATGAATTTACAACCCATATATGCATCTCTAAACCCTAGAAACATATCAAGTTCATGACCTATGGCTCTGATACCAATTGAAGGATTTTCAAAACATTTTTGAGAAGTTCATTTGAATATTAAACATGCATTTAATCAAATTAATCGCAGCGGAAGTTTATGGTGGTTGTTGTTTAAAATCAAAAACAAAACTTCTTCCAAGTATCTTAAGCCATGAACATTGATATGATTTCATGAATGGAAAATTCAAGAGAAAGGATAAGATCTAATTACCCTTGAAGCAATTATATGAACCAATTTGTGTTTGGTCTTCTCTTGATGATTTCCTCTTTCTTGATCTCCTCTTTGATCTTTGATCTTTGCTCCTTGATCTTTCTTCTCCTTGTGAGCCACAAAAGGATATGGCCTCTAAGTCTCCACACCAATGGAACCTTGAGATGAGAGGGAAGAATCTTGGGAATACAAGGATGCTAGTGCTAGATCCCCAAGACTTGGTTTCAATCTAAACCTCTTGAAAGATGAAAGTGTTTCACTCTTGAAAACTCTCTTTTTCTCTCTTTGATCTCCCAAAACTATTTGGTTGACATTGGATTGTGTTTGTGTAAAAATGAGCTTATGAAAGATAGCTTATAGAAACAATTCCCATACCCATTTACTTATGCATTTTCGGCCAAATCCCATTGGGCTTCCAAAATTGGGCCTTGTGACACTTAAACCATAATGTTTAGGTGTCTTAAGCCCTTGGGCTTAATACCCAACCATTTGGGCTTCCGTTAACTATTACCGAGGCCCAAATACTCTTTTACACATAGTAAATCATCCATATCAAATTGATCAAATTTATTTCCACAACATCATATGTATTTCTCAAAGTTAACCATTTAAGGTGTGCGATCCATTAGGTTCTAATTAGCATGGCAGTGGGAAAATATTAGAACTCTTTCTAACCAACTGAATTAAAACCCCCTTTTAATTTTTCCTTTATATGGATTGATCACAATCAATCCTAGGACTTCCACGAACCAAGAGTGACATCTAGCAATATATCAAGGCTACCCATGCTAACCAGAATTGGTGAAGAACCTATTCAGTTGGAATTACAATGCAATACGGTCCTTCTCTTATACAATGTTTCATATCATATTATTAGGGTACGGATTGATTATGTCAAACCCCTAATATGATTTATAACCTCATATGATTCAATAGAACATGATTAAGAACAACTTTCTAAATCAAGCTCAAAATACTTTGGCCAAAGATTTCTTGAATCACATCTCGAAACATTCTCCTTCTTTATCGAAGGTAGAGATTCCTTATTGTACATTCACATGCCCTTATGATGAATTAAGAGATCCCAACAACACTTTAGACAAATCTTTTACGGCTTGCCTTTAAGAGCTATCTAAGATCAATAACGCATCATAGGACAACCATGATGCCTCGTGTCTAAGGACTAATTTGCATTATTGCAACTATGAGTTCTCGTTTGACATGTAGATAAATACTCCATACGAGAACTACGGTTGACCGCGTTCAGTGTACCCATTCACTAATGAGCACCCACATACTTGTATTAGTGTCATCTACACAAATGGTTTGAGACTAACCATCCTCCTAATTGAGCATACATAGTATGTGCTAATCTTGACGGTTTATCAATGCCCATTTGATAATCCTATGATTAGGAACATTTTGGGATACTATAGTAAGAGATTAAAGGTCTCCTAATCTAATCTTCTTTAGATTACTTTATCTCTTATTTAGCATTCCCTGGACATTTGTTACTTTAATTGTTGTAAAAGATAACAAATAAGTTTGCCCTTTATTATCATATACGAAATGTATTCTAAGGAGATTACATCAAATGTATTGGCTCTTAGGGCACATTTCTAACAGAAGGAGGAGGCCGAAGGCACGGGGGGCCGAAGGCGTAAAGTGTAGCCGAAGGCACAAAGCTTGCATGTTGCAAGGCGATGTGCCTAGGCACGAGGTGCTAAAGGTATAGGCCGAAGGCATGTGGGGCTGAAGGCAGAAAGCTTGCATGTTGCAAGGCGATGGCACGAGGTGCCGAAGGTATAGGCCAAAGGCACGGGGGCCAAAGGCTCAAAGTGTAGCCGAAGGCACACAACTTGCATGTTGCAACGCGATATGCCTAGGCACGAGGTGCCGAAGGAGGAGGCCGTAGGCACGGGCCGAAGGTGAAGGTCGAAGGCAAAGGGTGTTGCCCAATGGCGCAAAGCTTGCATGTCACAAGGCGATGTTCCAAGGCATGGGAGTGCTGAAGAAGCAAGCCGAAGGCACGGGCCAAAGATGAAGGCCAAAGGAAAAGGGTGTTGCCTAACGGCACAAAGCTTGCATGTGGCAATGCGATGTGCCTAGGGGCGGGGGTACCGAAGAAGTAGGCCGAAGGTGAAGGCCAAAGGCGCAGGGGGCAGAAGGCGTAGGTGAAATGCGGAGTGCTTAGGCACGGTGGTGCTGAAAGTGCCGAAGGTGTGGGCTGAAGGCACAAGAGCCGAAGTTTCGGGAAGAAGGCCTATGTGCCAAATGTGCAGGCTGAAGGTGTGAGTTAAAGGTGCAGGCCGATGGCACAATAGCTGAAGGTGCAGGCTAACGGTACATGAGTCGAAAGTGTAGGAACCGAAGGTGCATGCAGAGGGCATAGGAGCCGAAGGCGTCGGCTAAAGGTATATGAGTCGAAGGTACATAAGCCGAAGGCACGAGGTGTTGAAGGAGCATGCCGAAGGCGTAAGCCAAGGGCAAAGGATGTTGCCGAAGGACTGGGAGATCAGGCCGAAGGCACGGGGTTCCAAAAGAGCATGCTGAAGGTGTAGGCCAAGGGCAAAGGACGTTGCCGAAGAACTAGGAGATCAGGCCGAAGGACGGGGTGCTAAAGGAGCAGGCCGAAGGCACGGCGTGCTGAAGGAGCAGGCCGAAGGCAAGGGGGTGCCAAAGTAGCAAGCCGGAGGCACGATGTGCTGAAGGAGCAGGCCAAAGGCACGGGGTGCCGAAGAAGCAGGTTGAAAATGAGAGCCAGGGACGAGAGCCAAGCTCGAGAGTCAAGAGCCGAGGGCCGAGAGTTGAGAGCCGAGGGCCGAGGGCCAAGAGCCGTAGGGTGTTGCCGAAGGCACATGGGAGGGTGTTGAAGAGCACTAGAGGAATGGAAGAACGACAGAAGCTTCTTGTGTCGGTTCCCACAGATGGCGCCAAACTGTTGATGTCCAAAATTGGATTCAACTTAGATAGGTATGAAGTGGTGGATGATGTGTGAAGGTGAAGGCCTTAGCTTAGGTAAAGTAAATAAGCATGCACAAGACAAGATATACGTGGTTCACCCGAATGATGGGCTATGTCCACAGAGATAGATGTTCTCATTATAGTAATGTTTATTTGCATTTGTACAAGGGGATTAGACCCAAAGTGAAGGGAAAAATGGGGAGGCCCAAGGCCCAAGATGGTGGTCCAAGATTCAAGGCCCCAAGGTCCAAGTCCAAGAGAGTGTCTCTAAATCCCAGTCCCAGAGAGTCCTCCTCTTTAAGTGAAGGGTGGCCTCCTTTTATAGGTGAAGGGGAGTCTTCACCTCTTGTTCTCTGTCGATGTGGGACTCTTGACGTTGCTTAGAGTTGCTTCTATTTGCTTGGTTAGTCACGGTACCAACACAAACCAAAGCTTCAACTCCAAACCTCACCAAGAATATCACTCACAAAGAAAATGCTCAAAGTTTGGGTTAAGTGTTTCACTCAAGAAAAATGAATGCATGAAAACGAAATCAAACCCCGTAACCCGGATATCGCATATTAGGTGCAATATTCGTTAAACTGTCAAACGGTATCCAAAACTTAATCCGAGCATACCGTCGTGCTCGGGACGACGTGAGAAGAATTCCGTGACACAACGGCCCGTCACAAAATGGCACACACGCCGCCACACGCCGGCAATGCGTGGGTGGCTTGGGTAATTTCCATGATCAGAAAATCTCCAAACCGCTCAAGACCTATACCCAAAAGTTCAAACTAATGTGGAGAGCAACTTTGGTTCTTGGACCATGGCCAAAAACTAGCCGGAACTTGCCAGAAAATCAATTCAAAAATCGGTCAAAACCTAGGTTTCTAATCGAATGCTCAAGACTCCAAATCGATTGAAACTAACTATACAGGAAGCTAGAACAAGAAAAATGGGTGAAGAAACACACCTCAATCGACGGAATCCGTCGCTCGATCCTCCGAAAATAGCGTCTGAAACTCCAGAACCTATTGGAACTTCCTTAAGCTAGCACCGACGCTAGGGTGGCTGGGTTGGTCGGAGATAGGAGTAGAACGTGATCACCGGTCATAGAGGAATCTTTTCCAACCAGTCCCGTGTGCCATCGTTGCTGGAGGAGCGAGATCACCGGCAACATAGTGGTCGATCGGGTTTATCGCTAGGGAGGAGAGAGAACGAGCTGGAGAGGAGAGTGAGAGAGAGAGAGGCACATGAGGGAGATTTAGGCATTTCCGGGTTTTCCAAGTTGTAAATAAAATTTTCAAATGCCCAATTTACCCCTGTTAGTTTTTAGACCTTTTCTCAACCGTTATAGCTCGGAATTGAGTGTGTCGCCTGTCTACGGACTCGTATCGACGAACCTGAAGCAACGATGCTGCTCAATTCCACAAATTTTTTCCCGAACAAAAAGTCAACCTTAAACCACTAAGAAACCCTAAGGGTAAAATTGTCCTTTCACTTTAAAATTTCAAAAATTAAATTAAATTCCGGGGCGGGATGTTACAATCTACCCCCCCCTTACAAAAATTTTGTCCTCAAAATTTCGTGACTGTCTCAGAAAGTTCTGAATTGCCCGTTCACCCCTCAACCTTCGTCAAATTACACGACCGCTCCACAAATCTTAAATTTCTGGGCAAATTAGTCCGTGTTCACCCAACAAATTATTATTCTTTTTATTTTATAACTCCACCTGAACCGTTTATTATCAAGGAGTATACATACTCTTGTTATACTTTCGTATGAAAACCTCAACAAATTTTTCAAAGACTTCTTGTTGCCTTAAACTCCGCCACTCCAAGAAGGCAAGACAACGTAATGAAATGTCAAGCACTTCACCGGAATAAGGATGCACACGAGGTGCCAAGTCTACAGAATTTAACCTTTCTCTGATGCCAACAACCTAACCACTGAATTACCTAAACACACAAAAAAAAAAACAATACTCAAACAAACCAACAAAACAAAGAGTTCCAAATGCAATTTTTTTGATAGTTTCGACCTCTGTTCTTTAAATATTCAGCATGAAAACACGAAGAACACAACACGAACCAAATTATCAGAACAGTTACCAATTAAAATAGTTTTAAGCAAAAAAGAAACCCTACGTTTCCAGACATTAGACCCTAAAAAAACTAAAAACTAAAACTTTCCTCGTAAACTTAAATGAAACATTGTCCTCAATGTAAAAAGAATCAAAATTCATGCAAAGAATCAAGCAAAGGGAGAAAAAAAAATAAAGAACAAAGAGTAAGGGTTAGAACTCCGTGGGCATATAATCTAGAGTAGCTTGGAGTGGTGCAAATGCCAAGATCCTCTCATCATCATCATGCATTCAAAACATGGGTTGCCTCCCAAGAAGTGCTAAATTTAAAGTCTTTAGCCGGACTCAACGATATCACATATTTGGGGGATTATCGAGGTACTTCACCTCAATAGTGTTTGTGCTGTCAAAGTATCAATTTCTCTATTGGATCTATGAGGCTCGAGTTAATGAATGTCTTCTCTATAATTTGATCAACAACTTTGACATGAAAACAATCTTAAGGATCCAAGGGTCTCTTCAAAGCTTCGAAGACCTGAAAATTGATAGTAGTATCTTGCACATTCATGGCCAGTAAACCAAATTTAACATCAATTTTCATACCTGTAGTAGCCATGAAGGGTCTACCAAGGATGAGAGGCAGTTCACAACTCAAAATTTCAACTTCCTCCATGTCCAAGACGACAAAGTCAATAGGGAGGATAAATTGATTGACATGAATAATTACATCTTCAACAATGCTTATTGGGTACTTCATAGAACGATCCACAAATTGCAAAGAGATCTAGACATCCTTTAGTTCCCCCAATCTCAGGTGTTCAAATACCGAATAGGGCATTAAGTTCACAATTGCTCCCAAATCAAGTAAAGCTCTGTCAAATTTTCTTTTTCCAATGGTGCACAAGATTGCAATGCTTCTGGGATCCTGAAGCTTGGGTGGCAACTTTCTTTGAAGCACAACACTCACGTTTTCAGATAACATCACTTGTTCATGCTCTTCAAACCACCTTTTGTTGGTGTAAATATCCTTTAAAAACTTTGTATATGAAGGGATTTATTTGATTGCATCAAGTAAGGGGATATTAATTTGCGCCTTCTTAAATTGCTCCATCATGTCTTCCTTATTTTTCTGTTTTCTAGCTTCTTTGTCACGTTACGGGAAAGGTAGAGGACCATGAGTTTCTGAGTTTGGAGTATGAGGGACATGCTGCAAAGATTTGGAAACTTTGTTAACGGTACTGGCGTCACTTTCACATTTCAAAAGGCCCCCAAACTTCTTGTCAACTTGTTGCCCTATTTTCGTCATGCCCTCATCTTCTTCTTTATTATCGATCTCTTATTTTCCAATCTTATTATTAATCACTTTCCCACTTCTCAAAGTGGTAATAGCTTGAACTTGCTCATGATTCTTAGGATTAGCTTATGTTTGGCTTGGAAATTTACCATGTGCTCTCTTTAATATGTTCAGAGTAGAAGCTATTTGTCCCAAATGAACCTCAAATTTGGATTGACTCCTTTCCAACACCGATTGAATTTGTTTAAGTGGTGCAACCTCTTGTTCATATCTTTTTGGTTTCTTCAAGAGTTGAGATAGCATGTCCTTTATAGAAGGATCTTCTTGTTGTGGTGAAGGAGCTTGATAAGTTTGCTGGTATGGCCCTAACGAATTTGTAGGTCCCAGGGTATTATGTGAATTCCTCCATGAGAAGTTTGGATGTTGTCTCCACCCGAAGTTGTAAGTATTGGAATAAGGATCATACGGAGCCTTCCATTGCATGTATTGATATCTTGCACATCTTCTAAAGTAGGATTTGAGGGGAAATTTGCAGTTTCATCGGCGATACTAGAACATAAATTACATGGTTGTGCGGTTACCTTGTTTACCAGTGATGTGAGAAGCTTCATGAGAGCTACAACTTGTGCTTCTAAACTCGTTGTTGCCCTAACTTCATAGAGGCCTCCTTTCTTTCTCGATGATGTAGGTGTAACTCTTGAATCTTTTGTAGGAAAGTCCCAATGCTCAGAGTTTTCACAAATTGTCTCAAATGCGCTTATGGCTTCATCTGTCATCTTGTCCATTAAGCTTCCACCAACTATTAAATCTATCATGCTCATGCTTTGACGGTTCAACCCTCTATAAAAGTAGTGGACTTTTTGCCATGTGTTGAAACCATGATGAGGACATTGAAGAAACAAATCCTTATATCGCTCCCAACATTCATGAAATTGATTACTCTCTTGTTGATGAAAACTCATAATATTTGTTATCAAAACATTGGTTTTCCGAGCAAGGAAATTTTTTCAAAGAAATTTCTTTGATAAATCAGTCCAAGAATATATGGATGCTTCTACAAGAGATTTAACAAATTTGTGGCTTTATCCTTAAGAGAAAATGAGAATAATTGGATACAAATATGTTCTTCATTGACTCCGTCATAACTGAATGTGGAGCATATGTTTTCATCCTCCTTCCCATGATAAATGGGTAGAAGTTGAATGGTTGTTTGGTGAATTTCGAATCGATGTGTGATTGGAGTCAAGACAATGCACAACAGTGCATTGGACTCCATTGGTGCAGTGTAATCCCTTAGATGCCTTGGTTGTGGTGGTGGATTATCTCCATCATTGTTAACTAGATCACCCATACCTAGTCTTGGTGAAAAATGTTGCATTCGATGCTTTTGAATTGTTTGTTCAAGCTCTTGATTGATTGGAATTAGCTCCAATTTGAGAGAACGCCTCCCTTGCATACAATTTTTAGAAATTAGGTTTTTGTACGCTGAGTATGGGAAAATAATTCCCAATTGAAGACATTGAATGATGCTCGATAGGTAGAGAGCTGCTGCTTGAAAGAAATCTCCTTTTGCTTTTACTTTTCGCGACTTGTCCTTTTCCAATTTGCTGCTGCGACTTCTTTTGCTACGTGTCTCGTTTGTTTTGGTAGTTGCGACTTTAAGAGAAATAATAATAATAATAATAATAATAATAATAAAATTAAAATTAAAAAAAAAACAAGAATTAAAATAAATAAATAAAAATATTTCACAAAACAAATATTAAAAATCATAACTATCCATGCTTAGGCGTCATCCTCACCCTAGAAAATAATTTAAGTTCCCACAAACATTATTCTCACATAGTTTCTCAAATTTTAGCATGGTATCAAAGTCGCGATCTTGGGATTGCTGACTCTTGTTTTTTTAACCTTAGCCGCCACCATGGGGGAGGACGATTTTGTCCTCACCCATTAAGGTAGCACCACAAACTCCGTTTTTCCTTCTCAATTGAACTTCATTGAAGTGGCCGTTCAGATGGCCCAGTTCTTAAAATTACAGACCCCGAACCAGACCGAAGCACAGATCCTGACCTAGACTTAGACCCCGACCCCTACTGTTACCTATGAAGCTTTTGCTACATAGATTGGCATCAAGTTGGATGGCTCCAACTACCTCCTTTGGTCCCAAGTTGTAGAGATGTATGTTGCCGAAAAAGACAGGTTAGGATATCTCACCAATGAACTCCCACCACCACCACCAACCGACCCAACTTTCACCCGCTGGCGAACAGAGATTACGATTGTGAAAGGATGGCTAATCAATTCTTTGGAGCCTAGATTGATTAGCACCTTAATTCGATATCCGACGGAAAAAATAGTATGGGATACGATTTCCACGACCTAATTTGATGGCACCGACACCTCTCAAGTGTATGGCCTTAAATGGTGAACTCACAAGATGAGACAATCAGGTGGCTCGATTATGACTTACTACAACGATCTCCAAATCTTGTGAAGAGAAATTGACTTCCTTCATCCAAATATGATTGAGTATGATTCTGATATTAAGAAGTACAACGACATTCTTCAGGAAAATAAAGTTTATATCTTTTTGGACGACTTGGATGATCTACTTGACCAGGCCCAAAGTGATGTACTTCTTATCAGTCGGCCACAACTTGACCACTAGTTGGACCTGCCAAACACCACCTCCGTATGCTATTGTACTGCTTCAGATGCAAACATATGCTATGGATGTTGGCCCGCCTGCAAACAAGACTACATCGCCTTCTCGACAAAGGGCTTTGACAGACGAAAGTGGGTGCACTTACTATCGCAACCTAACGTACACTCGGGAAACCTGTTTTAAATTGAATAGGTATCCAGATTGGTGGAAGGGGCACAAAGCTCGGAAAGTTGTGCTTGGATTTAGTCGTGCCGTTGTTGTCAGTGTTGAACTTTAGTTATCTTTGGACCCTCAGGTAGGATCCACCAGCAGTTTAGCACCTACTAATGGCTCCCAATTCTCAGTGACTCAGGTAAGTACGATTATGTATTTCATACTTTTGATACAAGTAACTCCACTGGATGGATTATTGAGGCGGCACGATCGACCATATGACATTTGATCCGAATGACTTTTTGAGCACATCTCACCCAAGAGGAACAAGTATTGCCAATGTGAATGGTGTTACTTATCCTGTGATAGAGGCGGGCATTGTTGCCCTTTCACCATATCGCAAACTTTTGAATACTTTATTTGTTTTGTCTCTATCCAATAAGTTGATGTCTGTTGGCTAGGCTACTAAACAATTGAATTGTTGTGCACTGATTTATCTCACATTTTGTTTTCTTCAGGATATTCTCACGAAGGAGATAATTGGACGTGTTACTAAAAGAGGGGGGCTTCACTATGTGGATGACTTTGGTATAGGATAGGCAAACAATGTGAACCATCCATCTTTTGACAAGCACAGACAAATCTTGTTGTGGCATCGACGTTTAGGGCATCCATCTTTTGGTTATATGAGGCATTTGTTCCCAGATTTGTGCTATGATTTTAATGGTTCATACTTTATGTGTGACACTTGCACCTTAGCCAAGAGTCACTGAGTTTCTTATCCTTTAAGTATGAATAAAAGTATCATTCCTTTCGCTTTAATTCATTCTGATGTTTGGGGTCCTTCACCTATCTCTACTACTTCTAGATTTAGATGTTTTGTCACCTTTGTGAATGATTGTACTCGTATGACATGGCTCTCTATGATGACAACTAAAAGTGAAGTGTTTACTATGTTTCGGTCTTTCCACAAACAGATTGAAAACCAATTCTCTACCAAAATCCAAATCCTCCGTTTTCACAATGAGGGAGAATATGTCAACCATGACTTTAAGACGTACTTCCAGACGCATGGCATTATCTATGAAATAACTTCTCCTCATACACCACAACAGAATGGTGTTGTAGAATGAAAAAAATCGACATCTCCTTGAAAAGGGCCGAGCACTTTTGATTGGGGCTCACGTTCCTCGCCCTTATTGGGATGATGTCATCTTCACGGTTGTTTATTTGCTCAACTGTATGCCTTCTTGGGTCTTGGACTTATGTACTTCCGTCCAAATGCTCGCTCAACATGGGCCTTTGCCCTCTGTCTTGATGCTCACAACACAAGTATTTGGATGCATGGTGTATGTTCATCTCCATAAAACCCAGCGAAGCAAACTTGATCCATGTGCCATTCAGTGTGTTTTTGTGGGGTATGCCACTCATCAGAAGGGCTATCAGCAACATATTGCATGTCACTTTTTAAGAGTCTAAGATATTCTTTCATGCCCTATGTCCAATTCTCCACTTCAAAGGGAGATACGAAGTGAAGCGCCTACTTGGAGGAATTTAAACGATGAAAAAAATGAAGTCTGGACAGAAACTACCGGTTGTTCTATCCCTAATGACTGGTCGCTTCAAACAGTAGAGAATAATTGCTCTCTGTATAAAACTACCGATCGCACTAAGGAATGGGACCGGTATCATGAACCTAAAGTTGTTGATTTGATGCCTGTATCTTCCGACAAGGAAGATGAACTTGAACAAGCTGAAGACCCCCTCTCTTACTACATTACCAGATGACCAATCTCCTGAGAATATCCCTAAGGTAACTACTCCTACCAATCTTGTGAATTTAGTTGATGATTATGTTGGATACCAATTACCTTTCTAGCAGAACCGTGGAAAACCACCAAATCGGTATTCTATTTATGGGCAAGACCAGTTGTTTTAATTCATGATTAACTTATGAAATGCAAAACAACTATAGTCCTAGGAATATATAAGTGAACATGAGAACTATATAATGAAATTGCATACACCGAGACTTATCATGATCCCTTATCCTAAATATGTTCCTAGTCATAGGAGTATCAATTAGGCGTTGATATTCTGTTAAGACCAGTACATGCAGTATCTTCTCTATATGTAGAGAATGTCTAGTTCTCAAGTCATTAAGTGTGCCGACACCAAGATATGTGTGTAGGTGCTTGCATGAGAATAAGTACACTTGAGTTCTAGAATGGAAGTCTTTACTCACATGTCAAACTAGAACTCTTAGACTGCAATGGTGCAAACTAATCCTTAGACATGAGACATCATAGATGTCTTGTGCCTATGTTGTTTGTCTTTGATGGCACTATACAGTTGTGTAGTAGAAGAAGTGACCTAAAGGTGCTTATCAAGACTCTCAATAAAGTCATAGAGTCAAATGAATGTACAACAAGGCATCTCTACTCTCAATAAGGAGAAAGAATACTCCAAGAAGGATATGATTGATCAAATATTTGCGCAAAGTAGTGGATAAGATTTGAAAGAAGAGGTCTTCAAATCTTCTCAGGGTAATCATATAAAGGAATAATTGACATTAGGATATTTGACATTAGATTCCATTATCTAATAATGTGAATAAGGAGTATTGTATAAGAGAAGTATTCAATTGCACAATCATTCCAATTTGAATAGGTTCTTCCTTACACCCAATTTGTGGAAGTCCCGAAAGGTTCAATCATAATTGACTTTCACTAATAGGAAGAATTAAATAGTGAAATTTAATTTACAAGTCAACTCAGAGAAGTTGAGTTAACCTACTACCTTGCTAAAAGGAACCTACAGATCGCACACCGAGAAACGAGATTAGAGGAACAAATGAAGAGAAAAGAAACTAGGAGTCAAAAGTCAAAGGTCGAAAGTCAAAGTCAACATGTTTGACTGGAGCAATTGACCGAGTCAAATAAGTAATACTATAATAGTGATTTAAAAGTTAAATCATATTTCATAATTAAGAATTAATTATGAAATTTCTTAATTATGAAATTAACTTTGACATAAGGAATTGGATTGGGCTTTAAATATGATTTAAAGGAAAAAGGCAAAATACCCAAAAGCCTATTGGGTCTATGGATAAGTGTTGTATGACAACACAAATTCACAAGACCCAAGAGATGCCCATCCTCTCTTTTTTGGCCGGCCTCTCCCTTTGTGTGCTTTTTCCTATAAAAGCTAAAATTGACTCAAAACCTAGTTAAGGTTTTTGACATTCCACTCTTGAGTTTTTTATGTGTAGGTGAGACATCCTCCCTCTCATCTTCCTTAGCCAAAAAATGGGTCCAATCTAGAGAAAGTCTAGTATCTAAGTTCTCTAGGTTGATTTCTCTCCATCTCTAGTCCATTTTGGTGTGGTGAGGTAGAGGACTTCACTTTTGGAGTCTTGGGTTGAGGAGCTTGTGAGAAGAGGAAGAAAAGAAGACCTTTTCCTACAAAGGTGCTCATTTTTGGCTTGTCCAAGAAATAATAATCAAGGGTAAAATCTCATACATTTCTCCATTTTCTATTTGTGTTCAAAGAGACTAGATCATAAGATACTTGAGTTAAAATGAAAAAGGCTTAGCTCAACTAGAATAAGCAAAATTAATCCGCCATTATGAATGTTTTTATGTTATAAGTTGTGGCTAAATTCATTTCCAAGACATAAGATGCATGTTTCCTTCACCACCTGTATATGAAGAATTATGGTTTCAAGGAGAGCGACTCATATCATACTCTGTTCTTGAAACACAAGGACAAAAAGGTAATGGTTCTAATAATCTATGTTGATGATATGATTATTACTGGGAATGGTGAACAATAGATCTCTCCATTGCAAGACTATTTGGTAACGGAGTTTGAGATGAAGAATCTCGGTGGACTCAAGGACTTCTTGGGCATTGAGGTTGCTTGATCAAAGCAAGACATATTTCTCTCTCAAAGGAAATATATTTTGGATTTGTTGGCAGAAACTAGAATGCTAGATTGTAAATGAGTTGACACTCCAATCATTCAGAATCACCATATGGGAGAGTATCCTGATCAAGTACCCACTAACAAAGAGAGATACAATAGAATAGTGGGGTTATTGATTTACTTGGCACATACCTAACCAGACATTGCGTATGTTGTGAGCGTTGTCAGTCAATTCATGCATTGTCCAACTGAAGACCATATGGATACAGTTCTCCGAATCCTTAGATATTTAAAAATGACCTCTGGGAAATGGCTTATGTTTTCAAGAAATGACCATCTAAATATTGATGGTTATACAGATGCAGATTAGGTGGGGAGTGTTACTGATAGAAGTTCTATATCAGGTTACTTCATATTCGTGGGAGGTAATTTGGTTACATGAAGGAGGAAGAAACAAGAAGTGGTAGCCTTATCAAGCGCAGACACTGAGTTTAGAGGCATGACTAGAGGAAATTGCGAACTCCTTTGGTTAAAAAGGTTACTTACTGAGCTTGGATATGCACCTACATCAGTGATATTTGTTGACAACAAAGTTGCCATATCTATTGCACATAATCCGATTCAACATGATCTAAACATGTTAAGGTGGATAGACATTTCATCAAACAAAAGCTCGAGGTCAAAGAAATTCAGTTTCCATTTGTGAAGTCAGGCAAGTCTTTAAAGGATGGCTATGGTTGTGAAGTGCTTCAAGCTTACATTCTAGAGGAAGAGAAGGTTAAGAAAGTGATGGTTAAGAGAGTAGGATCTCCAAAAGATGATGATTGGGAGAAGGCACAATCTTTCGTGCATTTTCTCATGAATTTGTATGATGCTACATTGAATCTTAGTGCAAGCAAAACTTGTACATCCACAATAGCTTTCCTAGAATTGGTTGGTTTACAAGTTGAAATAGAAAAGAAAATGAAGGATCCTAGAAATCCTACTATGCAACATGTAAAATCTTCAATGAAGTTGAAAATTTGAAATTGTGTGGCTTGACCATCCAATTGCCTAGAGGGGGGTGAATAGGCTTTTCTCAGAATTTAAGTTCAATTGTTAATATTACCAAGTTGAAATTAATCCAATTAAATCTAATTCTAAAACAATCAAATACACAACCAATAAAGTACACAACGAATTTTAACGTTGGAAAACCTTAAGACGGGAATAAAAAACCACAGGCAATTTGCCAGACAGAAAGCAATCCACTAAGATTAACAAGAAGTATATAAAAGACTCAACTCAACTCAACTCAACTTACTTGACCCTTCTATAAGGCAACCGAACCTCAAGTGCGGCACAAACTCCCCTTGTTCATCAATCACTTTGAGGCATGAAACCACCAAGACTTGTCTTCTTGACTCAACATGATAGGACCCGACCCAAATTCCACTTTCACAAATCCATTTTCCAAATCCTTTCTCAACTTTCCTTAAACTCAGTTTTTAAATAACTAAACAAAATCCTTCTTACAACGAGATCAATCCCAACATTCCTTAACTTGAATGAGACCATGCATAATCTTTCAAAACTGTTCTCAAACTACAGTCAAATATGTACCACATACTATTCAGAAAACTAGTATTCATTATTCATATTTCAAGGCATCAAGCATATATTTAAATATAAACACATAATCATACATTTAATTAAATCCTTACTGAAGCCAAACCTGACTAGCTATGTCATTTCCAACTCAACTCTTTTCCGGAATATTTCATCAGCATTTAGATGTGCTCAACCCAATCCGAATAATAAAATAAAATATAAATGTTTCATGCTTGGAAATAAACTGATAGTTGACTCATTCTAGAATATATAATGAAACCATAACTGATAGACAAAACATTCGTAAACACTGGATAATGCCATCATAGTATAAAAACCAATTATGAAACAAAGTCCACAAACAAACAAAGTCCACAAACCAATTAAGAATCAATTTTTTGGTTGAGTATTGGAGGAAGTAAAAATTGGACTCATGGGCATTGAAAGAGAACTATGAAGAAACAGGAAAATTGTTAAGTAAACAAAGACAAAGTTGCAGAAAAATTTTAAAATGTGGGGTTGTCATGTAATTTTACGAAGGTTAAAGGGTCGAAGTGCAATTCAGAACTTACCAAGACCATTATGAAATTTCGAGGATGAAATTTTTTTTAAGGGGGGTAGTTTGTAATATCCCGTTCCCAAATATTTAATTAAATCTTAAATTATTAAAGTAAATGACAATTTTACCCTTAGGGTTTCTTGGTGGTTTAAGGTTGACTTTTTGTTTGGGAAGAAATTTGGGAAATTTAGGTGCGCCGTTGCGTAGAGCTCGTCGATATAAGTCCGTAGACAAGCGGCACGCTCAATTTCAAGCTGTATCGAGAGAGAAAACATCTAAAAACTAAAAGGCCTTGGAGGTCATTTTCAAATTTGTTAAAAACCCTAAAAGATCCAGTTCTCTCTCTCTCCTCCAAACTCGCATGCCTCCATTCCTCTCTCTTCTCTCTCTCTCCCATCACGACACATGCACATACCAGCCATATTTGGCCGGCATTCTCATCCAGTCACGCCAGTACACGAGACCGATTGGAAAAGAAAGCTCTCCTCCCGACGAACGCAGCCCCCATTTTCCCAACCAAAAAATCCAACGAACGGTGACTAGAACGACTGGAAGCTCTGCTGGTTTCTGGGTATTTTCCGACCACTCCGGCCATGGATTCCGTCGAGTGAGGTATGTTTTTTCATCCTCTCAACGTACTCTAGCTGTTTATGTGAGGGATTTGGGTCGATTTCATGTTCTAAGAGTTGATTTGAAAACCCTAGGATTGTTGACGGTTTGTTAATTTTCTGGCCACTTCCTGACCAAATTGGAGGCCAGCGCAGTTATGAAAAGCACTCCTCTAGTTGTGCTTGATATTTTGGTATAGGATTTGATCAGCGGTTTGGAGTTTTTCGGATCGCCGAAAATTACTATGGACACCCACCACTGTCGGTGGTGGGTGGCGGCACGTGGGCCATACTGTGGTGGCTCATTAAGTTCTAAAATATTTCCCATGTTGTCCCGAGCACGATGGTATGCTCGGATTATAAAGTGGATACTGTTTGATTATCAAACGGATATTACGCCTATTAGACGATATATGGGTTCGATAGGTTCGGACCATCCGATCGGTCTCATTTTCAAATTTGTCGTTCCTCGTATCTCTAGGATAGTGTAGGAACTGGTTGACTGAGAATCGGAGTCCCGGATACTCCGAGTTAATGGTTTTAGGGTTAAGTTTTAAGTCGACGTTCGACCGTGCAATCGCGAGTGGTCCAACCGCTTAATCAAGACCAAACTCTTGAGACGTGTTATGTAGACTTTGTTGGACATATAAGAATGTTTGGATCCAAGATGAGAGGTTGTGGGCCTCGCTGGCCCAATTGGTCAAATTCTGCGATCGAGGTCAATCTACTGTTGGATCGTGATGAGACTTCTGGAATGGGCTTAACTTACAGTTATGGACCAATAGGAATCGTCATATAACAAATTGAGGTTGTGGGCCCTACAAACCTAGTTGACTTAGATAGTGGGCCATGTCGGCTCGGTTGAGGCATGATGTCATTTAGATTAAATCCTTTTATGCATGATGAACGATTGGGGTTATAAAACTATGTTTTATACAGGTGGAAATTGTTGGGAAATGTCCATTTTTCATGAGAGACTCTGCCGATTTTCGGGTAGAAGTCAAACCCTTAAACAGTGACATTGTGGGAATTAGGGTAAAAAGAGTATTTTGGACATTTGTGCCCAGCACCTGCCAAGTTTCAAACACGCACGAGGTTTGACACAGATTTCAAAGTGGAATTTGGGTCAGGTCTTGTCACAACATGCAAGGCACAAGTCACCAACTCAAAGACGTATGTATGAATGAAGATTATAATTCAAGTAGATACAACAAGGAATAGTCTACTTGAACTATACATGTATGCACGATGAACTCACTTAAGAAAAAGATTTTAAACCCTAGGAGTTCACATTTGGAAAATTAACCCACTCAAGAAATGATGTTTGAAGCACAAAGGTATTTGTATATGAGTTGTTATTTTACTTCTACAAAAAACCAAGTATTTATAGAGTTAAAACTTTGTTTAGAATCAAATTAGGAAGATGTTAAAAGACCCAATAAGATTAGGGACAAAATTCCTAAAACAAAATATTTGTAGAGCTTCTAGGAAACTCAAACCAACCATAGGAAGAAAATCCCAAAATGATTAGGAAGAAAAAACAATTTAAAACTCTCCAAAACTGAAAATGAAACTGAAAATCTGCATTTAACGCTCGAGTGCCGCTTGATGTCCGTGAGAGCACGCCTTTTCAAAAAGTACGAATTTTTCCCTGATACTTTTATATAGTAAACCTAACATCTTGGTGAACTTGCTCCTAAAATTTCATACAATTCTAAGTACTTTACGACACTCTTCTCATCGCGTCAAGTTGATTGATTCAAAAATAAAATGTCTAACGACCTATGAATGCATGCATAGTCTCTAAGAGCATCCACAATGGGCTCCCTAAACCACCTCCTTAGACAAATTTTAGGGAGACCTCTAGGAGCTCCTAAAATAGGGAGACCTATCCACCTCCTAAAATAGGGAGACCTCTAGGAGCTCCTAAATCTGAGGAGAGAGAAAAGACTCCTAGTGGCTCCCTATAATTTAATGATGCTTTATTTAATGAGTATTTCAAACTTTTAATTAATGCTAACTATTTTTTATATTATTTTTTAATAGAGATGGACCAATTAAAAAGAAGTTATAGCATTTATGACTCCCTAAACTAGAGAGCATGATTGAAGTTTAAATTTTATAGAGAGCTCCTAAAATAACTTTTATATGTTTTTTAGCTAAAATTTAACTAAAAAATAGAGAGCATGATTGTGGATAAGTCAAACTTACCTTTCCTAATCACTAGTTGAGACAACCTTGCACAATAGAGCTTCAAAATCTTGATCTATCCTAAAGATTACATGACATGGTTTTGGACTAGGAACATGCCAACACATAAATCTTGCACTAACAAATTTGACAAATATTGGGGGAGCTTTGAGGTTGTGAATAAGCTTATCTTTTTGGGCAATGTGCTAGACCCAAGAATGAAGCTTCAAATGCTTCAAATAAGCCTTCTTAATCTTCAGACAGATGCTAGAAAGAAAGAGACCATTGTTAATGAGGTTATAAAGTGTTTGCATGATTTGTATAATGAGTATAGATGGGTTGGGGGTGTTGTTGGGAGCCAAATTGTTGAGGATGAGGTTGCACAAACTGGTGAGGATGTTGATGCCACACTTCAACTAATGCAACAACTTCTGCAAAGAATGAAGGATGAGAAATCTATTTAGATATCCAATGAAGTAGATAAGTACTTGGTGGATTCTTTTGCGAACCCTATGAGGAAAAAATTCAATCTCTTGAATTGGTGAAAAGAGAACCAAACAAGATATCCAATTCTTTTACAAATTTCTAAGGATGTCTTTGCAATTCCTAGTTCTACAGTTGCTAGTGAAAATGCTTTTAGCCAAGGCAAGAGAATTGTGGATCCTTTTGAAAGCTCATTGCATCCTAAAATGGTAGAAGCATTAGTGTGTTCTTGTGATTGGCTTAGGGCATAAGAATTTTCCTTTTACATGGAAACCATGGATGATGAGATTGAATTCTACAAGGAAATGGAAGAGGTTACAACTTGTAAGTAATTAGTTTATTTTCATGTTCTTTATGTTTGTTATAACGTTTTTTTAGTCAAGAACCCTCTCTTTATGCTTATTTTGTGGGATCACATATTTTCGGTAGCCATTCAAATGGTGACAAGTGGAAAATGGAATATTCCTTAGGTCAAATAATTGTGCTAATTAAATCCTATTTAATTAGCCAATTATCCTAATTTAAGATAGGAACATCTCCCTAAATCAATAATTTGATTTCCACCAAATCTCCTTGTTGAAATAAAAATTTCATTGATAGCAAATTAAATCCGGGCCCAAGTTTAAAGAAGTTGGACTCATAGCTAATACAGTCTTGTGGGCTTATTGCTAAATTGGTTTAGGCCCAAAATAAATTAATATTAATATTTGTACAAGAAAATATTAATACAGTGGATAAAACAAGTGGAAGGATTACTGTGAAAGGAGGAAGAAAGTGGGAAGTTACTCTTCCCACGTAAGAAAGCACTTTTCCCACGTACCCACATAGTACATGAGACCATAAGTGGCTCCATTTCCTTCAATTTCTTTTGTTCTATAAAAAAGGATCAGTGGAGAACATAAAAGAAAAAAAAAAAGAAAAAGAGGAGAAAGAGGAAGAATTGCTGTTGGAAAAGTTGCTGGAGCACAGAGACAAAAGTAATTGACACAGGTATACTATCATATTAGCTAATCTCTGTTGGGTGGCAACCCATGACTCTAATCTCCTGGATAATAAATATATCTCTGTTGGGTGGTAACCCATGGCTGAAATCTCTTGGATAATAGATTCATGTTGGGAGTCAACCTTTGAATCAAATTTGTTGGATGTTCAATCCATCATTTGGGGTGGCAACCCTTTAAATCAAATATATGGATAGCAAATCCATGGGTATCATACCCATTCATGCTCTGTTGAGCAAACAGAAAACCATGGGAATCATGCCTATTTAATACTGCTCAAGTCAGTAAACAAAAAAAGATGAGGTTCTAGGAAGCAGAGAGGCTTTACCCTTGTTTGAGAAAATCAAATCAATTTCATCTCTGTAGTTGCAAGGCAAAATCTGGAGTTAGCTCTCTATCATAAATGGTAGTAAAGAAGTTGGTGTCAGAAACAACATTGAGGTTTATACCTCTACCGTTGAGCTCTTTGATCAACCTTCAATTTCTTCCCTGCCTAGGCAAATTGCTCAGGCCCTTCTTTGTTTAGGTGTACCCAAAAAAAAGAGAATTAGTTCCTGCAATTACAAAACAAAAAGGGAAAGTATAGAAAAAAAGAGGAAAGACTGCCATATGCAAAAGGAATAGTCAAAACTCAAATGGATGCACAACTTGCTGCCAGCGAGTCTTCTTCAAAACAAAATTTGGTCTTTAGACCAAAAGTGAAGAAATTTGTTGCACAAAGAAAGCCAACCTGTCAAATCTACACAAAACCAAAGATGAGGGTTTTAATTATCCGAAGGTATCTAAGCATATACAATGGGTAAAGATAAAACCCATTTTGCAGAAGAATACCACAAATACATAGAAAACAACAAAGGGTCAAGCCTGTACACAATAGACGAAACCCAAACTCGTGACTGTTGTTTTTTTTAAAAAAAAAAAGTTTCAGCTATGAAGTTAGTGTTGCCATACTCGAAGAAATACCCATATGGCTTTTTTTTTGGTTTGTACCTGTTGTGTTAGGCAAAGAAACCCACTGCTTCAAATCGATTTCCTGAAAAGGGAATTCAACAATTAAATAGTGAAGATGCCAGTCAGAATTCTTCAAGGCAATGCAAGGATGAGACTTAACACTTAGAAGGCATTTTAAAGCCGAGGGAAGCGCTAGCAAAGAGGATATGAAACCTCTTTCAATTTAACCCAAACTCTGCAGTTCAATCTCATCCATTCCAATTTAGGGGTACAAAGTCTACAAGGTTTCTTTGTTTTGAACGATAAAAGGGGATGAAGCATTCATTTGAAGATGTCTAGTGGATGTGCTCTCATTTGAAGAAGAGGGCTGAGGAATGTGTTAAGCTCAAGTAAATTATATAGATCAAATTCATAGATACTAGCCCAATAACAAAAACTCAAGCCCAAAAGAAACAAATTACAGAAGCCAAAGTCAAACTGACGGTCCTTTGTCAAATAACTGACAATTCTGAATTAAAGTAATCTGTAAAATCTTCCACAAAGATAAAAAATTGGATGCACAGATTACCATAAAGGCTTACCCATTAATTTCCATTAAATCCCAAATCAGTTTGGAACTACGTTGGCTTGATCCCATCAAGGGTACGTAGGCAATCTAATATACCAATAGACACAACCGCAACCAAATTTGAATCCCTGGTTTATTCTTATCCAAATTCGCTCCAAAACACAATTCAAAATCGAATCCCTAGTTTATTCATCTAAATTCACCCAAACACTTTTCATTCAAATTCCCTTTTACAATGAGTCATTTATTCATTGCAATTCTTTGAACTACAAGTGGCTTGATTCCCGCAAGGGATACATAGGCACCACAAGTTACTATTTTCTTCCACAAGATCGAAACTACTAGGAATGCATGCACCAAATGAGTGGGCTTCCGAAAGACCTTTGTTGTCAGTCAAAGTCCCATAAAGTTTTCTATTCCAAGGCCCATCCAGAGGGCCAGACCTCAAGCCACTCCTAAGGTCGTCAAGACCCAACGGAAGAAAAGACCTTCCAAGATTGCTCTCCGAAATGCGAGGAAGAGGGCTGCTCGCACTTTGAGGAAGAAAGAAGCACATAAGCAGTCTATCAAGGCTATCTTTTCCGAGCTCTCTGGCATAAGCTCTAAGACCCGTGTCTTGGGGAAGCAAGAACGGTGAGCAATCCCACATTGCTCGGGTAAGGAAAGGTGAAGTGCCTTATATGTGGGGCACTTCTCTTCCTAGCACGAGGCCTTTTGGGAGCTCACTGGCTTCGGATTCCATGGGAACTCCGAAGTTAAGCGAGTTGGGGCTAGAGCAATTCCAGGATGGGTGACCCACTGGGAAGTTGATCGTGAGTTCCCAGAAACAAAACCATGAGGGCAGGGCCCAAAGTGGACAATATCGTGCTAGGAGAGTCGGGTTGTGACACAAGCCCATTGGTGGTTGTGAGTAAGAACATCTCAAGGACCCCAACTGTGCCGACTCCCAAGAGGAGTAATACTTGCTTTGCTCAAATCATGATTGGGTAGATCCCAATCAACCTATATCCTATAAATTCAGTCTTGATGACTTCTACCAATGATACTAGCAAAGAATGTCAAAAGGACAACTCTGAGGAAAACATCAAGGTCCAAGGGGCCAAACCTCCGTCAAACCCTAGAGCCCATGTAGTGGAATCCACATCACAAGAATTTTATCCGTGTTCTTCTAAGGGTAAAAGCAAAGCCATCATCATGAAAAGGAAGGTGGTGAACATACCTCATCCACAAAGAAAGCTCAGGCAAAATGCAAGTTTAAGGAATCAAGTTTCCATAACACAGGGAGCAGACCCAAAACCTCAAGAGCAGTTGAGGTCCTAGATGGGTCCATTGACCCATTCCAAATCTCGAGACTTGCTAGGGATAATTATTCCTGAGCTATATGCAATAAACTCAACCCGCTTGGACAAATATTTGCTATACAATCCTCTTTATGATGATCCCGCATCTCAAACTCAAGAGAATGATTACATAGTATCCCAGGGGGACAAATTTCATGAGGGAGCAGAAAGCATGCAAGTTATGATGACCGGTACTTCAAATGCTGAGGAATTGCCCTTAATCCAAGAAATGATATGAACTAGAAGTTAGCAGATAAGGATGTTGAAATAGAATTACTATCTGCTAAGTTGAAGGAAAAAGCCATCGTGGGTGAGCAAGACAAGGCGAAAGCACACGAGTTTGAGACCCACGAACAAGAAAGAAATGAGGAAAAAGGAGAGAGCTCTACGAACAATATTTCCCCAAATGACGTAAAGGCATTAATTGCTGAGGGGATTCAAGAGCTCCAAATGTCCACGACACCTCCTATTTTGGGGTATCGAAAGCCCTACCTTCTCACTATGACGCCATCCCATTCCCGAAGGGTTATCAAAGGCTCATATTTGATAAATTTGATGGCATAAATAGTTCACCCCATGAACATCTGGCACATTTTTATTTAGCATGTGGTGAGACATCCCAATCTGATGCTTTCTTGGTGCGTCAATTTGTCCAATCTCTAAAAGGATCAACTTTTACTTGGTATACACAACTACCGCTAGGCTCTATCCTGACATGGGACGACATGCAAAAAACATTTTTGGCACAATTTGTCGGTTCTAAGAAGAAGGTCTCGATCATGAACCTAGCTCAAACTACCCAAAAGCCAGGGGAAATCACCAACGACTTCATAATGAGATGGAGGAGCCTTAATCTACAATGCCCGGAGAAAATTACAGTACAAATGTGCTGCAACAACCTCATACCAAACATTGCAACTTTTGGTGCCACTGCTGAACCCCAATCATTTGATGTTTTGGTGTCAAAGGCGAGCAATGTTGAAAGACAAAGTGCTCGCCAAAAGTTTGTGACCCAAAAAATTCAATTTAGGGAAAAGAAAAATGACAAGAAGTCTGCGAAGGGAGAGTCATTGGCCACTTTTGTCAAAAGATAAAAGAAAAATGACAAAGGCCAAAGCAAAGACCCACCTAAAAGACTTATTCTTAAAGAACGCAAAGAGGTCAAATACTCTTTTGACGATGATGATGTTGAAGAAACCTTTGACCAACTTCTTCCCTCCCAAGCTATTACCCTGCCAGAGTCAAAGCGTCCTGCTAAGGCAAACAAGACAAATGACCTCAAGTATTGTAGGTATCACCGCCTTGTCAGTCATACACTCCGAGATTGCTATATCTTGAAGGACAAAATCCAAGAGCTCCGTAACAATGGTGGCTTGGAGATATATTCCTCTGCCCGACATCATTCAGCTGCGGCGAACATGATTGAGGAAAAGCTCACACTAACCACTTCATTACCAGATAGACGAAACCTGTGGGTGTCAATGTCGATAATGGAGTCACAATTACGAATGCATGTCCAAATACATCTCGATCTGGAGATCCACATATTCCCACTCTTCATGAGCTCATGATCGCACCTTGTCTAGAGATATGGGAAGATTCTTCGGCCGACGAATCTGCTGAGGGGTGGAAGACATCTTCTCGAGTAAATCCGAAGTTGAGGAAGAAATTATTCAATGTAATATGGTTTCTGTGGAGGAATATGAGGTTGACACAGAGGTTGATGAGATTAATCTCCACTTCGATTAAAGCATCCCATATGCTGATAAAGCAGAACAAAATGAGGAAGCTAATTCCTCTAAAACCAAAAAGAAGTCAAAGGGGAAAGAGATTAAGGTCTCCTCGTACGAAAAAACTGTTGCAAGGGAAGTTCTACCGTCCTCCTCAAAAGCAAAGGATCCTTAGCCCAATATTGGAAAAACAAAGGAGTCATCACAATCACATGCAGTTAAGTATGATATTTTGGCTCATATTAAGCGCATCCCCTCTCCTTTAAGTGTCTATTATGCTTTACAAATGTCGAGAGAGATTAGGGAAGCACTTGTAATGGCTTTAATGAGCCCGAATTTGTACAAGTCATGTTTCCAATCAATGGAAGTCCACACAACTGAAACCTCGAAGTTTTGTGCATCGTGTCTAGCTGCGATTACTTTTGGTGAATATGATTTTTTACTTGGGTCCAAATTTCATAATCGACCTCTTTACGTCACTAGCAAAGTTGGAGGCATGACCATTAATCGAATCTTGTTAGATTGTGGTTCAGCCATGAATCTTATCTCGTTAAAGATGCTCCATGCTATAGGGATAAGTGCACGACAGTTGTCTCCCTCTATGCTGACTATTCAAGGGTTCAACCAACTTGGGCAAAAAGCCATGGGCTCTATTGCACTGCAAATGGAAATAGGGGACTTATATTCAGACGCCTTATTCCATGTGATCAATGTCGACACTTCATACAACGTCCTACTAGGACGCCCATGGCTCCATACATATGGCGTAGTCCCTTCTACACTTCACCAGTGCTTCAAATACCTGGTGGATGGGGAAGTCAAGAGGATTTCAGCTGACATGGAACCATTCAAAGGTGAAGAGGTAAATTACTCTGATGCGAAGTTTTACGGTCCACCTGGTCTCTCATTTACACAGCCATCAAAGGTTGATAAGGAGAAAGGAGCGACTGTTGAAGCAAGAACATCACAAAAGGTAGAAGCACCCAAACCTTCAAGAGTAATTCGAGTGAAGCTAACACCTCGTGGTGTGTCATCCTCAAAAGTTGAAGAAGTCCCGACTTCATAGGCTCCCAAGCCAAAGATAATTGTCAAGCCTTCAAAAAATGAGCCTAGTGAAAAGGAAACAAGCTCGTTGAAACAAACAATGGAGTCACTGATGACAACAAGCTACATTCGCCCTCTTCGAAAGATCAATCAATCTATCCCAGGGGGCAGTTTGGTCATTCCAACTACTTTTGGCAAAAACGATGGCTCGAGTAAGCGAGTAGTCGTCTACAAAAAGGCATCATTGCCAGAAACAACATCTGCTCCATTAAGATAAAACCCAAAGGGTGTAAAGCAAAGAAAAGCAATGATGGCCTCACAGTTCAAAATGAGAGTGGCATGCTCAAAGTGTCTCTTCGAAGGCCACAGCCAAAAGCTTCCGAGCCCTAAGTGCTCACTAATATGGAACAAGCTATGTTTAGAGAAGATGAGGTGAATACAAGGCCACTTCACATCTCTATGTTCAAACGCCTAGGGGATAGACATCCACCCCGTATCTCAGTCTTTTAATGCTTGGAGAACCCTTCCAATTCTCAATAAGGAAAAATTCATAATGAAAGGAAATGGAAGGTTAAGAGTCAAGAGAAAGCTGTGATCAAAATGGCCAAAAGGGTGAAAATAAAGGATGACCTTGTCCAAGTCAATTGCACCTCTTTCGAAGAAACAGTGGACCAAGACGATAATCCTCAAGATATCGAGGAATTCATTGACATAGTCCAACCAGCTCCACCACAAATGGAGGAGGGAGGTTAAGCCACGATTGATGATCTTCAAGAAATTAATCTTGGTACACTTGACAGCCCAAAACCTATCTTTGCCAGTGCTTTGTTAACACCGCAAGAGTTAGAAGAATGCACACAACTGTTCCAAGAGTACCGAGATGTATTTGCATGGAGTTATCAAGACATGCCAAGTTTAGACCCAAACGTTGCAGTTCACAAAATTGGGATACCTGATGAGACTCAATAGGTTAAGCAAGTGCCACGCTGTTTTCGGCCAGAGCTAACAATCCAAATAGAAATCGAGATTGACAAGCTTATTGCCGCCGGTTTTATCCGAGAGGTCCAATATCCAACTTCATTGTCCAATATTGTTCCAGTCCTCAAAAACTGGGGCACTACGTATATGTGTGGACTATAGAGACGTCAATGATGCATGCCCAAAAGATGAGTTTCCGCTCCCAATTACAGAATTATTGGTAGACGCAACAACCGGTTTCGGTGCTATATTGTTTATGGATGGATTCTCAAGTTACAACCAAATAAAAATGGTTCCAGAGGATCCAGAGAAAACTGCCTTCCACACTCCAAAAGGAATATTTTGCTACACTGTGATGCCTTTTGGGTTGAAAAATGCAGGGGCGACTTACCAAAGAGCCATGACGGCAATTTTCAATGACATGCTTCATTCCATTGAGTGCTATGTTGATGATTTGGTTGTCAAAACCAAAAGAAGAGAACAACATTTGACTAACTTAAAATGAGTTTTTGATAGACTCCAAAGGCATCAGTTGAAAATGAACCCCTTAAAATGTGCATTTGGGGTAACTTCAGGCAAATTCTTTGGCTTTGTCATCCAACATCGTGGAATTGAAATTTACCCCTCAAAAACCAAGGCAACCCGTGAATGCCTACCCCTTGAAATTTAAGGGAGCTGCGAGGGCTACAAGGGAGACTAGCCTATATACGACAATTCATCTCAAATCTCTCTGGAAGGTGCCAACCATTCTCGAGGCACATGAAGAAGGATGTTCCGTTTGTATGGGATCAAGCATGTTAAAATGCTTTGGAAAGCATTAAACAATATCTATTGAATCCGCCAGTCCTAATGGCACCAATTATAGGGAAGCCTTTAATCTTATACATTGCAACTTTAGAACGCTCGTTGGGGGCATTGCTCGCCCAACACAATGAGGATGGAAAAGAAAATGCACTCTATTACTTGAGTTGAACACTCGTAGGGGCAGAACAAAATTACACCCCCATCGAAAAGTATGCCTGTATGCCTCGCATTGGTGTTTGCTGTCCAGAAATTGTGACACTACATTCTAGCTCATTGAGTCATTTTTATTTCCAAGGCAGATCCGCTCTGATATCTAATGTCCAAGCTTGTGCTCTCTGGGAGAATAGCCAAGTGGTCACTCTTCTTCTCTGAGTGTGAGATAAAATTTGTGCCACAAAAGGTGATCAATGGAGTTACCTGCTGATTTTCCCAACGAAGAGGTATTCACAACAGAAGCACTTACATGGCAGTTATATTTTGATGGGGTAGCAAGAAGAAAATGAGTTGGGGTAGGTTTAGTGTTCATCACGCCGTCTAGGGGCTTAATCCCCTACTCATTCTCTACTAACTCTGTGTTCAAATAATGCGGCAGAATATGAGGCACTCATCATTGGCCTTGAAATTGCTCTCGAGAAGCATATTGATTGTTTGCAAGCATACGATGATTCACAGTTAGTTGTCAGACAGTTGAATGGCCAATATGCAGTCAGAAATACTACTCTCGTCCCATACCATGAAAGGGCAAAATATCTCATGGCACAGTTTCAAGACATTCATGTTAGTCACATCCCGAGGTCAGAAAATGATAAAGATGATGCACTAACTAATTTGGCTGCATCATTAACTCTACCTGACGAGAGGGATATCCAAACCACTGTTGGGGAATGTTATTTACTACCCCCCGATATAGAGAGAATTAAAGAAGTTGTTGATTTAAACGTCATTATAGCTTTTGAATGTAAGGAAGAACCATATGATCTCGATTAGCGCCATCCCATAATCGAGTATCTCCAACATGGCAAGTTGCCAATGACTCAAGAAAAAAGGCTGAAGTCTGATATAGAGCCACTCGGTTCTTGTATTTAAATGATGCCGTGTACAAACGGTCATTTGATGGTATGTTGTTAAGGTGTATGTCAAAACAAGATACAACTAAAGCCCTTCATGATACTCATGCTGGCACTTGCGGTGCTCATCAAGCCAGTCCAAAACTTTCAAATCAACTGAAGAGATTGGGTTACTACTGGCCAACAATGGTTCGAGACTCAATGAAATTTGCAACTACATATAAAGATTGCCAGTTGCATGGAGATTTCATACACCAACCACCCCAACAATTGCATCTGACAACTTTGTCTTGGCCATTTGAAGCTTGGGGACTGGATGTTGTTGGCATCATAAAGCCTAAGTTCTTACGTCAACATTAATACATCTTGGCCACGACCGATTACTTCTCTAAGTGGGCTGAAGCAATTCCTTTAAAGGAGGTATAAGCAGATGATGTTACAAACTTCAAAAGGAATCACATCATGTACCGTTATGGGGTTCCATCGAAGATAATATCCGACAATGCATTGTATTTCAAGCGCAAGTCCATGACCAAGTTGTGTGAGAAATATAAGTTTCAACACTCTTTTCTACGAGTTACAATCCATCGTCAAATGGCCAAGCTGAAGCTTTCAATAAGATATTGTGTAACATCCTAAAGAAAATAGTCTCAGGAAATAAAAGAGACTGGCATGAACGCCTTCTTGAAGCATTATGGGCTTATAGGACGACTGTGCGCAATTCAACAGGATGTACACTGTATAATTTGGTGTATGGCTCCGAAGCTGTTCTACCATTAGAGGTCCAATTGCCATAGTTAAGGTTAGCTCTACAGCTGACAAACCCTAACGAAAACGCAAACGTGAGATTCGCATAACTAGAAGCTCTAGACGAGAAAAGGTTGGCATCTCAACAAAGGCGTGAAATCTATCAAGCTCAAATGGCAGGGGCATTTAACAGAACTTTCTTAATTGGAGATTTGGTTTTAACTGTCCGAAGACCCTTTGTCATTACCAGGAAGATACATGGCAAGTTTCGATCCAAGTGGGAGGGGCCCTACATCATTACTAAGGTTTTCTCCAAGAGTGCCTACGAGTTGTCAAACTCTGAAGGCAAATGCATCTATCCTTGTGTGAATGGGAAATTCGTCAAGAAGTTTTATGCCTGATGGCTTAAAAATGCCCATTGAACTGAAAACCTGAAAGGGCGGTTCAAGCAAAAGATAGGGCATTAAAAATAAAAAATTTATAAAAAAAAATGCTTTGTGGGTTGAAATCCGTAAAGGGCAGCCCAAGCAAAAGAACTACGGTTGACTTGTACGTAGGCAGTCTAGCCCTTAAAAAGCTAGATTTAGTCACAAGTCCCAAAATCCCCCTTCATTACCTCAATTCAAGGAGGTTGAACTACGTTCGGCTTGATCCCTTCACAGGGCAAGTAGGCAAGCTAGCACAAAAGCTAGGTGCAGCAGTAAATTATCACTAATTCTTTTCTTTTTTTTCCACCGATGGTGTTTGCACGTGGTTAAACTGCAATATACTATGCAAAAACTCCAGCATCATACGAGTATAAACTGTGATATAGGAAAACAAAATCCCACCAAATCTTTATTCTTGAAAATTGTTCTTGACAAAAAAAAAACTACAAGAGCAAGGAATACTGAAACAAATCCTACCTACGAGTTCTTGGTGGATGAGTCACACTACAAGAACGTTTATTAAAAAAACTGCTTAAAAACAAGAGAGAGAAAACAAGCTCGTCTATTAGAGCTCGCAACATGAAGAAAACATGGCATTGACCAGTTGGTGAATCTCTCGCTCTTGAGTCTTCATTGAGAGTCGAGTACTCCCAATCTAGGGAAGTAGATATTCTTTAGCATCAATTCTTGATTGTTGAAGCTGTGCTGCTTGTGCATTCTAATGCTCCAAGGAAACCTCTAAGTTCATCTTCTACATAATAAGGGAAGTTTTCGTAGCTTCATGCTCTTCCCGCATCTGGCGAACTCTCTCTTCTACTTCCCTGATGGTAGCTTCCTTGACATCCAAGTTGTTAAGTTGTTTAGCAGCCTTTGCGAGTTGTGCCTCAACAGTCTGCTTGGTGGTTAAACATTCTTCATGTTGACGGATCAAATCGTGAATCAAATCAACATTCACATCTCCTAAAGCTTCAATATAGGCACTGCTCTGGGAATGTCGCAGGGCAAGCTCAAAAATCTGGTCCACACATCTGGCAAACTATTTAAATGGGACTTCACCACACCCAAAAATGTCAACCATGGGCCACAAAAGTCCAAGGACAGTGTAGACCTAGGAATGGTGCATAAGAAGTTAAGTAGATGTTTCTGAGGAGTAAAGTAGGCTAAAGACGCCTTCAATCTCTCTGGTGATGAACTCTCGTCTGCTTTGGCTCACTTGAGCCCCAAGAACCCTACAAGCAAAATTCTCGATAGATACTAAATTTTGAAGAGGTTCCATACCTGCTAGCAGCTCTAAACCTTTAGGAGATTGATCATCAGTCGGGTTATTCTCGATTTGTTGGGTACACTATGCCAAATTTGGCTTTTAGCAACGGAGAAAATCCGTTGCCTAAAGTCTGAAAATTCCGTGGTATTGGTAGCTGTTGCCTATTGTTGTACAATAGGCAACGGATAATATCCGTTGCCTATACATAGTTAAGACATCGTATATTTATAAACGCCGATGCTAAAAGATTTCCGAATGCCCAAAAAAAGGTTGACTTCTGATGCCTAAACCTGAAATAGCATCAGTAATTACAAACGTAGGATGCTAAATGGGTATGACAGCAACATTGAGTTATCTTGTACTGATGCATATTATCGATTACGACATCGCAGAAACCAATAATGACAATGCAAATTATGTTATATGTCATCGCTTTTTTAGATTTTGCAGACGTGAAAAGCCTCCAATAGCATGGGTTGTTATATAAATGTCGTCGAAACTTCTAGTTTTGGGCATCAGTTGTTATATAATTGCTGATGCTATTTTTGGTTGTAAGCATCAGTGATCATAAAAGTTTGGTTGTTTTCTTATCTTTTAACTTCAGTTGATTAGCGGAAAACATTTGAACAATAGGCATCTCTTATGCCTATTTCTATGTAGGCATTTTGCAAGTTCCACATCACAATTTACTTGGTTATGTTATAGAATATCAAAAAGGCATCATTTTCAAATCATGTTGTGTTGCCATTGTTGATTAAAAAAGCATATATATAAATTTAAATTTAAATATATCCATACTTGTCTATATATAAGCAAAATACTTGAATGATAGAATATTATCACATCCAAATCACAAATTTTGTAGCCCCAAACCACAAATTATCCATACTTGTCTAAGCAAAATACTAGCTATAGCAAGACATGCAAAATGAAGGAGGAATTACTAATGTTTAGTTGAATCAAAAAGCCATTCTAGGACATGAGCTACCCGTTCTTCGCACCTCATCCAATTCCTTTTGGGTGTACGTGTCCTTCCGTTTAGCTCTATTCAGGAAAAAAAAACAAGAAAATGATCATGTTAACAAAGGCACTAGCTAGCAAAAACGACACATGCTTCTCCTTAAAAACCTACAAATCACATTGCTCATTCTCTAAACAACACTTTATTTGCAAATATAGGATTTTGTACTACACAAGCAATGACTACCAATACCACGGAATTTTCAGACTTTAGGAGTAAGATAAGAGTCAATGGTGAATTAGGCTTATTGTTTTCAAATAACAAAGGAGTAAGATCCATGAATTAGTAATTGCTAGAAAGAGAAAGAACATGGCCATTACAATAACTCACCTTAGCATTGATCTCGCTTTAAGCAGAACATTTGTAAGGTATTGATCATTGACCCTAGTAGGAGCAATGCAATGTGTAACAATTCCATACTCAAGCAAGATTCTTCTGCTTCCATGGACCTAGGTGAATCAATAGAAATCATAAACAGGAGGTATTATAATATTTAACATGTCAATAATAATATAGGTAAAATAACTCAACCAAATAAAGCACTATTTTTTCTCTCCGAAGCAAACAAAGAAGGAACTGTGGCTGCCTAGGAAGTTTGGACTATATATCCTCAAACATTCTCTCAACTCTAACCAGAGGTGGGGCACGTCTAGACTGTGGATTCTCTTCAAAAACATCAAAAGGAGGCTCTATACTCTGCCAAAGGGGGAAGAATGGAAAAGAAAAACAAAATACACTACTACAAAAATCGCAATAGGCGACGGTAATTTACCGTCGTGTATCCGATTTTCAACCGTCGTGAAATCGACCGACATCTTTTGATGCATAAAACCACGACGGTAAATCCCGTCGTCTATTATTTGTAAAGGCGACGCTTTTACTCAAAAACCGTCGTTGTTGTCACATAAAGACGGCGGTTTTTGTTACAAACCGTCATTGTTTACATATAAAGACGCGTTTTTGTTAAAAATCGCCGTTGTTTAAAGGTAAGATCGTTAATTATAGGAATAAAGACGACGGTTTGTTTACAGAAACCGTCGTCTATTATATGTAAAGCGACGGTTTGTTTACAAAACCGTCGTCTATTATATGTAAAGGTGACAGTTTTTGAAAGAACCGTCGTCTATTATATATAAAGCGACAGTTTTCTTAAAAACTGTCTATTATATGTAAAGACAATGATTTTTAAAAAAAACCGTCGTCCATTATATCAAAAGGCACGGTTTTAAAAAAACCAACGTCTATTAAATCTAAAGACGATTGTTTTGTTCCAAAAACCGCCATTTATTATCTGTAAAAATGATGTATTTTACATTTTAGCTTCTTTTTTTTAAGGTCCAAATCTTCTATTACCCACACCATACAAATATATACTAAAAAATTATTTCTTTCATAAAACTTGAAGATTCAAGTGTAATTACATTGTTTACCAATCTTGATTCCTACTATATCCATACAAAATACCATATCCATAGCATTAACCTATAATTACAAAATACCATATCCAAAACATTAACCTATAGTTGTTATATCTTCCACAATTTGTACTTGTTCTCCACATTCAACTGTCAGCTCCACACCTTTGAATGCTGCACGCCAACTGCAGAAAACACCATGAATATCTTCCAGATCTTTCATAAGTAACTCCATGAAGTACTCTTTCGGCACCCCTCCATAACATAGAAGTGCAATTAAATGCCTCGAAAAATATGTAGTCCTATGTGATTTGCTGGAAGATGAAAACTTTCAGTTAAAAATTACACCTTCAATAATAAAATAATAGAAATAGCCCAGCACCTGGCATTGGCCCTGTAATTAAATTTCTCTATTAAGTTATGCTAAAAATGCAATATTGTGTCCCTTTCTTTTATCTTTTCTTCAATGTTAACCTTGAGAAAAGGTATCTAGTGATATGCTAAGATATGGGAATGGTAATAACCAAGTTGACGCATGACAACTGATTCCTAATCAACTGCAGGGGACAAAAGCAATACAAATTATGCAAAGATAAGTTCTGAATAATGGATATACCTTACTTTAACTATCTCCAACGAATTCACCGTTTGATCATCTGAAATCTTTGGATCTGTCTCAACCTTAAGCATTGATGGTCGAATCTGGAATATGGCAATATAGTAGAATAAAAACCTTCTAACTTCAAAGATTAGTAACTTGATGCTATATATTTTGCAAACAGGTATTTCAAAATCTCTATCTTGGCAAGTCAAATGCCAAAATTATCACTATGCTTCAACCTTAATTTTAAAATGACCTAAAACATTAGAATCACAAACCTCGATGTATTCCTTAATGATATAATCTCCTTTAAGTAAATCCTTAAGACAGAGTAAGGCCAGATCCTCATATATGAATCCAGTTCCATCTGTATGTATAAGAGGCCCAGATCTTCATATACGAATAAAGTAACACTTCACAGGTGAAAAAATATAAATAAAATGATGGTGAAAAGAGAAGGTAACAACTTGCAGAGACTAAAAGGAAACTAAAGAAACTAACAGATTGGGAATTCTCTTGGAAAAAGACAAAATCAACTGACTAAAACCTAAGCCAGCTGACCAAAGCATAAATCAATTCACTAAAACATTAAACGAGTATTATAGTACAACAATGCACATTTGAATTGAAGAAAAAGAAAATAAAGTCGAAACATACTAGTTGAAGCCCAAAAAGTGATTAAGTGCCCAAGCCCAAAACCAGTCGAAACACATTTTGCAAAGATGATAGAAGCCCCTACTATAATTTTAACAGTTGTACGTATTAATTTAAAGACCTCATACTGATAACATAGCTTAGTAGAGCTCAGAATCTTACAAGTCACAGTTAGTAACCATTGTTGTTAGTAGGCACATGCTTACTTAGGTTTTAGTCAGTTAATCTCACACTCCGAGTATAAATTCTATGGTCAACGAGATTGAAACCAATTTGTTAAAATCTCACCTATCATTTTCTCTGCTTCTCTTTTCTCTATGTTAGAACAAACAAACAAAAATCATAGAAAGGTGAGGAACGCAAAGAATAACTTAAAAATTGATGATTAGAGCCTAATAGCCAAATTCTTAAAATAGAAGATGAGTGCTCCCCAAATAACAAAGAAGATTAATAGAAGATGTAGCCACAACCACTGAATATTAATCAACGGTTAGACCATGGAAATTTCTACATTCAGGCAATATGAAATCCAACATATATGACCTGAGAGAATAAATTTCATTCACCTGCAATTAATGGCTCTAGTGTACATATCATGATTCTACCAGTGTTGCAGGAAGCAACACTGACCACGCAGTTATATTGAGGCAGAAAATCTTGAAAGAAAAACTTCAATTTTCAAGAAAAGTTTAGTGGTTGTATTACTTGTGGTTTATAACAAGAAAAATGAGTTCCTATATTGTGTTAATTCACAAGCAAATAAGTACATTGATGAAGGCACAGAAGAAATTTATTGTCTACAGAGTGTCAAAATAAATGAGAAATTGACAAAAATAAAACTAAAAAGGAACTAGCTAAATCAATTGAAATAACAGTTGTTAGCAGACCACGAGAAAACCCTGGATCTGAACTAAATTAACACAAGGAGGACAAGAAGTCCTCAGCAGACCACGAGAAACCCAAAAACAACCGAAACAAGACCCTCCCTACAATCTATTCCCAAAAGAAAACAAAAGAAAACAAGCCCCAACCAATAACTAACCACCCAGAGCTACAGCCACAAAAACTAGAGATGAGAATCAGGATTAGTTAGCTCATTTGTCAAGGCTTAATATTGATCTTCCTACAAAAGACAAACTAAGAAAAGGAATCAACTTTCGCTACTTAATTTCATGTTTTCTTAGTGTAGGAAATAAACAAAACAAAATTTATGTGTATACCTGGAGCTACTACCCCTTGAATTGGTGAACATGAGCATTCACCCTTTTGAAGTCTACACTTGGCTGTTCTCTGCGCAAAGAAAACAAAACGTAGGGAACTTCAAGAACACAAAACAAACTTTCATGCACTCGCCAAAGTATCAAAAAGCAAAGCATGAGAACAACACAATCCAAGAGAGAAAAAGACAGAGAGTGAAAAGGAAAGAAGAAAGGAAAGATCTTGGATCCTCACAGAGCTCTGGTGAGATCATTGAGAAGCTTCTCAGAATCTTCAAAGAATAGAGACGCCACTTCAACAACAAAATCTAGGTTGTTCTTATCTTACAGCTTCTGAAGCTGCAAAAACTGACAATTCGGAAACCCTTCTCACACCCAAACCAACAACCAGAAAACAAAATCAGGAACAAAACAAACAGAACAAAAGCAAAACCAACCTCAGCAGCATCAACCAGGGCCTCGAAGCTGAAAAATCTGAGGAAATGGTACTGGGTCAAGGAAAACGATGCCATAGTACAGAATATTAGCCAAAAGCATAATAAGGACTTTCAATACCTAAACCTAAATCAAATGGGAGATACAATTTTGATTTGTTAGAAGGCATAGACCATAACCCTAAGTTGAATACCCTCAGCCTTGATTTGAATAGATGAGTTGTTACCTGCCACATAAGGTTGAGACCGAGTTAGCAAGAGAGAGCCAGAGAGCCAGAGCTTAAGAGAGATTCAGAGCGAGTAAAAGGCACAACTAGAGAGAAAAATCGAGAGCGAGAGGAGAGAATCCAGAGCGAGGGTGAGAGAATCAAGGCAAGACAACTCCAAATTGACGGCACCCACAGTGAACGCGAAGGAGATGGTGACTTTGGAGATGTGATAGAACGAGAAAGGGAGGTTTGAACCAAGCGAGGTCCAAATAGGGAGACGTCGAGAGATTGGAAATTTTCATCGAGAGCGACGAGAGGGGAAACTTAGAAGAGCAAGCGCGAGTCGGGAAAATTTAGGTCACTTAAGTGAACAGTGTTTAGCGTGTTTTGAATCCACGTCGCTTTGTCTTGACAATTGACGTGATTTTTGAAATATGTTTTCATAAACCACCATGTTAGATACCTTATCACGACGGTATTATAACATTGGTCGTCTTTTAAAATACCACGACAGTTTTTATATAAACGGTCGTCTATTGAGTGTCGTAGTTTAACAAAATTGTAGTAGTGATACAAGTTATTAAATAGATAAAGTACTGTGTTACTTTAATACTATGTGTAATGGCAAAACTTACAATTCCCTTCATCTCTCCACATTCTTTGTGCATCGGCTTATATCTACTTATGTCTTCCATTTTTCTTTTTCTGGCTTGTAGGGTGTGTGTGGATATAATATTGAAGGGTTTGTGTATACATTATTATTTAGTCACTTGAAGATGAAGAAGAAGAGTTGGCCGACAAGCAAAGCATGTAAGTCAAGTGTCTCACGTAAAACACGTATTGTGAGCATGAGAGCAGGACAAGCGGAACATGTTCAACCAAATACAAATATTAAAATAAATAAATGGATGTTTAGCATTAGTACTATACTCTGATTTTTTCTATCCTTTTGATTTTCTCTAAGTTTGAGATTCGACAATATATATACCATTGAATCAAACTACGATCCAATAAAAAAGAAGGGATAGAGGAAGGGAGAACAATCACCTTGTTGTTGAAATTCCACCACCCGTTTCGTGGGAAGAAATCATCCCCCATTGCCCACTATCATCCTCGGAGCTTCTTGGGAATTCTCGATTCTTGACCATGCGACACATCTCCAATTGCTTTCATAGGAATTTTTGCGGCATAGCTAATCTCCACAAAGAAGCACAGATACCTAATCAGTCCAACTCACCAATCTGTCAAAATCGAAATGAAAAATGGCTTCTTCAAAATTCCGAGTTCATGTAGTCTAAGCTGAAAAACATGTGAAAACAATTTCAGAAAATACTTATGTGCATGACTACGTGTCTGCCAAAAACAATCTTTGTTATGTTTAACACCATCACGAGGCATAGGTAGGCATAGGTAGGCATACTTCTTAATACTACCCTCAAAGTACATTTAACACCATCAAACCAAACACATGCATATCTAGGACCCAAATGGAAATCATCAATGAGTTTATGAAACTACAAACTTAGAAAAAATAAGGGTGAGAAATATCCTCACACAGGTCAAATTTGACCTTGTTTTCTCCTAAGTGGGCCAAATGACAAGGATAAAATTGCTTGAATTACACTTGCTCTGAAGATAAGAAAATACAAAATGTGAACTACAGGTGACTTGTTATGGCTTTTCTCACATGGTAATATCGTGAATTAGAAAAATTATCCATGGAAAATCTCATCTAGCTATAATGTTAAAGTAAGTGTGTCCAAGGTTAATATTAAACCTTTCCCCACTCAGGACCTATCTGCATTGCATCTCATCTTCAAGAATATCGACTTGGTTTCCAACTCTGTCTCCACCTTCTTATATCGACTTGGTTTTCATCTCATCTTCAAGAAAAGCGGGTGTGATATAGTCAGTCAAATATCTAAGCTTATGTAAAAGACATAAATCTTTATCAATGGAGAAAAACCTAATTACTTGCAAACAAACAAAACTTGGATAAAAGCTTTTACGAGTTATGTATATCTCAAAGCAAAAGCTTTAATGATTAACCATCACGAGTCACATCTCAATCAACCAATATGTAAATGAACCCCATAACAAAATCAACGAGGAAGTTCTTGTGATGTTAAAAGCGTAAAAGGTAGAATAACACAATTTAGATGGGGACGATAGGCTTTTAAATCCCACATTGTTGCCTCTCACAAACGCTAAATAGAAGCTTGTTCGCTGGAACCCCTTTATCAAAACCAAACTGGCGAGCAAATATGTTTGGATAGTAAGGCTCCAACCAAAGATCGCCACCCACCCATACAGGAAGCAGTGCAGAGCGCATGCAAATTAGGAATTCAAAGGTGTCATCTGCTAGACTCTCCATGTCTAAAAGGGTGCAGTCTTCATGTGTAGGGAAACACTGGGGTGATAAACCATAGATTCGCTCCTGAAGATGATTATAGCTTGATTAGAGCTGACATATTTGGCTTCAATCTAACTATCACATAGACGAGCAGCAATATCAGGAAAATGCTCCCCTAACCATCCGATCACATAATGGATGGGAAGACATGCATTTGCTAACCCGGGAACTCTACGGTAAGTAGCAACTGTACCAAGAGCATGGTAAATAAGTCCTAACACTGCTAGCGCAAGTGAAACTCTGACCCCTCGCGCCATTAAACTCGCGATATAGAAACATTCTGGCCTTATAGCATTGTTAGTGGGCAAGACAAAATGGCTAAACCATAAGGCTAAGAAGTCAGCCAACTTTCCTTCTCGTGAAATGTGCAAGGGAAAGGGAAATTCACAGTCCTTGGTGTTTTGTTTGGGAATTATGTTCCTATTATTCCCACCAGCACCATATAGCCTCCCCTCGGAAAAATTCTCAATCCATTGGTCGTGGAAAACTAGCCCATTCTTATGGTAAACACATAGTTGAGTATGGATTCTCATAAGCTCCCCAACAGTTGAAGGATATAAATCTTCGCGGCATAGCTCTTCGTTCAAAGGAATAAATTCATCATATGGCAAACCCAAAATTGGTAATCCGCCAATAACTTTCAGATCATATAGGGAAATGCGCATTTCACCATTCCCATGATGGAATGTGTTGGATAAAGGGCCCCATAACTCGCAGAAAGCTCACCAAACATTTGGGCAGCAATCATAGGAGTAAAGAGAAATGGCAATAGCTCCATACATATATTAGCTCGTCGAAGGACATCACCAAAGGCGTTCAAGATAAACTCTGTCCACTCCAGTACAAATGCTCGAAAGTTGGCTCGCCCAAAAAATTTGAAATTTCCTCCCCACGCAATTTTGTTGCGAAGCATCCTATGCATAGCTGGATAAAATTCCTCTATGGGAAGGAACAGTTTATCCCCTTCAATCTCATTGTTTACTTGCATCAGAGAGTGTGCTAGAAAATGCAGACCCTTGGCCTGGGAAACTTGAATAACTCTGTCTTCTTCATGTGGGTTGAGCTTGAGATGGCCGTTACTCACTTGATCTATAGTAAACCAAGTTGTTCAACTCTCGGGAGGTATCTCAAGCCTAATCGAATTCAGAGAACAAGATCTCATGTACTCTGGACCAAAAACAATGGCTCTACCATATTCATCAACAGCATGCTCCTTGCGAAGATTTCCATAAGCATCCATCTCCTGAAATCAAAGCTGTAAAAAATGGGTGTTAGCCCACAATGCTAGATAAAAGTTTCTCAAGCCTTGCACGCGAAAAGTTGTTTCACGCACAATGCGTGAGGGGGCATCTTTTGAAATAAAAATTTGGACTCATAGCTAATACAGTCTTGTGGGCTTATTGCTAAATTGTTTTAGGCCCAAAATAAATTAATAATAATATTTGTACAAGAAAATATTAATACAGTGGATAACACTAGTGGAAGGATGACTGTGAAAGGAGGAAGAAAGTGGGAAGTTACTCTTCCCATGTACCCACATAGTACATGAGCCCATAACTGGCTCCATTTCCTTCAGTTTCTCTTGTTCTATAAAAAAGGATAAGTGGAGAACATAAAAGAAAAAAAAAGGAAAAAGAGGAGAAAGAGGAAGAATTGCTGCTGGAAAAGTTGCTGGAGCACAAAGACAAAAGTAATTGACACAGGTATACTGTCACCTTAGCTAATCTATGTTGGGTGGCAACCCATGACTCAACTCTGCTGGATAATAAATCTATCTTTGTTGGGTGGCAACCCATGGCTGAAATCTCTTGGATAATAGATTCATGTTGGGAGTCAACCTTTGAATCAAATTTGTTGGATGAGCTGCTAGAAGGAGAGCGACAAAACTTGAGCCTCAACAGTACGACGGCTCAAGCAGAGCATATGCGACATTCCAAGAATAAAGTATGATGATTCAATGAGGTAAGGAAACTCCTTGATTAAGGCATAATTGGTGAGACATATTCCATTCAATTCGTAACGTGCCATGCTAACTCAACCAATACTCTTAGCAAAACTGCTGAAACATGCTCAAATTCACAACATGCCAAGCTCGCTCTTCAAGCAAATAAAAGCCAAGCAAAGAAAGCTCGCTCTTCAAGCAAATCACAGCCAAGAAAGCTCGCTCTTCAAGCAAATCACAGCCAAGCATAGAAAGCCCGCTCTTCAAGCAAATCACAGCCAAGCAAAGAAAAAGAACAAGTTATAAGATGCTAAGAAAAAAAAAAAGAAACAAGAGATTTATGCAGCAAATCATGAGGACTCATTTGAAAGTATAACAAACAGCAAGAAAGTGGATGAATAAAGAAGCGCGGAGACGAAGTCATGATAAGCTAAATCATTAAGCTCGCAAGCAGGGTTAGAGCAACACAAGTCATCCAAATTTGAAAGAAAAAGGTGGACTATGCAATAGTGAACATCATCAAAGCAACCAAGGGCAAGCAATCAACTTCCGTGAATATGCAACCCATTGCCGGAAATGCTAAATCAAGCCATATGTCTAGTCGCAAGTTTTCAGCGCTCTATTACTACAAAGCGGGTTTATTTCTTTCGGGGAAAACATGAGCGACAAGCACAACAAATAAGCCTTACAAAAGAATGCAAACAGTGCAAACCCTATGAACCAAGCAGAGTAAGCTATCTCAAGCCAAGCGGAATGCATAAACAAAAATATTTTTGGAGCATCATGCAATCTATTACTCGAGCCCATGCCAAGCGAAATTCTCATTCCATGCTCGACCGACAATTCATGTAGTACATTAAAAAGAAATCTCAAGCATTACAAACCATGCATTCTGTCTATTTCCTAGTAGCCTTTTTCTCGCAACATAGGAAAGAGTCCAAAATTAATCAAGCACGTGCTCACAAGAAAGACAAGCCTAGGCCAAAACACCAATCTATGTCTATTCCTACAAAGTCAGAGGAAGAACCCACGATTCCAGCATATAGGCAGAACTACTTACAGAAAGACCATGACAGAAGCTCAAATGCCCAAGTTACGAAGCTGGTGCGCTCAAGGCTTTCAGCAACAAAGAATGTGACGCAAGCTTTCAGTACCTCCCCCTCCTGTGCCAGAGATGTATAAACCTACAATCATGAGGTTGGGTGCTTGCCTGCCAAAACAAAGAATAAACCCCATGAGAATGAAGAACCCCAACAAGCCCCTCAATAGATTCAAAGAAAATTGCAGGAGGAAAGGGCGAACCTTGTTAATCCCCTCAAAGGATAGCCTCAAATGCACCAAGAAAGAAGAAATTAGGGATTGTGGGAAGAAGAATCTGCACAGAGACAATCTTTTCCAGCAACAACGGGTGGATTTCTTTGTGCGAGCAATAACGGAGTCGGGTTGAACACCATTCTAGTGGCTGAAGACGAGCGGTTATTCTCGATCTCACTCTCTCTTACTCTGAGTTCGTTGAAGGAAGGAAAATAAGAAAGAATAAAAAGGAAGAAGGAGGACGTTGGTATCTGGGAAACCACAAATAATTGCTGAAGCTTATCATGGCAAGTGGTCATTACACACGCGAGAAGAAAAGGTCATGTCGCCACTTGGATTTGATTCTTAGGCTGGGTTTGATTATTAAGCCCATTTCAATGCATTTCCATGGCCCCAATAATCAATGGGGCTAATGTTGAGGCCCAAAAAATCAAAGGCTGGGCCTAAATATATTTTCGGCCCAGTACGATACCTTACTGAGGAGAAACCCGATTTGGGCACACGAAAGTTCATCATACACGCTCGCACGAGTCACTACGCACATGCCACGCCAAGCAAATATGTAATATGTCACGCTAAGAGTTGTATCGAGCATATAAAATGCACTGGATCTAGGAACCCACGCTTACTGTCCCGTTAAGCACTGTTTAGCCCGACCACAGCCCATTGCAAATACGGGAAAGCTCGAGCATAAACACGCCAAGCAACATGCCATGCCAAGCGGAACCTTTACTTTACACCAAGCCACGCTACAAGCTTAAGTGGGCCCAAGCCACGCAAATGCCTAGGGCTTGCTGAGTAGGTTGTGGTCTGGATGATTCCGAGCATTCAAGAGGCCCATTGATGAGCCAAGAAGTGGAAGTTTTGGGCTGCTTGGAAGCCCCAAAACTCAAGCCCATTTCTTGAGCCCAATCACATGGGTAAGCATGAGAGGTAAACAGCCCATCACCTTAGAAAGTTGGCCCATCCTCTTAGTAAACTATCCCATTACCTTAGGAAATGGCCCAGGTGACTTGGAAAAATATCTGAAAGCCTCCAGCACATAGCCAGAGGCAAAACCACGATAGAAAACCAAGGGGTATTTGTATGCAAGTTGCTAGGAGGCTCCAGCATATGGCCAGAGGCAAACCCCAAGGCAGACCGTCCAAAAACCAAGGGATATTAGTGCACGCAGATTGCTAGGGGAAAAAAGCACCCTTCAGACCAGCACTGTTACCCATTTCTTTCTCCTGCCAGCTCTTGCCATGAAATTATGGAGGAAAGGAGGGGAGATGGTAGCCAAGGATAGGAGCTTGCCACAGGGACAGCTGCGGGAAGACTCTAGAGCTCCCAAAAGTCTTGTCTGTGTGTGCCTGGATTATGGAGATTTCATAAAATAGGGATGAATCAAAGAAAGAGAAGAGGAATAGAGGGGGAGACCTGGGAGATTTGGGGGAGAACCAGCTGGGGTTCCTTGGGAAGAAGGAACTTCCAGCGCCTATAAAAGGGGGCACTTCTTACCTATCAAAACAACTCATCCAGAGCAAAGCAACACATCCAGAGAGAGCAAGCATCCCCTCTCACTACTGGAACCCTTCAATTTCAAGCTCTATTCTCCCATCTCCTTCCTTTTTCTCTTCTGGAAAACCATCCAAGAGAGCAAGAGAGCGACGAAGCTTTCGTCAAGCTTCCGGAAACCTTCTCAAGCCACCCATTCTTCCACCCTCACCTTTTCCTCTCTTCTCTCAACAAATCCTTCCAAAATTCCCTCTCTCCATGCTTTAGACCTTTACTCCTCATAGGAAATCCAAGCTCTCCCTCTCTCAAATGCTAAACTTATGAATGCTCAGTTCCCATGCCATAAGCTTCTCATGCCAAGCTAAAGTTTCGATCTGCAAGCAACAATTGGTTTCGTTGGTGAAGGAAGCCAAGGCGTTTCCTAAGGCTCTATGAACCTTTGAAGTGCTCTTGAGGCCTGGTTCTTGAACTCAAGCACAGGGGCAACTATCTCCATTTGCTATTTACAGCAGCCCAGCCCATTCGTCAAGCTGCTAGAACGAAAAGACCCCTACAGTCTCTAAGCATATACAATGGGTAAAGATAAAACCCATTTTATTGAAGATTGCCACAAATACATAGAAAACAAGAAAGGGTCAAGCATGTACACAATGGATGAAACCCAAACTCATGACTGTTATATTTTTTTAAAAACAGTTTCAGCTATGAAGTTGGTGCTGTCATACTCGAAGAAATACCCAGATGGCTTTTTTTTTTTTTTTTTTGGTTTGGTTTGTACCTGTTGTGTTAGGCAAAGAAACTCAATCCTTCAAATCTATTTCCTAAAAGGGGAATTCAACGATTAAATAAATATCAAAGTCAAGCTCTACAAATTGGAAGACATTTGGTTCTGTTGGTTTTCACAAATTATGAAAGAGGGTGAAAATCAGTCAGAAAGGAAAGTCCAAGAAAGAAACAAGAGAGTGAAGGAAAGACAAGAAGAGCTTACCCGTTGTTTGCATAAATGATGCCGAGAAGGAGTAAAAGTTTGGCCTCTAGGCCACCAATAGACTTGGGCAACAGAACAATAGACAAGAAAGAGCTCAACAAAATAGTGAAGATGCCAGTCCGAATTCTTCAAGGCAAAGCAAGGATGAGACTTCACACTTGCAAGGCATTTTAAAGCCAAGGGAAGCGCTAGCAAAGAGGATTTGAAACCTCTTTCAATCTCACCCAAACTCTGCAGTTCAATCTCATCCATTCCAATTTAGGAGTACAAAGTCTACAAGGTTTCTTTGTTTTGAACGACAAAAGGGGATGAAGCATTCATTTGAAGATGTCTAGTGGATGTGCTCTCATTTGAAGAAGAGGGCTGAGGAATGTGTTAAGCCCAAATAAATTATATAGATCAAATTCATAGATACTGGCCCAATAACAAAAACTCAAGCACAAAAGAAACAAATTACAGAAGCCAAAGTCAAACTGACGGTCCTTTGTCAAATAACTGACAATTCTAAATTAAAGTAATCTGTAAAATCTTCCACAAAGACAAAAAATTGGATGCGCATATTACCATAAAGGCTTCATTGGATGTACATTGGCTAAATAAATGAAGAGCTACATACCAAGTTTTTTTTTGTTTAGCTAAACAAGTTTCCAAATACAAGTGTGACTTCAATGTTCAGAGAGCCATTGACAAGTTTCAAATACCAAAAATCTTCATTAAAGTTCAAGTCCTAAATTTCTCAAGTGGAACGAAACCACGCCAAGCTCAAGTGGTACAAAATCACTCAAAAATCTCAACTGGTGCAAAACCAACAAATTCATTTCAAATTAATCAGTTTGGAACTACATCGGTTTGATCCCATCAAGGGTACGTAGGCAGTCTAGAAACCAAATAGACGCAACCGCAACCAAATTCAAATATCTCTCAAACACAAATTCTAAATTAGTGGGCCACACTTACCCATTAATTTCCATTAAATCCCAAATTAGTTTGGAACTATGTTGGTTTGATCCCATCAAGGGTACGTAGGCAATCTAATATACCAATAGACGCAACCGCAACCAAATTTGAATCCCTGGTTTATTCTTAACCAAATTCGCCCAAAACACAATTCAAAATCAAATCCCTAGTTTATTCAACTAAATTCACCCAAACACTTTTCATTCAAATTCATTCAAATCCCCTTTGCAATGAGTCATTTATTCATTGGAATTCTTTGAACTACGAGTGGCTTGATTCCCACAAGGGATACATAGGCACCCTGAGGTTGGACTTGGGAGCAGCCGCAAAGCAAAACATACGTTCTGTCCATTATTTAATTAGTGGTGGTGAAATTATGTTGGGAAGTTAACATTTTCCTTCAACGCTCCTTAATGGGAATTATTCTCCACAAACGCTACCAAAGATGGAGACTCTATATAAAGGCAAGCATAACTCACACATGGGGTAATTCCAAAAACCCTAGAAAAAACACAACGTTCTCATGCCACCTCTCTCCTCTCTCTCTCTCTCCTCTCTCTCTCTCTCTCTCTCTCACTCTCTCTCACTCACTCACGGCTCACAACGCCCCCCTTCTCTCTCCTAGCGTCCGTGCCACCTCCTCTCCCCGGAGAGGAAAATTCCATCCTTTCAGTATAATCTGCATCTCCTTGAGCACATTTTATTGACTTAGGCATTGGAGGGCCCTTGGCCAACACCACACCGATGTTCTCTGATTAACCACCATTGTTTTGCAGGGTTCGAGGACGAAGACAATCAAGAGGAGACCGAATCTTCATCGAGTATTCTCCCAGGAGGAAATTTGCTCAAACACATATCATTTTAATGTTCTTTATAAATACTAAAGTGTTGTTTTATTTGTAGATGGGCGCACTTTTCATGGTTCTACCTCTACATCACAATCACAATCACAAACAGGTCCTTCAAATCCACTCCCCACCACCACCTGATTTTCCTATGTTTTGTTTTGTGTTTCTTATTTTAGCTTGTAACTTTAAGTAAATTTGCATTGCATTTTGTTTTGGGTTGTAACTTTAGTTGCTTTTGTATTGTAAACTGGTAACTTTGTTTGCTTGGGTTTAAATTTGCTTATTTGAGTTGTAACTTTATTTGCTTTTGACTTGTAACTTATTTTTCAAATGCTTGGTTGGTTTGGTTATAACTTATCTGCTTGCTTATAAGTTTGCTCAAATGGATAAGATTTGAATGCCAAAATTTGAAGTTTAATGCTTGCTTATATGATATATGCTTGGTCAATGCTTGGTTGCTTATATGCTTGCTTATAAACTGGAAGTTTAATTCTTGGGTGCAAAATGCTTGGGCTTAAAAGGCTTCAAAATAAGCTTCAAATTAGGCTTGGAAAAATCGGGGAAAAAAAGAAGAAGAAGTCATGGCCCAAAACGACCCAATTAAAAAGAACCAAAAAAGTTCAATTTTGGGTGGATGCTGGTTTTGGTTGACATTGACCACTTAATCGGTCGGACCAAATTACGGTAAACTAGCCCTTGTCCGCCAGGATCGGTCCCAAATATGGCAATACCGCCAATTGTCAGTCGGTTTGCTATTGAATGAAAAAATTGTGGTTCCCAAACCGAGTCCACCCCTAGTGTGAACTTTTTTTAATTTTTTAGTTTTTTTCAAACTATTTCATACCTGATACTAATATGGGAAAAAAAAAGAGTACCAATTTTATTTTTATTTTTATTTTTTTTGCTATAGTTGGTTTATTATTAATTTTTGGGTAAATTTCACTTTAGTGCCTGGAAGTTTTCCGAAATTTAGACTTTACTACGCGAAGTTTTTTTGGTTTCAGTCTCACACATGAACTTTGATTTTGCTACCACTTTTATACCTTCGTTAGTTTGACTGTCAAGTTTTCCGTTAAACGATGATGTGCATTCATAGTTCCACATGTACTCACACATCTTGTGCCACTTGGACTAATAAAATAAATATAAATAAAAAGTAAATCTAATTAAAATAGATAAAATAATCTAATTAATATATTAGTCCCGTTCTCCTGATTTCTTGGGCAACTACCATTAGATTTTATCCAACGATGAACAACAATCTAATACATAATAAACTGAATTTATAGTTTTTAATGCCAATTTTTTTAGGAAAATAATTTTTAATGCAATTTTTTAGGAAAAAAAATTAAAAACATAAAGGACGTTTATCATCATTATGCCTCCCAACACCCTTTCACACGATTCTTCATCTTCATCCTTTTCAGATTCCAAACTCTTTATCTCTCATTATTTAATGCTTCAATTCTCTTATTCAAGTTGGTCTCTTTCTTCTCTCTTCTTTAAGCTTAACAATTCTTCTCCATTTATCTTCTCTCTTCTTTAAGCTTAACAGCCTTTCGAAAATTATGACATTTCAAGAATATGGTTGCAAGGTTTCTTTTAAGTAGGTCAACGTGGCGCAAATTCAATGGGTCAACGTAGAGCTAATATCACGTCATCATTTAACGGAAAACTTGACAGTCAAACTTATAGAGGTATGAAAGTGGTAGTAAAATCAACGTTTAGGCATGAGACTGAGGCTAAAAATATTGTGTAGTAAAGTTTGAATTTCAAGAAACTTCCGGGTAGTAAAGTGAAATTTATTAGATAACACAACTTTGTCATTTGTTTTGCAAGTTCATTTTGGTAATCAAACTGGTTTTGATTTCGATTCCTCATAATAGTAAACGGTTTTAATAGGAATCCGTTTTATTTTCGTTTTGATTCCTAATAGTTAATAAACACCTTAATTGGAATGACTAACTCCGATTCCTACATAACCTGATTCCTAATTAGTAAACATGCCCTAAGGTTTTGGGGAATTGGGATGTTGTTGGGTAGTTTGGGAAAATGGGCTTTGGAGTTGGGCTACTATAATGGTTGGAAGGAGATTTGGGTTGTAATAATGGTTGGAAGGAGAGTTTGGTTGTCATAAAGCCGGTTCGGTTCAGTTTAGATTGTCTTTTTCATGATATAAACCGAAATCAATTTTGACTTTTTTAGTCAACATTGTATTTTTTGGTTTTTTCCGGCTTGATTCGATTTTTGCGATTTTTCGGTTCCGATGCCCACTCCTAAATACCATTTTCACTTTAACACTTACTTCATTTGTAACCGAAGTCGTTATTCACTCTCATTTTACTTTCTCATAGGCTCTCAAGCCTATGTACAACATAACACCCGTTAACTATAGTGAAAACAAGCATACAACTCAACATGGACGTAACCGATTTGGATGAACCACGATTTAGTGCTGTGTTCTTGGTGTGTTTGTGTGTGTGTTTTCGGTCCTATCTCATTGACCCAATTTTTGGCGTCAACAACTTTTATGATTTCGCACCGTCTTTCCATGAAAAAATTTGTCTAATTACTTCTTCCTCAGTGTTTTATTACCAGAGAATTAAACACGACACAACTTTCAACCAAGCACGAGTTTGGATTCTTAAGTGGGTCCAAAACACAAGGCCGCCAGACAAATTAACTCCAATGTCCCTAACCAGTGGCATGAAGTGGAAAGTTTGCCAATAGGAGGAAGGCAATCTCACCTTATCCACACTCCCACCACAATCGCTCCTTATCAAATATCCATAACCCCAAAATTACAAACCCCTCTCACAATACCTATCACTTTCTTCTCTTCTTGTACAAGCCTTAGATTTCAGATTGTGAAATTTTCTCTAAGTAATAGTAGTATTAGTGAGAGGAAAAAGAAGAAATGGCAGCCATGATTAACTCTAGTGTGTTGGCATGCAACTATGTCATCTCTGGCACTGCAATGTCTGAGCTCAATGCAAAGATGCCTTCTTCTGTTGTGGCAGCAGCTGGTCAGAAAGTGGTGCCTGCAATGAGAGCTCAACAGGCTAGAGTTTCTGCTGATTCTCAAAAGAGTGAAGGAAGAAGGGCTGCTCTGCTCTTCCTAGCAGCCACTGCTTTCACATCAGCTTCTGCTGCTGCCTCCAATTCCTTTGCCAATGCTGGGGTCATTGATGATTACCTAGAAAAGAGCAAAGCCAACAAGGTAGCTTATTAATTAATTAAATTAATGTATATATTTTCTTTTAAAAAAAATTAATCATAAATTAAACTTATGCTTGATTGTAGTGAATGACTTTTGGGCTATATTGTTTGTACTTTAGGAACTGAATGACAAGAAGAGGCTGGCAACAAGTGGTGCAAACTTTGCAAGAGCATTCACAGTTCAATTTGGGACATGCAAGTTCCCTGAGAACTTTACAGGCTGCCAAGATCTTGCCAAGCAAAAGGTACAAAACTCAAGTCATTAATAATTAATTAAATTAATTATGGGTTGGGTTGGGTTGGGTTGAGTTTTGTTTAATTTGTTTAATTTGGTGGATGCAGAAAGTACCATTTCTCTCTGAAGATCTGAGTTTGGAATGCGAAGGTAAGGACAAGTACAAGTGTGGTTCCAATGTATTCTGGAAATGGTAATCAAGAGAAAAGAAATGGTTCCAATCTCTTAATTTCCTCATCAACCCTCAACATGTATGTAGCTAAATTTCTTCTTAATTCAAAAACTTCAATCCTTTCATCTGTATCTTGTGATTTAATTATTGTTCCCTCCATAAGTATTCTCTTCTGTTCCGTTTCCCATTTCTGGTTGAAAGATGAACAACAACTGAGTTAAGTCAGATGGCCTCTTCAAGTTAGCAGTGAACTAAAATATACAAGTTATCTTGTAGATCCGTAACATAAATTCATCAATGAATGAAATGAAATATATAAGTTCAGAAAAAGAGTTACACTTGTTGTGTATCAATTCTATACAAGTTCAGCTTCATCTCTCCGGCTTTGAGGGTTACTATAATCTGTGTATTTTCTGAGTATGTATGTGTAGCACAACGGCAATGAACTGTTTGAAATAAACAATAAGTCTAGACGAAAATAATTAGTGCCCGAAATATGGTAACCCATTCAGTAGATTCTGGTGATCACCAAACAGACTTGTGCACAAAGGATCCAATACACGAAAAATGCATCATTGTGCAAATTGAATAGGTCACCAGACAGCTGTCATTGAAGATCTCCTTGAACACCAGCTACATATCTCACTTGCAAAGCCAAGCCTGAGCTGATCATGCCTGTCCCCGTAATATGCTTTGTGTTCAATTCCAAAAGAACACCCAACTGTGGAAGAGTAATTGAAGTCCAACCTCAAAACTTAGGCCTCATATTTCCAAAAAAACACAAACTAAAGGCATCCACAGACGCTCAACGTTGCAGACACCAGTCAAAAGCATCCATATCCTGCAACTGAGGACATGCAGCTGGAAACACCCCATTGGCAAAACCTGAAACAAATTCACAATGCCACGCTGCAGATGGAGCAAGACCAAGTACTGTGACATTCTTAAAGCATATCCTTTCAAATGAAGCACCCTCAATGCCCTTCAATTCTGGGGCTTTTGTTGAATTCAAACTGAACACGTTGCTAATAAAAATTCCCTTTACTTGGGGAACAGCTTTGGGATCCCATCCTTTGTCTGGGTGGTCATTGGCCCCTCTACTAAACCTTATGGGTGCCTTCACCCTTTCCATCAGTATGTTACTTATACTAATATTTGCTATGTAGCCCCCTCTACCTTTGTCCGTTTTTATGCGCACCCCAGCTGCAGAGTCCCAAACATGCAAATCCTCAATGGTCACGTTTGAAATCCCACCAGACATCTCACTACCTATTCCCACTCCAGAGCAAGTTGGGGTGGTGCCATGAACTCTTCTTACTATGATGTTTGAGCTCGGACGCGCCATTTTGATTCCGTAGTGATCCCAACCACTTTTCACTGCTACAAGGTCGTCACCACTCTCAATGTAACAGTCCTCAATGCACACATTAGTGCTCGAATCTGAAACATAACATACAAAATTAAATTTGCAAAACAAATAAATTTCTTTATGCTAACTTCTTTGATTAGTTTAGATAAATCATTTTGTGTCATAGAAACAAGATTCATACACAAGTTAAATACACATAAAATATACTGGAGTTTCTTAATGTTAACTTCTCAAACTAATTTAGATGAATACATGTTATGTTGAATTGACAGAAGAGGAGCATACCCGGGTCTATGCCATCAGTATTAGGAGCATTCAGAGGAGCCAAGATTGTCATGTCCTTGATAACAACGTTACTGAAACAAACACAGAACCATTTTTTATTTTTTTAATCATAGAACGAATATAAATGAAATTGGGCTCAAAGTATGCCTCTGACATTAGATGGGAAGATAGTTTATCAACCCTTAAATAAAAATAAAAATGATCTAAAATGCTATGCAAACGACATCTTCCATCAAGAGATGTTTTATTATAGTTTTCCACATCAGCGAGAAAATAGATTAGAAAGTAGCTGGATCATTTGAAGACGACGAAAACAAACACAAAACAACAATCATAATCGTTTTTTCCTGACTATAATGAAATCTCACTGTTTTAAGCTCCAACTACATTACGAATTAGCATTAACTTAAATTGATATGCAAACATGTACCCTCCAAAAAACAAACAGAAAGAACATATCAGGAAAAAGGCAGTGCACCTGCAGTAAACAGGATGGATGGTCCAAAAAGGAGAATTGAGGAAAGTGAGGTTAGAGATGAGAATGTTTTGAGAGTTCATTAGCTCAAGGAGGTGACCTCTGGTATGCTCCAGTGTTCTGTTCCACCATAGTTCCCACCACATTTTCCCCTGCCCGTCAATTGTCCCATTATTACCTGAAAGGCCCCAAATAATTATTGACTCAATGCCTCCAGAAAGATAACAAAATTAATAAGAGTATCTTAGATATAGTTCTCAAAATTTTTATGAACAAAAGATTTTGGACACCTATTAGTGGCACCACAAAAAAAAAAATTTAACTTAATTAATGTATACAAATGCCATTTGGTTCTTAATCTACCACCTAATGAAGCCTAATACCGCCTTGATGGTGCTTTTATGTCCACCATATTTAGATAATCCATCAAATTTTAAATTAAAGACTGGTGGCACTACTTGGTTAATTCTAATAAATCTGAAAATTGGTATGACAATTCAATCTTCTAGATCAGGGACATGGAGAGACAACTGCATGGGAATATCATGTGCCCATTTAAAGAATAATAAAAGGCAGGTTTAAATCACATTCAAAGAATATAATATGCTCTGGTTATTGGTTAATCATTCATTAAATAAATGTACTTTTTTGGTCTCAGTCACTATGCACTTATTTGATATCCACCATTCACAACTTCATTTTGTTTACCATTGATTACTTAAAAGGGGGAAAACAAAAGCCATGGGGAAGAAAATGAAAAAATTTGGTACCTGTAATGACAACATTTGTAAGACCATCCCCATGAATAAGGCTTATATGTCTTCCTCCTAACCTCTCTCTTCCTCTTCCATAAGAAGGCAATGGCTCAATAATAGGCCATTGCTTCGGATCCTATACATAAAAGGGCAAAAATCAACCTGATGAATCAAAAACTGAAAAACAAAATTGTATTTTATTAGGTGTTTAAACAAGTAAGAAGTGATCAAAGGTGTTGAGATGGAAATATTGTCTTTGGCGTCCTATTTGATTGACACACAGAGACAGAGCCTGCGATAATTATTATATTCGTCATTACAAAATGGAAAAATACTACCATTACACACACAATTGCTCTTCACTTGAGACCATTCTTTTTAAAATCAACACATTCTTTTGTCTGGAAAAATAAAATAAAATCAACTCATCTCATTTGCCTGAAAGATGAATAAAGTAACAAAAGAAGGCAGAACCCCAGAAAAACAAAAGAAAGTACAAAAGAGGCAATATATTATATACTCAACACAAGGGAAGAGAATCAAGCCGTTGAACTTGAATCAAACATTTTTGGGTGGTTGGGGGTGTGGGGTCCCTCTAGGCACCCGTGAACTTTCTCAATCCCTTTGTTAATAGAAGATGCTTCAAAAGTAATATGAACATGATAACCGTGACCTCCATTTGTAATGAGTAACAAAACCACTCCTAATCCAAGCCATCATTACAACAGCAAACAAAGAAAAGTAAAACACCATTTCCATAGTAATTTTCTTTTTCCTTCTGTTTTGCTTACTTTCTTTGGTTGTTTTCATATAGGATTGAGTTTCAATTTTACCCATTTCAACCCAGAATTAAAAAATAAACCTTTAAATAACTTACCCAGTTTTTAAACAATTTGTAATCTTACTGTAAATTAACCTAATTTATAGGAAGGGAATTCGAACTTGTGTGCAGAAGAGGGCTCATTGCTGTGACCGCCCGGCCTAACCCACATATGCTACCCATCTTTACAAACAACCAAACAAACAAGAAAACCATTTCCTAAACCCTAACGAAAATTAATCATTTTATAGGGAAAACAAACAAACAAACAAAAAAAAGTATTGAATAAAGTAAAGAAAATAGAATAGATAGAATATTTTATTCACCTGGGAGCCCAGAATTACAGCGCCCTCTTCAAGAAAAAGCGTGAAATTACTGGTGAGGTTAAAACTGCCCGTCAACCATCTCCCCTTAGGAACGTTCAACTGCGCCCCACCACTCTTCCCGAAACGCTGCATGTGGAGAATCGCCCTCCGAAACGCTTCGGTGTTGGAGGTGGCCCCGTTGCCTACCCCGCCGAAGGCCTCGATCGACATCACCACCTTCCTCTTGGGGACGCCCCCGAAGAACCCGGAACAGGTGCTCGGGTGATGATCCGAACGGGTATCGGATCCTGCGGCGGGCCAAATCGACCCGACCCATGTGGGAAGACCCGCCATGGTTGAGAATGTTTGGTAGGAGAGGACAAGCATGATGGTGACGAGGAGGAGCAGAGATGCCCATGTGGGTTTGATGGAGCTACCCAGTATGCTGGGTTTTTCTGCATCCATGAATTACTGCTTTATTACTTACGTGCATGAAAATTAAATACCCAGATAAAAAAAAAAATTGGAAAATAGAAAGAGAGAAGGAGATTATTATTATTTTTTAAATTGGGAGTTTTTTTTTTTCGGTTGAAAAAGGGTGTGTTTGGATGATGAGAAAAAGAAGATGAAGGTGGAGGTGGGGGTTTAGAGGGAGGCAGCTGAGCTGGCTTTTACGTGAAGGTGGATGTGGAGAATAAGGAAGAAGGACGAAGGGGGGAGAGTAAGTTTGTGTGGGGTCCGATTCGGAAAGTTGAAGAAAATCTCAATCCGATTTGTTCGGTGTGGGAGGGGTGAGGATCGTGAGGTAGGCAGTAGCCATGGGGTTTTCTTGTGATGTCCGTGGCGGGATCTGATTGGCGGTATGATTTACGTTAAAATCGGGTTGAATTAGAAGAGTCGGATCGAGGTGGGTGAGATGGGGAGACGACTTTGGTGGGTTTGTCTGGGCAGGCTTGTAGTGTTGTGAATTGTAAAGTGCATAGAAGGAAGGCGGCGATGTGTGTGAATGTGATCATGTGAGCAGAGAAGCCGCTCTTCACGGGAGTCTTTGAAAAATGTTAATTCTAATTGCGCGTAAATTTAATGAGTAGGGAATAGGGATCGCCATTTGGCCATTTGGCCCACGGGTTTATGGGCCGATGGTTACCCGTTTGGCCTATTAATAAAAAGTTCGACCCGGCTTGTTATGGGTTATGGGCTGGCTCGGTCTATCGTTGAGTGAGCTAGACTTGAGCTAAGGGGTCTAAAACTTGGCCCAGCCCGTAAAAGCCCATAAGGCCCAGCTCGTTTGGCCCATTACCTATATGTATATTAAGTATAACTATATATATAATTAAGTGATAGCCCCTATATATATAATTGTTGTATTAATAATTGACATAAATTAATGTGCTAATCATCCAATTATAAATTAGGAATGAGTAAAGAAAAGTAAAAAAATGAAACAAAATAAACACAAACATAAATTTCTATCACCCATTTATCACCACTGTATCGCCACTTTATCACCCCGGTATCACCAGTTTATCACGTTTTAGGCAGAGACGAATTATAAACTTCCTCTGTTTTCCAGTTTCAACCTCTGTCCAGTTTTTGACATATAAATTTTCAACTGTTTATGCAAATTTTGTGTTCTTTATATGGTTGAACTCAAAGACAAAAAATGAAGAACATCACGTGGACCAAATGTAAAGAATGGATACCACAATGAGCAGAATTCAGTGGAAACAAACACACAACGTTTCAAACAACTAACACACACACAAAAAGGAAAGAGAGGGGGGGTTGTGATTCAAGTGATATAATTCTAAGGGTAATGCTATGCTTACCACATAAATCTACCACATTTTAATACCATCTTACATGGCAGTTGAGGTGGACAACCATCACATTAAAATTATATTAGTTCTTTTTTAAGGAGATAATATTTTATATATTTTTTATTAGTTAAATTTTTTTGTAAAAAAATTAAACCCTACCGAACTAGAGCGTCTCTCTCCCTTCTTCCTCTCCTCCCCCATCGCTACCTCCCCCAATTCCCTCTCACTCTTTCCTCTTCTCCCCGATCGATGCCTTCCTTCCTCTCCTCCCCCAATTCCCTCTTTCACTCCTTCCTCTCCTCCCCCATCATTGCCTTCCTTCCTCTCCTCCCTCATCGCTTCCTCTCTCCCTCCTTGCAATTATTCTTTATACTTGGATGTGGCTTTAGGGTATTACTTGAATTACTTTTGCAGGTCCTTGAACGAGCACATGCAAGAGTAACATATCTCAACTCCCCATCATCTCCTTTTGTTGATGACCTCTTTATTACTGAGAAGCCAGATTGTTTCCCATATTCTCTATAATATTGAATTAACTCATAAATATTGTCAAACACCATTCCAACCTTCGGCTCTTGTAGTTTTTCTTTCACATCTGTTCTATTGTCCGCGACAATCTCATCATCTCCATTATTTTCAATTTTAATCTCATCATATTCCAGTCCAATAACTTCATCTTCATCAATAATTTCTAAACTTGCAGAAATATTCGAATATTCTTCCATTCCTACATCATATAGGACATGAGCTTATGATACATAAGCATATAATACCAAAATTTCAATACTGCAGTCAATCAATTCATCTAATGACTAAAAAAAAGAAGAAGAGAGAATTCTAAACAAATTAACGCATCAAAAACATTCAACTAAAAAAAAAGAAACAACATAAGCAAAAAAAGAAAAAGAAAGTTATAACTCAATGGTAAGCTAACCAAAAAATGGAAGAAGAGCGGAAGTGGAGCGGTGGGGAAGGGTTGCAGTGGAGTGGCGGAACAGTGGCAAAAGTTCAGCGAAGCTGTGGTAGAAGTCCGGCGAAGCACTGGCGATGGGGGAAGAGAGGAAGGAGGGAGAGAGGGAATTGGGGGAGGAGAGGAAGGAGTGAGAGAGGGAATTAGGGGAGGTAGCGATGAGGGAGGAGAGGAATGAGGGAGAGAGACGCTCTAATTCAGTAGGGTTAAATTTTTTTACAAAAAAATTTAACTAATGAAAAATATAAAAAATATTATCTTCTTAAAAAAGAACTAATATAATTTTAATGAGGTGGTTCCACCTCAGCTGCCATGTAAGATGGTATTAAAATGTGGTAGATTTATGCGGTAAGCATAGCATTATCCTAATTCTAATGCTTGAAGTTGAATGTAACCAAATGCTAATTATCATTGTAAGAACTAAAAAAATGAAGTATTGGATAAAATATGATTTTGTTAATATGTCGATTGTATAAGATCTTCATATTTATGGAAAAAAGAAGAAGAGAAATATAAAGTTATGAACAAAGAAAAAAATGAGAACTATAAAAATAATAATAAATATAGTTGGCCCATTTTGGCCCAACCCGTTGGGTTTAGCCCGGCTTGGCTCGATTTTTGAAGCCCAGCCCATGGGCTGGCCTGGGCTTTTAATTGTCTGAAAAAGCCTGGCTCGACCTAGCCAGTTATTTTCTCTCTCCTTCTTGAAGCCCAGCCTGACCTGGCCCAAAGCCAGTTAAATTAGGGCCGGGCTAGCCCAACCCGACCCATTGGCGATCCCTAAATTAGACTATACTAATGTGAAGCCTAGCCTAATGTCAAAATCTCCAAAATAAAAATACAAATGTTTATAAATAATTTTAAGTGTTTTAAGGAGAAATAGTCCGTGAACTTACGTGGGGAGAGGGTGAAATCGGGTGAGGTAGGTAGTAGCCATGGGTTTTCTCATGACGTACGTGGTGGGATTTGATTGTGTGGTGTGATTTATGCCAAAATATGGGGTATTTGTTATCAATAATGCTTAAGGACACCAAATTTGTGCGCTAAATTTGAGTCCTAAATGATGTGGCACCACATCATCTATTTTTATTTAATATAAACACACATAGCTTGATTAACTCAAAATCCTCACATTTTTCTTAAATTAAGGTTAATATAAAATAACATAGTGCTAACCAAGGAACAAAAAATCGAAATTTTCGGCGAAATTTCGCTCAAATTGGGGCACCGAAATTATCGCGAGAGTACAAGTTTTTTTCGTAATTTTTTCGAAAATATCGCTGGCGATATTTCCGTTCAATTTCTCTCTTAAAATGGTGATAATATCGCGCAAGGACGAGCGTTTATACCTTCCAGATTCCTATCTCGCACACTGGGAGATGTCTCTTTCATTTTCCTAACGGATCTGCTCTTTGAGCAACTTTTCTCCTCATATCTATCAGATGGCAGCAATCTACGACCAATATGAGTTAGGTCTCTAAAACAAAAAGAAAACAAAAATGACCATATCGGATTTGGAGACTCACGGATTGAAGTTTCAAAGAAAGGCTGCTTATGGTTTGAGCAACGATCTGCTGGTGTGTTGAGTTTCGCTAAGAGAAGAGAGCGTTCTGTGTTTTGACAAAAGAGAGAGAAGCACCGGGTTGAAAACAAGAATAGAGAGAAGGCTTGAAATTTGAGAGAAATTGACAGGAGGAAGGCGTGAATTTCCAACAAGTCAACAATTGCTCAATTGTGGCGTCACTTCACACTGCACCCAACAATTGCACAAGCTTCAATAGTCATCTTTGGCTTTTCCTGGCGACAACACCAAGTAAGCACCAAAAGTCATAAGCGCGCCAGCGCCCCAGGGTGTTCGAACCCCTGCCCTCTTGGTTCTTCTCTTCCCACTTTACCACCATACTAGTGATCACTTTGTGATTGTTATGTATGAAAACTAGTATTTATATACGTTGTGTGAGCTGTTTATTTCTCAAAATAAAAATTAACATAATTCCTTATTGTTTTATATTGTTGATCAGTTACTTAATTACTTAATTACTTAAATCTCTATAATTATTTTCTTTATTTCCTAATTAATTCTTCCTTGGATAACTTTATTTATGTTCTTAGTTAATTTTCAATCTTCACTATTATTTTTTTAGCATGATAAAGTGCCTAATTTTCATGACAAATCAAGTTGGTTTACATCTTTAATTATTTTTCAATTTTTTTATAAATAATAAATATAAGAACGTGTACCATGTTCAGTGAATAACGTGAAATAAGGTTACTCATGTATCTTACCATGCAATTTATAAAGTGTAAAATATTGTAGTAAAAATGATAAATAAATTACTAGAGGGTGTTGAATTTTCTTTCATTAATTACTCCAAATTTTCTAAGTCACAGCGTTTGTCAGCTCACAATATAATCAACTTAAATCACTCAAACCTACTATGCAATGCATTTCCTTCCAATCTTTTGTGTCAAAATAATAGATGACTGACAAAATAAACTTTTTATAAAGTTTCATTAAAAATTTCCATGTTTTTATAACAATTTCCGTGGTTTTTATCCAATTTTTATCGATATCGATATTTTCCCGATATTTCCATCGATATTTCCGTGTTTTTGAACCACCGATATTTCCGAAACCTTCGATATTTAATTCCTTGGTGCTAACCTATTTATGTGAATTTTTTTCGGTCAATTAAAATAAAATTATTTGAACTCAAATTCACAATTGTAACATAAAGAAACAAACAATATATAGTTTACACAACAATTTAATAAAATTCTTCAAAATATCACTTAAAATAACACCACGCATACAACAACAGTAATACTTGCGTCTTTATCTAAATGGAATTTTTGGGTCACTCTCTCGCTATGCAAGGAGAGCAGTGGGTCAACATTAGGGTTTCCCCACGGTCCGCCATCGTCGTTCTCCTTCATTTGACAATGCACGTTGTCGTCATCATCCTCCCTTATCATCCTGTCACCGACTCAGTTGGCGTCGTTTCGTCTCTCTCTTCGGTCTTTCTGGTTACTTTACCCTGTGTCTCGTTTTGTTCCTCTCGTTTGTTTCAGGATTTGTGTTGGGGTGGGGTTGATCTCTTTTGCCTGGCAGCTCATGATTACGGCTTCTGCCCTCACGTCCCATTACTATCCATGTCTCATTGCTGCCTTGGTGTCATATTCAGAGGGAGGTGGGTCAGGTTTAGCTATTATCTTTGACGGGTTTCATCTTTTTTGCTTCACTCTGACAAATTGGGGATGGCAGCTAGGGTTTCGTGGATCTCTACGTGGATGTGGGGGTGTTTTTCTACTCGATTGCTTCCTTTTAGAGTGGGGAAGGTGTTTGCTGCGAGCTGTTGGTGCTGTAGGCATTGGTTTTAGAGGTGTTTGGAGTCTCGAATACATGGTTTCAATCCTCTTCCTCTTAGGGTTGGGCAAGGTTTTCGGAGGCTAGGGTTGATGTGTACCACCCTTCTAACAATTTCCATGAGCTTGTTTGGTTATTCTATCATGGGGATTGCAAATCCGAGTGGTGTTACACTCTCTTTCGAGCGACACCTTGTGCTCCTGGTTCCTTCTGGTGAGTGTAGCAGTTTTCTTGAAATTTGTGCTGCTAAGGTGATGGAGAATCGCCTAGAAGGTTCTCCCTGATGTGCTTGTTTGAACGTTTGTGGGCTTGGCATCCGATAAACGTTCATATTATGATGATCTTCTATTGGAAGTTTGTCATGCTAAGAAGCCAATCTTGATCCCCCCCCCTGTCTATTGGTTAGGGGTCTGGATTAGGAGATCATGATATGGTTTTGATGCTTCAACTGGCTCCGCTTTGACGCTCATTGTTATGGCTTGTATAAAGAACTATGCGTGCATAGGAATTTATCTTTGATAGGATTACATTGTGGTGGGATGCTCTTTGTTGGGTTTGAAGTTGTGCTTTGTTTTGTCTGGATTTGGGAGAAATAACGTCTGGTACTTCTGCTTGCTGTTTTGACGCTCATGACAAGTTTTCCGTATTGTACAAAGAACTATGCGTGCATAGATGTCACGTCCCAAAATCGAGACATGTGACAGCGGCACGTACCTTAAGGATCCCGAAAATATAACACCTAAGTCCAAGGGTTATACTTCCAAGATTCCCAAAATACGCCAAGCCTTTATAAATAAATTAAAACGGGTTGGATCAAAGTGTTTAACAACAGCGGAAAAATAACTTATAATATTATACAAAATTTATTTGAGAGTTAAACCAACCTATAGGTCATGGAATAATATTAATAACCTCTGAAATTGTTTTACAAACCAATAATGAAAATATACCAACCATCTAGAATTCAAGTTTATACATATGTAGTGAAACATGATCAGCTGTGATGAATAGGTTTCACAACCTGACAACAACGTGAGACATGAGCCAAATGCTGACAAGTGACGAGGTCACACCAAGATGTCACCCACGAAAGGAATCTACAACAAAAGTAGGGGTGAGCATCACATACGTTCATTTGCCCCGTAGGAGGCTTCTAGCCAGGTTTCAAAATAAATAATCAATATAATAATGATAATAATAATGGCCATAGATTTATTTCAAAATCAGTGAAAGAATAGGCACAAAAACAAATCGTATCCAATTATTGTGGATCCAAAACCATTGGCATGCTCAATCAATTTTTGTAAATATTTTTCGGAACATTCCTGTATCTATTTGTCTGACAACCGATCCTTTAAGGCCAACTACCTCTACCAAAAATTATAATTAAATCCAACTCCTCTGGTACAGTAGCGAGAGTGTCCATTTCAACCGGTTACACCTCATCGACTATACCTCACGCATAGGGTATTGGTAAAGTTTGTCCGTGTAACCCCTCCAGAGGTTTAGGGAATCGAAACCCAAGGAAGTTCATATGCCCCTTCACCCTCAGGTCATCGAGGATAATGCCCGCAGGTGTATACCCTTGAAAAACGGAAGTTTCCTAGTTTAATTTGACTTGTAAAGACACAATTTAAGTTTCCCCAAATGTTCAACATACACAAATTATTTGACAGGACCTAGCCCGAATTCCCCTCGGAACCCATGCCGAACCTTGTGGTTTAACCGACATCAACCCATGTCGGGCCCACATACTAAACAAATACCCTCTTCCCGAAACAATAGAAAAATGGGCCGAGACTTCTGCCGAAAATTCGGCAGAGTCTCCCCTGAAAAATGGATATTCCCAAAATTCAACCTGTTAAAAAACAACATAATAGAATACACCAACTGCCAGCATGCATTACAAATACACAATAGGCCTCCGGCCTTCAATTCAACCCTAATGGGCGATAACAGAGCAATCTAAGAGTATTCGAATTAAACAACAAAATTTCAAAGTTTACGACAAGGAACATAAATGTCCTACAATTTAGTCAAAGCTCGAGAAGAGGTGTGCTCGGATGGATTGAACAATTCACTGCATTCTGCCTGGAAGGCGCAAAACAGAAAGAGTGTGAGTGAACAAAACAAAGTTTTCATACTCACCGTTTCAAAACGATGCAAAACATGCAATTGAAATCCTTTATATACGTACTTGATTCAAAATCAGAATATCTCAAAATAGGTGAAGAGAAACCCAACTCAAAACCTTTCCAAACAACCTAACCTTTTTCTTTTCCCGAGGCATAGCCTCCCAAATCACGAACCCATATAGGTATATATAAACATAAACAGAAATAACTTGATAAACGTAAGCATGAAAGTATAGTAAAGTTGCCATATAACAAAACAACATTCAAATTCCAATAGCCCAGATAATTCCAAGGAAAAACCCATAACAATAACATTGTAATCATACTTTAATAGTAAACCCTTTTCCCTTTCTATCCCACACTCAGACATCCGCATGCCCATAGGCACTGCAAGTAAGGAAGAATCCTCACTAAAAGAAAATACGAATACGAAAGTACTAATACATACATATATGTATAATAAGACCTTAACACCAAATACAAGTACCGGGGAAACAATCCAACAGGGGATTGTTTGACTAGACAATGGGACAACATCATAATGGCCTGTGCCTTGGGCTTGAGCCGTCCAAACGGGATCTGGCTCCCTGACATACATGGTAGAATCTCAATACCCATGCGGCAATACTAAGTCCTACGCGCGCAGACTGCCCAGTTAAGGGCCTACAGTCACACCTAATTAAGGAATGCACCGAGTATCCGACATAACCGAACCATATCCAAGTAACCGTATCCATAAGAACCGGGGAGGTACATAAAGTGGTGCCAACCGCACTCAAATCAAACACATCTCAAAAGTTCAACATTCTCATATTCACTCACTTTCAAATTCTCAATTCCAACACATGTACCCAACCCCAAAACATCAGACACCCGGACATATATACGCCCATCAACCAACATATATACTCAAAATAAGGACATCACCGTCCCAAACATAACTATCCATACTCAAAATAGTCACAAGCATCAAATAGCAACATAAAACGTCATAACCACCGAAAATCCATATCAAAACCGTATTCAAATCTCAAGTCAGGAAACGTCAAATGATATTAAAATCTCAAGTCCTGAAACATAAAGTCAAAACCAAAATTAAACATAAGTCTCAATTATCAATATAATCCCATAAATTTGTAAAATACCAAAATTCAATATCAAAACCAAAATATAATAATATTCAATTTATAAATATGATTCTTAAAAACACAACCAAAATTCTAATCCCATATACATATACGTCCGGACGTTTAAACATCCCCAAAACTCCATATTCAAAATATATAGTCAAAGTATAATTAAGAATTCTTCAAAATATAATCCCCAAACCCAATTACTAATTTCACCGGACAATAATTAGTGTCCGTATTCACCGCCCAAAGGTTTAGTCAAGATATAAGTATAATTTCCCGAAAGTATAAAATTTAAACCCACGACGTTTATAAATTCCAATTACTAGCAATTACCCGATAAATCCATAAATAAAATAATATAAAAACTCCCAAGTCAAATAACCCAATTATATAATCCAAACCCGACATTTATCAAGGTATACATACACACACACACACACACACACACACACATATATATATATATATAATAACCCATTAAACATAAATATCCAGACGTCCAAAACGTCCGTAACTCAAAACCCAAAATATATATATGTATAGATTAAATAACGATTCTTAAAATATAGATCAACTCAAATTATTAAACTCACCCTAAAATCCCATGATTAAAAACAATATAAAGATTCCAAGGTCAAAATAACTTAAATGAATAATTTCTAAACCCGACATAACAATAGGCCTCAATTTGTCAAATATAAAACCAAGAAATTCCATGGTGTTCCACCATACCCAAAACTATACACAAGGTTCACCGGACGTTTGCCCCGTCCCAAATTCAATACTCAAAGATATTTAATTAAGGTATAGTCATCAATGTTCCACAAATAAACCGGAACCCCAAAACGTGCATAACTTCAAATATAATTTAAATTCCAATAACCTCATAAAATATTGAATCTAAGATCCAAAGCATCATTAAAACTCCAAAGTTAAAACGACTAATTTTATATGTATAAATTTTCGGATAATTTCATCGAATTCAAATCCAAGAATTAAACAATATTTAAAATCCCAATCATCAAGATAAATCATTTTATATGCATTGAGTTTCGTTCCTTGAAAAGATGCTCGTTTAAAAACAAAGTCCACTCACAATTGGTCCCACACTGCTTAACCCTAAGAGGGTCCTACTTGTTGAGTATGCAGAGTCGAAGTACCTAATTTGAGAAATACGAGGATTTGATTAATACAGTGAACCGAACGAGAACTTTAAATTCAAATCCTAACCTTCCCAGGACTCAAGTGTAAGTGTACGTCGTACGGAGAGTTTCTAGGGTCAAACTATGTCTTTTAACAAGTAGAACCACCCCGAAAGACTCACGGTCAACCAGCGGTCAAACATCCCGAATATGGTCAACTGGGCCCACGGGGCCCACGACCTCCAATTGGATACAAATGTTACTAAAAGTCCAACAAAGTCAACTAATCACGTCCCGAAGGTTTGGTCTCGATCGAACGGTCAGATTTCTCGCGATCGCACGATCGGACGGTTACGGTTTACCTAACCCTAGGGTTAACGATTTCAGAGTATCCGGGACTCCGATTCACGATCCGTCAAAACCTACATGATCCAAGAAATAAGAGGAACAACATATGTGAGATTAGATTTGATCCAACGGTCCGAACATATCAAACCCGGATAACGTGGAATAGGCGTAAATCCGTTCGACTGCCATACGACAACCAAATTGGAATCCGAGCGCACCTATGTGCTCGAGAGGATGTAAGGATAATTTAGGAATGGAAATGAATAGCCACAAGTGGGCCCACGCATTGGCACAAGCGCTGGCAGCACGTTGGGTGTCCAAAGCGATTTTTCGATGTTGTACAAACTCCAAACCAAGGGCCACCCTTCCACCTACAGCTACTTCTCGACGAGTGGAACATTTCAACTACGAGAACATCCAATTCGGAAGGCAAGTGGCCAGAATCTCCACCCGAAATCCTACCAAAACTTTGGTTTATAGATCAAATAACCTAGACTCAAAATTAATCAATTCCTACCCAACCATCAGCTAGAGCTCGAAGAGTAGATGAGTTTACATACCTGGTTCGTCGAAGGAGGTGGCCGGAGACGGTAGAACGAAGCCGTGAAAGTTCGAAGAGAAACCGGCAAGTTTTCTGATTTTTCCGGCGGCTGTGGTGACGGGCTTCGTCGGAACTGCAGTGGGGTAGGAAGAGGATGGTGGCCCAGTCGTTTTGGTACCTGCCCCGACCCAAGTGGTGGCCGGAGACGGTGGTTGCCAGCCAAAACGTGGCCGGCTATTACAGCCGCAGAGAGAGAGAGAGAGAGAGAGAGAGAGAGAGAGAGAGAGAGAGAGAGAGAGAGCGAGAAGCTGATTGGCTAATGGGGTGTTTTATAATTTTTTATTCAATTTCTAAAATGACCATTATGCCCATTCTATTCGTTATAACTCCAAATCGAGCGTGCCGCCCATCTACGAACTTGTTTTGACGAGCCGGACACAATGGCGCAACTCCTTTCACCAAATTCTTTTTTGAAAATTAAATTTACCTTTTTGCCCTTAATTTATTATTTTTAATATTAAATTCCAATTTTATTAATTAATTGATATTATTTTGATCCGTTTGTTTTATTTAAATTTATTTATCCAAATAAGGTTCGGGATGTTACATTATTCACACACAGACAAAAGTATTTATTTTGAATGGCCTCTGGCCAACAACTCGGACAACAACAATTCTCGATATAACAATTCGTTAATATTGTCAACACTTCTTTGTCAAAACCTATACCAATTTATCAAGCACAAAGAAAGGAATGTTTTTAGTTCTTGGACCCCGGCCAAAAGGTGACCGGAGCTAGCCAGAAAACACCTCTACAATTCGCTCAAAACTTATGTTTTTGATCAACCTCTAAACACTCAAAATTAATCCCAATCACATATACTAATAGCTAGAGCTCGGAAAATAGATGAAAAAGCATACCTCACTCGACGGATTCCGTCGCCGGAAACGTCGTGGACAGTGTCGAGAAAAACCATGAAATTCCCTTCATTCCAGTCGCAAAACCACTCCAAATGGGCTGGGAAAATCAATGAGTCTTGTAGAGGAAGTGGAGTTGAGTGTTTTGCAAGTGATTTTGCCGGAATCCGTGACTGGACGGCGACGAAATCGCCAGTGGAAAACTCGCCTTGAAGAGAGAGAGAGAGAGAGAGAGAGAGAGAGAGAGAGAGAGAGAGAGAGAGAGAGAGAGAGAGAGAGAGAGAGAGAGAGAGAGAGAGAGAGAGAGAGAGAGAGAGATGAGAGATGGGAGGGGAAAGAAGAAGAGGGAATTAAAATCTGCCCAATTACTGTAGTGGGCACTGTAGCACTCTGCTTCTTTTCTTTTCCGTTTCTAGACTTTTTCTCTCTCGTTACAACTCAGAATTGAGCGTGCCGCATACCCACCAACTCGTATCGACGAGCCCGACGCAACGGTGCGAATCAATTCCCCAAATTCTTTCCCGAACAAAAAGTCAATTTTAAACCCATTAAAATACTCTCGGGGTGAAAATGTCTTTTACTTGAATAATTTAAGAATTGAATATTAATTTAGGAATGGGGTATTACAATCTACCCCCCTTATAAAAATTTCGTCCTCGACATAACCTTTGTAAAATTGCACTTTGACCCCATAACCTTTGTAAAATTACACATCAACCCTACACTGTTTAATTTTCCTACAACCTTCTCCTTGTTCACTTATAATTTTTCTAGTTTCTTCCTATTTCTTTTCCAATGCCCACAAGTTCAATTTTTTATTTTCCTTGCTCCTCAACATAATTTTTAAAATTTTTTTTTTTATATCTCAAGTTATAATTCCACCCAAACTGTTTATTTCCAATGTATAAACATACCCTTGCTGCCTCCTTCATATAATCCATCACACTAATGCGAGTTCAGCAGTATTTGAATGACAATCATGGCCACTGAACATAGCAACAATTACATTTGCAACAAAATAACATTCTATAATGAAAAGATCTGATGTCTAGTGGCCTATAATGTTCAAACCTTCATTGTTAACCCTATGTACTAATAAGTGCACTGAATCTAAGCTGAGTGCATGTAATAACCAAATTTATTTCCCACTATGACACGACAGAACAACATGGGTCGTGCCCCATTTTCATCAACATCATCATAACTTGCACAGGTGTTAGAGAAGTTAGCTATTGTAAGATGAACACCAGTGCCATATATGAACTGGTTTGTCACTAGTCCACCATGACCAAGCCCATACATCATTATAGTTGGAAGCTCTCCCTTTGAAGAAACAAGCCAAGCATATCATGCGTTGGCATAACCACACAATGCTTTAATAATTCCTACCTGCTTCTGAAAAAGAAACTTCGAACGAGCTTGCATTAGATTACTTAAGCATTAGTATATATCACGTACTTCTACACCATCAAAGGTGCTCAATCCTTTTAGAATTAAATTTTGCACCGTAACACGATCCAACTTCCCCTTTTTCAATGTCAGTGGTTCTAGTTAAATTCTTTTCCATCTCTTCGTATGAAAACCTCAACAAATTTTTTTCAAATATTTCTCCACCGCACCAAAAATGCGAGACCATGTACTAAGACGTTAAACACCCAATCGTAATAAAGACGCACGCGTGGTGCCAAGTCTACAGGAATTTAAACCTAGCTCTTATACCAATTTGATAGGACCCGACCCAAATTCCACTTTGGAAGCCTCGTCGAACCCTGTACGTGTCCAACACCGTCAGTGCACCGTAGCACACTGTTTTTTTTTTCTTTCTAGACTTTTTCTCTCTCGTTACAACTCGGAATTGAGCGTGCTGCATACCCACGAACTCAAATCGATGAGCCCGACGCAACGGTGCGACTCAATTCCCCAAATTCTTTCCCGAACAAAAAGTCAATTTTAAACCCATTAAAATACTCTCGAGGTGAAATTGTCTTTTACTTGAATAATTTAAGAAATGAATATTAATTTAGGAATGGGGTATTACATTTATTGAGTCTCCTCTTTTTAATTTTGAATTTAGTAATTAGGCAAGTTTTTTATTTGTTTTACAATGAATGGGCCTTTATTGAGTTTCCTCTTGTTAATTATGAACTGAATGATTGGGTAACTTTTTTTTACAATAAATGGTCTTTTTATTTTAGAATATTTGGCCCTAACATAATTTATAATTATTCATTTTGTATAAATAACATAGGTATGTGTATATAGAGATTTATACAAATTGGGAGCCCTAGGCGGCTGCCTTGCTTGCTTGTGCCCAGGGTTTGTCTTGTCTTCTTGTGTTCTTGTTTTGTGAACAGTAAGAAGGCGATGGTGTGATGAAGGAGCAGAAAAGCCGCTCTTCACATGAATCTTTGAAAATGTCAATTTTAAGTTGTTTTCTTGGAGGCACTTCCTCAATGGCACGTAAATGAGACTATATTAGGGTTTAGTCAAACCAAAAAAACAAAAACTATATTAATGTTAAAATTAAAGAAACGGGGTTTTTGACTCAAATGGTCCCTCAACTTGTACACGAGTTGCATTTCGGTCCCTTAATTAAATTCTTCGTTCAAATGGCCTCTTTACTCTTTATTATGGGTGGAATTGGTCCTACCATAACATTTTATATCAAATTAAAAAGGACTTTTGACAGCTATAAAAAAAAAAATACAACTCCAATCATGCTCCCTATCCACATCCTAAAATAGGGCAACACTTGTCAATTTGGTTCACAAAATGAATTCTCCGGGAACCAAATTTGCAATGCTCAATTTTGGAAAAATTCATGTTAGCATAAAAAAGTGTTACAGTGTATTTTAGCAATTGTTGTTTGTTTTAAGATCAATTAGGCCTTCAGATGGGCTATGATATGCAGTTCAGTTATACGCATGTCACTCTTGGCCTGGATTGATTATGACGTCCCGGACCTAAAAATAATGAAAATAAAATAAAATGAAATGGATTAAATAAATGGGTAAATAAAAATGAAATAAAAAGAATTAATTTAATAAAATCGGAATTAAATAAGAATTTAATAATTAAAGGGTCAATTTGGTCAACTATATTTCGGGGTGGAATTTGGTGAAACGAGTTGCGTCATTGTGTCCGGCTCGTCAAAACGAGTTCGTTGACGGGCGGCACGCTCGATTTGAATTTAAACGTAAAAAGGACATTTTAGTCATTTCTGAAATCAAATAAAATATTATAAAAATCGCGTGGACCAATCAGAGAGCGAGTATTCTCTCTCTCTCTCTCTCTCTCTCTCTCTCCTCACCCTCGACTCCAATCACCTCTCTCTTAGATTCTCTATCGTCCGGCCACGGCTAGACCTGATACCGGTCGCAAACGAACCGTTGTGAAGAGCCGGTGAAGACCCATGGCTTTTTGTCGCGAGAAACCACGAGATTCACCGGCGGTGTCGACTTGTTCTAGGCCAGTTTTATCCGGCGTCGCATCGCCGCCTCCGATCATCTTCTCCATCGCGCAAGGTATGGAAACGAACCCTCTCTTCCTCCTCTAGCTGCCTGTTGGGTAGGTTTGTATCGATTTTGAGTCTTGGTGAGCGGATCTGAAACCTAGGTTTGGCCGGTTTTGGCCGTGAGTTTCCGGCCAGTTGCCGGCCGATGCTGGTCGATTTTCAACAGGTTCTGAACTCACCTCAACGTGGTGGTTCGAATGGTGTAGACGGTGTTGGAACATTCGAGGTTCGGCGGCGCGTGTGACGGTGCGTGGGCCAGGTTGTGGCAGCGGTTCTTTGTTCCTTTGCAACCCTCGTTTTGTCGTGAGTGGGTACGTATGTTCGGATTATGATTCGGACGTTGTTTGGACCTTGAACCAATGTACCCCTATTATGCGTTGTTTGGGCTCGATGGGTTCGGACCGTTGGATCAAATCTGAATTCACGTATGTTGTTCCCCATTTTTCTAGGATCGTATTGGAATTGACGGATCGTGGATCGGAGTCCCGGATGCTCCGATATCATTGACTTAAAGATTAGGTTAAACCGTAAACGTGCGATCGTGCGATCGTGAGCAATCCGACCGTTCGATCGAGACCAAACTTTTAGGACACGTTGTTTAGGCCGTGTTGAACATATAGGAACTATCGGATCTAAGTTTGGAAGTCATGGGACCCACGGGCCCCAGTTGACCAAGTTTGACCAAGTTGACCAAGGGTTGACCGAGGGTCTCCCGAGGTCGCTTTGCAATTCTTCGAACGTAGTTGACTTTGTTGGACTTATAGGAATGTTCGGATTGATTTGGAGGTCGTGGGCCTCGTGGTCCCGATTGACCGAAACGGGATGTTTGACCGCCGGATGACTGTGAGTCTTCCGAGGTGGTCCCACTTGTTAAAAGATGTAGATTGAACTAGAAACTCTCCGTACGACTTATGCATACCTTAGAGACCGGGAAAGAGTTAGGGTTTGTTTTAAAGTTCTCGTTCGGTTCACTGTATTAATCCAATCCTCGTATCTATTGCTTTAGGTACTTGATATGAATTTTACCACAGGTGCAAAAGGGTTAAAAATCCTATAAAACTTGCAAGAATGACAAGGTTATTGCAGTATAAACAGATCTCGCAAGGTCGTTCTCCACAAGGATTATTAAATAATTCGTAGCAAACCAAATTCTAATTAATTATTGTAAAAGAGAAAGTTGAGATGTTTGATTTTAAGACCTTAAATTAAGCTGAAGTTAACTAATAAAAATAAGGTAATATGCCAAATTAAAGCTAAAAGCAAAAGAAACAGTTGTGTTTTGAGAAATCAAGTTAAGAAAGCACTAGGGATCCGCCGTCACCTTAACAATTCTATATAGTTCTCCCAATTACTTATGACCTATACATGCATATTTCAATGGTTAGGTGTTCCTAATATATGCCTAGTTGGACCCCCAACATAGAGCGTATATCATACATGCAATCCGTCTGTGGTATTCGTGATCAAATCTAAACATACATGACTCATTAAGTTCTGTGAAACCTTTTGACAAACCATGCAACCCTTAAGACGTGGTATTCATCCTAAGTGAATTCGCACATATTAATCACAAGAAGCCTTCACAATTTCAGGGACCGACCTCCGACCAAAATTGCATCAAATTACTTTCCTAAACATCTTAATGGTGATCAAGCATCAAGACACTTAGATAGTTTAACCCAGTGATGAATAATTCGAAAACCTGCATGCATATAATCATAAGCAAATTGGATAGAAACTACATATTCTTGCTAAGGCTCGTGGCCTCACCCTAGCAATAAGGGAATTAGTTACGCATATTCATAATAGAAATCATAGAAAATATTATTAAGAAGAAAAGGAATAACAACACCTAGAAGTAGAAAATCCAAGAACCCTCGCAATTGCTCTCCCAAAAGCCAAAAAGAAGTCTAAAAAAGAGGTCCCTAAAACTGATGTGAAAAGAACTTAAATACTCCCTAAAACCTAGCTTCACAAGACAGCTTTTCTTTTCCTACAAGGAGACTAAATAAAAATAAGGTAATACAAGGAGATAAAATCGTAATTGGATAAAAAGAATATGCATTAAAGCTGCCCATTCACGTTCTGGCCTCAAAACTGCTCCAAATCAGGCCCATAATAGCTTGTTTTGAAGAGAAAAATATTCTGAACACATCTCAAGAAGGCCACGAATCCATCCGAGGTCATTTTGGGCTCCAAAAATGCCATCAAGGGCCCAAAACGTCACTTTTTCCAGCACTGCACCGCTCCTTTATTTTTATCGCCATAAAACAACTGCTTGATAGAAAAATCTGGAATTTTGATACAATTGGGCCAAGTGACTCACGAACGTCCTCCAATTGGAATTACTCCAAAATTCGTCCATTTGATCATGTTTTGCTCCAAAGGAAGTCGAAAGCCCTATATTGAAAATACAATTCAAAGTATCAAAATTCTTCCAAAATATTAACCAAAATATACCAAGATTGGGATTAAATATATACTATAAAATATACCCATCAGTACTCTGGCACCTCATACGTAGCGGGCGGGACCCTCTTTGGGTTAAGCAGCGTGGGACCAACAGTGAGTGAACTTTGTTTTCAAATGTGCATGATTTGAATGATTGAATGCAAATGCAAATGCATATAAAATGGGATTTAAAATCTCGGATTTGATGATTGAGTTTATCGGAATTTATTTGATAATGGCTTAAGTCTTGTTTTGACTTTGGTTGAAGTACATTAAAAGGATTTGCATTTGAGGTTTATGCATGAGTTGGGTTTCCGGTTTTTATGTGGGGACCTGATGATTATATTTTATGAGTATGTATACTTTTGAGTATTGAATGGGACTTAGTGACGTCCGGTGGTTTTCATATCGGATTTCGGATCATTAATTGGGTTATTTTGACCTTAGGGTCCTTATACTATTTTAAATATGAATTTATCGGTTGAATTTAATATTTGAAATTTATGAATGTCATGGGTTATATTCTTTATTCTCGAGAATCTATATTTTATAAATTACATATTATCTTTATACTTTTAAACTAAACGTTTGGGCAGAAGATTGGACACTATAATTGTCCAATGAGTTTGAAAATTTGAGTTGAGTTACACTTTAAGAATCGTTAATTATACTTTTTATATATTTTTTGGGTATGAGATACGGACGTTTGGGGTCGTCCGGATATTTATGTTTAACGGGTTGTTATATATATATATATACTTTGAATAAATGCTTCGGATTTCGGATATTATTTTTTTACGGAATAGTTATCTATACTATGATTTTGGGACTTATGTTGAATTTGGGTTTTGATTTGACATTTCTCGACTTGAGATTTTAATATGAGTTGACATGCTTGACTTGAGCATTGATTGAGATTTAAATATGGTTTTTCAATAAATATGACGTTTCATTTAATTATGGTCTGTTATTCGGTCATTTGACGCTTGTGATTATTTTGAATATAGAAATATATGTTTTGGACTGTGATGTCCTTATTTTGAGTATATATTGGTTATATGATTGATGGACTTGTATATGCCCGGGTGTTTGATGTTTTGGGGTTGGGTACATTGTGATTGAATATGTATATATTGATTATCGCATGGCGATTGATTTGAGTGCGGTTGGCACCTTGTTATGTACCTCCCCCTGTTCTTATAATAGGTTACTTGAATATGGTTCGATCCGGTGCATACCTTAACGGGGTGTAGCTGTAGACCCTTAACGGGGTAGTCTGCGCACGTAGGACTTGTTTCGGAGGTATGGTTTTGAAGTTTCTACCATACAGACCTGTGAGCTTAGTCCCTTTCTGGACGGCTCAACCCTGGGCACAGGGTCTCGAGGAGGCTGTACCAGTGTCCAGTCAAATGATCCCCTGTTGGATTGTTTTCCCCTGGTACTTGTGTTTGGTGTTGATGTTATATTATACCTATACGTGTGTGTTAGTACCTTCATACTCATATTTCTTTTAGTGATGATCTTTCCTCGCTTGTCGTGCTTGCGAGCATGTGGTTGTGAGAGTGGGGAAGATTGGGAAACAGTTTTTGATTTGACTTCAGTACTTGATATGTTATGTTTATTGGATTTTGAATCCTGAAACTGATTTCTTATATATATATTTATTTAAATGATTTGAACTACAATTGAGTTCTGTATTGTTGTCGAGTTTGGTTTTCTTGGCGTGAGTGAGATCTTTGGTATTTTAAATGTTGTTTTGGTTTATGGAATTTTATGATACTTTCGTACTCATGTTTATCTAGTTGTCCTATTTATGTTTTTATACATACCTACATGGGTTTGATTTGGGAGGTTATGTCTCTGGAAAAGGAAAGAAAAGGGTTACATGTTCGGAAAGGTTTTGAAATGGATTATTATCCTGTGACTATTTTGAGATATAGTTGTTTTTGAATCAAGTACATATATAGTGAATTTCAATTGCATGGTTTGCATTGTTTTGAAACGGTGGGGTTAGTACTTTGACTTAAGTATTGTAAAACTTTGTTTTTGTCCACTCACACTCTTTCTGTTTTGCGCCCCCTAGGCCATAGTCGTTGCTTCGACACTGTTCGGCCGAGCACTCCTCTTCTCGAGTTTCGACTAGATTGTAGAACATCTTTGTCCCTTGTTGTAAACTTTGATATTCCGCTGTTTAATTTGAAAGACTCTTAGATTGCTCTGTTATCGCCCGTTAGGGTTGAATTTGAAGGCCGAAGGCCTCTGCTGTATTTGTAAGGCATGCTGGCATTTGGGTATGGTATATCTGTTGTGTTTTAGCAGGTTGTTAATTTTGGGTTAGTCCATGTTTCAGGGGAGACTCTGCCCAATTTTTGGCAGAAGTCTTGGCCCCTTTCACTTTTGTTTCAGGAAGAGGGAACTTGTTTAGTAAGTGGGCTCGACATCGGGTTGATGTCAGAACATTAGCAGGGTTCGGCGCGGGTTCCTGGGTGGAATTTGGGTGGAGTCCTGTCATTGGTTCTTTTCCATGCATGGTTTGATAAGGACTTCAATATTCCACTCGTACAATATAGAACTCAAAAGTACACAAAGTAATGGCAAAGAAATCAGACTAAAAAATTAACTTATATAGCTCATAAAACTCGGTCTGAATGGACATTGCAAAGTAGGAAAAGCCAAATGAGTCCGATCAGACTGATATATAGCAAAAGGAAAGAAATCAGATTGAGGGAACCTTAGTTTGGAGTAACTAAAATGAGAGTTGAATAATCAAACAAAGTAATCATAGATGGGATTGATCGTCAACTGGAAATGATACCAACAAAGAGTGAAGGCAAAGCAAAAAAAAAAAAAAAAGGATTTCTCAAGAGTTGTCGATTGGAAACAAAAGAGTGAAAACAAGAAGGTTGTTGAGAAACTTGAGACCAAGTTGATCAATTTGAAATTTGTTTGAGAGATTGGGAGAGTATATGTTTTAGCCTCATTTTTATAATAATATAGTGCCACTTAATAGCAAGAAAATATATTTGCCTACAAGGGAACAATCTCCCATCAATTCTTGCTGAAATTAAGCAAGCCAGATTGGCTTCGAAATGATGAAGATAAGCAAAATATCCATCTATTTGAGCGGGATTTGATGTGGTTTTAGACCTTAAGGGCTCGTTTGGTACACCATATTAGACTCTGGATAGGAGTAAATAGTCCATGTCAGTTGTTTGATGTCAACTTGTATTATTTAATTACCTGACTATTTTAAATGGTTTGGGCTTTTAATACTCTCCTTACCTGACTAACTAATACAACACATACACCCCGGCTTAGATCATACACGCATAATTATAAGGCTACGAAAAAAAGAACACACGTTCTACATTAAAAATCAGACTTTATATTCATTTTCTTCTCCCTAGGGTTCTTCTCTGGTATCTTTTCCAGTGGTTATTCTCTTCACTCTTCTCCAAGTATCCATATATATATCTCTCTCTCTAATATGCTTCTCGTCATCTTCTTCTCTGCTATCTTCTTCAGAGGCTATTTGGTGACTGTTTGTGGAAAACACAAATCAATAATTTGTGTGTGGTGGTTTTTTTGTTTGAATTTCGAACATCCAAGTTTGCAGCTTTGCTTAGTGTTGAAATTCGTTCTTGTCCATTTATGTTGTCTCAATTCAAAGCTTAGCCAAACAAGTTTGGTTCTCAGTCTTATTTTAATTTTTTAATTGGTAGGTCAATATAATTGGCTCTCGATTCAAAGCTCAACCAGATTCCAAATTTGTTATATATTAATTTTTTGGGTGATTTTATTTACACCTCATTATTTGCTTTTAACACCCCACATTCTATTTACACCCCAATAAATTTTAATAAATTTTACAATACTCAATACACCCCATATTGGTTCCTAAATTGCCCCCACCCCACCCCACCCCACCCCATTCCTAAATGGGGCAACAAACAAAGCCCTTACCCAAAAAGCAAACCCCAACAGTTACAACAGTCTCCTCTCCAAATCAGACCAAAACAAGTCTCATCATCATCATCCCATCCCATGTTTCCCTGTTCAATTCAATTCAGTATTTGTTAATCAAACACACTGATTTATCAACCAATGTACCTTCGCACGCACTCCCAACCCTAACCAATTGCATGCACTAATTTTCTTATTTAAATTCTTCTCAATCTCTGTAAATCCATCCCTGTATCAATTCCATGGAGGAGCAGGAGGACACGGCGTCGTTCTCCGACCACAAGCTCTACGGTTTCCTCTGTGTCGTTCTCACTGTTACTTCCCGGGACCACCCTGATCTCCGCCAAATCTTACCTTTCAGCACCCGCTTCCAATTCTCCCAAACCGGCGTGAGTTTCACGTCACGAAACGACGTCGTCCTCTCTCCCATAGACGAAAACCCCAATGCCGATGATTCGACAAATAATGATTCGGAGCAATGTGAGGCTTCCTCTTCTTCGGAGTTGGGGAAGAAGAGGAAGGCCCCGGAGATATCTGATGACATTTTACTTGGAATTCTTGTTGTGCTTAGCCCAATTGACCTTGTTAGGGTGTCTGCAACCTACCGCCATCTGAGACTACTGACTGTCTCAATCATGCCATGCATGAAACTTAAACTATTTCCTCATAAGCAAGCAGCAGCTGAGTGGATGCTACAACGTGAGAGAAATGCTGACGTCTTGCCACATCCATTGTACATGGCTTTCTCAACTGAAGATGGATTTTCTTTCTACATAAACACCATATATGGGGAAAAAATCACTGGGGTAGCTCGCACTGTCAATATAAGCGTATAATCCTTGTTAAGTTTGCAGGAACATATGTGGGGTGTAGTGAGTAATTTTTATTTTTATTTAAAATTTTTTTTATCCTTAACGGTAATTATATAAAAGGGTAAAATAAATTATTCATGTTTAAAATTAGTATGGGGTGTAAAGAGCATTATATGGGGTGCTAATAAAATCACCCTAATTTTTTTTGTCAAAATCCCATATTCCAAATTTAACTTGGGGGGTTTTGCATTAATGATGGGTGGTCTAGCAAGGAAGACAATGAAGGAAGCAAATAGAGGGAAGAGAGAATCGGGAGAGAGGTTTCTTGTTTTAGTATTAGGCAGCCATTGGATGTATCTAATGGCTAAAATGATTTGTCAATGATTTGGCAAAACAAATGAAAAAACAATTTGTCATACCAAAAAAATTCGTGTCATTTCAATTTCAATTTCCACTTAAATTATCAAAGAATTAAAAATAATAATAAAAAGTATGATCCGATGTTATCCGACGAAGCACCAAACACAGTGTAACTTAATCTGATTATTTATCCGGAACAACACCAAACGCCTTATAATATTATGGATAAACAGTCAGTCGTCTCCATAACAAATTAATACTATCCGACAGAAATTAATCAATACAATCCGACGTACCAAACGAGTCCTAAGTCTTAAAGAGCATTTAATATTCTTCATAACTTGTACTTTCAAGCTAAACCCACGTGAGACATGAAGGCTAAAAAACCCTTGTTGATTTTGGACCCACTCCCACCTGGCCAATTTTTGGCTCTATAGGGTATTTAATTTTGCACAGCCCAACTCTTTTATTTTGAAGGTAAAGCTTCAGGCCCAATTTGCTACTTATTTCCCTTGATGGCATGGATTTACCCAAAGTCCATTTTGGCCCAAACAATTCCTACATGAAAAACATAGTGAAAGTATGCAATGTTTAAAATAAGAATAAAATCGTGTATTATTATGCAAATTATTTTATAAAAAATATGTCAAGAAATACGGCCATTATAATATTTTAATATTATTTATTTGAAAATTTAAGTCTTTTCATTCAATATAATACGTTAATTGTATATGTACTATTTAAGAATTTGTAAAAAAAAACGTGTAGTAAAAGTAAAATATATACATATGTGTATAATATATTTATAATACATTTGATTTGTTTTATATAATACGCAAATTTAACTAAGCTGACATATTATCACCTAGTCGTTAAAAATTCTTTTTTTCTTTTGGGTATGCCCAAAGACGCTCAATGTTTTTGGAGCCCCTTCAGAAGTCAAGCAAGGAGCTGCCTATGGAGCATTGACTTTCTTTCCTTACACACCAAGGATTCTCATTCTAATTATAATTAATTTACTTTAATTCCTAATTTTCTACTGTAAATAGAAATAATAATTTATTATTTACTTCGCCACTAAGGCTCCGTTGTATTATAAATATGACCTCCTACAAGGAGAGGAATACACAGAAAATTCCCACAAACAAATATTCTTTCATAGTTCTCATATTTTAGCATGGTATCAGAGCGGCGATCTTGGAATTGTTGACTCTAATTTCAAACCCCCGCCGCCGTTATGGGGGTTGATGATTTTTTCAACCCTCATGGAGGTAGCACCACCGACTCCTTCTCTCCTTCTCAACCAACTATAGCCGAGCCCAGGTGGCTCAGCTCCTATAGATGCAGACTTCGACCCTGAACCCGGATCCTATTTTGATGACCCCGAACCCAATCCTGAATCAGGATCCTATTTTGACGACCCCGACCCCGACTCCGATGATGACCTCGACCCCGAATCAGTATATGATTCCAACCCAGATCCCGACTTCGACTCCGACTCAGGCTTAGATCCCGATCCGAATTCCTACTATACATGTATCTTGTGCATCTTCCGTTGCACAAATTATGACTTCCCAACTAACGACCCCGACACATGGACGAGATTGTGCATACTGTGGTGATCCGAGACACACTCATGAGACTTGTTTTAAATTGCATGGCTACCTCGAATGATGGGCTACTCTCAAATATCGAACACAACACGATATGACCCGTAATGGTACTGGTTATGGATTCCATACTTCGGATAAGAGTGATTCCCATAGCTGGATAATTGATTCCGATGCAACTAATCATATGACGTTTGATTTTGATGATTTTTTGAATAATACCCAACCCCGATGAACTTGTATTGCTAACGCCAATGGAGTTACTTATCCTGTGACAGGGGTTGGCATTGTTTCACTCTCATCCTCTCTCACTGTCTAATACTTTACTTGTTCCATCATTATCCAATAAATTGATGTCAGTTAGTCAACTTATTGAACAATTGAATTGTTGTGTACTCATTTACCAGAGTTTTTGTTTGCTTCAGGATATTCACACTAAGGAGATTTTTGGTCGTGGTACTAAGAGAGGGGGCTATATTATGTAAATGACTTCAATCCCAGCACAGTGTGTCGCATCCCTCTGATAGCAAACAAAAGCAAATCTGGTTGTGGCACCGTTAATTGGGACATCTGTCTTTTAGTTATATGAAGCATCTTATACCAGATTTATTCTTAGGTTTCAAGGACTCCGACTTCAAGGCCAAGAGTCACTGTGTGCCTTATCCGTTGAGTACAAACAAGTGTACTACTCCGTTTACGTTAATTCACTCTGATGTCTGGAGACCTTCACCTATCACTGCTCCTTCTAGCGTTCGATGGTTTGTCACATTCATAGATGATTATACATGGATGACATGGCTTTATTTGTTGAAGAATAAAAACGAAGTGTTTTCCCGTTTTCAGTTATTCCACAAACATATGAAAACTCAATTCAATGCTCAATTACAGATTCTTCGCTCAGACAATGGTGGAGAATTTGTCAATCATGACTTTTAGGCTTACTTCCAACAACATGGAATTATCCATAAGACGACTTGTCCTCAGACACCACAACAAAATGATGTTATAGATTCTTCGCTCAGAAAAAATGGTGGAGAATTTGTCAATCTTCTTAAAATCGCCCAAGCACTTCTGATTGGCGCTAATGTTCCTCGCCATCACTAGGATGATGTTATTGTCACTGCAGTTCACCAGATCAACCGCATACCTTCTGGTGTATTGACCTTTAAAACTCCCTTACAAGTGCTTGAGCAACACGGACCCATGCCCTCTGTTTTGGTACTCACACCCCGAATCTTTGGATGTGTGGCATTCGTTCATCTCCACAAAAATCAACGTAGCAAACTTGATCCCTGTGCGCTTCGTTGTGTTTTTGTGGGTTATGCCACTCATCAAAAAGGCTACCATTGTTATCACCCTCCTACCCGACGTACCTATGTCACTTTGGATGTGACCTGTCTGGAATCTGAGATGTTCTTCCATGACCCATCATCCAATTCTACACTTCAAGGGGAGATACGGAGTGAAGAGCAGAATTGGAGCAACTTGGAAAGTGAAGAAATTCACCTCTATACAAAAACGATCGATTGTCCCGAGTCTAGGGCACTAGATTGCTCTCTGCCGAAAAGCGATCAATCGCCCATTCACAGCGATCAATCGCCTGACCCGCCTGATCCCAGTGAAGATGTTTCTGATCCAAGTCTCATACCTACAGACAATACAGAACAACGAGATAAGGACCCCCCATTTAACTCAACAGTACCAACGGACCAATCTCCTGATAATATCCTTGAGGTAACTACTCCTACTACACTTGTGAATTTAGAGGATAAATCTATTGGATACCAATTACCTTTCAGGTAGAATAGTGGAAAGCCACCAAATCGTTATTCACCTTATATTGGCAAGGCATCAAAGTATCCAATTGCAAATCATGTATCCATTGAGAAGCTGTGTGAACCACTCAAGGCCCTTATGCATCAGTTGTCTGCTATTAATATCCCAACCAACGTTGTTGAAGCATTTAAAGATCCTAAGTGGGTTCAAGCTATAAAGGAAGAGATGAAAGCTCTTGAGAAGAATTAGACTTGGACACTGGAAACTTTACCACAAGGAAAAAAAACTGTCAGATGTAGATGGATGTTTACCATAAAACACAATGATGATGGATCTATCGAGCGATACAAGGCAAGACTTGTGGCGAAAGGGTACACATAGACTTATGGTGTAGAATATGAAGAAACCTTTGCACCAGTTGCAAAATTGAACACAGTCAGAGTCTTGCTGTCCCTCGCAGCTAATTTGGACTCGCCACTACACCAGTTTGATGTAAAGAATGCTTTCCTACCTGGAGAATTCGCAGAGGAGGTGTATATGGACAGTCCTCCTTGATATAATACTACTCAGACTGGAATAGTATGCAAATTACGAAAGGCGTTGTATGGACCGAAACAGTCACCATGTGCATGGTTTGGGCAGTTCACCATGGCAATGAAGAACAATGGTTTCAGACAGAGTAACTCAGATCATACTCTGTTCTTGAAACATCAGAAAGGGAAGGTAACAGCTTTAATAATTTATGTTAACGACATGATAATTATTAGGAATGATAAACATGAAATATCTCAGCTACAAGACTATTTGGCTACTGAATTTGAGATGAAGAATCTAGGTGGACTCAAATATTTCTTGGGGATTGAGGTGGCCCGATCACAACAAGGCATATTTCTCTCTCAAAGGAAATATGTCTTGGACTTGTTGATAGACATAGGAATACTAGATTGCAAACATGTAGACACTCCTATTTTTCAGAATTATCATCTTGGAGAATACCCGGATCAAGTTCCAACTAACAAAGAAAGATACCAAAGGTTAGTGGGAAGATTGATCTACTTGTCTCATACTTGGCCAGACATTGCTTATGCGGTGAGCGTCGTCTAATCCTTAACTTTTCGAGAAATCTTTCATCAGTGGTTTTGAATGATTGATTTTTCTCAATCTTTTCGACCTTGGTTCCATAGGAGCAAGTCAGAAAGATTGAGAAATAGAACCATCTAATTTGATTCAGTCAATTTATGCATTCTTCGATTGAAGACCACATGAATGCAGTTATTCAGATACTTAGATATTTCAAGTCTGCACCCGGAAAAAGGACTTATGTTCTCAAAACATGGTCATCTGAGTATTGATGGTTACACAGATGCAGATTGGGCAAGAAGTATAACAGATAGGAAATCCACATCCGGTTACTTCACATTCGTGGGAGGTAATTTGGTTACATGGAGGAGCAAGAAACAGAAGGTGGTCGCCTTATCCAGTGCTGAAGACGAGTTCAGAGGTATGACCAAAGGAATTTGCAAACTCATTTGGTTAAAGAGGTTGCTTACTGAACTTGGGTATAGACCTACATCTATAATGAATCTCTTTTGTGACAACAAGGCTACAATAGCTATTGTACAGAATCCAGTTCAACATGATCGCATCAAACATGTTGAGGTAGATCAACACTATATCAAACAGAAGCTCGAAGCTAAAGTGATTCAGTTTCCTTTTATAAAGTTCAAAGATCAATTGGCGGATATTTTGACAAAGGCAATTTCTAATAGAGCGTTCCACAATTCACTGGAAAGGTTGGGCATTGGCAATATCTATGCACTAACGTGAGGGGGAGTGTTGGCGTGACTTGTGGACCATTAACTTTCTCTCCTTACACACCAAGGATTCCCATTATAATTATATTTGATTTACTTTAATTCCAGATTTCCTACTGTAAATAGAAATAGAAATTTATTATTTACTTGACCATTAAGGCTCCGTTGTATTATAAATATGACCTCCTATAAGGAGAGGAATACACAAAATTCCGACAAACAAATATTCTCTCATAATTCTCATATTTTAGCACACCCTTCAGTGTCCACCTTCTAGTTGACAGCTCAACCTACCTTCCATCTATAACTGTAACCACCATATCTACATCCTTCTAGTTGGCTATTTCAATTGGATTCCACCCTTGAAATAGTGGTGACTACCTTCAAAATTTCTATACTACATGCATTTTATACTCGAAGGGTTTGATTCCCTCCATTGTAAACGGTAAAAAAATATTTAAAAGACGGAAAAAAAAAGGTGTGGAAGGCAGAGAATACTCACTGCTATGGTTGAACTACCATTGCAACTCTCAGTCATGTACATAGGGATTTCATGGTAGTTATACAGTTACCATAAACAAGCATGTTTCTCTAATAACAATATTTATAAGACAGAAATTTGCCGCTAGCAAGTATTACAAAACTATTGCACATAATACATGATACATTAGATGTAGATGGGACGGAGAAACCTTGTTCCAACAGCCAGAAGAAATGCGAAAGGCCGTCAGAGGAGTCTCATCTCCCACATTTTTGTATCCAAAAGAAAAGACAGTTTTATCCGATAATATTGACCCTAATACTCACAATGATTACAATTATCACTGTCGCCCATTTCCAGGCGTTGACCATTGAGGCTGCACTCTTCCACCAGCATTCTGATTAGTTTTCTTATCCGAAGCATTCACTTCAAAGTCATAGCCATATAAGTCTAGTTCATCGTCTATCAATTGGGGGTAATCTGGCTCCGCATAACTATAGGCCTCAATAGTTTTGTTCTGCCTCTTTGGTGCCTTTTTCTTCGACCAATCTGTGCTTTTGGTGAAGTCTTCATCAAAATTTTCATTCCCATTATTGTTGCCATCTCTTTTCCTCTTTATATCATTACTGTCATTGCTACTGGTGCTGTTTTTATCTGTTTTGTAGTATTCCTTTATGGCAGCTTCAATTGTTTCAAGTATCCGATCTCCATACTTGGCCAACTTACCCCTGAATTGAGCCAAAAATGTTGAGTATATTTTTTGTTAGGTAGGCAGAAAATAATCTTGTTACGGTATAACTTACTTGCCAATGCCATTTACTTCAAGGAGTTCCTCCTTTGTTCTAGGAATTCTGCTGCTCATGTTCTGCAGCGTGGTATTCCTGACTCAAGAACAGCAACTTATCAGAAGATATCATCTAAAGATCAAAGGACAAGTAGACACTTATAAAGACCCCTCGTTATAAAATTCCAACTCCGAATGATTAGCAATTTTTCCCAAGTAGTTTCCTTCCTCTCCTCCGGAAACAAATTGGTATTAAATATATTTATTCTATTAAGTCGCAAACAAAAATATAAAAGAGCAAGAATCTTACGCAAATATGTGGTATGCCATGACCCCATCAGCAGATTCTCTAACGAGATTAGTTCGAAGCATTTTCAAAGAAGTAAATATTTTGGTAGATAGATCCTGTTATGGAATTTAAAAGAAATTAATTAATTGATATAGCTCGATTCACCCTCATGGTAGTCAGATATTTCATCAAGCAGAATAGGGTACTGACAAAAGGAATAAATATACATGTACATATGTGTCTTGCCAGCATATATATATATATATATGTATACGCGTATCCATGTATCATGTAACAGAGGTCTGTTTTTGCTGGCTATAATGAATGATATTGACACATTATCAATTGCATATCAATAGTCCATTCTTTAATAAACAACGGACGTCCATTCCATAGTCACATTATATATATAACGAACAGATGTCATGCATAGAGAATTTATGTTTATATATAATATACATAAATCTACTATCTATGAATATACCGCATTTGCTTTGGATTGAGGTTGTTCAGTGCCAATATGTGGAGGACTCTGCTTCCCAGATGTCAGTGAGCCTTTAGCTGAAATCACTTCAGAGTTTTTCTGTTTAGAAGCTTTTACGGAAGAAGGGAATCTACAACGTATTTAAGATGTCAGTCTCAATAGTGTTGCGTGCATTTTTGTACAGCAGAAAATAAACAAAATTACAGACTTGGATTGAAATGCACAAGACTATAAACAATTTGGTCAAAAGAAGTGTTTCCCTCTTTGCAGACAACTAGGCTCAAACAAGAAGTATTTCGTAGCATGTGTAATAAGATTAAATGGAAAGAATATATTGACAAGATGGTTCCAACACAAACATAAACATCTCTCTCTACTGAAACACTACACACAAGCAAGCAAAACTCCATATATTATTGTGTGGCTGGCAAGAATGTAGCCGCATCAATGAATCAATGATGAATATCAAACCAGATATAATATCATGCAACCTTACAAAAGCTTTCTAATAACAAAGGATGAAAGCTAGGCTGATAATTAGTGGCCTCAAAATACCAAAATGGCATGTGTAATAGTCTTAGCTGACTAATAGATATTTTACAAATTCAGTATTAGTCCCATTAATAACTTACAAGTCGTAATACCATATAATTGACATTATAACTAACTAAATATGACGCAAACAAGAATAAATTGGTCTTATGTGTTTCGTGAATGAAACTCTACTTTGTAAGCGGTACAAATTTTTTCAGTTATTTAAGATTAGCCAACCACACAAAAACTTAATCAAATAAGTTGTACCCATGAAAGACATTTAGATAAGCCAGATCCTATCCAAGATGTTATTGTTGTAAAAGACCTAATTATTCTACACAAGCAGGCATGTTCACCGCAGTCGAAGGGCCTATGGCAAACCTGACTAGAACCTAGCAACCAAAAACCACATAGAACACATCCAATGTCCCATCAGCTGCAAAGTATAATGATATTAGTATTGAACCCTTCCCCAATATTGCATGCATCTCTAAGAAATTGACCAACTTATGACATATAACCAACACTTGAGAAGGGTAAAAATTTAGTAAAAATGAAAGCAAAGAATGTGTCCTGACAGTTTTACTACACAGTTTAGGGGAGACCACTCAAGCTGAACAGGGAACGGGCCTTCTGAATAAGGTGGATCTACCACTAGGCTGTTCCTATTTGATAGTAATAGTATTGAACACTCCTGCACATGCATGATTGATGGAGATAAAAAAATTCCTTAAGGATCTAATACAAAAATCCTTCACATATTAATACAATACTCACATGGAACAAGTAAACAGAGTAGTGACAATAAAACAGAAAGACGTATGTCTAAAAAGCCAAACCTTATTAGAATTGTCTTCCTGCCAGAGAAAAGTTCACACGCCTTCAATTCATTAACCTGAAAACAAATGAAAAATGACATATGTAATTTCTGTAAATAAAAAGGAAAAACAGATGATGACAGCAAGTGGCAGTTTCTTGCATTTCTTTCTCTTTTCAAGCACGATCATCTTTAATGAAAAACTCAGCATGAGTGATTTGAAGGAATTAGAAGTACCTTTAGTATTGATGATACAGATCCATAAACATCACTTTTCTTGACTTCCTCCACAAGAAGGTCCTCGGTAACAAGATGACGTAATACACGGGAAGCTTCACCCTTGGCTAGATGTTTTCCCACTCCATGCAAGCTCACAGTCTGATGCCTGTGTTTCTTGACCTAACATTACAAATATAACATCAAAGAAGATAATGACAAAAAGTAGAAAGGACAGTGCATGTCTTAAAGTTGAAGCATACAAATTGGCTAAAGGAGCCCCTGTAGACTTCAAGAATATGAGATGACGAAAACTGCTGCCCTGTTAACTTCACCAGTTCAACCTAAAGCACAACATGTGGCAAAAGTGACTACCCAAACAATGCAAGGATTGCAAAATTTTACAAGGAAATGATAGTCATAATATAAACTTTGACAAACATCTCCCAAAATAAGCAACCCAAAAATTATAAAAGTTTCAAACCAGTTGCTTTGCGATCTCCGTGACATCCTTCTCCACAAAACTTTTAATCTTCAAACAATTATCACACGTCTTTTTGCATGTTGTACAATCAAATTTTTCTCCAAGATGAATAAGCTGTAGAATTCGTCGGCAATCAACATCGTTTTCACAATAACTGACCTGAGAAAGTTCAAGTCATTTAATTTAGTACATATTTGTTAAAGAACAAGAAATATGTAATAATAAAAACCTCAAAAACTACACATGAAGCCTTAACCAAGTACCATGCGCAAAAGATTTTCAGTATTTGTTTCCAGTACTCTCCCAGAATTAGCTGTATTGGTACGATTGTATCCAGATGCCAATGGGCTTTGCTCTATAACTCCTTGGCTAATCATATGTTTAACTCGAATCTACAAAAGAATTGTAGACAGACAAGCAGAGACAAATGAAAAAGAATGAAAGAACACATTAATCTCTACTGTTTTAGCATGATCAAACAGTCGAATGCAAACTTTTCCTTTTTTTTCTTTCTGTTTTTTTCATTTATTGCTTGACATATTGACTCAAAGCACCCCAAACAAGTCTTGAATGGCCACATCACCCTCCCCCACATAACCATGGGGACAGGACATTATGAGAGGACATGTCATTTGACCTACAGGCCATTCGCGTTCCAATGCACGCCCATTGTCCAAATACAGAACTGACAAGAACCGAGTAGACATTAGTTTTACTACTGCAACTTACATAGTCACTGTAACTGTAATACAACACACAAGATGAACGCTGACCATCTCTACCAGCTCGACCACACTCCTGAAACATAGTGACGCAATGAGCTAAAAGAAATCAGTAATCTAAGCTTTCCATGCATAAAACATTACTAAGAAATAAGCTCTCAGAAGCACTAAGCTAAATTCCAAAAGTTCACAGTTTCACATCTAGATTTTGCAATCTCAAAGAAGCAATTTAATACAATCTGATACCTGATGGTAGCCTTCGATAGACTTCGGGAGAGAGTGATGAATTACAAAGCGGACATCTGGCTTGTTGATACCTGAATTCCAATTCCAATGTTGGTAATAGTAACCTTAATTAATCCAGACAGAAATCAGCAAAAATTTATGTACCCATTCCAAATGCCACTGTAGCACAGATAATGTTGATTTCATCTTTACTCCACTGCTTCTGGACAATTGCACGCTGAGCAGGATCCATACTACCATGGTAAAATGCTGCTTTATGTCCACATTCCTGAACAGGTACACTCTCAAATGAAACTTAATTCTTAGAGAAATAAATCACAAAATAAATTTTTTTAAATGCTCATGGTGCTAACATTTCTTTTTATCTTTAGCACACAACATGCACGCAATAAGTTTTCCTACAAATTAAGAACTTTTTAAAATATTATGCATCACCTTTTACATCAGGAACATCAAACATACATTTTTAATGTTGTTAATTAAGCAAATGACCAGTCTCCATGTCAAACTTGGAAAATTTGTTTGTATAATGAAAAAGGAAAAAGAAAATCTCTAAAGGTTAGTTTGATTCCCTCTCCTCACGAAAAAGAGAAGAGTAAGGAACACAATTCCAAAATGATATTCATGCCAAAGAGGAGCTGATTTAACTTTAATTGTTGAACTTTCCCAGACATCAAGGGTTCTTAGACTATGTTCCCAAGTTTTCTGTACAGAACATAAATTTCTTAGACTATGGCCCGCTCCTCAAGCAATACAGATTTTTGTACAGAAATTTGGCGAGAACACCACGTAGCTGAACAGAAAAATCAGCCCAAATTTTTCTCTGCAAAAGTTGCTAAAAGTTACATAAACAGAACAGATGCAAGAAATTGTATTGGCAGTTACATGCAAATCATAGAAGCCTGGAGTTTCTAACCAAGCTTTCATATATAAACTTGAGCTGCTAAACCCAAAACGACAAAAGAAAGGTATATCTCCATGTCCCTTTGGCAACAAGCATTTTAAACATCATTTTAGCAAAATAAGCAGAGAAAGTGAAAAAAATATGTATATCAAAAGTCATAGATTACACAATTAACAAACAGTAGCTAAATTTTCATGAAGCTTAAAGCAATAACTGAATAAGCAACAATAAAGACTTTCTAGTATAAAATACAGAAACAAAAAATAATAAGATAACAAGACTTCCATTCAACTACAAAGAGATCATGATAAAATCAAACCTGCAATCTCTCAGCAACTTTTTCACAGTCCATTCTTGAGAGACAATAAATTATTCCACTTTCATCATAATGACTTTCTTTAATGAACTTATCGATGTCATCTAGACTCTTCTTAGTCTTGGGAATAACAGAATACCTGTGATGAACATAATGAATCATCATTTCAACTTTGTATGACAGTTTGGAAAAATTTATGACTTCAACATAGATCAAGAGTTTATCTTTGTTCAACACTTGCCATAAATTTGGGCGATTAAAACTTTGCCGGAAAACAATGCAGTTAACAAGACCAAGAGCTTGCACAACATCCTCTTTTACACTAGCAGTTGCAGTAGCTGTTAAAGCTAACACTGGAGTATTTGGGAACTTCTGTTTCAAGATACCAAGAGCCTGGACATTTTAAAGAATAGCTTGACATTAAATGGAAAACAATCAAGAAGAAAAATCCAATCATCACGAACTCGAAATTTTAATAAAGCCCCTACCTGATAATCTGGTCTGAAATCATGCCCCCACTGACTCACACAATGAGCTTCATCAATAACGATCCTAGCAAGCAACTGACGAGCATTTAAATTCTCCAACTGCCGTAAAAGAACATCACTTCTGCAGAAAAATAAAAATAAAAAAAAGATCGGTATCTTAAAAAGTTATGCAGGATTAATTACTTAAACTATCTTTTTTTAAAGAAAAGTAATTACTTAAACTATGACATTCATTTCAATATGCAATTGCAACAGAAAATATAATAAGGCTGGGAACAAATAACTGGATCGCCCAATTCGTTATTGCCATAAGTATTAACAGTAAAAGAGTTGGGCGATAAAGGGGAGACGAACAAATAATTCAAAACTCAAGGTTGGCAAATAATGAACTAGTTTTAAGGTTGACTTGCACACATACTATGTGCATAGAAAATTGTGAATTTGTGACTGAAATTATAGAATATATAATTACTGAGAGGTAAGAGGCACCTGAACTAACCAGTAAATATCACATTCACAGTGGACAAGAAGTAACAACACTTCTTAATTTTTTAAAAGATAGTTGGGTAGGTGAATTACCTTTGTGCTCAAGATTTCCTCCCAAATTATAGGATGGCTGAGTTCGCAGAGTAGGTGAGGTCAAGTGGATTAGAATTTTCGATTTTGAAGAAACTTACGAGAAGAGGAGATTGAGGAGCCTGCAGCTCTATTGACAGTTTTGGAGAATTTTCAGCTGTTAACACATAGGCCAGATGGGAGGAAGCAGAAACTGGATTTTTTTTTTGAATAGAAACGAAATTTATTAAAAAGTGGAAAATTAGTACAACAGTGGATAAGTCATCCACCATCCAGCCTATCACCAGCCAGCTACAGACCACACAGAAAACACAAACAGCATCATCTAACTAATTCCAACGGGACTGCATAACCAGAGAAGCTGGTTGAAACAACACCATTTACAAAATATTCACATCGCCGCTGCCTCCAAATCCCTTAATATTGTGGCATACGAGTAATCTTTGAATTCCTTTGTGACAGAAGCCCATAATGCTGCCCAGTACTTAATTCTCTCCCATAGTTCCCCCACGCTCACTCCCTGATATACCTCAAAAATCCTCCTATTTCGCTCCATCCAAATGTTCCAAACAACTGAGTGTACCAAACATCCCCACAAGGTTAAAGCCCTCTTTCCTTTGCCCCAGATGACAAAATAGGAACTCATAAGATCATAGCAACCCTTAGGGATAACCCACACAGTTTTAACCTCCCTCAACACTCTCCACCACAGACTTAACGAGAAATGACAATGTAAGAAGAGATGATCCACACTCTCCTCACTTTTTCTGCATAGCACACACCATTGTGGAGACAGATTCATGTAGGGTCTCCTCCTTTGAACAAGGTCCAGAGTGTTTACTTTCCCAAGAGCCACCAGCCATGCTAGAACTTTCACCTTAGGAGGGGATTTAGCCTTCCATACTAGCGAATAGGGTGGAAAGATCTCCTCCATCCCGTTGCTGCAGAGAAAAGACTGGAAAGATTTACACGTGAAGCCTCCCGCCCCCTCAAGCTCCCACCGTCTCCTATCCAATCTTGAAATAGACCCTCTGACTCTGTCCAATACTCCCAATAGCTGAATCAGCTCAACTAATTCCCTCTCATTCACATTCCTTCTAAAGCCAAAGTCCCAATTGTGAGGGATAACCTGCATATCCGCAAACTGAGAGATACATAAAGTGTTCTTCGTCGATAGTGCAAACAATCTGGGAAAGCATTCCTTTAAGACCCCCTCCTCCGTCCAACTGTCCTCCCAAAATCTAATCCTTGCTCCATTTCCCACCTCAAACTTACAGCATTGTAGAAATGACTGATAACCAGAAGAAATATCCTTCCAAGGATTATAGGCTGATGCATAACCAGCCGGATTAGAGTCCCACCCATTCCTGGCCATCCCATATTTACTCCTAATCACCCGATGCCACAAAGCACTAGGTTCCAAAGGGAATCTCCACAGCCATTTAGCCCTCAAGGCTTCATTTTTTTCCTTTAAAGAACCCACTCCAAGCCCTCCTACCTTCTTGGATTTGGCCACCAATTCCCATCTAACTAAATGATCCTTTTTCCCTTCCTCCACCCCTTCCCATAAAAAGGATCTCATAAGTTTGTCCACTTGACTAACCACCCTCTTTGGCATTTTAAAAAGAGACATATAATAGGATGGGATACTACTTAGCACAGCCTGAATTAAAGTTAGCCTTCCACCTTTTGAAAGAAAGGCTCTCTTCCATTTTTGAAGTCTTTTCTGAATCTTTTCCACCACAGGATCCCAAAAAACTTTTGCTCTAGGATTACCACCTATGGAAATGCCTAAGTATTTCAAGGGCCACTCTCCCACCTCACATCCCCACCCACTTGCCAACAAATTCAGATATTGAGCACTATAATTAATTCCCACCAAAGCACACTTAGATTTATTTATTCTCATACCAGAAACAAGGCAGAAAAAGTCCAGCAGCTGCAACAGGTTAACCCAATACTCCTCCTCGTCCCCGAGGAGGAATAAAGTGTCATCGGCAAATTGAAGATGAGAAACCTCCACTCTGTCCCTCCCCACCATCATGCCATGTATCAAATTATTCTCTTGGGCCTTCTCCATAAGCCTACTCAGCACATCGATAATCAGCGTGAATAGGAAAGGGGATAGCGGATCCCCCTGTCTCACCCCTCTAGTTGCTGTGAATTTGCCTCTGGACCTCCCATTAATCATAATAGAAAAGTTGACCGACCGTAGACATCCTCTGATCCAATTCCTCCATCTCCCCCCAAACCCCTTTCTCTCCAAAACATCGTCCACAAAGTTCCATTCTACATGGTCATAAGCATGATCAAAATCAATCTTAAATACCAGTCCCGATTTGTTGCACTTTTTAACCTCCTGGACAGCCTCGTTTGCCACTAAAACCGCATCCAGAATCTGCCTATCTTTCACAAAGGCTCCTTGGGACAAGGATATAGTCCCTCCCAATACCTCCCTCAGTCTCGAAGCCAGAACCTTGGACACCACTTTGTATAAGCTTGTCACCAGGCTAATAGGTCTATAATCCTTTAGCTGAACAGAACCTTTCCTTTTAGGGATAAGACAAATTAATGTTTCATTTGTAATTGCATTGATGATCCCAGTATTATAGAAATTCTCCATCACCTTCATCAGCTCATCTCTTACGATGTCCCAGCAAGATTGAAAAAAGAACAAGGTGAATCCATCTGCTCCGGGCGACTTATCTTTCCCACAGTCGAACACAGCATTGCGCACCTCTACCTCTTCAAAAGGCCTCTCGATCCATGCTGACTTTGCCGGGCTAATGGGGCACCAGTTTAACCTCCACACCCCATCCCGCATCCTCATTACTACTGTATAACCTCTTGAAATAATTAATAATCTCCGCCTCAATACCCTCTTCACTTTCAATCATCCCAACGCCCTCCACATCTAGTCTATCTATAAAATTTCTTTTCCTATAGCCCGTTGCCATCATATGAAAATATTTGGTATTGCCATCCCCCTCTCTTGCCCATTTGACTTTTCCTCTCTGTCTCCACCTCACTTCCTCCTTGTAAACAATATCATTCAGCAGAAACTGTAGGTCTTCCCTTTCTTTTCGCTGGTCACTGTCCAATCCTTCCTGCCCCTCCCGAATATCAAGGTTAGCAAGTCTAGCTTCAGCCTCCCTCTTAGCAAACTCCAGATCTCCAAACACTTCCTTGCTCCACCCTTTCAATTTTGCTTTCAGCAGCTTTAACCTCCTCATAAATTTATAGCCTTCCCAGCCCTCTAGTTGGTCTTCCCTCCACCATATCTTCAGAGCTTTCTTACAATCAGGGTGCTCCAGCCATGCATTCTCGAACCGAAAAGGCCCGGGCCCCCATTTTAAATTTGAAGTATCCAAGTCTATAGGGCAGTGATCAGAAACGATCCTAGGCAATGCCTTATGCCGTACTGCTGGGAACATATTCTCCCACCCACCTGTAAATAGGAATCGGTCAAGTCTCCTGCAGACAGCTCCCATCCTAAGATTGGACCATGTATAAGACGCATTTAGCAAACATGGATCTCGCAGGTTCGTTTCATGTATGAAACCATTGAAATCACGCATGCTTCTTGTCTCCCTTCCTCCATTAGATTTCTCCGAATTAAATCGTACGACATTGAAGTCCCCTCCGAGGCACCAATTATCCCCACATAAACCATTAAGATCAGCCAGCTCTTCCCAAAATGATCTCCTCTCCCTCTGCTTGCACGGCCCATATATGCCAGAGAGCCACCAGCAGCCACCTGATTTTTCCTCCATTTGAATTGACACCGAGTACAACCCCACTACTGAGTTTACAACGGAAACCGACTGCGTATTCCAGATAACCACAATTCCTCCCGATCTTCCCCGCGAGGGAGCATACACCCACTGTCTATACCGCACTCCCCAGACACTAGCAACCAACTTTCGATCAACCACCATTTTTTGGACTCAAGCAATATTACTATGTCTGGCTTATATCGCCTTAATTGGCTTTTCATCAACAACCTCTTTGACTTACTGCCTAACCCCCTAACATTCCAGCTTATAATCTTCATTAAATAGAAGTGGAGTCCCTTCGATCTGTCCTTGCCCTGATATTTCCTCCAGTAGCTGCCGACTCCGAAACACACTTCAATTTGCTTACTTTCCCACCCTTGCGTTGAAATAGGTTTCTCTTAAGAGGGACCAACGAGATATTAAGTTTTGACATCAGATTCCCCGCTTTGAACCTTGTGTTAATTGGGTCTGCACTCCTTCGCCCGAGTCTTCTTCTACTGTATTTTAGTTTCGGATCGTTGCTGGGTCGAGACCTCCAGTTATCTTCTTCATCTTTTTCGGCTTCTAGGCCCCTATCACTAGGGCCGACCGAATCAACAACCACCTCAGCTAAAAACCCAGGATCCTCCACAAACACATCGGCAAGAAACCCAGGATCATCTTCCAATACGTCAAGCTTGGCCTTCTCATCTTCAGATTCCTCAACGCAAGCCTCCGTGTCATCTGCAGAATCTGAGGCGGACTGCACCTCATCATCTAATTCGACAGAATTTGGGCAGAAGGAGGAATCACTGTCGGCATCTCCACCCTTTACCTGTGTCGACCCATCTCTCGCAACTGAGGACCCAGTCTCTACAGGTGAAGCGCCAGGCCTCGCAACCCCACCCGAACCCATCGGCTTCATTTGAAGATGAGAAACTCGTTGACGCCTTGTGCCTCTGGAAGAGGAGCCGTATTTTGAGTAAAAAGCAGATCCCGTTTTCAATCTAGTATCAGAACTCCTTTGCTCACTTAATACCTCCTTCTCTTTTGGGTCACTTTTTGTCCCAAAGTAAGGTAACACAACAGACCCCATCTCTTTGGCCCAATCAGCAGAATGGGCCCGAAGACACTCCCCACCTGCCTTATTGCCACTCCTTCCCCTTTTGTAATTTAGCTCACATGCTTTTGGGCCCTCTTGATTCCGGACTGCATTCAAGCCCACTCCATTACTCCCATTTTCAAATATACCCACGTGCCTCTCACCCTTAGCATCTCCAAATTGCCCCTCCCCTTAAATAATACTTTGTTGTGACTCCCCAAACATTCCCTCGATCCAGTCTCTTGTCTGCCCACCACCCTGCTTCCAGCTACCATGCTAGCTCCCATATTGTCGTCCCGCAGAGCCTCAAAAGAGTTGCCCACTACTCCCCTCTTATCAAGAGAGCCTCGATCCCCTCCGCGCTCAGTTCTTTTGTCAGAGCCCACGCCCTGTTCCGTCCTTTCCCATCTTCCCATCGGATTCCGGCCAGCTATTGGGTGATGAAACTTCCGGTCGATTCTAGAGCCCATCCTTGAACCATAGCTGCTGAAATTGCGATGCACTGGAGGTCGGATTGCCGGAGACACCGGCCTAATTAGCACGTAATATACCTCGCCACCTTCAACCAGCTTTAATATACCCGGTAACAAACCGGTGCTGTTTTCTCTTACTTTAATTTTGGCTTCAAATAGATAGCTGAGATTTTCAGTATTCTCCGCAATTTCGATCAGTCCCCGCAAGCCGCTCCAATACGTTCAAAATACTTCTTGGACCACCAATGCATTGGAAGTCCCTTGATTGCAATCCAGCCGCCATAACTCACTATCTTAGTTTCGTTGCTTTTCAGCCCTCTTTCCCAACTAAACAACAGCACGTCTGGTTTCCCTCCATCTCCAATTTTCCTGTAGTAAGGACCTTCAATGCCTCCAACTTACTATCGCATGCAAAGAAGGCCCTATTACATTGATAAGGGACCAGATTACAGTCTATCTTGAACCTGCTTATCAAAGCGTTACTGACCTCCTCCCAAGTCTGGTGAACCGCTTGTCTTTCACATACGACAACCCAGCTCCACTTTGACTCTCCCTCCCCTTCTCCCTTGCTTTTTCCTTTTCTCCTCCTTCGTTGACCGTTTGAACTGCCTCCTTATAAGTCTTGTCGTGAATCCACTTGTTATCTCCCATGCCCTGCCGTTCATGTGTGGCTGAATTTTCCCTGTTGTTTCCATTATTTGCCCCATTTAAAATTGCCCGTAAGTTTTCCTTGATGCACCACCATCCTTCGTCATCTCTTCCTTGAGGGATCAATACAGTCTTCAGCACTCCGTGTCTGTTCTTAGTCAAGCTTAAGACCCACCCATTTTTGTTCCTGAATTTTTCCATCCAAAATTGGTAGGAGTCCCCCGAAATCTTCGAAAGAATCTTTGCCCTGCTTTCTCTAAAAGTTCCTGCAGTTGTTCCACCAACCATCCCACGCATCCCAGTTCCAGGGATAAGTGGAAAAATCGATTTCTGGCCATCTCCGTGATAAGAACCGAACCCCCATACGACAGCTCATCGATCTTTACTCTGTAATTCTTGTTCTCTACCTGAAAGAATTTCGGAACGTGTCTTGCACTCACCTCCCTTTGATACCCACTCATTCTTTCAACCATGTATATTTGGTCCAGTTCTTATGAAAGCTTATATGGTTCCATATTCTGGTTAGTGGATTGGTATTGGTTATACAGTGTACGCAATAACTTCCATTTTCTGTTTTCCTAGAGGCTGGAAATATTAGGAAAACAGAAAATTTGACGATTTTGAAATTACCCGATGTAATCAGCAGATGATCGGTCAAGACCGCTGCTTCCAGCCCAGGAAGATCCACGGAAGATATTCCCCCCACCAACCACAATTGCAACCTGAAATATTTTACTAAGATGACTAACACATACACAGATGCCAATAAACTACGTTTTTAAAATTTAATAAGATCACTGAAGCAGAAACTGGATTCATCAGGTCTTCTCTTGTAAGAGTTTGAAATTTTCTGTCTAACAAGCAATCTCTGCCTCAGCCTGTTAAAATGATTTGGAAATCTAATGTTCCTATTAAGGTTCATGTTTTGGGTTGGATAATAGCTTATGGAAGAGTAAATACTTGCAATTTGGTACAATGAAGAAGATTCAATGTTTGTCTTTCTCCTCACAGCTGCATTTGTGTAAAAAAGAGGCAGAATCTGGAACTCAATTGTTTTTACATTGTCCATAACTTCATATGCATTGCGGCTGTGGTGGCGGTTAGTCAAGGCGGCAAGGGTTAATTGGTTTCGATCATGCTTTGTGAAAAGTATGTCTTTTGGTGGCGGAAGGAATGCAAGAATTCGTGGAATTGCGCTGTGTTAGCTGTCTTTTGGGTAATTTGGTTAGAGAGAATCAGAAGAATATTCGAGAACTATAGTGGAAATATAGAAGAGAATTCTAGGGAAAGAGTCAGGCTTTGGGCATCCTTATAGGCTTCTCTTCTCCAGCTTTTAGGGATCTTTCACTTTCTGTAATTTTATTAGATTGGGGAGCTGCTGTACGATAGTTTTTAGAGTTCTTTTAAAATGTAGGTGTATTTTGTATTTGCTTGTTAGAACTGTATCATTTTGATGGCGGACTTCTGGTTCACTAAGTTTTGTATAGTGATTGTAGTCCTTTAATAAAATTTTGTCTCTCATAACTTTTTTTTATATTGTTAAACAAATTATGAGAGAGATAAACATTTTATTAATCTATGAAATACTAAGACTTCTAAAGAACTCCTAGTCTTTTGGTGAGTGCTGAATATAATACCAGAAAATCCCTGATTCACTAGAAAACCAATTCTGATATTCTACAGTGTGCTATGATAGGCATTCAACTTGAATTTTCAATCAAATCTTTCTTATAGGACATGATGATTTTATTGAGAAAAGAGGCAGTTAAAAAAATGGACATTTAGTCCATCAAACAATTAAAGACAACCTAAACAAGAAAGCTCAAAAACCGCTCAACGAAACACTCCCCACGAATCAAGGATAATTTTTCAATTGAACTGAAAAACAAAAACATAAACACAGGCTCTATAGACCAGAAGAAATTTAGCTAAAGAAATGTCCATGATAATAACACCAACAATAGTAATTCTATCAAACCTGCGAATTGCATAAGTACGATTTCCATTCTAGCACTATTTTGATTAAAAGCTCAAGGAGGAATATCAACATCACAAAATAAATCTGTTTAGCACGACAATCAGCATGTCATAAAACTCTGCCATAGAAGGTTTATCAAGAGCCTATTCTGGATTACCACAAGTTTTCAATGACTCCATCATTTTAATGCCAGGAAACTAAATGATACTTCACACTGCCGTTATTACCATGCAACAACTTACTTATTTCAGTTGTAAGATTATAATTATCATGTTCGACATACCTAAAGTGCTGCTGTTGAAGTAGCAGAGGACATACAAATAAAGTGTTTGCAAGTATTAGATAACAAAAACTCACTTCGCAACTTTCTCTGGGGTGACATATAACAGCTTGTATTTACAATATTCAGAATTAAGCTCTCTAAAGATTTCCTGTTGTTCAGTCCACTCCATATTGGCACTTAGGTAAGCAGCAGGAATGTTTGCCTAGGGTATGCCAAAAGAGAGGACATAAGTACGCACTGTTGGATAGCAGGAAGTAAAATAATCTAAATGAACTAAAGTCTGGAAAAAAAAGAAAAAAAATAACATTACCTGCAATAAATGCATTATTTGATCTTGAATAAGTGACACAAGGGGAGAAATTACCAATGTTACTCCTGGACAAATTAGGGCAGGGAGCTGCAAGATACAGAAACCAAAGTAAACCCTGTAAACTGTTTAATGTGTGTCTAGTTTCCTGCAAAGAGGGAACCAACTCTGCAGGAAACAAATAAAGGAGATGCAAGTTACTTGGCCTATATATTGCGGGAAAGGTAGAAAAGCTCAAGAGCTTGTGGCCAAGAAAACTGATCCGATAAACTAAGCATGCCCACACAATCAAACTAATTACAAACTTAAGATGACCAAACCATAGAACTGCTCCTAGTGAACAGTATATGTGGTAGGCCTTATTATTAAAGGAACATAACCGGTAATGGCTTTGAAAAAAAATCCTTTTACCTGATATGTCAAGCTCTTACCCCCTCCAGTTGGCATTAAAACAAAAACATCATAGCCACTCATCGTAGCATTAATGACCTCTCTTTGGTTGAGGCGAAAAGAGTGATTTCCAAACACTTTCTTGTTATTGGCCTGAAAGTGATAGCAGTGAAACAACAATTACGAATTACAATGACAGGTAATGCCAATATGAAATATGCGAACGATTTAGATGAGAACCTCCAGCTTTTTGGTCCATGGGAAATTATTACTACTCCACTTGTTGTCATTAGAACCTTCAATGTAGTTAACTTCAACAAACTTTGGGATGTATGGTTCCCTCTCAACAGGACAAGATGAGAAACCAAACCCATCCACAGAAGAGAATGAAACTGATGACGAATTACATCTTTCGTAATCTCCTGGAACATTATGTGATTGAACCTGTGAATCAAATCTCATGGTATCAGTCCTGAATGCAGCTGCTTGAGGTGTTTCATATTGGAAAGGCCTGGGAGTTGCTGTGGATGCAGAAAAATGTGACTTCCGTCTTTCCTCATCCAATGAGTTGTTACAAAGATATCTCTCGAGCTGCTGAATCTTCTTATTAAGCTGTAGCCTAACAATGGGAATACACTGTTTTCCTTCATCTCTTTGTAAAATATAATAATAAAAAATTATAACGAACGTGAAACAACAAAACAACAAAAATATTCTGAAGCTTTGTGAGCTCTATATGACTTGTAGAGAGTCTAGAGACCCATAAATTTTTTTCTCCATCCCATTATTTTCCTTCACTGGTTTCTTTTTACGTACAATTCCCTCTGTATATCTAGCTTGACTCTCACAAAGAAATTCAAATAGCAATGAAAGTGGGTAGTATGCAAACCTATCTTGGCGAAGCTTCTCTATTCGCGTTGGACTGAGATCATTAACATCGTCAAGCAGTTCATTGGATATGGTAATTAACGTGTCCTTCATTTCCTGCAAATGACTTGCAGCTTCTGGGCAAAGTCCTATCTGTATTAGATTCAGGAATTAGGCACATCAAGCTGACCGCAGAATTAGATAGAACCACAAAAAGCAAAATATGGATAATAATCATACCTTAAACCCATGAATGCAGTTTGAGCACAAATCTGGAGGCAAACTAGTCACCTCTTGTCTTGCAATGTTATCTTTATCTATAGATGGAGTAATGGGTGGAAGCTTGGAGATCGATGGTTGAGGTGTGCAACTTGATTGGTACTGTTCCACTATCTGGTCAACATCAATATTCTGAAACCAGAGTAAATGCATGAGATAGATGAGTGCAAAGAAATCAGCACTTGCTTAAAGAAAGACACCATAAAATAAGACTTCAAGCAAATAGAAACATAACACCTCATTCACCAACATCCACACAAGTAGGCCAAATGATATTGAACAAGTAACATGGATTCACTAGATGTACTTTAAGTCAATATCCAAAATAATGCATAATTAAAGGTGTAAGAGCGACAAACTGGTTAGAAACTTTTCATACTGGATTTTACAATAGTAGCCATATTCAGCAGATATTCACAAAAATGGCCAAATTAATACGCGACAATTAAACCACAATGATTTAAAATAGTTAAATGAAATTTATGAATTACCTCAAGTATTTCATCATCATCATCAATGTCATTAACCAAAACTTTTGCAGAGTGTTTTATTTGGCTGGTATGGACACTATTGTTGCTAAATGATCCTCCTGGAACCCGAGAATCAAAATTGTTGACCATTGATGCTCTGACCTGACTTTGCCCCCCAAAAAAATTTCCCATATCTGCAACATTAACATTACTCGAAGGAAATCGATTACCCAAACAGGTTGCAGCTTCACTGTTCTTGGAATTGGTTCCATTAATGTATTGATGTGTTTGCATATGTGTGCGACTCTTATCAATGTCACATGAGCTTGGCGTAGCAGTTCTTCCAACATCACGACAATACCTGGAACTAGCATCCTTAACTAGAACAGTTTTTCCAGGTTTTGTGTAGTTCCTATGAGAAATCTGAAGATTGGAAAGGGCATGCCAAGCCTGCCAAAATTATCCCAACCAGAAGAAATTACCAAATCAGAAAAACTCAGGGTAAGGTGGTAGAACGAGAGTTTGTTAACACCAAGAAGATAACACAGTATAAGGAATGGAACTTAGAATTTTTAGAAAAAAATATATAAAGAAACACCTAAGAACCAAGTTAAAATGAAAATGGGATTACTCCACATCCAACATGTTTACCTTTTGAACTTGTGCACTTGGTAATCTTCCAATATTCTGAATTCGACAAGCCATTGAGCTAAAAAGCATGAATAGAAGCACTCTTAGAAAATCAAAGTCCAAATGAACTCTGGAAATGTATCAAGCTAAATGCCTTGAGATAATAGTACATTAATTATATAAGCACCATGTGTATTACAAGTAATGGATATTTCTAAGAGAGAAATCCATAAGCTTAAGGAATACCAAAAACGAGGGGAATCCAGAGTCATGAATTAGTAAAATCGATGAAAGCAGAAGAGTAGGGACTAACTCAAAATTAGCTGAAATAAACAACAAATCCTGTAATTAACTGAAACGCGTGAGTTTTATTTATTTATTATTATACCCCAACCAAATACCACAATCACCAAGTAATAAAATTGTTGTGCAGTTGTCACCAAATAACAAGTAATGCTGAATGTGATAACAGTAAAACATACCTCATAGCCGTTGCCTCTTGAGCATGAGGTTTTTGTGTTGGTAAGGAGAAAAGGAAATTTGAGCTCAAAACATTATTTGGGCTTGAGAAATTATCAAGTGCTTTGACATGTTCCAACAAACTAACTTTAAACGGCGTCTGGGCAGAGTTGGAACCTTGACCCAATTCGGTACGACTGCACAGCACATACCCACAAACCAAAACCCACTCAGAGTAATCAAAAAAGGGAGAATAATGGCAAAGTAAATGGCTGTTGTCTTGCTACTCTTACTCTTGCCTCATATGTGATTCCCTCCTATGCATTGGTTTTGGTCAACATATTTGCATCTTCAGGCGCAAAGCAGCGTCTTCATACAAAAATCTTTTATGTAAAAACCTCCTCAATAAAGGAATGTTCTTCACACAAAAAAAAATTAATTAATTCAAGCGTAAGGAAAAATGTGGCAGATTTATGATGACAAATGAAGTTAGTGGAAGTGTTAATAAGAAGAAAGTTCATACCTTGAATTACATGGATGAGTGAGAGTGCGATGTCAAATCGAACCCTATAAATGATTCAAACAGGTCACCTTGATTTTGGGAGCGCGTGTGTGTTTGTGAAGGGAGGAAGAGGAGGGGGTTGAGAGAGAGAGAGAGAGAGAGAGAGAGTGAGTGAGCGCGCTTCAAAATAAAGCGCGGTGTCAGAGTGGCGGGATATTTTTTGCTTTTTTTCAACCCTTGTTTTTTTGGGTAAAATGTGGGAGTAAGCCCGAAACAATACTTTGTATTGGGTGAAACTATAGTGAGGGGCTTTAAAGTGAGGGGTATGATGAAGGGTTCAATCTCACCATCAACCAAGCAAGGGGGTGCATCAATGGTGAGATTGAAACCTCTCACCATACCCCTCTCTTTAAAGCCCCTCACTATAGAAGCTCCCCTTGGTATTAGACCATTTCCAGCGCTGAGGGCTGGCCCAGCTGGAGGGGGCCTGAGGCCCCAAGTGCAATTCCAGCAGGCTTCTACAGCCCAGGCAAATGGTGGGAACCACCAAATTGGGCAAGCTCAAAGGCAAAATGAGCCCGAGCTCGTAACTGAGGGGTGATGATGCGTCAGCCCTGCTTTCCGCCAACGGCTACAAGCCACGTGTCGCATCCTGGTGTCTCCAATCATAATTTCCTCAAATCCAACGATTGCCAACTTTTGTGTTTAAAAAATTGAAAAAAAATTAAAATTTTTATAAAAAAAATTACCAAAAAATTATGATTTTTTTTTTCTATAAATACCTACCAATATTATTCACTTTCCACACCAAATTTTCTTCACTTTCCAAATTTCATTTATGTAAAAATACAAATGGCATCTTCCATCGAAGCTAGAGGATTGAGGACAACCACGGAAGATGTTTTGTTGTGTGAGTGTTGGGTCCGAGTTGGTCATTGCCCAATAACGGGCAATGAGATGAAGTTCTCTCATATGTGGAGAAAAATTCATGCCAAATTTTGTAAAAGATCAAGTTCGGCTCGTACGGAAATGGTCTTGTCTAGTAGGTAGAAAATTTGAATAAAGAGTTAGGAAAATGGAGAGCTATGTTGGCAAAAGCGATGGACAATGTTCGAAACGGCGAAAATCTTGGCAACGAGGTAAATTATTTGTAATTGCCGTTTTATTAAATTTAATGTCCTATTTTTTTGAAATTTTCTTGCATTTCCAATTTTTTTCTTTTTTATTATAGATTATGCAAGCACAAATGTGGTTCGTTGCCATTGGCTAAGGCAAAAAACTTTCAACAATCACCAATGTTGGGAGGTGGTGAAAAATTGTTCGAGATTCAAAATTATTCCCACGAGTCCGACCATTGTGTTTAATGAGACGCCACTCCACGATTCAACGGCATCGGATTCGCCGTTGGATTCCCTGATGAATCAAGACTCACCAATCCAAAGGGAGCCATTGCCTATTGGGAGAAAGGAGGCAAAGTCCAAGAGAGGGAGTAATTCCACCAATGATACATCAAAAATTTTGGAGCAAATTGCTCTGAACGGCACAATGAGAATTGAGAGAGACATGAAAAGAGATGCGAATGAGAAGGCAAGAGATGAAGCTTTTGCAAGCGAAAGGGAGTATGCTCACAAACAAGACATGGAGAAGAAGGATCGGGAAACCATGGTCATTGATACGAGCCATATGTCCCCTGAAACAAAGTCATTTTGGAAGCTAGAACGAAGGGATGTTATGAGAAGAAGGCTTTTCCATGACGATGGACCTAGCAACACCGATTGGTTAAATGATGAAAATCATTAGGTTGTACTGCTTTTCTTTTATTTAATTAGTTGTATTGCTTTTCTTTTATTGAATAAAGAAAGCATTCAATAATATAGCTATTTATTTAACACATTGCATACATCAAAACGAAGCATAATTCGATTCAAAACACAAAGAAAGCATAATTCATTACAAAACACAACCAAAGCATAATTCAAAACAAAACACAAACAAAGCATAATTCAAACAACTCATACATCAACACAAAGCATAATTAAAAACTAAGCATTAAACTTAACTTCATTGACTGTCATTGCCTCTCAGCGCCCATAAGTGCTCCATCAAGTCAACTTGACGTCGTTCATGAACATATGAAGATTGCATTTCCGTATAACGGTCAATCATATGATTGTTGTAACGACCGTCCCTAATCAAAGGTTCATGCTGCAATGGTTGTCCATTTGCTCCCACGGGCCATTCATAAATTCTTGTCAATACCGTGTTCATGGGATCGAGTTTGGACATCTCTAGTTCATCATAATCATACTCATCCTCCATCATCATGTTATGGAGGATGATGCATGTCATCATAATACTCCGAAGCACTTCTTTATCAAACATACGAGCAGCTCCCCTAATGATTGCCCACCGAGCTTGGAGGATACCAAAACACATTTCTACATCTTTCCTATAACCCTCTTGATAGGCAACAAATGATTTTTCTCTCTCCAATTAGGGATGCAGAATTGTTTTGACGAATGTCGTCCATCTCGGGTAGATTTCTTCTGCTAGGTAGTACCCACCCAAGTAGACGGTATTGTTGATTTCATAGGTGATCTAAGGGGCTTGACCTCTCAACACATCGTTGAACACCGGAGATTGATCGAGCACGTTGAGGTCGTTTTGAGATCCCGCAACTCTGAAAATGGCATGCTAAACCCATGTATCAAATTATGCAACGACTTCTAGAATGATACTGTTTTGGCCCTTCCTATTCCCATAATCTTCTTGCCAGGCAATTAGGCAATTCTTCCATTCCCAGTGCATATAGTCGATGCTTCCAATCATGCTTGGGAAACCTCGAGCTTCAGCTTTTTGGAGAAGCATTTGGAGATCCCTAGGCATAGGTTTGTAGAGGTAATCCCTCATGCAGAGAGTTTCGATTGCATCATAGAGTCTGACCAAGCTCTCTAGGATAGTGGATTTCCCCATCCTAGCAATCTCATCCATCTGGTCTGCAGATGCGCCAAACGCCAGCATCCGTAAAGAAGCTGTAAGCTTTTGTTCCGAAAGAAACCCCAAAACCCCAGTAGCATCACACTTCTGAACGAAGTATGAGTCATACTTGCAAACATCATGCATAATTTTATTGAACAAATGGGGCTGCATTCTATATATCGCCCTTGAAAATCAACAGTATAGTACAACAAATTTGGGATAAAGTAATCTTCCAAAAGATTCTTACCCTGAGAATGCCTACATATGTCCACGTTTGGGCCATCGCCGACTTGTGAACCACGATGGCGGCCTTGGCTTGATAGATGGAGCATACCCACTGCCATGGCAACTTGATCATCATCTTCTTCCTCCTCCCTTTCTTCTTCAGCTCGTTTGCCCCTTCTTTCTTCAATTTCTCGCTCTTGCCTCTCCAAGCACCTCCTCGTGTAAGACATTGAGAGTGGAATGTGTTTTCTAAAATATGAGAAATGAAAGGATAGAGAGGATATGGTGTGAGAGGTCTGAGTTGAGGCTCTGGTTTTATAGAGGGATTTAGAAGATAGAGATGACACGTGGCGCAATTTTAGAAGGTGAAAATCTTATCTGAAATTTGAGATTTGTATTTTATAATAAATATCGACACATGGCGACCGAGAATCTTATCCGAAAATCTTATCTGAAATTTGAGATGTGAATTTTATAATAAATATGGACATGTGGTAATCGAAAATTATCCGAAATATGAGATACGAATTTTATAGTAAATATTGACACGTGGCAACCGAAAATCTTATCCAAATTAATGTTTAAGTTTAAAAAAATAAAAAATTAAAGTGAATAGTATTTGCTCTTTGCCATGGCAAGAGTGGAAACACAACAAGCCTTTTGCAAGGGATTGCACTATTCACACGAATAGTAATAGCCCTTACCTCCCTTGCCCTTTGTCATGGAAAATGGGAAGAAGTGCTCTTAGGGGTGGGAGCGGTCCGATCCGGTTCGGTTTTTACCTCACACTAGAACATGAATCAGTACTATTCAATCGGTGTGATTTGGTCCAATTTTGGGGGAAAAAATTTATGAAACCGACCGGTCTAATCTAAACTGATTTCGATGTGATTTACAATTTTTCCAGTTTTTGACTGGATTTTTTTATATATTTTTCAAATTAGTTTTTTTTACATAAATTTCAACTCAATTTTATTTTTTTGACTTAAAAAATTCACAAATGACCCAATTTTATGCAAAGAGAGATAATTGAGCCTAGAAAAGATAGGTGCTTTAAAGTTGGGCTTGGGGAAATATTCATGCTGCTTAAAAAAAATGAAAAAAAACCTGGTCTAGTTTGTTGACTTTTTAGTCAACACGGTTTTTTCTGTCTGATGCCCACCCCTCTTGGTATCCTATCCAAGTATGGAACTCAAAACGAGGAGTTCTCAAATTCATTTTTTAAGATTTGAAAAGTTGTTTGCAATGTCTAAAATATTGGGAGTTTTGGAAATATCAATATTGGTAAAAATTGTATAAAAACCACAAAAATTATAAGAAAGACTTGGAAATTTTGATTCAAACTTTAGAGGATGTTTATTTAGTCAATTAGCTATTGTTTTATCACCAAAAAAAAATTTGAAGGAAATGCATTGCATGGTGGGTTTGACTGATTTAAGTTGATTATATAGCGAGTGTAGAAAATATGTAGTCATTAATGAAAGAAGATTAAACACACCATATCATTTATTTATAATGATTTACTACAATATTTTACACTTTATACATTGCATGGTAAGATACATGAGTGACTTAGTACCACATAGAGTTCCTATGAGATTCAAAATTTTCACTGTCTTCTTCATCATCTCTATGTATAGAGTAAGTGTACTGTGAAGAGTATTCATCAAATGATAAATCCCCAAAATAGTTTTGCATGTAATTGTTAACATGCAAAATCATTTGAGGTTTGAGTCTTGGATTCTTTCCTTGGGCTGCTCGAGTCCATCCCCAAAGGCATCAAATCCCATTGTGTGTGTGCGGTTGTTGACAGGACCCAACACAAATTCCACTTTGGAATTTGTGTCGAACCTTGTGCGTGTCAGACACCTGGCAGGTGTCGGGCACAAATGACTAAAATACCCTTTGCCCTACTTCAAAATGAAACCTCTAAAGGGTTGGACTTTTGCCGGAAAACCGACAGAGTCTCCCCTAAAAACTACTCTTTTCCAAAAAATTAACACCTGTAACAAAACACAATTTTATAAATCCCAAACGTCCAGCACGCACAATGCTATGTCACACACCTCAAAACAATAAATCTCAAATGGCCCCAGGCCTTACAGACAATCAGGGCAGTCTAAGAGCATATCTAATTTAATTTAAGTTACAACAAGGAAAGTTATAACTACACAATGAAAATCCTACACAAGGAAGACTAGAAGAGTAGAGGAAGATGGAATGCCCTTTTGTGGTGCCCCGGTAGTCGTCTACAGCCTGGGGGCACAAAACAGTAAAAGCGTGAGTGAACAAAAAGAAAAGTTATTAAAAGATAATATAAACATACTAACCCCGCCGTTTAAAAACAGTTTTGAAAACATTTAATCATTATTTCTATATTCGTACAGAAAACAAGCATTCAGTTAAAACTTCAAATTCATTGTAAAAACATCTTAAAAACAATAAATACTTTCCACCTAGATGTACCCAATGAATATCCATCAATTCCATGTAATTTTTCAGTCAATTCCAATTATTTTCCGTCAATTCCCCTAGCAGAATCGGGGGACACAAAGTCAGCCCGAACAAACTGTCCGAAGACATTCTAGTATCCGAAAGCCACTGAAATGTCCATAGACATCATTATATCTGAAGGCAACCATACATATCCCGAAGGCAACAACTAGGATACCTATGGTGGTTTTGAAATCATTTCATGAACATATCAATAAAACCATTTTTCCCAAAACTTTCCTCAAATCAAGTTTTCAAATCATTCTCAACTTCTCGAACTAATCTCATTAAACAACATGCATAAACATTTCAAAACATCTCATTGCAAAACCAGATGCTCAGAAAGTAAAAGCCATAAATAATATTCATAACACATTTCATAAAATCATCATAGTAGGAAAAACCATTAAAACCGTAATTAAATCATTCATATAACAATTCATAAAAACTATTTATAAAACAAACGTCTACTCACTATGAGTCCAAGCTTGCTTAATCTTGATTGGGTGCGTCCGGAGCAGTTCGTGGCGTCTGAGAACCTATTTGAGATAATACACAATTCATTAATAAATGTGCCTCGCCTCCAACCTTTATTCAAAAATCCACATTCCCATAATTAAAGTGCGTCGACGACTTCTAGAAAGTTCCTAGGCCCATTTTAATCATTTTCTGATAATTGGAATGGTCTTAGGAGACCCGAGATTAATTATGCGATTAAATTCCCATATTGGTCAACTGGGTCCGCGTAGCCTACGACCTCTGATAAGCAATCCGAAAGTTTGTATAAGCTCAACGTAGTCACCTAATCATGTCCCAAAAGTTTGACCTTGATCGAGCGGTCGAATTGCTCTCGATCGCAAGATCAGACGACGACTAATTCGCCTAACCTTAAAATCGTTGATTCGGAGTATCCGAGATTCCGATTCTTAATCCACAAGTTCCTACAAGTTCAAAAAAAATCCAATTAACATATCCTATGAGTTTCATTAAGATCCGACGGTCCAAACGTATCGAACCCGCGAAGCGCCTAATATGTGAAAATTCGTTCGATAGTCAAACGGTAACTTATCGCAAATCCGACCATACCGTCATGCTTAGAACGACATGGGGAGTATTCTAGAACACAATGGGCTGCCAAAAGGTGGCCCACTCAACGCCACGTGCCGTCGGCAGGGCTTGGGTGGCTTAAGCAATTCCGGCGATCGGAAAATCTCGAAATTACCTGTCAACCCCTATATCAATAGATCAATCACAACCCTAGGAGAAATTTTTGGTCTTGGACCCCAACCAAAAAGTGGCCGAAAACAGGTAGGACATAGCCAAAACCGTCGACAAAATTTGGACGTCGAAAACACTACTTCAAACCTAAAAATGGACCCAAACTACCTACATAAACGGATAGAGCACATTGAGAGGATGAAAATTCATACCTCACTTGTCGGAATTGGTGGCCGGAGTCGCCGGAAAAAGCTTCAAAAGTGCCGACGTCGAGTGAGGGTTTTGGGTTGCATTTCAGTCCAAAAATTCGGCTAATCTTGAGTTTTCAAGGGTGGATATGGGATGGGTTTTGTAGAGGAGGAGGAGGAGGAGAACAATTTTTGTGAAGGTTGCGCCGCCAATCGCCGCCAGAAATTCGCATGGAAGTGGCGATGCCACTGTGCGCAAGAGAGAGAGAGAGTGGTTGTTTTGGGGAGAGAGAAAAATGAGGGGGAGAGAAGAATCTGACTTTTTAACTCTCTCATTGCATTTTATTTTTATTTTTTTAACTTACGGTTAAAACTTACACTTCCGCACATCGTAATTTCTTCATTTCAACTCCGATTTGGGCCCACTACGTGTCTATGAACTCGTGAGCTCAAGCACTATGCAATGGAACCAAGAAATTTTGCAAAACCCTTCCCGAAAAAAAGTCAATCCTAACCCACTAAGAAATCATAAGGGTAAAATTGTACTTTGACTTGAAAATTTAGGAATTTAATTAATCCTTGGGTGCGGGATGTTATAGTTGTGGGGCCTTTTTTTATATTATCATTCTATGTGCATATCTTGATATTATCAACAATATCTCGATATTTTGTCCAAATGTTGCTTTGAAGAGAGAGAGAGAGAGAGAGAGAGAGAGAGAGAGAGAGAAATTCTCGGATCTGAAATTTTCCTGAAATTATCGATATTTATACGATAATTGCATGGATAGGTTTCAAAAAATCCTCCCAAAAAAATGATAATATCCGTGATGTTTAGCCGATATTATCGATATTTTAGAATCTTGAAAATTTAAAAACTGTTTTGAATCTTGAAAATTTGAAAACTTGTCTGGTTGAATTCTTTAAAATAATTTTTTATATATAATTATGATTTTTTGATAAATATTATTAAAATTATATTAAAATATGATTTTTAACATCCATATTTTAATACCATACATATATGATCGACAAACTCAATTGGTCTTCAAGTCTTATGTCACGACCCGACTCTCCTAGCACGATATTGTCCGCTTTGGGCCTCGCCCTCACGGTTTTGTTTCTGGGAACTCATGAGCAACTTCCAAGTGGGTCACCCATCCTGGGATTATTCTAGCCCCAACTCGCTTAACTTCGGAGTTCCAAGGAATCCGAAGCTAGTGAGCTCTCAAAAGGCCTCGTGCTAGGAAGAGAAGTGCCCACACATATAAGGCACTTCACCTTTCCCTCCCTGAGCGATGTGGGATTGCTCACCGTTTTTGCTTCCCCAAGACACGGGTCTTACATCTTAAATAAATACATATTAGGCTTAATATCACAAAACATCCCTAAGGTTTACGAAACTATCAAATTGCATCCTTAATGTTTTTTTTGTGTCATTCGTGGTCCTCAAGGTTAGTATGTTTAATCACAAATGGTCTCTGCGTTAGGTTCCGTCAAAAACTCCGTTAGTTTGCTGACGTGGCATATATATATATATCACAAAACATCCCTGAGGTTCACGCTCCTATCACAAATGGTCCCTGCGAAATGTTTTAAAATTTTTAATTTAAAAATCATAAAATTTTGGTTTTTATTTTTAAATTTTATGAATTTTAAATTATTTAAAAATATATATTGTATTTTAATACACGTGACACTAAATTATTGGAGATGTGGGCTCCACATATATGCCACTTCAACAAACGAATGGAGTTTTTAAAAAATAATTTAAAATTCATAAAATTTGAAAATGAAAAAAATCAAGGGTTTAGGGTACATAAATGGTCCTCAAGGTTAAAATCCTTCTATAAATGGTTTTTTCATGGGAGGTTTTGTTTTTAGCCAACCAAAAATTTCATAATTTGGAAAAGGCCAATGCAGTTGTTTTGTTTCAATCCAAAACAACTGCATTGGCCTTTTCCTAAGAAAAAAAATCTCCTTTGGCCTTTTCCTATATAATTTTACTTTCTTTGACTAAAACCTAATAAATACTTTTTTCTTTTTTAAATTATTTTTGAAAAACTTCATTAGTTTGTTGATGTGGCACATACGTGGAGCCCACATCTTAAAAAATATAGTGTCATGTGTATTTAAAATACAAAATATATTTTAAAAAGAAAACCAAAATTTTATGAATTTTAAATGAAAAATAATAATTTCGGAGGGACCATTTGTGACAGATTCGTGAACCTTAGGGATATTTTGTGATATATATACCACGTCAGCAAACTAACGGAGTTTTTGTGATAGGACCCGACCCAAATTCCACCTCGGAACCCGAGACGGACCCTACGGTTATGCCCGACATCAACCCATGTCGGGCCCACAAACTAAACAAGTTCCCTCTTCCCGAAATTTACACAGAAATGGGCCAAGACTTCTGCCAAAAATCGGGCAGAGTCTCCCTTGAAATAAGGATAAACCCAAAAGTTTCAACCTGTCAGAACACAATGGATATCTATCCTCAAATGCCAGCATGCATACACAAATACATAATAGGCCTCCGGCCATACAATTCAACCCTAAAGGGTGATACAGAGCATCTAAGAGTTAGCTGAATAGAAATAACATAATACAAAGTTTAGGGTTCAAGGACAACAGATCCTACCCTTCAGTCAAAGCTCGAGAAGAGGAGCGCATGGCCGAACGGTGTCGACGCAACAACTACGGTCTAGGGGGGCGCAAAACAGAAAGAGTGTGAGTGGACAAAAACAAGGTTTTACATACTTAAATCAAAGTACTAACCCCACCGTTTAAAACAATGCGAAACATGCATATGAAACCGTTTATATACCTTTTTTATTTAAAAACCACCCTACCTCAAAATAGGTGAAAACATTCCAGCTCAAAACCCCTTTTTCTGAACAACCCAATCTTTTACTTTTCCCGAGGCATAACCTCCCAAATTACCAACCAATGTAGGTATATAAAAACATAAACCGAAATAACATTTAAAATATCAAAGATCTCAATCATGCCGAGAAAACCAAACCCAACAACAATACACAACTCAAATGTAATTCAAAGCATTTATATAAATATATATAAATCAGGATTTACAATCCAATGAGTAAAACACATCAGGTACTGAAATCTAATCAAGTATTGCAACCGAAACAGGTAAACAATTTCCCAAACTTCCCTACTCTCACAACCACGTGTTCACAAGCACGACAAGAGAGGAACGATCCTCACTAAAAGAAATATAAATACGAAGGTACTAACACATGCGTATAGGTATAATACCTCAACACCAAACACAAGTACCAGGGGAAAACAATCCAACAGGGGATCATTTGACTGGACACAGGTACAGTCTCATCGAGACCCCGTGCCCAGGGTTGAGACATCCAAAGTGGGACTAAACTCACAGGCCTATATGGTAGAAACTTCCCAATCATAACTCCAAAATCTGTCCTACGTGCGCAGACTACCCAATTAAGGGTCTACAGCTACACCCCGTTAAGGTATGCACCGGATCGAACCATACCAAATCCAGGTAACCGTATCATATCAATTGCCATCCGAGATATATACGTCAAATCTCAAGTCCCTAAAACGTCAAATCCGAGATATATACATATACATATACATATATATATATATATATATAAAATCAAAGTATAGACAACTTTTTCTTAAAGTATATATATATATATATATATATATATATATATATATATATATAACCAAAGTACATATATATATATAGATATATAACTATTTCCCATTATTCAAGTATTTACTCAAAATAGCCATATATATATAAATACATATATATATATATATATATAATCAAAGTATACGTATTATTAATCATAAGGTTTTAACACCAAAATTGAGTATGAAATCAAACGGACTATACTAACGTCCAATTATTCAAATATATAATTAAAATATAATATAACGGTTCCAAGCTTAATATAGCTCATTTATATAATCAAAATCCAATACGAAAACCACCGGGCGTTCACCACGTCTCGTTCAATACCCGAAGGTATAAATAATAATAAAATAGCCATCAGGGCCCCATAACAAACCGGCAACCCAAATCATGCATATACCTCCATGCAATTACTTTTAATATAATTCAACCAAAGTCAAACCAAGACTTAAAACACTTATCAAATTCAAGATTTAAAGCCATTATTAAATCTCATTTCATGCAATTCATTCAAACCATGCTTATTTGAAAACAAAGTCCACTCACCGTTGGTCCTATGCTGCATAACTCTCAAAGGGTCCCACTTACAGAGTACGCAAAGTCAAGGTCCTAAAGCGTTAAATACGAGGATTGGATTAGTACCGTGAACCGTATGAGAACCTTAAACTCAAACCCTATCAAAACCCGACTTAACGTGCATGTACGTCGTACGAAAGATTCTAAGGTCAAACATCCCCTTTTTCGGTCAACCCGGGCCCGCGGGGCCCACGACCTCCAAATTGATCCGGACACTCCTAGAAGTCCAACAAAGTCAACTACGTGGCAAGGCGACCTCGGGAGACCCTCGGTCCACCCTGGTCAAACTTGGTAAAAACAACCCGAATAGGTCAAACTGGGCCCGTAGGTCCCATGACCTCCAAACTTACATCCGAAAGTTCCTACATGTTCAACATGACCTAGACAACATGTCCTGAAAGTTTGGTCTCGATCGGACGGTCGGATCGCTCACGATCGGACGGTTACGGTTTAATCTAACCTTTAAGTCATTGATCCAGAGTATTTGGGACTCCAAATCACAATCCGTCAACTCCTACACAATCCTAAAAATACGGAGAACAACATACTAAGATTTGGGATCAATCCGACGGTCCGAACACATCGAACCCAGATAGTGCGCAATAGGCGTAAATCCGTTCGACTGTCATACGAACTCCAAATTGAAATCGAGCACACCTACGAGCTCGTGACGACGTAAGGGTAATATAGGAATGAAGATTGACAGCTACAAGTGGGCCCCGCACAACCACCCATACTGGCAGCTCATTGGGTGCCCAAAGCGATACCGTTGGTCGACCTCCTGAGCATCTTCCTCAACTACAGCAACCTAAAAAAGTGACGGCAACTGGCCGGAAATTCATTTTGAAAACCGGCCAGATTTGGGTTCGTAGATCTAATATCCTAGATGCTAAATTGATGGAAACCAACCATGCAAATAGCTAGGGCTCGAAGAGTAGATAAATTTCCATACCTCACACACCGGAGATGGTGGCCGGAGCTGGCCTTACGAGCTTCTCGAAGTTCCAGTCAAAACCGACAGCTTTTCTGCAATTTCCGGCGACTCACGACAGCTGTGGCGGCGGAACCGGGCTGGGGTTGGAGTGCACGGACGTTGGGGTCCTTTTGGGACCGGTGCCGCCCCAGATGGCGGCTGGTGGCGGCGGTGGTGGCTCAAAGAGCCACTGGTTAGTCTTTGATGACACTATACAGTTGTGCTAAAGTAGACATAACTTAAAGGTGTTAATCGAGACTCTCAATAGAGTCATGGAGGCAAATGAATAATTTCTACTCTCATTAAAGGAGAGAGAATACTCCAAGATATGATTTGTCAAATCTCTGCGTAGAGTAGTGGATAAGATTTGAAAGAAGAGCTCTTCAAATCTTATTAGGATAATCATATAAAAGGAATATTCACATGGGGATTTTGACAATCGGATTCCATAATCTAATAATGTGATTAAGGAGTATGTTATAAGAGAATGATTCAATTGCACGGTCATTCCAATTTGAATAGGTTCTTTCACAACGTCTCATTTAGCTCGGATAACCGTGACTTGCTACTAGGCGACAACCATGGTTCGTGAATGTCCTAAAAGGTTTCAATTAGCCTTTATTAATAGGGAGAATTTAATTGTGGAATTTAATTCGTATATCATATCTGAAGAGTTGAGTAAACCCACTACCTTGTTAAAGGGAACCTACGGATCTACACACCCAAAGAATATGATTAGAGGTACAAATGAAGAGAAATGAAATGAGGACACACAAATCAATGGTTGATAATCAAATGTCAAAGTCAACGGTCAAAAGTCAATATGTTGACCGGAGCTATTGACCAAAGTCAAATAGTTCGACCGGGTCAATTAAAGTTGATCTTTAATTATGATTTAAGAGTTAAATTATAATTCATAATTAAAAGTTAATTATGGAATTAACTTTGACATATAGATAAATATTGGATTGGATTAGATGCATGTTTCCTTTCATTAACTTCTACTAAAACATTCTTCTAGTGTCTTAGGTCTGTCTAACTGTATTATCTCTAATGGTTCTATGTCTCCTATGGTTGGATATTCATCCTCAAATATTGACTCATCATATTCTAAGCTATTTTGGTAATCATCCTTTTCTTCATAATTATGTTCTTTAAAGTCTGATTTTTCTATGTTAATACTATTATAAGATTCTAATAAATTACTCTGGTCAGTTGTAGTTATACTTTTCTTAAAGAATGTAATTTATGGTGGTACATACAAAAATACACTTGTAAGCTTTTCAAAAAATTTAATCCTATAATAAATGGGTATGAAGCTACTGGAGATATAAATGTTAATGGTAAATTAAATTGTTGTCTTTCTATCCTAATGGGTATGTTATTTATGCAATGTGTCAAGTATACTGGTCTAGTATCAAGCTGTGTTATTTTGCAATTTTTGCTAGTTTTTGCCTAAATTCTATTTGTATGACAAGACCCGACCCGAATTTCCCTCGGAATCCGTGCCGAACCCTGTGGTTTTTCGACATCCGACGGATGCCGGGCCCACTTACTAAGAATTTCACTTCCTACTCCCGAGTTAAAGGAAAAAGGGCTGAGACTTCTGCCGAAATTTTGGCAGAGTCTCCCCTGAAAAACGAACTTTACCCAAATTTAAAACCTGTCAAAACAACCATAGAAAACACAACCAAGCGCCAGCAAACAACCACGAAAACAAAATAGGCCTCCGGCCTTCAATTCCAACCCTAATGGGCGATAACAGAGCATATCTAAGGGCAATTGAATTTAAACAAAGGTTCAACCTCAAGTGAAATGGACATAGAAGTCCTACCCTTCGGTCGAAGCTCGCGAGAAGGAAAGATCGGCTTGAAAGTTCGGTTCGCAGCACTACAGCCTAGGGGCGCAAAACAGAAAAGTGTGAGTGGACGAAAATAAGTTTTCAATACTTAAAACAACATACTAACTCCACCTTTTATTTTAAAAACGATGCAAAACATGTAGATCAAAACCTTTGTATACATAGTTGATTTCCAAACCAATATTTTAATCAAATAAAAGAATAATTAACTTTCAAACCTTTTTCGTTTCCTTTCCCCGAGGAATAACCTCCCAAAACTGTTCCGCAATATAATTATAAACAGAAACCACTTGAAAATCGTAAGTATGAAAATCAAAGAAATTCCCAATGTCAAAACGGCATTAAACTTCTAATAACCAAGATAAAACCAAGCAACCCAAAACGACATCAAAGTGACAAAGCACGCACACCTTAAGTAGACTTTACCCCTTTGCTTTCCCACACTCAACCAACCGCATGCCCGTAGGCACTGCAGGCGAGGAAGTATCCTCACCGAAAGAAAAGAAGAAAGAACTGTAATAATAATAATAATAATAATAATAATAATAACAATAATAATAATAAATACATATAGTAAGACTCCCACACCAATATTTGTACCGGGGAAACAATCCCAACATAGGATCGTTTGACTGAACCACATAGAGGAGTCCTCAACAACCATGTGGCCAGGGAACGAGCCGTCCAACTGAGACTAAGCTTATCAGCACGTACAACAGAATCCTCAATACTAGTACGCCTGTGAACAGTCCTACGAGCGCAGACTACCCAGTCAAGGGTCTACAGCGACACCCCGTCAAGGGTGCCCCGGGTATCCGACATATCCAAGTATCCAAACCATTAAGTATCCACTTTCCAAAGTTCCGTAACCGGGGGAGGTACATAGGGTAGTGCTTATAGCACTTCAAACTGACATAACCAAACACTTCTCACTTTCCACAATAACCACACCCACGTACCCCACACATAACCAAACATACATATATTCATTCTCGAAAATATTATATAACTCAAGATACTTGCAATATGTCAAAGACCCGAATATATATATACACCAAAACTCACAATAGCCACCAAAACCCAAATACCAACACATATCCCGATAAATTGATAAAATAGCATACTTGCAACATAAGACACTAATATAAACCTCAAACGGACATACACTCCAAGTATCAAAAGTAACCCAAATAATCCGTATAATACAAGTCCTAAAAGTTATATAACAATAAAGTTCCATATTCTAATAGTAAGTAATAATTCTCAAAATGTAAAATCCAACACCAGAAATATTTAGTTAACATAACAATATTAGTTATGGAAATATATATATATTGAGAACCCCCTATGTTTATAAGTTCCGAATATTAGAAACTACTCGATAAATCCATAAATAGATAATATAAAAACTATAAAGTCAAATAACCCCAAATATATAATCGAAACCCAATATTTACCAAACTAACCGCCCAAATGTTAATTCAACAAATAAATATAAGCTCCGGTAGTATAAATATAAGTTTCCGATAGTATAATTATAAATTCCCAAAAGTATAACTTATAGGTTTCCCAAAAGTATGGAATATACTTTCCTAAGGATATAGAATATAAGTTCTCAAAAGTATATAATATAATTTCCCAAGAGATATAAAATATAAATTCGCTAAAGTATAGAATAAAGTTTCCAAGGTATAAAAATATAATTCCACAAAGTATAGAATATATAAATATATATATTCCCAAAGGTATGGAATATAACCCATGAGATTCATAAGTTTCAAACATTTAAAGTAAATAGAAGATCCCATCATTAGAATCATATAAAAATATCAAGATTCATATAACCAATTTATATAAAGTTCCGAAGCCCGACAAAATCATAAACCTCAATTTATCAAATAGATGTAAGGTATAGATAATCATTCTTAAAATATAATATCCGAACTCAAAGCCTTCGTAAAGCTTACTTATTACCAATATCCTTCAAATTCATAATTTGAAAACCATATAACACCCCAATGTCACATAACCCAAGAAATCCATGACTCATCGTCAAAGTAATAATATAATCCCAACAAATCACTCAATACTCAAATAACCACCAAAACTCAAATATTGCATTTAATCCAATATATTCACAAAATGCCCAAGATCCCATATTAAATCAATATGAAAAGAAAATCATCATATCCCGTATATAGCCCGGGACTCAAAACGTGCATAAGCCCAAATATAAATTATATTCGAATAAATCCCTCAAAACTAGATTCACGAATTAAAACAGTATTTAAATCTCAATAATTGAGAAAACCATTTTTATATGCATTTCAATTTCATTCTTGAAAACAATGCTCATTTATAAACAAAGTCCACTCATCGTTGGTCCTATGCTGCATAACCCTAAAAGGGTCCCGCCTGCTGCGTAGCAGAGTCAACGTACCTAAAGCGATAGATACGAGGATTGGATTAGTAGTTGAACCGAAACGAGAACCTTAAACTCAAATCCTACCAAAACCCGACTTAACGTGCACGTACGTCGTACTAAAGATTCTAAGGTCAAACTACTTCTTCTAACCAGTGGGACCGCCCCGGAAGACTCACGGTCAACCGGCGGTCAAACACCCCATTTTGGTCAACCCGGGCCCACGGAGCCCACGACCTCCAAATCGATCCAGACACTCCTAGAAGTCCAAAAACGTCAACTACATGGCAAGGCAACCTCGGGAGACACTCGGTCAACCCCGGTCAAACTTGGTCAAACTAACCCGACTAGGTCAAACCGGGCCCGTAGGTCCCATGACCTCCAAACTTAGATCTGAAAGTTCCTACAGGTTCAACACGGCCTAAACAACGTGTCCTGGAAGTTTGGTCTCGATCGGACGGTCGGATTACTCACGATCGCACGATCGGACGGTTAAGATTTAATTCAAGCTTCAAGTCATTGATCTGGAGTATCCGGGACTCCGAATCACGATCCTTCAATTCCTACACGATTCTAGGGGTACGGGGGACAACATACTAAGAATTGGGATTGATCCGACGGTCCGAACATATCGAACCCGGATAACGCGCAATAGGCGTAAATCCGATCGATAGTCAAACGACGTCCGAATTGGAATCCGAGCACACCTACGCACTCGTGACAACAAGGGGATCGTATTGGAACTCAATGTGGCCTCACAATACTGTTCACGCACCGCCACACGCGTCGGACAGATTGGGTGTCCAAAGCGATACCAGCGACCGAAAAATCTCCAAACCCAGGGCCACCCTTCCACCAGCCTATACTACTCGATGAGTGGAACAACTTATTCAACTACGAGAACGTCCAATTTGGATCACAAGTGGTCCAAAACTCAACCTCAAAACCGGCCAAACTTGGACTCACAGATCCGGTTACCTACGGTACAAATCGTTCAAAACCTACCCAAGAATCAGCTAGAGCATGAAAAATAGGTGGAAAAGCATACCTTACTCGACTGAATTGGTGGCCGGAGGAGGGAGAACGAAGGGGCCAAAGTTTCAGAAAAATTGCCCAAAACCGCCTGTTTCGGGGCTGATTCCGGCGACCTCGGCGGTGGATTGAGGCGGCGAAGGTTTGGGGTTGGAAGAGGGAAGTGTGGTGGTTCGTTTGCCACCGGTATAGCCTGAATCGGAGGTCGGAGTGGAGAGAAAACGTGATCTGAAGGTGGCAACTCGCGAACCCGAAGGAAAATTCTGGGTTTATAAAACTGAACTTCGAAATATTTACGGTTGTGCAACTGAACTTCTTTTCATCGCCATTTCTTCGTTACAACTCCGATTTGAGCCCACAATATACCCACGAACTCGTATCGACAAGCCCGACATAATAGTGCAGCTCGCTTCGCCAAAATCTCAACCGAACATTAAATTGACCTTTTTGCCCTTCATTAATTATTTAATATTTTAATATTCTTTACATTTCCAAAAATTATTAATAAATTCAAATTTCTTTATTTAATTCATTTAATTTCTTTATTTTTTGGGTTGGGATGTTACATGGTACTAATTATTCTTTAATTACACTCTTGGTAGTAGTATCAATCATTCCTATGGTTTAAACCTTATGCTCTTTTGATAATTCTAATTCACAATTAATAGTTGTCAAGGAACTAGTCTTTATATACATAATCATTTAAAACCCAATAATCATAACATAACAACATAATAATCATATCATAGTACTGTTTCCCATTCTTTCCCACTCTCAAATAACTGCATGCTCGTAGGCAATACAAGCAAGGAAGGATCCCCACTAAAAGAAATACGAATACAAAAGTACTAATATATACATATAAGTATAATAGGACCTCAACACCAAATACAAGTACCGGGGAAACAATCCAACAGAGGATTGTTTGGACACCAGGACAACATTGCAATGGGCACACAGACAACATCGTAATGGTCCCGTGGACCGCATCGTAATGGCCCTGTGCCTTGGCTTAAGCCGTCCAAATGGGACTAAGCTCGCTGGCCCGTATGGCAGGAACCTCAATGCCAATACGTCCGTGACAAGTCCTACGCACAGACTACCTGGTTAAGGGTCTACAGTCACACCCAATTAAGGAATGCACCGGGTATCCGACATAACCAAACCAATAACACCGGAATCATATCCAAGAACCGGGGGAAGGTACATATTGTGGCTCCAATAGCACTCCACTCAAACACAACTCAATAATCCATAATCACATATCCAATCATATGTACCCGAACCCCAAAATATCACACCCGGGCATATATACGTCCAACAATCCAATAATCATCATATATACTCAAAATAAGGACATCATGTTGACTCGCAAGTGCACGAGGCGTTGGATAGTATAGCTTGTGTAAGTACGAGGTCGATCCCACGAGGATTGATGATAGATTGATTCAATTTGATTCCCCGCACAAAATAGAAAACCAAAAGAGAATAAATAAAACAAGAAAGAAAGAAAAGAAATTAACTCAAGCAAATTAGTTACCAAGTTCAATTTATATTCTTAGATTGATTCTAGCTAAAGTATGATTAAGCCATGGTGTTTGGTCTCTAACCTTGTATTCCTAATTCCTAATTAGATCCTTCTTGTCGAACCTAAATTAAGCATTAGAAATCCATTAAGCAAAGAAGAATGTTTTAAACAACCAAGCATGTATCTAATCCATGTTGTCGAATGTCCATACATACTCTTCCTATTCATAGTTCAATTTGAATTAATGCATGGTGTCTACTTCTTAATTCAAAACCAAGATAGCTAACATACAAGTTTTAATGGTGATCACTCATTCAAACAAGCATATTAACTTATAAGCATAATGAATAAGAACAAGAACTATAATTGAAACTTGGAAACTAATTAAACTTAAGAAAAGAATTTACATTACAATGAAAATAAATTACAACTAAGAAAAACTTAAAGGGTTTTGTTACAACAATTGAGAACTCAAAAGAAAAACTAAGAGAATTGAGGGAGAGAAGGAGAGGAGCTCTAGAGAGATGTTTGAGAGCTCTCTTGGGGTGGTTTGAAGATTAGCCAAGCCTCCTATTTATAGGAGAAGGAAAGCATCAAACTCACATGCCAATATTCTTCTTTAACAACAAGTTGCATAGCCACCTCAAGTTCACATGAGCATCCATCTCCTTTCATCATTTGGCTAGTTCCCACTTGATGCTTTTGCTTCTTTATTTCTTACACAACCTACTTCAATTATGACAAATAAACATGCTTCTTCCCCACTATCAACAATAGCACATGCATAGCTAATCATAACCAAGAACTATCAACAATAGCACATGCATAGCTAATCATGACCAAGCAATTTTCAGTCAGCTTGTGGGCTCAATTTGGGCTTGTTCCTTCACTCTAAAAATCTGGAAAAATATGGATCTTGAAGCTCTTTGTCTTATCTTTCTAAGCATATGCAGCCCAACTCAAGGAAAATCGGGAAGGCCTTCAAAAGTCATTTTTGGCCCAGTAACGCAGATGCTGCCGAATTTGACCTTAAGTTGCCCAAACTTGCATAACTTCATCTAGAAGACTCGGAATCATGAACCGTGGAAATTCTTCAGAAACTAGACTTCGTATCTTTCCAATGACGTATGGTTCATTATCTGGTTCTTCCTGAGCAAGTACAGTCCAATCCGTGAAGTTGACTGATCTGCATACACCGCTTGAGCTAACTTGTCTCCAAAATGCATTTAGTGAGTCATGTTTATTACACTCAAACAAACACAAAATAAATTAAAAGAAGTTTTAACTTCCAAAAACATAACCAAATCATAAGTTAGAAGGGTACAAAATGATATGTAATTACGCACCGATCAAATACTCCCCAAACCTATATTTTGCTAGTCCTCAAGGCAAAACAAAAGGAAAACAAAGATAAAAATAAATAAATAAATAAATTTATTAGACCACTTCGCAAGTAACTCGATTGCATTGAGCATATGCAACAAGCCCCTTAAACCTCTAGGCATCCCTAGTAGGAGGAGTTGTGTCTCCTGAGGGGTTTAACAGAATACGATACCCACAAACGTTTTACTAACTCTACAAAAACAAAGTAGTTAGAAACAAAAACAAAACAAAAACAAAAACAAAAACAATATTTCCGAACATTTTCTCAAGAGAAATGACTCATGCACATGACTCAAAAGTTTTAACAATAAAAACTCATTTTTGGACATTATTCTACAATGTGGCAAAGTTCAAAACATAACATGCTCAAAGTGTAGTAGTGTGATAGCCAAATGCAACAAATTCTCCAATCTTAGTTTTCACACAATTTCAAAAATCATACAAAGCACAAATTCAACTTCAAATCTCACCAAAGTTGTCCTCTCACAAATGAATCACTCGAGAAGAGGGCTACAATGCATCACTCAGTTATAAACATGAGATTAGAGTTAAACCATAAAGGAATTAACTCACAATAGAAAGATGAAGAACTTGCATTATATGATCTCAAGAAGGATGCCAAACACTTAAAAGTAGGAAAATGGATGCAATTCAATCACATGACATTTAGGATCAATTTAGGTCTTTATCATAGGTTGTAATGGGGCTAAGGGTGTAAGGTGAGTGAGAAATGAAAAGTATGGATAACACAAAGTCCAAAGAACTCACAATGTAAGAGCATAAAACAATTTTTTCCAAGACTTGAATCATCACAATGAGGTTTTTTTTTTTTTTTTTTTTTCAAAACTCCTTTACCTCCATTTATAAGGATTCACACTCCTTTCTTTTAATTGAACAACCACCAATTTATTTTGAGGCCAATAAAGAAACCAAAATGAAATTCTCATTCAACCACCACTTAATCACAACTTTTCTTTTCTTTCACCAATTGTGTATTTTTTTTTCCGAAATGTAACACCTCTTCCCAAACTTAGTATGAAAACACATCCCAATAAAAGCTCAAGAGTTCCTTAGAAAGGTAAATAATTGTTTTTCAGGCTAAGGTGAGGAAATATAATTGGTTAAAAGAAAGAAAATGTTTACATGTAGGCTCAAAATGGTTAACAATGGAAAATCATGCTTAAGCATGCATAAGGTTAGCTTGAAAGGCACAAACGATCCAAAGAGGCCTTAATATCATTTCTTAAATGTCATCTAATTAAATTGAATATGAATGAATGACTTTTAAGTGCTCAACCAATTCAATGAATAATGAGATCAAACAACAACTTAGATGACAAGAAAATAAGAATATGTGTATAACACTCATGAAATGAAGCACAAGGCTCAAAAACTCATATTATATGGTTATACAAGTTTAATTTATGCTTGATACAATTCTTTGGATCATGCAAATCCTTTAATTAGAAAATTATGAAACAAATGGCAAGTGTAAAGAGGGTTTCGAACATATCATGCTAGAACGATGCCAAATTTATTTATTTTTTTAATAAAAAGAAATCCAATTTTCATTTAAGTCATGCAAACATTTATCACAATCTCATCATATGTGTTCGAAAGTGACTCAAAATAAAAAAATAAAAAAACAAAGCAAGACTAAAATAAAACAGAAAAACAAGATTTTTTTCTTTTTAAAATTTTTTTTTAAAGAAAAACCAAATTTACTTGCTAAACTCTAATACCCCAAACTTAGAAATGAACATTGTCCTCAATGTTTAAAAATTACGCACAAGTAATGTCATAACAACAATTGAAAGGTATTAAAGCAAATAAAAATCACAAAATACAATAATTAAAATACAAAATAAAAATTGCAAAACAACCAAACGAAAAAAAATTAAATAAAACGAAACAAAGAAGTCTAAACACACAATAAGCTTACGCAAATTGAAACCCAAAAAAAAAAATTGAAGCCCAAAGCCCACAATTTTGAAACCCAAACCATCGTTAAACCCACCCTACAATCAAATCAAGCCCACACATTTTATTTATTTAAAATTTTAAAATTTTTCGTTTTTATTTTTATTTTTATTTTTACGTGGGAAGTGGATTCCAAACGGGGTCCATATGTCGTCTCGAGCAACGGCAAGAGCCACGTGTCGACGCATAGAGGCGCCAGCAGCTTTGCGCTTCCCTGCCAAAATTACGGCGGTATGGAAAGGCGCGAAGACTTTGTTGAACGCGTTCGCTTAGAAAAGGTATGCGTCGCGACAAATTATTTTGTGGACGGGAAAGTCGTAAGGTCAGGAGCTTGAGTGGTGCTAGGGTTTGATATCTATAAAAGGAAACTAAGGGAGAAAAAACAAAAATTACAGCTACACGGAAGAGAGAAAAGAAAGAAGAAAAGAGAGAGGGAAAAGAGAAAAAGAAGAGAGAAGAGAGAAAAAGAAAAGAAATCGTAAAGAAAATGTCGTCTCCTTTCCCATTTTCACTTGATCTTAACCTAGCTCAACCAATTCGTACGCCGAAAGTCAAGGAACGACACCGTGTGGGATGCCCTATTTTGGCTCAAAGACGAGGGCCCGTGACAGTAAATGACACAATACTCATGGACAATGAAGTTGCCCTTGGAGCTCGCAAGGAGTTTAGTGACTCCCAGAGATGCACGAGTGCTCGGCGCAAAGTGTGACAATCGAATCGTGAGTGATGCCATGGCACCGCCGCACAAAGCACGACCACTATCGCAAATCGTGGTTATCGCCATTGCGAAATCCGTGAGTTGGAGCCAGTAAAGGCTCAATGGCAGCATCGCAGAATGTGGTTGAGGATTGTCAAGGCATTATAAGGGACTTGAAAAAGGAGAGGACAAGGATGGTGGAGTTTAATCGACGCGGCTAGAAGGTTTGCAGCAGAGAATAAACTATCATCGATGGTAGATTTATACGCCAAAGACATGCGCATTTGCCGAGTCTATTGGGCGACCGTAGTTGGGCAAGCAACCGAGCACGAGACAAGTGGTGCTCGAGGCCAAGAGTGCAGCCATAAGTGCGATCTTTGGGAGCTCAAGTGATGGGCCCCAAGAGGTCGTGCGTGAAGACCCAAAAGATGGACGTCCAGACGGCTAAGTTTCCAATTTTGGAACTGAAGGCGTGCCATGATGATGCCGATGTCTTGTGAAGATGAAGAAGAAGAAGAAGATGAAGAAGAAGAAGAAGAAAGAAGATGATGAAGAAGAAAAAGATGAAGTTTTATTTATTTGTATTTTATGCTTTTTTTTTTTCTTTCTTTTTTTAATTTTTAAGTTTTTAGTGATGCAAACTTTATTTGGAGTATTTTTTTTTTTAAATTTTTTAACACACAGAAACAAACTAACTAACCACACCACATAAAAATTAAAATAATACAAAAATACAAAAAAAAATAAAACAGAGACTAACAGAAAAAACCAAGAAGTTCCAAAATGCAATTTTAATTTTTAATTTTTAATTTTTGTAATTATTATTTAAGCAAGAATACAATACCCAAACTTAAATTTTTATTTAAACTAAACCATTATTGTAAAAAACAAATTTTATTTTAAGAACACACAATTATACAAGCAACTCTAGGATGACCAAGCATGGCCTCGTAAAACACAAACAGGGTTCCTGGAAGGTTGGAGGGTCACAATGGTCCCGCTTAAAACCCAAATCCTTAGACACCAAGGTGTCGCTAAAGAACTCCTAGACACCGCATTGACGGAGGTTGCTTACTGGAGTTACCAAAAGTTAGCTCATATGAAAAATCTTTTAAATTTTTTTTAATTATAAGAGAAACAGAAAATAATAACAATATAAGTAAAGAGAAAGGATTGGATACTCCCTTGAAGCGATTAGGTCGAGCATGGATGCATTTGGAGGTAGCTACTCCTCCCACTACTCCATACTTCCTATTTTTATGATTGAAGTTTCCTTCTCTCTTTTATTGAGCTATCCTATATTGCTAAAACAAACACAAGAACTTGAAACGGAATTAAAAGGATTAGGAAATAAAAACTGAAATAAAAAAGGAAATACAAAAGTAAAACAAGTAGGGAAAGAAAATAGAACCAAACTATGCCGTCAATCCCGGCAACGGCGCCAAAATTTTGTTGACTCGCAAGTGCACGAGGCGTTGGATAGTATAGCTTGTGTAAGTACGAGGTCGATCCCACGAGGATTGATGATAGATTGATTCAATTTGATTCCTGCACAAAATAGAAAACCAAAAGAGAATAAATAAAACAAGAAAGAAAGAAAAAGAAATTAACTCAAGCAAATTAGTTACCAAGTTCAATTTATATTCTTAGATTGATTCTAGCTAAAGTATGATTAAGCCATGGTGTTTGGTCTAACCTTGTATTCCTAATTCCCTAATTAGATCCTTCTTATCGAACCTAAATTAAGCATTAGAAATCCATTAAGCAAAGAAGAATGTTTTAAACAACCAAGCATGTATCTAATCCATGTTGTCGAATGTCCATACATACTCTTCCTATTCATAGTTCAATTTGAATTAATGCATGGTGTCTACTCTTAATTCAAACCAAGATAGCTAACATACAAGTTTTAATGGTGATCACTCATTCAAACAAGCATATTAACTTATAAGCATAATGAATAAGAACAAGAACTATAATTGAAACTTGGAAACTAATTAAACTTAAGAAAAAGAATTTACATTACAATGAAAAATAAATTACAACTAAGAAAAACTTAAAGGGTTTTGTTACAACAATTGAGAACTCAAAAGAAAAACTAAGAGAATTGAGGGAGAGAAGGGAGAGGAGCTCTAGAGAGATGTTTGAGAGCTCCCCCTTGGGGTGGTTTGAAGATTAGCCAAGCCTCCTATTTATAGGAGAAGGAAAGCATCAAACTCACATGCCAATATTCTTCTTTTTAACAACAAGTTGCATAGCCACCTCAAGTTCACATGAGCATCCATCTCCTTTCATCATTTGGCTAGTTCCCACTTGATGCTTTTGCTTTCTTTATTTCTTACACAACCTACTTCAATTATGACAAATAAACATGCTTCTTCCCCACTATCAACAATAGCACATGCATAGCTAATCATAACCAAGAACTATCAACAATAGCACATGCATAGCTAATCATGACCAAGCAATTTTCAGTCAGCTTGTGGGCTCAATTTGGGCTTGTTCCTTCACTCTAAAATCTGGAAAAATATGGATCTTGAAGCTCTTTTTGTCTTATCTTTCTAAGCATATGCAGCCCAACTCAAGGAAAAATCGGAAGGCCTTCAAAAGTCATTTTTGGCCCAGTAACGCAGATGCTGCCGAATTTGACCTTTAAGTTGCCCAAACTTGCATAACTTCATCTAGAAGACTCGGAATCATGAACCGTGAAATTCTTCAGAAACTAGACTTCCGTATCTTTCCAATGACGTATGGTTCATTATCTGGTTCTTCCTGAGCAAGTACAGTCCAATCCGTGAAGTTGACTGATCTGCATACTGCCGCTGAGCTAACTTGTCTCCAAAATGCATTTAGTGAGTCATGTTTATTACACTGAAACAAAACACAAAATAAATTAAAAGCACAAGTTTAACTCAAAAACATAACCAAATCATAAGTTAGAAGGGTACAAAATGATATGTAATTATGCACCGATCACATCACGAGTCCCAAACATATATTTCCATACTCAAAATAATCGCAAGCATCGAATAACATTATATCATTCCATAATCAAGTAAAATGTCATAATCACTGAAAATCCATCTTAAAAACCGTATTCAAATCTCAAATCAAGAAACGTCAAATCATATGCATGGTTGTTTATTCATTAAAAGATATGCACATTCAAAACAAAGTCCACTCACAGATATTCCCAAGCAGCTTGACCCTGAGAGCGTCCCGCTTGAGGATCACGAGGTGCCTGAGTACCTATTTCAAGAATACGATGATTAATTAATAAACCGAACACTTGAACGACAACCTTAAAGTCAAACCCTAACTAATCCCGACTCAAAGTGTGCGTACGTTCGTACGAAGAATTCTAAGGTTAACAACGTTCGTTGGAATGCGAAACGACCTCGGGAGACGAACGGTCAACCCTTGGTCAAACATTCCCGAATAGGTCAACCTGGGCCCATGGGGCCCACGACCTCCAAACTTAGATCCGAAAGTTCCTACAGGTTCATTACGGCTTATAGAACGTGTCCTGAAAGTTTGGTCTCGATCGAAAGGTCGGATCGCTCACAATCACACGATCAGACGGTTACGGTTTATCTAACCCTAGGGTATGCGATTTCGGAGTATCCGAGACTCCAAATCACGATCCGTCAATTCCTATATGATCCTGGAAATACAAGGAACAACATACATGAATTCGGATTTGATCCAACGGTCCGAACACATCGAACCCGGATAACGTCGAATATGCGTAAATTTGTTCAACTGTCATAAGAACTCCAAATTGGAATCCGAGCACACCTACGAGCTCGAGATGATGTAAGGATAACTTAGGAATGGGAATGTGCAATAAAAAGTGGGCCCACGAGGGGGAACACGCGCTGTCAGATTTGGTGGGTGCCCAAAGCGATAATTCGACGTCGGGCCAACTCCAAATCAGGAGCCATCCTTCCAGCTACAGCTAGTTCTCGACCTCCCGAACACAAAAGTCAACTACGACAACGTCCAATTTGGACCGCAAGTGGCCCAAAACTCAACCTCAAAACTGGCCAAACTTTGAGTTATAGATCCGGTTACCTATGCTAGAAATTGATCAAAACCTATCCAACCATCAGCTAGAGCTCGAAGAATAGATGAGAAAGCATACTTACTTGAATTCCTGAAACGATGGTCGGAGACGGCCGTACGAGCTCCGTGAATTTCGAAGGAAAATTGGGTGGTTTTCTGTAGTTTCCAACGAGAAACGGCGATGGTGGCGGCTGGGATGCAGCGGAATGGCAAGAGGGGGTGGTGGCGGTCCCAACAGTACCTGCCCAGTGGTCGGTGACGAGCTGAGGCGGCGGCACCGGTTCGAAACCGCGAGCCGTGCATCCGGGGTTTCGCGAGAGAGAGAGAGAGAAATGAGCTGGCCCAATCAGATTTTATCAAATTTTTTATCAATTTTCGTAATACCCATTACGTCCCACTTTCTCGTTAAAACTCCAATCGAGCGTGCCGCATGTCCACTAACTCGTTTCGAAGAGCTAGACGCAATGGCGCAACTCATTTCACCAAATTCTCGTCTGAAAATAAAGTTGACCAAAATGCCCCTTAATATTATTTTAATTATTTAATTCTAATTTTATTAATTTAATTCCTTTTTAATTACTCAATTTAGTCAACTCAATTATTTTATTTATTTTATTTATAAAATTGGGTCCGGGACGTTACATTTTATTTGTTCTTTTTCTAAAATGTTTAGCTATATATTTCCTTTTTCTAAATGTTTGTTATGGTTCTATGCTAAATCTTTTATTACAAATTCGGTATAAGTCCAATTCTTATGACAGAATTTGGGTGCAATCCACACACTTGTTGTTAGTAATCCAAGTCCTCTGACTTTTGTGCCATGTAGGATTAGTTACCTTTTTTAAATTTCTAACGTTTATATTTTATTTTCTTAATTTTTTATTTATGTTGTGGTTCCAATTTTGCCCCTAAGATATAAATCAGGTAACTAATTGCAAAAATTATCATACGGCAAGAATAGCAAATCCCATAAATCATGTCTTCCACAATCAATCATGTTCCTGTCAAGTCAATTTCTGCATATTTCATGTTTTTTAATTGCAGAGGTTTTAATAATATGTTCATAAGTAACAATGTGAAACCCTCTATTTTTTTCTACTAGGGAACTAACAGAGACTATGTGTAGGTTTCTTTCTATTTTCACCACCCTAACTTGTCCTGGACTACCCCACGCCACCCAACCTCTCCATCTCTCTCCCTCTTTCTCTCTAATTGCCACAACCCAGCACTCATCGCCCGCTTATGCTCCTTCTACTTTAGTTGGCTCTTGATTTTTTTTTTTTTTGTTTTTAAACGAAGCGTCGTTGAAACAAAAAAACTCAAGAAAGTAAATCTTCCACCAAAGCATCCATAAATGATACATCTTCCACAATACATTTTAGGCCATATTTGCAGCTTCAATGATCTCAGCCTCAGTTGCTGACTCGTGCCCATAAGCTATGTTTTCATATATGGTTGTAGCAAAGAGGCATGGCTCCTGAGTAATTAGGTACATTATTTTATATTTACCTAGTATTTCGGTACATTATCTTAGATTTTACCTAGTATTTAGGTATATTATCTTACATTCACTACTACAAAAATCGAAATAGACGTCGGTAAAACGACGACGGACAAAATAAATACCGTCGTTAAATTTTAAACGACGACGGTAATATAAAAACCGACGTGGATTAGAAACTAAAACATCTAAAAATTGGAAATTCATTTGGGTATTTTTAAAACACGACGCATGAAACTTTAAAAGCGTCGTCTTATGAAACATGCCAATCCGAAAACAGATAACAAATAAACAACGTCGGTATGTGTAAATATACCGACGTAGTAATTATAGACGACGTTTTACATATAATACTGCCGTTTTGAACATCAAATAACCGTCGTCTTTACATATAATCCACGACGGTTTTTGTAAATAACCGTCGTCTTTACATATAATCCACGACGGTTTTTGTAAAAAAACCGTCATCTTTACATACAATCCACGACGGTTTTGTAAAAACGTCATCTTTACCAAAAAAATCCACGACGGTTTTTTGTAAAATAACCGTCGTCTTTACATACAATCCACGACGGTTTTTATAAATAACCGTCGTCTTTACATATAATCCACGACGGTTTTTGTAAAAAAACCGTCATCTTTACATACAATCCACGACGGTTTTTTGTAAAATAACCGTCGTCTTTACATACAATCCACGACGGTTTTTATAAACAAACCGTCGTCTTTACATACAATCCACGACGGTTTTTGTAAACAAACCGTCGTTCGATCGTTTACTAATAATAAAAGATTGAAGTTGTAATTTTAAAATACGTCGACATTTATAACTTACAACGACATTAATTTCTTTTAAAGCAATGTTGTAACAACAATAAACATCGGTGTTTAAAAACAATACGACGTCTAAATCGTCTAAGACGTCGGTTTTTATTTATTTATTTCATAATATTCTTAATTAATTTTAAAAAATTAAACTGACAACTACTATTCTATCATTGAGAGATTGTCTTCCCCCTAAAGCTTTGAAAAATGTAATTTTTTTATAAAAATTACAAATGATAAGAGAATTCAAAATTGTTTGTTTACAAAGCACAATAGTCCTTATACTTTCACAACATAACCCTAAGGTTTATGTGATCCATTGGTGGCCATAAATAAAAATATATGAAATCCTGATTTTAGCCTTTTAATATAGAAGGCATTGTCGTAAGGAGTCCATTGCAATTTTTATTTTATTTTTGCATACTTGTGTTTTTTATATAATTTTTGTAAAATTTATGGTTTAGGATTTAGGGTTTAGGGTTTAGGGTTTAGGGTTTAGGTTTTAGAGTTTATTAAAACGACGCCGGTTTCCTCTCAACTGCTTTTGGTCAATTACGGCCTTGGTAACGCGCGTTCGAATCCCAGGAAAACCATAGCCCTCTTATTTATTTTTTATTTAAAATGAAGGTTTTATGGTGAGCGTCGTAAAAAGTATTTACAACGACGTTTTCTTTAACTGACGGACGTAGTAAAGTTTTACAATGGCCCTATTATTTAAACACCGTCGTTTATATTGTCAAATTATACGTCGGTTGTATTTTACTTTCCGTCGTCTTTAAAAAACGCGGTCATTTGAAAAATTCGAGCGCCATCCTCAATTTTCAAAATTTGCCCTCAACCCTATATAACATTTCGCTATCTCTCTTCAACTCAAATTCTAACCTTTTAGTTTTCGCTTTCCATTCTCCATCATATCAGTTTGAGCTTTCCCTCCCAAAGCATTGGTGATATACTCTGAGCTCAATCTACTGTAAGTACAAACCCTAATCTCATATGCTTGTCCTACTTTATTTTGGTTTTGTCTTCTCTTCGAGGTTGAGGTTGATGATGTTCAGTTGCCGCTTTCTTCAGGAAGTTAAGCGTGCTGGTGCTAGACTAATAGTTGCACCTTCTGAATACTTTCTGTTGCCCATAGTTATACCATTGGTATATAACCATGTAGTTCTATGGAAATATAGTCAAATTATAAAATTTCTCTATCACCTAATTTTATTTGTTTATAATCTTAACTTTGTTATCTTTCTGTCATTTTGATTTATTTGCAGGGATGATGGAGGATACTTCAATTGTGCATCATTTGTATGGTTGGATGAGAGGAAGGCTTGGATTAGGAGTACATAGGTCTTGTTAGGAAAAGATTGTATTACTAATTACCATGTATCAATTGAATATTTATATTTAATTGGTAAGAAGTATGTTTGTTGTAGAATAAAGATTAGTTAACAAACAATCCACGACGGTTTTAAAAAAAAACCGTCGTCTTTATTCATATAATTAACGATCTTTACCTCTAAACAACGACGGTTTTCATAAAAACCGTCGTCTTTACAAACAATCCACGACGATTTTTATAAATAACCGTCGTCTTTACAAACAATCCACAACGATTTTTGTAAAAAACCGTCGTCTTTACAACAATCCACGATGGTTTTTATAAATAACCGTCGTCTTTATTCTTATAATTAACAATCTTTACCTCTAAACAACGACGATTTTTGTACAAAAACCGTCGTCTTTACAAAGAATTCACGACGGTTTTTGTAAAAAACCGTCATCTTTACATAAAAACAACGACGGTTTTGAGTAAAAAGCGTCGTCTTTAAAAATAATAGACGACGGTAATTTACCGTCGTGGTTTTATGCATCAAAAGATGTCGGTCGATTTCATGACGGTTGAAAAACCGAATACACGTCGGTGAATTACCGTCGTCTATTGCGATTTTTGTAGTAGTGATTTACCTAGTAATTAGGTACATTATCTTATCTTTACCTAATAATTAGGTATATTATATCAAATTCACCTAGTAGTTAGGTAAATATTTGTTGGGAAGACATCATCAATAATACTCCTACTTTCATTGTTTTCTATGAGCTACTTTTATTTGTTGCTTGATGGATACTTAAAATATGTGGGTCATTACTTTCAAGACTTAAATTGTATTTTATCTATATATTAGGTAAATATTGCAATTGTTAAAGTATTTTACGTTACGAAACTAATTTAGAAGGAAAAAATAGATACATTAATTTAGAAGGAAAAAAATATCCAATAACAGCTAGGGATTTTGGACTTAGATCGAAGAACCCTAATATTTTATGCTTCTTATACGATCTATATTTCTTAGAACTTTTCTTATATATTTTCTTTTGCTTATTCTTTTTATAACATCCATATTGTTTAGGTAAAATCTATATTTTTACAACCCACATAAATTTATTTCCTAATTTGTTTTTTTGCTTTTATTTGGCTACAATCTACTCTAAGTATGTCATAAACATGTTGAACTCTAGTTCCTATTGATGTACCAGTTTTCCTAGGGTGTTTTTGCCATTCTGTCCAAATTTTATCTCCTATTAGTCCTTTGATTTTAGTCATATAGGTGTCTAATAAATTAGTGTCATTAATTCTACAAGTTCTTCCTAAATATTTTTAAAAAGTCTAAAGTGTACTCTCCTATGATTGCAAATACTAGTCTAATATTTTTAAAAAGTCTAAAGTATACTCTAAGGTATATATATGACAGCCTCATTATACTTCCTTGAGAGACACATGCATTAGGAGAACTAGCTCTAACTAATTTAGATTTAGGAAACTCCATTTTTCATATGGTAACAAAATTTGGGGATTTAGAGCAGGTTTGAGAGATAGCCCCTCGACACTAACAGGGAGGGGGAAGGGGACAAAGATTCCTCGAAAATTCTTACTGAGTATGGGGTGGAGGTGGGGATAGGGATGCTAGCCTATTGCCATATTAAGCCCTCGAACTAGCCTGTTGTCATCCCTATTGTAAGGTGAGTATTTTTGAACTAAGGTTTGTGTTTAATGAGCATGTAAGTCAATTTCTCAAAGAAAAAAATGATATTCCTAATAGTAGAACCACAATCTTGAAGAGTTCGATTATTTATATGTTAAAATAAAGAGTAATGCTACTCTTACCACATTTGTATACCACATTCTCATATCACCTTATGTGGCAGATAAGGCGGACAACCACATCAATTAAAATTAATTTAACATTTTCTTTTCTTTTATGATTTATTGATATTTTTTTAATTGATATGGTTGTACACCTTATCTGCTATATAAGATGGTATCAGAATGTAGTAAGAATAACATTATTCTAAAATAAAAGCCTAAAATATAAAATATAAAAACTAACACGTCTCGTATGGATGAAATATGGAGGAAACTGAGGGCAGTAAAATGAAATTTAAAAAAAAAAAAAAAAAACTGGCATTTGGTAGTACCGATCGAGTATTGAGAGAGGGGAGGAAAAGTTCCGAGTTATGAGCAAACTCGGTGGGAGTGTTGGAATTACGGTTGTGTCCTTGGTTGCGTTGCAAGAGTTTGTTGTTGGATAGATCTTGGCGTTGCGTTGAAATTTGAAATCTTGGATGTGAAATTGATTTTGAGAAATGGAATGGGGTTCGAATCAAGCGGAGTTCGATTACTTGTTCAAGCTGTTGATGATTGGGGACTCTGGGGTTGGTAAGAGCAGTCTCCTCCTCAGCTTCACTTCCGATTCCTTCGAAGACCTTTCTCCTACCATCGGTTTGCATCTCCTTTCTCTCTCTTTCTCTCTCTCTCTCTCACAATTTCCTTTCAATTTCTTCGTATTCTCTTTCACATTCTTGAAATTGAAATGTATGCTTTCCCAATTTTTTTCTTTTCATTTTTTGGTGGGTGTAGGTGTTGATTTTAAGGTGAAATATGTTACTCTTGGAGGCAAAAAGCTCAAGCTTGCAATTTGGGATACAGGTAATCCCAAATCATCGCTCATCTTCAAATTTCTGACATTTTTTAGATTTTACAGTTTTTAGTGCTTGCTCTTATGTGATTAGGTCATTTTGGAAGTTTTGATTACCCAAAATTGTATGATAAATTCTGGAAATGTGGGATCGTTAACGAAAACAAAAAAGATTGAATTAAATACAAAATATAGTTTCTAAAGGATTTTTGTTATTATTTGTGATTGCCTGTTAATCATTTCCTCTTGTTGCTTGGAGTGTTTTAAGTTTTAACCAAACGAAACTAGTTTTCCTATGTGCATTCAAGTTTCTATTTTTTCCCCGGCTTTTAATTTTTGTTATGTTTTTTGTTTATAGTGGTTTTCCTCTGAACTCAAATTGTTTAAGTGCTCATGTGCAACTACATGTGTTTCCAATTATTTCCAGTTGGGAATGAATCAGAAGACTTATTCTGCGTTAACATTTAATATGAATGGTAGGATTCCGATTCAGCTCTGCTGAATTGAAGTGTGAGAAATTTCTGCAGTCATGCCAATGCCATGATTTGCCTTTAAACATTCTTTTACATATCTATGTTTGGCTTTTGGCTTGTATGCTTCTTGACATTGAGTCTTATTCCATGAGATCATCTTGTCATCATTGTATGGATAAGCTATTCATGACCTTGGATATTGTTCACTGCTTCTTTTGCTAGGAATTCATTTTTCTTGTAAATTGTTTTTATTTTTATTTTTTTATAGGTAAGCTATCCTTCACCAATTTTCTGTTTTTGTAAAGAGGAGGGCTTGGACTGCCATTTCTAACAGGTTCTAAATGTTTATAAACTCAGCTGGTCAAGAGAGATTTCGAACGTTGACGAGTTCATATTACAGAGGTGCACAAGGAATCATTATGGGTAAGCGTTACATACATCTGTTTTATATTATTCTTACAAGTGAAATTGCAGGTAATAACTTATTGCAAAATTGTGAATTCATGCTGCCTTTTCTCTTCAGTTTTGCTCTTTATTTATATTTTTAGAGGATGGGTCCTTTGAAATATTGAATTATAAAAAAACTTTTGGAAGAGGAATTGTAGTAGCTCCCCCGTGATGAATTTGATAGCAAGTTAAAAAACAAAGCGCATTCACTTATTTGGGATTTATGATTAAATCAGTGTGTTTTGGTTCTATAGACGTGGGAGAAGCCTGACATGTAGCATATTTTTTGGCTTAAGAATCACATTTTAAATGTTAAGTGTTATTCTTCTTGCTTTGTTGTATACAATTATGAACTTCTATGGATATTTATGTGCGCTCAAAGTAAGTCGGAATTGTTTGAGGTGTATGGGATTTACAAATAATGTGCTTGTATACTACAGAACAAAACCACGGATTTGATTATAATATGGCTTAATTATGTTTATGCCCCCCAAATCTTTGAGCTTACTGTACCTCACTAAAATTCATCTTTGTGTCTCACGTTTCCCAGTTTTTTCAACTCTATAAAAAGAATCCGTTAGGCCTCTTGATGTGGCAGGAGTGGGCCCAGTTTTAGTTCATGTGAAACCAAGTTGGCGACATGCAGACCAAAAAATAATAAAAATATTGGCACCACAGTTTTTTTTAAATTTTTTTTATAAAACTTCTTTTTAAGTCCAACTGAATTTTTCATTCTTTAATATTGTTAAAAGATGAGAAAGTTTAAAAGAAAATTTTATTATTCTTTGGTCCACGTGATGAAAACTGAACTTTCATGCGAGGAAAAAAGGGTCCACTCATGCCACGTCAACAAGGCTTAATGAGTTTTTTTTTATTTATAAAGTTGACAAAATGTGGCAAAGTGTTTTTTTTTTTTGAGTGATGCTAACCGAGGCAAAGTAAACTTCAGGGTGTGAAGTGAGAATCAGGTGATAGTTTTTGCGAGAAAAGATTTGGGGAAAAAGAAAGTTTCAGAGTTGCTTAATTTTCAAGAAATTAGAGAAAAAAAAAACTTAGACATTTAGTGTTTCTAAGATGCATAAATTGATTCTATATAATATTTGACATTAACTCTTAGGGCCCTTTGACTGGTTGGTTTAGGTATTTATTTTTATTTACTGACACTTCCATGGACCTGTCATTACATTACCATGGATTATTCTTGCACTTTCAAAAGGGGATATAACTTTTTCACCAAGCAATAGTAGCTATTGTGTAATTTTGCCTCACTGATAGGAACTTGACCTGCTCCAGTTTGTTAGTGGACGAGAATAGAATCATCTTCTTCAATGTGTTTAAGAAGGACAGTACCAGTTGTCCTCTTGAGTTTCATGAGAGACTGTAGGCCCAAGCTTAAACACATAGTTCCCATATATAATGAATTATACCATAATAGTGCACCTTCTAATGACATAACCATGGTTGGCCCATTAGACTTTGACACACGTTTACCTTGTACATTATCAACTAATCCTCCAATAGAATAGGTTACCAGATTGATGTAAGTCGACATTTGTATCACTTACCAATACTACTTTGTACATATTTGGATGAGGCTCAGTAGGCGAAGAGTACTGTTGTTGTCTATAGTTATGGACTAGGTGTTTGATTAATATTGCTCTATCACCAATCTTCCTCTTTGCATTCCTTTTGCTTAGTCAGAAGAGCATTAAATAAGGTTGCCCTTCATAACCACTATGAGAATTCCTGTTATCATCACCTTCTTGTGTCAAGCACAGCAATGTCTCTTGCTACTCAGGGTTGACGAAGAGAATGTGAGCTTACTTATCTGCAAAAGCCACCTATCAATTTGGAGATTGTGCTGAAAAATGTCCGGAGCTTGTTTTATCCAACGTTGTCCCTTTAGTTTTAGTTTTAGTTTAGAAATAAAGCTGAAATTACTATGTGCACGCCTATCACCAAGTGGTTGGTAGAATAAGTGAAACCACCATATGATTTGTCAATTAGTTTTCCTTTGCTTGCATTTGTAATGGACTTCTCATTTCTGACATTATTTCGAATGGACTCTCATGGAAGCTCTCTTTCTATAGTCTTCTTCTGTTGGTAATCAATCTGAACAACATCAGTCATAGTGTAAATACGACTAGCTGCTAAACCTAAAGAATATGAGAATTTAATCTTTTATGATACAAACAAATCCAGGCCCCTTCAATAATCTGAACTGTCTACTTTTGAAGTCTCCATTCATAGATCATTGTTCTAAAAATTAGCCAAATTGGAAATCATTAGTTCATCAAATGATGATCAAATAAGTAGACGAACATAATTCAAATGGTCAACTGTTTTCCATTTTGGATAATTTTTTGCAAGGATGATCTTTGTAGACATAGAAAATAGACGGTTCACATTCTTGAATTACAGTGCAGAATGATGAGGGATCCCATTTTTTCATTTTCGAATTGCCTTACCTTATTTAGGAAGTGATTGGCTTTTCTTTTCCTTGCTACTTGTCTTAAAATCTAAGATTGGACTCTTGAATAGAAACACCTCGTCCTGTGAGTTGAAATAGGATAGGCAGATGACTTCCCATGAGTAGTTGAAATACTTATGAGAAAATAATCATGTGTGAGCTGATAAAGTATAAAGTTATTTGTTACTTGCTAGGCCTTTGGTTCAGGAATTCTTTATGTTAAGTACTCATTTGGTTTTTGAAACCAGTTTATGATGTAACAAGGCGAGAAACATTTACAAACCTTTGTGATGTATGGGCCAAGGAAATAGAACTCTATTCAACGAATCAAGATTGCATCAAGATGCTTGTTGGGAACAAAGTTGATAAGGTATTTCACTATTCCAATTTAAATTTCTCGGGAGATGTTTTTTGTTTTTAATCATTTTTGGAGGAATTACACCACAAGCATTCATATGTGCTCTGTCTGTATGTATTTACATATTCAAGAGCTGAGATGCGAAGGGTTTGGAGTCATTTCTTATATTGCTTCTGTATGCTCGTATTAAAATATTAATTTTTAGAAGCCCCTTGCAGAACATGCAAATTTGAAGACATGATTCTGTACTGCAAGAATTTAAATAAGATTTTCAGGATACCTCTAATTATGATTTTAAATTCCATGTGGATTTTTTTCCTTCAATTTTTGAGATTCTGTCTCGTGCTGCTGCTATGTTACCACAAGGATGCCCTATTTTGTACTTTGGAGCTCCGTCCACTTGTTAGACACTTGGCATTTAACTGAATGAACACAAGAAACATTACCGGTCAAGTTAATCACCAAATTCTAGATGGCCTTGAATTAGTATACTATTTTTGTTAGGTACCTTTTGAGATTTTGATAGACTCAGGTCATCCTTATTTTTCAGGAAAGTGACAGGGTTGTGACAAAGAAAGAGGGAATAAATTTCGCCAGGGAATCTGGATGTCTCTTTATTGAATGTAGTGCTAAAACTCGAGTTAATGTGCAGCAGTGCTTTGAAGAGCTTGTTTTAAAGGTTTGGAAACCTTTTAACTGTTCTCATCTCATTTATTGTGTCTGCACCAATCTATGGAACTTGTGTATTGAGAAAGTTTGTGGAATAAAAGAAAACATCACTGTTTGCATAGCGACATATAACAATGCCAAGACAACATTGATAAAACTTGCTCACAGAATTGTATTAGATTAATTTAGACATAGGTTGAATACTTAATAATATACTCACAAAACAAAATTAGAGCACCAAATGACGGCACAATGACTGCAATCATATTTATGCAGATTCTGGATACTCCCAGTCTCTTAGCTGAGGGTTCTAAAGGGGTGAAGAAGAACAACATCTTTAAGGAGAAACCGCCACAGTCAGATGCATCCACAAGCAGCTGTTGCTGAAGTTAATACCTCTGTATCAAACTTCTGGCATTTCAGATATTTGACTACCAGAAAATTGGTTCCTTTTTATTTCCTAAAAGGAATTATTCTCATTGTATTCATGTTTTATATGAACTGCAAATTACATGTAAAATATAGATTATGCGATTTCTGCTTTTTCCTTTTGCTTTCTGTGGGACTAATCTGTTGTGTACAAACACAATTACAATTAATAGTGTTGGAGGCCTGGAAGAATTACTGATATAATACAATTCATTTCAGCTGATTTATTATGTGCTTTGCACAGAAAGGGCGTTGTGACATCAACACTTGATACTGTTTCAAAGCTTAAACATGTACTTATATATATATATATATATATATATATATATTTTTATGACTGGTGTGTTTCGAACTACACATGTGCCTAGGCTTCGGCACGGATTGCTTCGGTTCAGGAAAGAACTCAACCCGTTAACCTAAAATCTCTACTGTTAATTGATACTTTGGGCAAGGATCAGATAATACTTATTAACAGTTCATGCTATTACGCTATACTTTCATATGTATTAACAGTTAACTACTAATATGTTTTTTACGATTATTAATGCATTTTTTGAAACTACAATTTTTATGACTGTTGCTATTCTGTATAACTGTTAATAAACTACTTATGATTGTTAATATCATACATACCACTTTCATTATCACTGCAATAGCAGTACTATAAGAGGGCATCCAATACCGTATGACAACAGGAGTGTTGGTAACTGGACATCATCCCTTCTTATGAATAAAATACTTTCGCTTTTGTGTTTAAAAAGAAAAAGAAAAAAAAAAAAGAGGTAAGGACACCATCCAATACCGTAGTTGGAAGAACATATAAGCCAAGCACAACGCTTGCAACTTGGATGAAAAGAAAGTGGCCATGCTCTGCAGGGTCTTCACTAGATGCTGGAGTACAAGGCCTACCAAAATACATCATGATGAAATGAAACATAGAATTGGAATCCCAAGTAGAAGGAAGAGTGGAAGCTTAGAAGTAAGGGCGGAACCAGAAATTTTCAATGGGTGAGCTAGCTAAATACAAATGTGGAAGACCCTTGACTATGACTATTGGTGTGGTAGCGCTGGCGGACCCATGAATTTTTTAGCGGAGGTGCAATTTTAAAGGCTAAAAATTCTTTGTGGATTGAACATCTAAAACTTTTTGCCTAGATTGACCTTAGGTCCCTTTATACATTCATATCATACATGAAAAATTATTTTATGTAAAAATATTGACTAAGTATGAAAAATGGTTTTTCGGAATAATCATTTTCTCAAGATAATTTTTGGCGGCTTTTATTCCTTACACATCAAATAAGAAAACTTGATTTTATGGGATTTTAGTATGAAGTATATATTGACTTAATGAACCATCCTTTTTAGCATAAATCGTATTTTGCACTAAAACCGATTTTTCATATTTTGATTTGGTGGGAATTTGATTTTCTAGTATTTTTATTTGAATCCAAATGCGGGGTACTTCCTTATTTACATTGTAAACTTAAGTAAATTGAGTAATATAAAAATAAACGAAAGTAAAAGGACAAAGACATTTACTTGGAGTGCACCACCACCAGCTGAAGAAATTGGCAATTTGAAGTACCTACAATAGTTTTTCTGGAGAAGGGAAGTGCTTAATAGGTCTGTCACTGTGTGGCAAGATATGCAATTGTATATATATATATATATTTTTATCTTTAGTTTAAAATATTAGACTATATATGTTTAATTATTTTTTCCCCCAAACCTTCCTAGGCTACAACCTAGGGCAGCTCTTGAGCTAGTTCCGCTCCTTCTTAGAAGAGGAATTACAAAGCAGCTTAGAGTGCTTTAAGCTTGGCCATCGATGGTTGTACAAAGAAATTCCCACCTGGGCTTCCAATGTGCATACAGAAGCTGTTACATTGTTTTCACGTGTCCCATTTGTATGTCTCATGCGAGGCAAAACTTTCTAGCTTTATTTCTTTCTTGTATTTGACTAGGCGTTGTTTTTCATGTGCCAAGTGTTCAACAACTCTTTGATTGAGTTTCGTATTAAAATAAAATAAAATATAAAAAATAAAAAAAATAAAAAAAAACCTCTTTCATTGAGTTTACACTTCCCATTACAACTCCCTAGTGGCATTTTCAACTTGAATTTGACTTCAATGTGTATTATGTTTAATTCTAAGGCAAAACGTGATTTTGGGTCTATGTAGTTTACCCATTTATCATTAAGGCTCTTCAAATTTGTCCTTATAGTTTGAATTCTAAGCAATTTAAGAACAATTCCTAGCAATTCAAGGACAATCCCCATTTTTCATGAAGTATTGAAAAATAATAATAATTATAGATTAAACATTTATCAAAGATATAATTAAATTATAGTTCCAATATCTGCAGGCCTAGGAAGTTCAGATAACATCAAGTTCAAATGAGTCAGGCCTTGGGTTCATCTTCGGTTATAAACTTTTGGGTAATTGTTGCCTTAAATCCGATGCTTATGGGTGTAAACTCCATAGTGACGAAGCAATCCTTCTATGGGGGCAAGAAGTTTAGTATGCTTTTATTCAAACTTAAAAATTTGTTATAAACTATATGTAATGGATGCCCACCATATGTCACATCCAATAATACCTACTATATGACTCATCCTCCCAATAACTCACCATATTGTATTTGTAAATTGTAGTGAATAGTGTATTACATATGCCTATAAAGAGGCACCCATATTAATGAGAAAGAACGAACTGAAGAACAAGCCTAGAGAATTCCTATGGCTCTGTATCTATACTCTCTGCTAATCCTCTCTCAATTCTTTTGGTTTTATAATACGTTATCAACATGAATTCGCTTTTAAAATACCAGCTGAATTCTCTGATGAAATCTTTTTGCTTCAATACCTTTATTTCTCAAATTTCCAGTAATTGCACCTCGACTCAATCCTTCTACCTCCATATCCACCTCCCTTAGTTTCTGTAGATCCACTCTCATGAACAAAGAATTGAGAGCAAGGCAATAAAGAAGGTCTTCTTGCGGCTTTCCATGATATGACAGGCACCAAAAGCAAAGAAAGAAAAGGCTGGGTGAAAGAGCTTTTTAGGAATGATTTACAGAGGTGTTCTTGAATTAATTAATTGATGAGAACAACAAACCTACCGAAATTATAAGCTTTCTACCCCTTATCTTTTATATTATTTTATCTTGATTGTTTATCATATTATTACATCTATAATATTTAATACTTACCATTCAAAAGAGAGGTAGAAAGACAATTGACTTAGGGGAGCAGAAAAATGTGATGCCCTCTAGCAGACTAGCACTAAGGTTTGTCTCTACTTTCCTAATTACATATATTAGTATAATAATATTATATTATTATATTATTATATTATTATTGAAAAGAACCCACGGAAAAAAGGGGTGTTTAAGTTGATAGCCCATGATATATGTGACGTCCTGGACCTAAAATAGGTCCTTTAAATAAAAGAAAATAATTATTTAATTGAGTAATTAAATTGAGGAATTAAAATGAAATAAAAAGAATTAAATCAATAAATTTGGAATTAATTTGGAATTTAATAATTCAAGGGCAATTTGGGCAACTATATTTTGGACCAGAATTTCTCGAAACAGGTTGCGCCATTGCGTCCGTCTCTTCGAAACGAGTCCATTGAAGCATGGCGCATCTCGATACAAGTTACGGAAGGTAAGAAGGACATTTTGGTAATTTATGAAAATGAATAAAATATTATAAAAAGGGCGCTAGCCAATCAAAACGTGCGTTTCTCTCTCCTCAATTTCTCTCTCCTCTACGCGATACCTCCACTCTCTCTCTTTGATTCTCTCAGCTCCGGTCACGGCCGGCAACGAGACCGGTCACGTTGGAACCGGCTCGAGCTCGCCTTCAAGACCCATGGCTTTTCCCGCCCGGAAAGCTCAGATTTCGCCGACGTTGGCGACTGCAAATCTTGCCGAATTATGGGTTTGCGTTCCAACTGCTCCGGCGACATACGGCATCGATCCAGGTATGAAAACGAACCCTCTCTTCATGCTAGTGATGTTTGTAAACTTGGAATCGATCGATTTGGTCTCAAATCGATCGGATCTCGAACCCAATTTTGGCCGATTTTCGATCTTGAATTCTGGCCAGTTCAAGGCCGGTTCTTGGCTGGTTCGTGGCGGTTCTGGACTCGTGGGTTCACGGTGGTCATTTTGGTATAGGGGTGGTTGCCGGATTCGAGTTTTGGTGGTTGGCCGGAATTGCTCAACACACCTAAACCCACGTGGCTCTCGGCCTGGGGTGTGGTGCCGGTTCTGCATTCCTACGCAATCCTCGTGTCGTCGTGAACGTGTACGTGTGCTCGGATTTTGATTCGGACGTCGTTTGACTATCGAACCAATGTACGCCTATTATGCGTTGTTTGGGTTCGATGGGTTCGGACCGTTGGATAGAATCCGAATTCACGTATGTGGTTCCTCGTATTTCTAAGATCGTATAGAAATTAACGGATCATGATTCGGAGTCCCGGATACTCCGAAATAGCGAACCCTAAGGTTAGGTAAACCGTAATCGTCCGATCGTGAGCAATGTGACCGTTTGATCGAGACCAAACTTTCAGGACATGTTGGTTAGGCCGTGTTGAACCTGTAGGAACTTTCGGATCTAAGTTTGGAGGTCGTGGGACCCACAGGTCCCGGTTGACCAAGTTTGACAAAGTTTGACCAAGGGTTGACCGAGGGTCTCCCGAGGTCACTTTGCAATTCTTCGAACGTAGTTGACCTTGTTGGACCTTAGGGAACATTTGGATCCATTTGGAGGTCGTGGGCCCAGCGGGCCCGGGTTGACCGAAATGGGATGTTTGACCGCCGGTTGACCGTGAGTCTTCCGGGGCGGTCCCACTTGTTAAAAAATGTAGTTTGACCCTATAAAATCTCCGTACGACGTACGTGTTTACTTTGAGACCTGGGAAAGTTAGGATTTGAATTTAAGTTCTCGTTCGGTTCACTGTATTAATCCAATCCTCATATCTATCGCTTTAGGTACTCTGGCACCGCATGCGCAGCAGGCGGAACCCTCTTTGGGTTAAGCAGCGTGGGACCAACGGTGAGTGGACTTTATTTTCAAATGAGCATGATTTGAATGATTGAATGCAAATGCATATAAAATGGGATTTAATAATTGTTTTAAATCTCGGATTTGATGATTGAGTTTATCATAATTTATTTGATAATGGCTTAAGTCTTGTTTTGACTTTGGTTGAAGTACATTAAAAAGGATTTGCATTTGAGGTTTATGCATGATTTGGGTTTCCGGTTTTTATGTGGGGCCCTGATGGTTATGTTTTATGATTATGTATACTTTTGAGTATTGAATGGGACGTAGTGACGTCCGGTGGTTTTCGTGTTGGATTTGAATTATATAATTGGGTGATTTTGATCTTGAAATCTTTGTACTATTTTAATTATGGATTATTGGTTAATTTTATATGTGGGGTTTATAAACGTTGTGAGTTGGAATTTCATGCTTTCGGGAATCTATACTTTATAAATTATATATTATCTTTATACTTTTAAACTAAATGTTTGGGTGGAAAGATGGACACTATAAATGTCCAGTGAGTTTAATAATTTGAGTTGAGCTATATTTTAAGAATCGTTAATTATACTATTTATATATATTTTGGGTATGAGATATGGACGTTTGGGGTCGTCCGGATATTTATGTTTAACGGGTTGTTATATATATACTTTGAATAAATGCTTCGGATTTCGGATATTATGCTTTTAGGGAATAGTTATATATATTATGATTTGGGGACTTATGTTGAATTTGGGTTTTGATTTGACGTTTCTCAACTTGAGATTTTAATATGAGTTGACATGCTTGACTTGAGCATTGATTGAGATTTAAATATGGTTTTTCAATGAAAATGACGTTTCATTTGATTATGGTCTATTATGCGGTCATTTGACGCTTGTGATTATTTTGAATATAGAAATATATGTTTTGGATGGTGATGTCCTTATTTTGAGTATATATTGGCTATATGATTGATGGACTTGTATATGTCCGGGTGTCTGATGTTTTGGGGTTGGGTACATTGTGATTGAATATGTATATATTGATTATCGCGTGGCGATTGATTTGAGTGCGGTTGGCACCTTGTTATGTACCTCCCCCTATTCTTATGATACAGTTACTTGAATATGGTTCAATCCGGTGCATACCTTAACGGGGTGTAGCTGTAGACCCTTAACGAGGTAGTCTACGCGCGTAGGACTTGTTTGAAGTTTCTACCATACAAACCTGTGAGCTTAGTCTCTTTCTGGACGGCTCAACCCTGGTCATAGGGTCTCGAAGAGGCTGTACCTGTGTCTAGTCAAATGATCCCCTGTTGGATTGTTTTCCCCTGGTACTTGTGTTTGGTGTTGAGGTTATATTATACCTATACGCGTGTGTGAGTACCTTCGTATTCATATTTCTTTTAGTGAGGATCTTTCTTCACTTGTCGTGCATACGAGCACGTGGTTGCGAGATTGGGGAAGATTGGGAAACAATACTTGATATGTTATGTTTATTGGATTTTGAATCCTGAAACTGATTTATGATATATATATATATATGATTTGAAATACAATTGATTTCTATGTTGTTGTCGAGTTGGGTTGTTCTTGGTATTATTTGGATTATTGGGATTTTAATGTTGTTTTACCCTATGGGAACTTTATCCTATCTTTATGCTTATACGTTTATCAAGTTCTTCTGTTTACATTTTTATATACCTATATGGGTTCGCGATTTGGGAGGTTATGCCTCGGGGAAAGAAAAAGGTTATGTTGCTTGGAAAGGTTTGAATTGGGTTTCTCTTTGACTATTTTGAGATATCGTGGTTTTTAAATCAATGAAGTATATAAATAATTTCATATGCTTGGTTCGCATTGTTTTGAAACGGTGGGGTTAGTACATTGATTTAAGTATGTAAAACTTTGTTTTTGTCCACTCACACTCTTTCTGTTTTGCGCCCCCCAGGCCATAGTCGTTGCTTCGACACTGTTCGGCCGAGCGCTTCTCTTCCCAAGCTTCGACTGAATTGTAGGACTTGTTGTCCCTTATCTTTGACTTTGAATTCTGTTGCTTGAATTCACATATTCTTAGAGTTGCTCTGTTGTCACCCGTTAGGGTCAAATGGAAGGCCGAAGGCCTGTTATGTATTTGTATTGCATGCTGGCAGTTGGTAATACATATTGTTGTATAAGTTGGTGTGATGGTAATACAAATGAATCAAGTTGAAAACCCAAAAAAATTATGTCATTCTCATTCTCTCAAATACTCCAAATTTCCAGATTTTATCTTGGTATCAGAGCAGCGATCTTGGAATTGATGACTCTTGTTTTGAATCTTTGCTACTACCATGGGGGAAGATATTTTTTCCCTACTAGAAATAGCACCACCAACCCTTCTCAACCTACCTACCTAGAAGCATTGACGACCTCGATCCCGACCTAGACACCGACCTGACCGACTAGCCTCACCAAGACTAGGTGTTGCCACAAACCAGACCAATCAACCACACATGGACTCGGTGAAACTACACTATATGAAAAAGATGTGAAGCTGCAAGTAGTGGTTCTGGTTATATATTTCATACTTCTGATAATGGTGATTCAACGGGCTGGATAATGTATTCCGGTGCAACTGATCATATGACGTTTGATCCTGATGATTTTCTGAGTACTAGCCAACCCATACAAACTAGTATTGCTAATGCCAATGGAGTTACTTCTCCTGTGATAGGGGCTGGCACTGTGGCCCTCAAATCATCTCTTTCATTATCTAATACTTTACTTGTTCCATCTTTATCAAATAAGTTGATGTCAGTTAGTCAGAACACTGAACAATTGAATTGTTGTGTACTAATATACTCGAGTTTTTGTTTACTTCAGGATATTCACACTAAGGAGATTATTGGTCGTGGTACTATGAGAGGGGGACTATATAATGTGGAGGACCACAATACGGGCATGGCTAATAATGTGAATCATACCTATGATATCAAACAAAGGCAAGTCTGGTTGTGGCACCGTTGATTGGGGCATGCATCCTTTGGTTATATGAAACATATTCTACTAGATTTATTATCTTATTTCAAAGACTCCAACTTCAAATTTGACACTTGCATTTTGGCTAAGAGTCACCATGTGCCCTACTCGTTGAGTTCAAGTAAGAGTACTACTCCATTGAAGCTAATTCACTCTGATGTTTGGGGGCCCTCACCTATAACTGCTCATCCTGGCTTTCGGTGGTTTGTGACGTTTGTGGATGATTGTACCCGGATGACATGGCTATACTTGATAAAAAATAAAAATGAAGTGTTTCCTATATTCCAGCCTTTCCAAAAGTAGATTGCAACTCAGTTCTCTACTAAGATCCAAATCCTTCGCTCCGACAATGGAGGAGAATACGTCAACCACAACTTTCAAACGTACTTCCAGATGCACATCATTATCCATGAGACAACCTATCCTCAGACTCCACAGCAGAATGGTGTTGCGGAACGAAAAAACCGCCATCTTCTCGAAACTATACGTGCCTTTCTAATTGGGGTTCATGTCCCTCTTCACCATTGTGATGATGCCATAGCCAACGCGGTCTATCTCCTAAACCGTATGCCTTCCAGACCTTTGGATTTCCAGACTCCGTTACAGGCACTCGCCCACCATGGGCCCTTGCCCTCCGTTCAGATGCTTCCACCACGAGTCTTTGGCTGTGTAGCATTTGTTCATCTCCATAAGAATCAACATAGCAAACTTGATCCGTGTGTGCTCCAATGTGTTTTTGTGGGATATGTTGCTCATCAAAAGGGTTATCAATGCTATCATCCCCCTACTCGTAGTATCTATGTCACTTTGGATGTCACTTTTATGGAGTCTAAGATGGTCTTCCATGCCCCGATATCCAATTCACCACTTCAGGGGGAGATACAGAGAGAAGCGCAGACTTGGAGCTTTCTCAAAAATCTGGAAATTCAAGACTCGAGCAAAACGACCGGTCGCATAGACCCCAGCGACCGGTCTTTTCAAAGCAGTGAGCCATGCGATCCAATCTGCCTAAAAATGACCAGTCCCGAAGACCCCAACGACCCATCATTTCAAAGCAGTGAACCATGCGATACAACTTGCGAAAAAATGATAAGTCAACAAGACCCCAGTGACAGGTCACCTAGAAGCAGTGAGCCATGCGATACAACTTGCCCAAAAATGACCGATCGCGAGCACGACATTTTTTCCAGATACATCGATGATTGTGACGAAGACCCCCTCACTTCATAGTACCCACTGATCAATCTCCTGCGGATAATCCTGAGGTAAGTGCTTCTACTATATCTACAAATTTAGTTGATGACTCTGTTAGATATCAATTACCTTTCAGGTAGAACCGTGGAAAACCACCAACTCGGTATTCCCCGAATAATGGCAAAGCATCAAAGTATCCAATTGCAAACTATGTGTCAACTCAAAGCTTGTCGGAACCTCTCAAGGATTTTGTAAACCAGTTATCTGCCATTCACATTCCAACCAAGGTAACTGAAGCATTGAAAGATCCGAAATGGGTTCAAGCAATGAAAGAGGAGATGAAGGCTTTGGAGAAAAATCAGACATGGACATTGGAGAAATTACCTTAAGGAAAAAGAACCGTCGGATGCATATGGGTGTTCACTGTGAAATATAACGTTGATGGATTTGTTGACGCTACAAAGCAAGACTTGTGGCAAAGGGATACACACAAACTTATGGTATTGACTATGAAGAAACCTTTGCCCATGTTGCAAAGCTTAACACCGTTAAAGTGCTGTTGTCTATTGCAGCCAAACTTGACTGGCCTCTTCACCAGTTTGATGTGAAGAATGCTTTTTTACATGGAGAACTCACCGAAGAAGTGTACATGGACATTCCACCTGCAAACCTGTGGACACTCCAATCATACAGAATCACCATCTTGGCGAGTATCCGGATCAAGTACCCGCTAACAAAAAGAGATATCAAAGATTAGTTGGGCGATTGATCTATTTGTCTCACATTCGACCTGACATTGCGTATGCTGTGAGTGTTGTTAGTCAGTTTATACATTGTCCAAGTGAAGACCATATGGATGCGGTTCTTTGAATTCTTAAGTATTTAAAGTCAGCACTTGGAAAAGGACTTATGTTTCCCATAAATGATCATCTAAATATCAGTGGTTATACATATGCAGATTGGGCAGGGAATGTCATGGATAGACGATCGACATCAGGTTACTTCACATTCGTGGGAGGTAACTTGGTTACTTAGAGAAGTAAGAAACAGAATGTAGTTGCCTTATCCAGTGCAGAAGCCGAATTCAAAGGTATGACTAAAGGAATTTGCAAACTCCTTTGGTTAAAGAAATTACTTATAGAGATTGGATATGCACCAACGTCAGCAATGAACCTGCATTGTGACAACAAGGCCTAAATATCCATTGCACACAATCCAGTTCAACATGATAGCACAAAACATGTTGAAGTGGATCAACATTTCATTAAGCAGAAACTTGAGGCCAATAAAATTTAGCTTTCGTTTGTCAAGTCAGAAGACCAGCTGGCTGACATATTAACAAAGGCAGTGTCTAATAAGGTATTTCATAACTCAGTGGTCAAGTTGGGCATTGGCGACATCTATGCACCAACTTGTGGGTGGGTGTTAGCTGAATATGTTTCCTAGAAACCCCTAAATCTAGGAAACTCAAATGTTAACTTCTTGGAATTGTGTGTATTGAATGTTGTGTAATTATATTGGGATTGGGGATAATTACACAAATTACAATATCAATCACATTAGTTGGATGAGCTTGGAGACCAAGCTACCTCATTGTATAAGTAGGTGTGATGGTAATAAAAATGAATCAAGTTGAAAAACCAAAAAATTTTGTCATTCTCATTCTAATTCTCTGAAATATTCCAAATTTCCAGATTTTATCAAAATTAACATAATATATTTATTAATTACAAAATTGAGATAATCAATTTATTTTTTCCTACGATTGACATAATCAATAGTTATAATATGTCGGGCTAAGTCGGGTTCAAATGAGTCGGCCCTTGCATCAGTCGTGCATATGAAGATAGTAATAGTAAATAGTCTATTTTATAATAATAATTTAGACTCCAAAAAGAAATAAGACTAGAAGAACAACAGCGTACCTGACCATCTTGAATCGATAGTGCTAGTTCAATTTTTCTTCCCCATAGGTAAAAAAGTATTGGTGTTAGGGAGTTACAATTGCCTCCTTCCCATTACAGTAGTTAAGTCCATTAATAATAGGCAGACGTTTTTTTGTTAGACGTTTTGCTGTTATTAGCTCATAAATTCATATTCATGTTTGTGTTGTTATTAGGGCCAACGGTTACAACACAGCCACTTGTATATATACCATGTATTGTAATCTTGTGAATAAATGAAAATCAGTTTCTACATGGTATCTAGAGCCTGACATATATATATATATATTCTTCCATGGCTTCCTCTGCAGCTTCTTCCTCCTCTACACTTCCCACCCTCTCTATCACAAACATCTCCCACCTTGTTTCTGTCAAAATTTCTAATATACCAACTACCTTGTTTGGGAAAGTCAAGTTAAACCATTCTTACTCGGCCAAAACCTCTAGCGCTTTATTGATGGATCATATCCTTGTGCACCCCAAATTGTTACTCCTCTCTCTTCCACAGAAAAATCTCTTGATCTCCCTCCTCAATCCAAACTTCACCTCGTGGTTCCAAACTGATCAAAGCTTGGTTAGCATCCTTCATGCCACTCTCTCTGAATCCGTTCTCACTCAAGTGGTTGGCCTTTCTACTTCCAAAGCCATTTGGGACTGCCATAGTCAAAAAATTTCTCAACAGTCTCTTGCCAATGAAACCCAACTCAAATTTGAACTCTTTTCCATCACCAAAGGATCCAAAACCATTTATGCTTATCTTTCTCATGCCAAACACCTTGCTAATCAGTTAGCTACTATTAATGCTTCCGTCTCCAATACTGACTTGGTTGCCTATGTTCTTCGAGGCCTTGGTCCTAAATACCAGATGCTTGTGACTGTCATTCTGAATTTTTCGCCCCTCCCCTCCTTCTTGGATCTTCGAGCTCGCCTCCTTGCCTTTGAAGGGCAGCAAGCTCTTGTCACTCAATTGGATCTTACTCCCGTGCCCACGACATTCCTTGTTGCTCAACCTCGTGGTCACCACTACCCCAGTAGTGCCCATCCCAAAGACACTCCGGTTCGCTTCTCTCCTGCTGGGTCTCCTCTATTTTACACACATGGGTCTTCTCCCACCTTCCCTCAGACTCTATGTGGCTCTTCTATTTTAGGTGTTCCTCCCACCTCTCGCTCACCACCGCATTGCTGGACTTGCCACCAATTCGGTCACATTGTCGCCCGTTGTCCCTAGTCCCGTACCTTTGCCGGAATGCACATTACCTCTTCCTTCGACCCCAACTGGTACTTTGACTCAGGTGCCACACACCATATGACTCATGATGCCACCTCCAATCTTCTTCTTTTGGTCAAGTTGTTGTTCGTTATGGTGCTTCTCTCCGTATTGCTCATTCCGGTAATGTCTCTTTCTCTTCGGGTTCTTATGTCTTTCGTCTTTCTGATGTTCTTCGTGTTCCTTCTTTGCATAAAAATTTATTATCCGTTGCTCAGTTAATTAAGGATTCTCATGTCAATGTTTCATTTTTCCCATGGGGCTATTGCATTCATGACATATCTACTAGTTGTCTTCTTTTTTAGGGCTAATGTAAAAATGGGCTTTATCCTATCTGTCCTACGCTCTTCTCTACCCCCAAGGTTGCACTTGCTTCCGTAGTCGTGTCATCGTCTCTTTGGCATTGTTGTCTTGGTCATCCCTCCAATAAAGTGCTTGGCACTATTGTCTCTCAATCTTTACTAGATATCCATAGTTTTATTAATCAAACTTGTATTCATTGTGCCTTGGCCAAATCTATTAGACACTCTTTTTCATCTCATGAACATCATTTTGTTGCTCCTTTTGATCTAATCCATTCGGATGTGTGGATGTCTCTGGTTGTCTCCACTTCTTGTTTTCATTACTATGTTTTATTTACTGATGACTATACTCGTTTTTCTTGGATTTTTCCCCTACGTCTCAAATCCAAAGTCTTTCGTCATTTTTCTACCTTTGTCATGTATGTCCAAAACCAATTTTCTCAGACCATAAAACAATTACAAAGTGATGGTGGTAAAGAATATGATGATTTACAATTTAAACAAGTTTGTGCAACTCATGGTTTTTTGCATTGTTTTTCTTGTCCACACACTCCTCAACAGAACGGATTAGCTGAACGCAAGCATCATCATATTGTTGACATGGGTCGCACCCTTTTACTCACTGCCCAAATTCCTCATCATTTGTGGGCTGAAGCACTTTGTACTGCTGTTCATTTGATCAATCGCCACCCTACTCCGATCCTCCAATGGGCATCTCCATATCAAAAATTATTCTCTCAAGCTCCTGATTATTATCTTCTTTGGGTATTTGGCAGTGTATGTTACCCCTTCCTTGGTGATTATGTGTCTAATAAATTACAACCTCGTTCGCTTGAGTGTGTCTTTGTAGGTTACAGCAAAAGTCATCCCGGTTATGATGTCTTCATCTCCCCAAAGGACGACTGTACACCTCTCATCATGTCAATTTTCACGAAGACCAATTATATTTTGCTGCTCATCCATTTTCCTCTCAATACACCCATGATATTGCCTTTATCCTTATTGGATTTTCCCCCACTCCTTTATCTGCTATATGTCCACAGCCCAACACACAAGCCCACACACAAATCCCGACCCCACCCTCACAGCCCAACCTGCAAATCATCCCTATCACCTCTCTTCCACAATCGACCCCAGCTCTCTCTGTGCCATTTTTTTCCCAACCACACGCCAGAACACTAGACCACACCCCATCACCTCCGTCGCCAGACCAGACCCTCCCTCCCTCTCCCTCATTAGTAGCCGATACTGTGTCGCACTCTCCACCTTTCCCAGACCCCAACCCTCCCGCCAATCCAAATACTGGGTCGGTGTTGTTCATATTTGAATATAGTTTGAGAACAGTTTTGAAAGATTATGCATGGTCTAATTCAAGTTAAGGAATGTTAGGATTGATCTCGTTTTAAAAAGGGATTTTTGGTTATCTATTTAAGAACTGATTTTTTTTTTGGAAAGTTGAGAAAGGATTTGGAAAATGGATTTGTGAAAGTGGATTTGTAGAAAAAGTGGAATTTTATGATAAGTTTCGGAAAATGGTTTTCAAACCCACCACAGGTATACCCCCCAGTTACCTTCGGAATAGTTTACTCATTTATGACAACGCCCCACGAGTCTTGGTGACACCTGAACCGTGTGGTGCGAGGATACGTGCTCTCAAGTTGATTATATCTTTCTGCGTCCTGAGAAGGGAATTGACGGATTACGTGTCTCCGGCTGACCATGTGTGACAGGACCAAACCCAAATTCCAATTTTGGAATCCGTGTCGGATCCCATGCATGTCCAACACCTAGTAGGTGCCGGGCACAATTGACCAAAATAACCTTTTTACCCTAATCCTCATAAAGACACTACTTAAGGATTTGACTTCTATCGGAAAACCGGCAGAGTCTCCCTTGAAAAACGGACATTTCCCATTTTATTTTACTTGTAAATATTATAAATTAACTACATCCAAACATTGAGCATGCACAATCTAAAGTCCACATACCAATTTATCGAAATTACAATAACTTCCGGCCTCCTATACAATATCAATAAGTTATCTATCGGGCTTCAAGCCTACCCACATATTCAAATTGAACCCAACACAAAACTAAATAGATTTCGAAACCAATATCCATATCAAGTTCCCCAAATTATGTTCTCTTTCGCGGCTGCACCTAGGTTAGTCTAGGTTGCCTATGTACTCTTACCAAGGGATCAAGCCACATGTAGTTCTTACTAAGTTCAAACCAAAAATAGAACTATATAAGCACATGAATTGAATATTCCTTCACATTTTCTAATATTAAACTCTTCCAACTATAATCAATCAACTGGAATCGAAACAAAATATATTGATGGCAAAACAATCTTCAATCCATCACCTGTGTATATTTATATATTAAATTATTACTGATAAATAGAAATTTAGGAAAATTAGTAAAACAACATTGTCCACACGAAAACCTTTATATCTATATCAATGGGTTAAATAAAACATGCCTCGGACTTTTGCAGTCACAAACGAACTCATGACTTAAGAAAACAGTTATGAATAGTATAAAGTCCTTAACTTTAAAAACTCTCCATATTTTGCCTCATAAATATGAAAATGTGTATTAAAGCATTCACCAATAAGTATCCAACATAAAATCATTAATTTCCGTTTAAAACATCTCAAATCTCATAATACTCTCCACCTAGGTATACCCCCAATCATAATCCGTCAATTCCAATAACATTCCGTCAACTCCACCTAGCAAAACTCAGGGAGATATACTCGACTTGAGAACGCAATAGTTCGTCAATTCCAAGTATCGTAAATGTTACATCCTCGCAGAACTCAGGGGACACGTGGTCAACCCGAGAATGCATATCCTTGCATAACTCGGGAGACATGTGGTCAGCTTGAGAATGCATATCCTGGCAGAACTCGGGGGACACGTGGTCATCCCGAGAATGCATATCCTTGCATAATCGGGTGATCAGCTCAAAACGCATATCCGTCAATTCCCCTCGCAGGACTCAGGAATATATAATCAACCTGAGAACGCAAATCATCGCACCACTCGGTTAAGGCGTCCTCAAGACTCGTGGGGCGTTGTCATAAATGAGAAAACTATTCTGAATGCAACTATGGGGTACTCCTGTGGTGGGTTTGAAAACCATTTTCCAAATCCTTTCTCAACTTTCCAAAAATCAGTTCTTAAATAGATAACCAAAAATTCCTTTTTAAAACGAGATCAATCCCAACATTCCTCAACTTGAATTAGACCATACATCAACTTTCATGGACTGCTCTCAAATTACTTTCAAATATGTACTACATACTATTCAGAAAACTAGTATTCATAATTCATCGATTTCAAGCCATTGAGCACATATTTAAATGTAAACATATAATCAAACATTTAATTAATTGCATATTCATGCCAAAGCCCGATTATCCAAGCCATTTCCAACTCCACACAATTAAACACAATATATCAAGTATGGAAAGTAAAAGCGATTGCTTACAAATTCACAAACATTCAATAAGCGTAATACCATTTAAAAACAAACCTCCAATTACAATCACAACTACTAAATGGCCTCAACCGAGCTAACGTGGCCCACTATCTAAGTCAACAAGGCTTGTATAGCCCACGACTTCAATTTGTTATATGATGATTTCTATTGGTCCAAAGCCATAAGGTAAGTCCATTCTAGAAGTCTCATCACGATCCAACGGTCCGTTTGACCCAGATCGTGGAATTTGACCAATTGGGCCCGCAGGGCCCACAACCTCTGATTTCCAATCCGAAGGTTCCTATAAGTCCAACGGATGGTCTAAACCTATCTGTTGAGGCCCAAAAAAATCATGAGAAGACCAAAGATATTCGAAGCCCAAATGGTGGTCATGCGTTCATCAAAGCAGTATTTTTGGGAATTAATTCATTTAGTGTATATGCCATGCCAAGCTAATAATACATTTTTCCTATGTCAAGCCCACATGAACCCAAGTCATGTGGTTCATGGGGCTTGCACGAGGGATTGTGGTGTGGAAGGTTACGGAGGTCCACAAGGCCCACGGAAGCTCTTGGATAATGGAGACTTTGGGCTAGCTACTTGGGAGCACCAAAGTCCAAGCCCATTACTTGGAGTTCTCCAATGTGGGTGAGAAAATGAGATATTCTTCAAGCACTCCCTATTACCCATTGGAAACAAGCCATTTCCGACACTTCCTTTAACCCATAGGAAATAGTCATTTTCCAATGCCTAGCTTTACATGCTGGAAATAAGAATGTCCCAATGCCCCCTTTTACCCATAGGAAATAGTCATTTTCCAATGCCTAGCTTTGTCTGTTGGAAATAATGATGGCCCAATGCTTCCTTTTACACATTGGAAATATAATGGTTTCATCCCTTCCCTTTACCTATTGAAAATAAAGGAACACTCTCACCCTCTATAAATTGGCCTTCATGGCTCAAGCACAATTCATTCAAACCAGAGCCATCAAGCCCTCTCTCTCATGCGGCCACTACAAGCATTTCCAGTAGCCATCGATCTCTTGGTTGCTTAAGCACCCCAGCAACCACATCAGATTACGTTCATTCCCTCCTTGGGCTGCTGCAAGCTTTCCAGCAGCCATCCCAGCCATGCCTTCAAGCCTCAAGCTTTTCCTCCATATCCTTCAAGCCACAAGATTTTCCTCCATAGCCTTCAAGCCTCAAGCTTTTCCTTCTTCTTCTTTACAAAGCCTCACCAAGCAATACATCAAACTTCTCCTCCATGCCTTCAAGCCTCAAGCTTTTCCTTACATATTTCCTACAAAGCCTCACCAAGCAATACATCAAGCATTTCCTTTCTCCTCATACCCTTCCAAGCTATAAACACCACAGCCTTCAAGTCTCAAGCTTTTCCTTCCACTATCATGCTCTTAAATCACCATAGCCATAGCCACAAATAACAAACTCAAGCATATCCAACACCAAGCCAAGCACATGCATTCTCATTTGCTAGACTTGTGGGTCTTTAGTTCCCACACTCCAAGCTCTCATGCCAAGCTCATATAATCTCAGTTCAACATCATGAAGTCGTCTTCAACCATCCAAAAGCATGACCAAGCATTCGTCAAGCCGCTGGAAATCTACTTAAGCCACCCATCCTTCATATATATATATATATCTCTCTCTCTCTCAAAAAGCTCCATCCCAAATTTGAAACACTCATCCTCTCAAGCTAAAACCATAGTCATTACCTTTTGATAAGAGGAATGCAGGCAGCACAAGCTTTTCGTCAACCTGCCAGAAACACAGAAAACCTCAAGCCTTAATCATTTCCTCATGCTCGTTTCCTTTTAGCTCCCACACCCCAAGCTCTCATGCCAAGCCTAGTGGTATCTTGATTCACCAACACAAGCCCTCATGCCAAGCTCATGCAACATCGTTGCATCATCTTTAACTCTTCGTCAAGGTGCCGGAAATGTCAACACTAAGCATGTAGCTACTGGAAGAAGAACAAAGTACCTCCTGGGACTTGCTTCTCTCTCAGGGTGCTTTGGGTCTAGTCCTCGCTAACTCAGAAAAACGGGCAATTTCATCCATTCGCTCTTTACAGCAGCCCAGGCCCATTCGTCAAGCTGCTGGAACGAAAAAGACGCCAACACTATCTAACTCGGATATCGCCTAATAGGCGTAATATCCGTTCAATAATCAAACGGTATCCAATTGCTAATCCGAGCATAGCGTCGTGCTCGGGACGACATGAGGAGTATTTTGGAACTCAAAGAGCCGCCACAAAGTGGCCCATGCGCTGCCACCCACCTTCGGTAGTGGTGGGTGGCTTGAGTAAATTCCAGCGATCCAAAAATCTCCAAATCACATGTCAACACTTATACCATTAGAACCACCACCACGAGAGGAGTGACTTTTGATCTTGGACTCTGGCCAAAAAGTGGCCAGAACTAGCCGAAAAACACCTCCATAGTGGCTCAAATCCTAGGTTTTGGATCGAACTCACAATACTCAAAATTGACCCAAAAGCTAGAGCTCGATGAGAGGATGGGAAAGCATACCTCAATCGACAGAATTCGTTGCCGGAGCCACCGGAAACGGAGTTTGGAAAAATCCAAGAAAAATTGAAGCTTCCAAGCGTTCTCGCCGTCGCAGAGGGTTGGGCACGCTAAAAAAAGGGGTGGGCTAGACAGAGGAGGTCGAGGTGGTCGTTTTGAGGGGTGGAAACCCTGGCTTCTATTGTCGAAATCGGAAGATCTCGCTGGTCAAAAGGTCGGCGTGAGAATCGCGAGAGAGGAGAGAGAGAGCTAGAGGGGGAGAGAGCGCGTGCTATTTTCTGGGGGGCAAAATCGAGTTTTAAAGTTTTTCAACAAATTTGAAATTCACATTTTGTCCTTTTTATTTTCAGAGGTTTTCTCCTTCGTTGCTATTCTGAATTGAGAGTGCCACCTATCTACAGACTCGTATCGACGAGCCCAAGTTCTGTGAGGATGTATCACACATACGGCCACATGTGTGATACTTGGAATTGACGAAATGATACTTGGAATTGACGAAATGTTATTGAAATTGACGGATTATGGTTGGGGGTACGCCTAGGTGGAGAGTATTTGAGTTTTGAGATGTTTTAAACCAAAATTGATGATTTTATCTTGGTACTTGTTGGTGAAAGTTTTAATACATGTTTTCAAATTTATGAAACAAGGATTGAGAGTTTTCTAAGTTTTAAGGATTTTATACAGTTCACAACTATTTTCTTAAGTGATGAGTTGTTTTTACATGTGAAAGATTGAAGCATGTTTTATTCAAACCGTTGATATTGATATTAAGGTTTTACATGGCCAATGTGATTTTATAATTTTCTCATTTTCCTACTTATCTGTAATGAGCTATTATATACATGTATTTGTATATGCAATATGCACATATGTGATGGGTGGAAGATTGTCTTGAAATCAATATCTTTTGCTTAAGTTACAGCGGATCGATTAGAGTTTGGTTTTAGGAAAGTGGGAAGGAATGTTCAATTCATGTGCTTACATAGTTGAGGGTGGAATAGAATGTAATGAGTGACTTGTAATTCTATATTTGGTTTGAGCCCTATTTTCTTGTATGAAAGAACTACGTGTGGCTTGAGCTCTATTTCCTAATAAATTTCCACCTGCGTTTTTACAGGTGGAAATTTATTAGGAAATGTTCGTTTTTCTGGGAGACTCCGCCGAAATTTTGGTAGGAGTCTGAACCCTTTTTCTTTATGAATGTGGGAAAGATGGTTAAATAGTAAGTGGGCCCGGCGTCGGTTGGATTGTTGGACGGTTCATTTTGCGGATTATGGCAAAAAGTGTACTTTGGTCATTCGTGCTCAGCACCTGCCAGGTGTCGGACACAAACGGGGTTCAACACGAATTCCAAAGTGGAATTTAGGTCGGGTCCTTTCAATTTGAGTAGTAGAGAAAAAATAGGAAAATAAAAGAAAATCCAATTTCAAAAGGAGAAAGAAAATCTCATATTGGGCTTTTAGAGAAAAATAGGAAAATAGGCTCAGGTTATTGGGTCCAGCCGATATACACACTTTTCTCCAATTCGGTAAATGACGATGGTGGCTTATTCAAAAAGTGATAAGCAAATGTCTCAACAATTGCAAAGATGATGCAACCCACCAATTCCACAATATCAGCAAACTCACATGCCCAGCCAACATTTGGCTTGGAAATCACGCCCTCAAGCATCAGCCAAGAGCAAATGCCATTATCTATTGTGACTTCCATCTAGTCTTTCACATGCGCACAACAAGGCCTTGGATATTATGCATGGCCTTAATCAAATGGGATGGCAACAAGAAGTCTTGCTCAAGCATCTGCCCACACAAATCAACACAGCCTAGCCAACACACCTTCTTCAGCTTCACCAATTAAATACACATGGGTCTTCTCCAATTTCAACATTTGCAAATGATTTCAGTTCCAAAATTGATGCTAAATTTCTTTAACTCTATCTTTCTAGCGTTGGTCACTGAGACCAGTTATGGGTATAAATTGAAACTTGCACAGATGCACTCCAGGTGTTTGATGAAATGACAATGTGAGTTTTTGAGATTTTGTTGAGATGATAATTCCACCCCTTCCGATCCCTTAAGCTTCCAAAATCATAGTTTTTGCTCCAAACCGTTGCTAGGAACGATTGTCTACAAAATCTTCACCGAACACATTAAACTAACCAATTTCACATGAAAACAGTGTAAATAGAGATAGATTATATATGCAAAATATGAATCTATTAGCCAACCATGGTTATTTGACTAGAAGGTGCAACATATGGTTAAAGTAGTACAAATTCCTTTAAAGATGGGAACTATGAGTTTAAGCTTGGTCCTACGGTCTCCAATAAACTCAAGAGGACAACTAGTTTGTCCTTCTTGAACACATTGAAGAAGATGATTCTATTCTCGTCCAGTGCCAAATTGGAGCAAGTCAAGTTCCTTTCAGAGAGGCCGAAATTAAGCAATAGCTACTATTGCTTGGTGGTTAAAAAAGTTATATCCTCTTTTGAAGTGCAAGAATACTCCCATTGGCCCAAAATGAAATGTCCATGGTAATGTAATGAAATGGCCATGGAAGAGTAATGATCAGTAAATAAACAAGCCACTTAAAGGGTCAACCTAATAGTTAATGTGAAATTTTGTCTAGAGTCAATTTATGCGTCTTAGAAAGACTAAACTAAATGTCTTTCAGTATTTTTTGATTCTCTAATTTTTCTAAAATTAAAGCAACTCCGAAACATTCCAAACATGACCCTGACTGTTTGGTTCATATTAGAATTACATCAAACATAATTCTACTATACCAGTCTCTAAGAGAGTGTGATGAAGTGATGCAATGAACTAACCAAACTTGGAGGCCAATGTTTTGTTTCTTTTACATATGAGAGGTTCGTATAGTGAGAATCAAGAAGAGTTGCAATTGTGAACTGGTTTTTCTGCGAGGAGTGGGGCATGTTGGTCCACATACAAGGCTGTTGCTAGAGCTGCATGCACTTCTGCAGAAAACCCAAACACAGATGATTTCACTAAAAATTGACGAGAATTTCCTCTGCGTAGCTCAGAAATGCAATATCTACTGAGTACCTGGATATCCCTTCAAAAATATAGAAACATCCTCCATCTCTGCTATTTCTTCTTCTCTATTTCCAACCTCGTACAAAACAAATGCTCTGCCTGCTCTTGCATAATCTGAAAATGCAAAATCATTGTACTTCTCAATCACCTGAAATGATATACACGCAACCTCGATGATACAAAGGCTAAGCTTTTTGGGGCAAGTCATGTAGAAACTACAAGTATAATGGTTGGCCCAAAGGACCACATCATCCTACACAGGGCCGGCACTTGGTCAGGGCAACAAGGGCCATCGCCCGGGGCCCACAATTGAGAGGGGCACAAAAAAATTTATTAGTCCATATATATATGTATATGCAAAAAAGTAAAATAAAAATTAAAAGTAAAGGGGCATATGTGCTATTATTTGAGAGTTTTACTTGATATTATAAAACAATAATAAAAAGAAGGATGCCAACAGATATAGAAGAAAAGGAAGTCAACATCCTTATTGCTTTCCCAAGAAGCAAAACCTCTCCGTCTGCAGCAACATTAGAGCATGTCCACCGCTGGACCCAAACCAGGCAAAAGGCCCCCCCTAGCCCAGGCAACTCACTCCAGCGCTGCAGCCTCCAGCCCAGTTTCGCGTGGGTCCCACCAGCCAGGGCAAGCCCAAGGGCAAATCTTGCCTGGGCTGAAGCCCGGTTTTGCTGACGTCAGCGATGACGTCAGCAACCAAAAAAATTTAAAATAAATCCAAAAAAACCTGAAAAAATATAAAAAAAAATCTGAAACATTTTTTTATGCATACCTAACAATTTTATTACTATTAAATTTTATCCAAATTAATTTTTTAAGTATAAAAAATAGGGGAAAAAATTAAAATGAATAGTATTTGCCCTTAACCTTGCCCTTTGGGGTGGAAACAAAAAAAGCAAGGCTGCCACTATTCACATGAATAGTGGCAGCCCTTGCTTGCCCTTGCCCTAGACTTAGCCCTTATGGGTGGAGATGCTCTTAGAGCACAACATACAAAACCCAAAATACTGGTTTTATTATTCTTTCTTTGTCTTCATTTAATTAGTTTCACTTTTATTGTTCTTGATTGCTTTGCTTGTGTGTTTATGATAAATTTCTTAAAATGTTTCCTAAGAAACAACTTTATGGAAATCTCAAAAGACAAAGAAAGAAAAAGGAAGATGAAATTGCTCAAAACCTAAGAGGATCTTTAAAATGTTACCAAGTGAAGCAATTGAAACAGATAAACCATGGACTTCCATTAAAATTCTAGAATTTGTAAAGAGTATTGATATGTTTCCAAATGTAATGGTTGCTTATAGGATATTACTGACTATACCTGTGACTGTGTCATATGCTGAAAGAAATTATTAAAATCTTATTTGCGGATGACCATGACTCAAGATAGGCTAAATGGACTAGTTATATTATGCATTGAAAGTGATATGTTGGAAAACATTAAATATGATAATATAATTGATGATTTTGCTTCTAAAACTGCTACAAGAAGATATTTTAAATGATCTTTTGTGATTAGGATTCCATTGCTATTTTTATTTGTCTGTGTACATGAAGGTGAAGCATAGGGGCACATGCAAGTTAATTTGTTGTTGATTGTAATGTTTTCAATCGGGTACCCTTTTTCCTTTGTTTGAGGTTTTGTTCCCATTGGGTTTTTCTCAAACAAGGTTTTAATGAGGCACAAAGTGTTCTATATTATCAGTTGTAAACTCTTATAATTTTAATAAAATTTATTATTTGATAAAAAAAATATAAATAAATATATTTATTTATTTATAAAGGGCACATTTTTAAACTTTGGCCCTGGACCTTAAATCACCCGGGGCCGGCCCTGATCCTACACCTCGCTTGATCAAAAACTGCAGCTGGTATGCTCGTGGACTTTCATTCCTCAATGTTTCTTAACCTTTGCTCGTTCTGCCCACTTACAACTAGGTGCAAGATGGTTCTTACTGAACACGTCTCTTAGAGAATTGATGCACTAAAAAAGAAAAACGTAAAGCATAATTTGGACTTTTAAAGAGATAAGAACAAATTGTCTTCCTATTGCACACTTATGTCACCCCACGTGACTATACAACCATCATGATGAATGAATTATATAACAGGAGTTCAATTTGGGAGGGGAAGAAAGAGGGGGGAATGAAATAATTGGACAGGCAGAGAGTAGAAGTTGGCATTATCGAAATACTGAAACATGACACACGCACATTTCAAGACGTCAAGACAATCCGTAAAGATTACAAAATAGAAGATCAGAATAAGAAAGAGGAAGTAAAAACGGTTGAAATACATTTAAGCCATGCCTTGTGCTTTTCTAAGTTGGATATTCTATTTATTTAGTTCTTTGTTTCTTCCAAGTAGGTCCGACTTAGCCAAGCACATGCATTCTCATTTGCTAGACTTGTGGGTCTTTAGCTCCCACACTCCAAGCTCTCATGCCAAGCTCATATAATCTCAGTTCAACATCATGAAGTCGTCTTCAATCATCCAAAACCATGACCAAGCATTCGTCAAGCCGCTGGAAATCTACTTAAGCCACCCATCCTTCATATATATATATATATATATATATATATATATATATATATATATATATATATATATATATATATATATCTCTCTCTCTCTCTCTCAAAAAGCTCCATCCCAAATCTGAAACACCCATCCTCTCAAGCTAAAACCATAGTCATTACCTTTTGATAAGAGGAACGCAGGCAGCGCAAGCTTTTCGTCAACCTGCCGGAAACACAAAAAACCTCAAGCCTTAATCATTTCCTCATGCTCATTTCCTTTTAGCTCCCACACCCCAAGCTCTCATGCCAAGCCTAAGCCTAGTGGTATCTTGATTCACCAACACAAGCCCTCATGCCAAGCTCATGCAACATCGTTGCATCATCTTTAACTCTTCGTCAAGTTGTCGGAAATGTCAGCACTAAGCACGCAGCCACTGGAAGAAGAACAAAGTACCCCCTAGGACTTGCTTCTCTCTTGGGGTGCTTTGGGCCTAGTCCTCGCTAACTTAGAAAAAGGGGCAATTTCATCCATCCGCTCTTTACAGCAGCCCAGGCCCATTCATCAAGCTGCTAGAACGAAAAAGACCCCAACACTATCTAACCCGGATATCGCCTAATAGGCGTAATATCCGTTCAATAATCAAACGGTATCCAATTGCTAATCTAAGCATAGCGTCGTGCTCGGGACGACATGAGGAGTATTTTGGAACTCAAAAAGCCGCCACAAAGTGGCCCACGCGCTGCCACCCACCATCGGCAATGGTGGGTGGCTTGAGTAAATTCCGGCGATCCAAAAATCTCCAAATCACAGGTCAACACTTATATCATTAGAACCACTACCATGAGGGGAGTGACTTTTGATCTTGGACTCCGGCCAAAAAGTGGCCAGAACTAGCTAGAAAACACCTCCATAGTCGGCTCAAATCCTAGGTTTTGGATCGAACTCACAATACTCAAAATTGACCCAAAAGCTAGAGCTCGATGAGAGGATGGGAAAGCATACCTCAATCGACAGAATTCGTTGCCGGAGCCACCGGAAACGGAGTTGGAAAAATCCCAAAAAAATTGAAGCTTCCAAGCGTTCTCGCCGTCGCAGGGGGCTGAGCATGCCGAAAAAAGGGGTGGGCTAGACAGAGGAGGTCGAGGTGGTCGTTTTGAGGGGTGGAAACCCTGGCTTCTATTGTCGAAATCGGAAGATCTCGCTGGTCAAAAGGCCGGCGCTGTGAGAATCGCGAGAGAGGAGAGAGAGAGCCGGAGGGGAGAGAGAGCGCGTGCTATTTTCTGGGGGGGCAAAATCGAGTTTTAAAGGTTTTCAACAAATATGAAATTCACATTTTGTCCTTTTTATTTTCAGAGGTTTTCTCCTTCGTTACTATTCTGAATTGAGAGTGCCACCTATCTACAGACTCGTATCGACGAGCCCGAGTTCTGTGAGGATGTATCACACATACGGCCACATGTGTGATACTTGGAATTGACGAAATGATACTTGGAATTGATCAAATGTTATTGAAATTGACGGATTATGGTTGGGGGTACGCCTAGGTGGAGAGTATTTGAGTTTTGAGATGTTTTAAACCAAAATTGATGATTTTATCTTGGTACTTGTTGGTGAAAGTTTTAATACATGTTTTCATATTTATGAAACAAGGATTAAGAGTTTTCTAAGTTTTAAGGATTTTATACAGTTCACAACTATTTTCTTAAGTGATGAGTTGTTTTTACATGTGAAAGATTGAAGCATGTTTTATTCAAACCGTTGATATTGATATTAAGGTTTTACATTGCCAATGTGATTTTATAATTTTCTCATTTTCCTACTTATCTGTAATGAGCTATTATATACATGTATTTGTATATGCAATATGCACATATGTGATGGGTGGAAGATTGTCTTGAAATCAATATCTTTTGCTTAAGTTACAGCGGATCAATTAGAGTTTCGTTTTAGGAAAGTGGGAAGGAATGTTCAATTCATGTGCTTACATAGTTGAGGGTGGAATAGAAAGTAATAAGTGACTTGCAATTCTATATTTGGTTTGAGCTCTATTTTCTTGTATTAAAGAACTACGTGTGGCTTGAGCTCTATTCCTAATAAATTTCCACCTGCATTTTTACAGGTGGAAATTTATTAGGAAATGTTCGTTTTTCTGGGAGACTCCGCCGAAATTTTGGTAGGAGTCTGAACCCTTATTCTTTATGAATGTGGGAAAGATGGTTAAATAGTAAGTGGGCCCGGCGTCGGTTGGATTGTTGGACTGTTCATTTTGTGGATTATGGCAAAAAGTGTACTTCGGTCATTCGTGCTCAGCACCTGCCAGGTGTCGGACACACACGGGGTTCGACACGAATTCCAAAATGGAATTTGGATCGGGTCCTTTCAATTTGAGTAGTAGAGAAAAAATAGGAAAATAAAAGGAAATCCAATTTCAAAAGGAGAAAGAAAATCTCATATTGGGCTTTTAGAGAAAAATAGGAAAATAGGCTCAGGTTATTGGGTCCAGCCGATATACACACTTTTCTCCAATTCGGTAAATGACGATGGTTGCTTATTCAAAAAGTGATAAGCGATGGTGGCTTATTCAAAAAGTGATAAGCAAATGTCTCAACAATTGCAAAGATGATGCAACCCACCAATTCCACAATATCAGCAAACTCACATGCCCAGCCAACATTTGGCTTGGAAATCACGCCCTCAAGCATCAGCCAAGAGCAAATGCCATTATCTATTGTGACTTCCATCTAGTCTTTCACATGCGCACAACAAGGCCTTGGATATTATGCATGGCCTTAATCAAATGGGATGGCAACAAGAAGTCTTGCTCAAGCATCTGCCCACACAAATCAACACAGCCCAGCCAACACACCTTCTTCAGCTTCACCAATTAAATACACATGGGTCTTCTCCAATTTCAACATTTGCAAATGATTTCAGTTCCAAAATTGATGCTAAATTTCTTTAACTCTATCTTTCTAGCGTTGGTCACTGAGATCAGTTATGGGTATAAATCGAAACTTGCACAGATGCACTCCAGGTGTTTGATGAAATGACAAAGTGAGTTTTTGAGATTTTGTTGAGATGATAATTCCACCCCTTCCGATCCCTTAAGCTTCCAAAATCATAGTTTTTGCTCCAAACCGTTGCTATGAACGATTGTCTACAAAATCTTCACCGAACACATTAAACTAACCAATTTCACATGAAAACAGTTTAAATAGAGATAGATTATATATGCAAAATATGAATCTATTAGCCAACCATGGTTATTTGACTAGAAGGTGCAACATATGGTTAAATTAGTACAAATTCCTTTAAAGATGGGAACTATGAGTTTAAGCTTGGTCCTACGGTCTCCAATAAACTCAAGAGGACAATTAGTTTGTCCTTCTTGAACACATTGAAGAAGATGATTCTATTCTCGTCCAGTGCCAAATTGGAGCAAGTCAAGTTCCTTTCAGAGAGGCCGAAATCATGCAATAGCTACTATTGCTTGGTGGTTAAAAAAGTTATATCCTCTTTTGAAGTGCAAGAATACTCCCATTGGCCCAAAATGAAATGTCCATGGTAATGTAATGAAATGGCCATGGAAGAGTAATGATCAGTAAATAAACAAGCCACTTAAAGGGTCAACCTAAGAGTTAATGTGAAATTTTGTCTAGAGTCAATTTATGCGTCTTAGAAAGACTAAACTAAATGTCTTTCAGTATTTTTTGATTCTCTAATTTTTCTAAAATTAAAGCAACTCCGAAACATTCCAAACATGACCCTGACTGTTTGGTTCATATTAGAATTACATCAAACATAATTCTACTATACCAGTCTCTAAGAAAGTGTGATGAAGTGATGCAATGAACTAACCAAACTTGGAGGCCAATGTTTTGTTTCTTTTACATATGAGAGGTTCGTATAGTGAGAATCAAGAAGAGTTGCAATTGTGAACTGGTTTTTCTGCGAGGAGTGGGGCATGTTGGTCCACATACAAGGCTCACTACTACAAAAATCGCAATAGGCGACGGTAATTTACCGTCGTAAATTTAGTTTTTCAACCGTCGAGAAATCGACCGACATCTTTTACGCATAAAACCACAATGGTAAAATCCCGTTGTCTATTATTTATAAAGACGACGCTTTTACTCAAAACCGTCGTCTATTATATTAAAGACGACAGTTTTTATGAAATACATGTCGTCTATTATATATAAACACGACGGTTTTTAAGAACTGTCGTTAGGCACGAGCACGGTTCGGAGTCGGGTCCAATTTTGGATGACCCAGGCCAAGCGAGTAAAGCTTCGGTTCTCGGGTGGTCAGGGTCCAAACTCAAAGCCGAAAATGGGCCAACTTTGATAGGTCCGTTTGATTCTGGTTTTTATTCGGTTTTGGGCCTGCGCCCAATACTAGTTTTTTAAAGCCCAAATCACTTTTTTTTGGGCTAAAATCTTTTTTGGTCAAATAAATCAGTTTATTTATTCAAAAGCCCAATTTTGTTTTGTTTTTTTTTTTCACAATGCCAATTTTACAAACAGCCATCCATTAAAGCCCATTTCGTTTTCCTAACCCAAATCATGTAAATTCAACTCATCTATAACCTGTTTTTTTAAAGTTTCTAAACTAAATCACAATCACAAGCATCATCCAACTATCAAATTAGTTGTTTCTTACATCCCATGACAAAAATACAAGTAAAACACCAAATTATATTTTACATCCCATGACAAAAATACAAGTAAAACACCAAATTATATTTTACAACCCATGACAAAAAATACAAATAAAGGAGCTACAATTTGAACAAATGATACTAATGGCACATTATCACTTACCAAAGCTGATTCACTTGTATAAAGGGAGCTGCAAAAAATATACTTGCATCGATTAAAAATCACTCAACAAACAACCGAGAATCATACTCCAACTCGATAGTTAATTTCACCAAAAATAAAGTTTTTGCAGTTTCTGTCTCAAATCATTTAAATAGATCAAAACATGTTATAGCACAAATCGATTATCATTCAAAACATCTTATGACTTGAAGGACATAACAACAAATAAGCAGAGTTGGCGATAGTTTACTTTGTTACTTCACGTACCTAATCACAGACTAAACATTTAGTGATTAGAAAAGTGAAACTACTTGACAATAACAAAATTCTATTAATATTGAAGATAGAAGAACACTTCCCAACAACCAAACAAGTCATAACTTGAAAATCATAAGCAGATTAACTATCAACAAAGCGGATTAAAAATGCGGATCCTACCCAAAAAAACATATTAAAAACATCTATCCTATCAACAAAACAGATTAAAAACAAATATCTTATATCAATAAAACAGAACACATATTACAAACATATTTCACACACTCAAAACAAAACAAAATAGGGTTACGGCAAAATATTTACCTCCATTGAAGCCAAATTTTCGAAACCTTCAAAGCTCAAAGAACAGAGATGCTACAAGTCAAAAACAGAAAATATGGTTCTGTTACATAAACAAGCTTCAATATTGAAATACCCCTGACAGAAGAGAAGCAAAAATAGGGTTAGGAGCTAATACAATACAAGAGAAGCAACTAAGAATAGGGTTAGCGACGAGAATACCAAAATTTTGAAACCCTAATAATCTACTAAATTGGGAAAATGAAAACAAATAAGAATTAAACACTTATTTGAATCATAGTTTTCCTATCCATAAGCAGTTAAGAGTGTATATCCTATCAAAAAAAGATTAAAAACACACTATATCCTAATCCTATCAACAAAATAGATTAAAAACATATTAAACACGAGTCAAAACAAAACAAAAATAGGGTTAGCAACAAATTGAAATACCCAAACGATTCAAACAAAGCGCAAATCAAACAGATTCAAACAAGCGCAAATCAAACGATTCAAATATATTTATCATATAAAGCAGATTCAAACAAATTGAAATACCCATGGAGATTCAAACAAATTGAAATACCCAAAGCAGTTCGAGTCAAATTTTAAATCCTATTTTAAACCACAAACAAAATAAGCAGGATGAAAATAGATACAAATTTGAAATTCATTCAAACCACAGTGAGAGAGAGAGAGAGAGAGAGAGAGAGGCTGAGATCATACATCAATTGAAATACCCAGAGCTCTCAAAAAACCCTAAAAATTCGAAGATTTTGGATGAAATTCGATAGGGTTAGGTTAGGGTTTTCGGGAAAGAGAGAGGATGAGGTCGAGAGAAAGGCGGCCGAACGGAGGTGAGGTTGAGGCAGAGACGAGACCAGGACAAGAGGAGATCAAGAGACGAGTAGGCGTGAGATTGAGAAAGAGAGAATTGACGGACGAGAGGAGATCGAGAGATGAGACAAGCGGCCAAGGATCTGTCGCCGTCGATTTAGTGAGGTCGAGAGAGACGATAGAGGTTGAGGCGAGGTGAGACGATTTAGATAGAGGTAGAGGGTGAGGTGAGGTCGAGAGCAAGAGAGGGAGAGAGGCGCGCGAGTGAAAATGAAAGAGAGGTGGAGAGCTAGGTTAGTTTTGTTATGCGGTTGTCATCTAGTGCAAGCATACCCGGTATGCTCTTATTTTAGCCAATAAACAGAGGACCGCGTGTTTTATTTATATATTATTAATAAATGACCGGTTCGGTTCAGTTCATCGGTTCAAAAATTTGGAGCAACTGAGCAATTGACTCCGGTTGGTTCGAGTCCAATGTTGACTTTTTCGGTTTGGTCAAAAAACCTTATTTTTGGTTTGGTTTGGTTTGGTTCGATCGGTTCGTTCGATTTATCGGTTTTTATGCCCACCCCTAAGCGTCGTCTATTATGAAATAACATACGTTTATTATATGTAAAGATGACGGTTTTTATGAAAAACTGTCGTCTATTATATATAAAGACGACAATTTTTATGAAAGAACTGTCGTCTATTAGATGTAAAAACGACGGTTTTGTGAAAGAATTGTCGTCTATTAATGTAAAGACGACGGTTTTTTTGAAAGAACTGTCATTTATTATATCCAAAGACGTAGTAATTTTACATTTTAGCTTTTTTTTCCTTGCTTCCAATGGTTCTCTACAACGATTTTAGCTAAAAAAACAACCATAATGCTTTGTGAGCAATAAATTCAGCTCCAAATAATCCACACCATACATATATATACTCAAGAATCATTTGTTTCATAAAACTTGAAGATTCAATAATAATTACATAGTTTACCAATCTTCATTCCTACTATATATCCATACAAAATATCATATCCATAGCATTAAACTATAATTAGAAAAAGAGGGGCTACATGTGATTGCTCATAAATGCTACCCATTCTATCCGAATTTCATCAATTTGTTCTTGTGTGTATGAGTTAGCGTTGCCTTCTTGCACTGTAAAACCAGGATTTAAAAAAAAAGCAAGTTTTAGTCAGAGATATATTTATAAACCTTTTGCAAGAGGAAACAAGAAACAAGAAGAGGGGAGCATAGCTTATTTGGATTTCCATATTGAAACTGCAAATGTTCAAACAAATTATCCTGGTGAAACTGAAACTGAAAACTGAGTGATAAAACTAAGAAAGATGTAACATTTACAACTATAATAGCAGCCGGAATGAAATGTACCTCTGACTTGGAGCAATTTGATACGACGGAGGATGGAGACAGAAAACTTTAAGGTCAGAATATGAGTTGAAGAAAGATAGCGAAATGTTATATATATAGAGTTCAGGGCAAATTCGAAAAATTACAATTCGCGGTCAAATTTTTCAAATGACCGCGTTTTTAAAGACGACGGAAAGTAAAATTCAAACGTCGTATAAATTAAAATATGCACAACGGTTTTTAAATAATAGGGTCGTTATAAATATATACTACGTCAGTTAGTTACAAACAAAGTCGTTGTAAAGTATTTTCACGACCCTCAGCATAAAACCGACGTCTTAAATAAAAATAACTACAGAGAAATAGAACTTTGTGTTAAACAAGAAACTAAATATACAATCTTTCTTGGGAACTCAGTTGTTGTTTTACACCAAACCGAAGTTCTTAGATGGGTTGGGTGTAAAACAACAACTGAGTTTGCAAGAAAGACATTCTTGCATGACAGAAACCATTCAGAGAGGTGAGAATTGAGATATACTGAACGGATGGACTAAAAACTCCAATTTAAACGAATTATTTCGAATTGGAAAACTAAAAGTGACTTTATTACGACTTGGAAACCGAAAAGGGCCTTTATTTCGACTTGGAAATCTAAAAGACGCCGTTTTAGTCCCCAATTTCGCAGATAAAGCGTGCTAATTTAGCTCGAAAGTTTCGAAATTGAAAACTACAACGACGATATTTATGTTTTCCGTCGTTGTTTTACTGACGTTTATTTCGAATTTTCTTGTCGTGCTTGTTTTAAACAACAACGACGATATAATTAACAAAAACGACGTGAAAGTGATGTACAACGGCGTTATTACGTGAAACGGCGTTGAATTAAATTTAGACCGTCGTGGATATGTTCAAAATTACACGAAGAAATGTCGTATTATCTGCAAAACCACGTCGCTATATTATATTATGACGACGTGGTAACGATTTACCACCACCTTTTATTTATAATAACTGTCGTAGTTTTACGTGTAATACGGCGTAAAATAATAAAAGACAGACGTGGATATTTTAAAATTAGACGGTGTTCTGTATGTATTGTAGCCGTGGTTATTTAACTTTACATGTCGGTAATTATCAAATTACGGTCGTATTAAATAGTACTTGATACGTCTGTTAATAATACAATTACCGTCGTGTTTATTGGATGTTCAAAACGGCGGTATTATATGTAAAACGTCGTCTATAATTACTACGTCGGTATATTTACACATACCGTCGTTGTTTATTTGTTATCTTTTTTCTGATCGAAATGGGATGTTTCATAAGATGACGCTTTTAAAGTTTCATGCGTCGTGTTTTAAAAATATCCAAATGAATTTCCAATTTTTAGGTGTTTTAGTTTCTGATCCACGTTGGTTTTTATATTACCGTCACCGTTTAAAATTTAACGACGGTATTTATTTTGTCCGTCATCGTTTTACCGATGTCTATTTCGATTTTTGTAGTAGTGGCTGTTGCTAGAGCTGCATGCACTTCTGCAGAAAACCCAAACACAGATGATTTCATTAAAAATTGACGAGAATTTCCTCTGCGTAGCTCAGAAATGCAATATCTACTGAGTACCTGGATATCCCTTCAAAAATATAGAAACATCCTCCATCTCTGCTATTTCTTCTTCTCTATTTCCAACCTCGTACAAAACAAATGCTCTGCCTGCTCTTGCATAATCTGAAAATGCAAAATCATTGTACTTCTCAATCACCTGAAATGATATACACGCAACCTCGATGATACAAAGGCTAAGCTTTTTGGGGCAAGTCATGTAGAAACTACAAGTATAATGGTTGGCCCAAAGGACCACATCATCCTACACCTCGCTTGATCAAAAACTGCAGCTGGTATGCTCGTGGACTTTCATTCCTCAATGTTTCTTAACCTTTGCTCGTTCTGCCCACTTACAACTAGGTGCAAGATGGTTCTTACTGAACACGTCTCTTAGAGAATTGGTGCACTAAAAAAGAAAACATAAAGCATAATTTGGACTTTTAAAGAGATAAGAACAAATTGTCTTCCTATTGCACACTTATGTCACCCCACGTGACTATACAACCATCATGATGAATGAATTATATAACAGGAGTTCAATTTGGGAGGGGAAGAAAGAGGGGGGAATGAAATAATTGGACAGGCAGAGAGTAGAAGTGGCATTATCGAAATACTGAAACATGACACGCACATTTCAAGACGTCAAGACAATCCATAAAGATTACAAAATAGAAGATCAGAATAAGAAAGAGGAAGTAAAAACGGTTGAAATACATTTAAGCCATGCCTTGTGCTTTTCTAAGTTGGATATTCTATTTATTTAGTTCTTTGTTTCTTCCAAGTAGGTCCGGCTTAGCCAAGCACGTGACATGGAGCACAAGGAAATATCAGTTCAAAATCTGAAAACTACATTCATGAGTAAATACTAGGTATGTTTCGATCAATATAAGCTTATAAATCTTGTTAGGGTTTAGTAACGAGTCATAGTACAAAATATCGATAATTTCGCCGATATTTCGGAGAAATTATCGCTTTTTTGGAGCAGCGATATTTTCGGACCTTTCCATCTATTTATCGTTAATTTATCGAAAATTTCCTCGAAAATTTCGTCGATATTTCAATAACGATATTTTTGTTCAAAGGCAGCAAGAAATGGTCAAAATATTGCGATGTTATCGAAATTATCGATAATATCGCGACTTGAACTTTCAAAAATAATGAAAGAAATCGCTTAAACCTTCCCAAACTCCACCAACCTTCCCTTTCCCGGTATCTGAAACAAAAGCCCCGGTGTCAATACACTGCTATCACCACAGGACCCCAATATGCCATTTTTCTTTGCAAAACCTAAACTAGAAGAAAAGAAAATAATACATGGGTTTCGAAGAAGAAGAAGATCTGACGGATCATATTCACGGCAGGCTTGAATACCCAGAACAAATCCAATGGATTGCATTAAAAGGACGCGGTGATCGACGAGTGAATGAGGATTGGCGGTTGTTTGGTTGCAACTCGCAAGGAAAATGAAAAATGGAAGTGAAGGAAAGCAAGAGGCGAGAAAAGTAAGATGGTGATTCGAAGGCTTTGGGTTCAACGGGATCTGAGAAGGGCATGTGGTTTCGTCAAAAAAATAAAGAGAAGAGCAAGTGGGGTTTTGGAAATTTGAAGAGATATGAGGTTGGGAACATAAATGAATGGACAGGTGACTTGTATCATGTGTTTTTCTCTTGACAAGAGGGCAAGCCAGCTAATATGTGTCAAGATCTTATTTAGTTGGTTTCAATGGCTGTGATCTTCTTGGATAGGATGATGAGGATGGAAATTTCAAAAAAAAAAATTTCGTCTTTTGGTACAAAATATCAAAAATAATGAAAGAAATCACTTAAACTCACACACTCGCATAGTGGGGTTTGAACCCCTCCTCTTTCCAAGCATTCGTAGCCACTTAACCACCGCACTATTGATCACTTTGTGATTTTTACCTATGAAATCCCATATTCATAACTGTTGCAAGCTGTTTCTCAAAATAGAAATTAACATAATTATTTTTTGTTTTATATTGTTGGTCAGTTACTTAATAACTTAATATAATATCTTTCTTTCCTATTTAATCCATTTAATGTTATTGATTATTTTATTATTTATTATAAGTACTTACATTACTAAATTCCCCTTCAAATTGTTGCTTAATTACTTCAATCTCTATAATCATTTTATTTATTTCCTATTTAATTCTTCCTTAGGTAAATTTATTTATGTTCTCATGTATCTTACCATGCAATTTATAAAGTGAAAAATATTGTAGTAAAAATGATAAATAAATTACTAGAGGGTGTTTAATTTTCTTTCATTAATTACTGCATATTTTCTAAGTCACAGCTTTTGTTAGCTCGCAATATAATCAACTTAAATCACTCAAACCCACTATGCAATGCATTTTCTTCTAATTTTTTGTGTCAAAATAACAGATGATTGACTAAATAAACTTTTTATAAAGTTTCATTAAAAAATTTCATGTATTTATCACAATTTCCGTGGTTTTATACAATTTTTATCGATATCGATATTTTCCCGATATTTCCATCGATATTTCCGTGTTTTTGAACCACCGATATTTCTGAAACTTTCGATATTTAAGACCTTGGTTACAACAATAAGAGTCTCCCAACATGATAGTCAATGAAGAAGTGTGAGAAATAAATCTGATTAGGGTTGGGTCTAGTAATAAGATACACTTTCTTTTTAAATGTTATTTGTCTTTAACGGTAATTACATATAGAAGTAAAATAGATTATTCATGTGTAAAATTAGTGTTGGGTTAAAAAATAGGATTGTTGGGTGCCAAAATCACCCATGGATATAAGCTTGCCAAAGCCTTGGCACCAAACTCAACAACATTATGGGCGTATGTAAAGCACCTATTCCCCATCTTCTCATGACCTGTTCTTCTTCATTAACTCAACCTCCAAACCTAAAATCCCTAAACCCCGTTTCCAAAACCCCATTACTGAGCAGGCGATTGGTCCTCTTCACGCTCCCTCTAGCTACTTTTCTGCTTCCAAGTAAAGGTAGTTGTGGTGACATCAGCAGCAACAGTATTGATGGAAATTCAACCCCTTCCCGTTCTTCTTCTGCTCTGTCAAACTTCGACCCGATAAGCGCTGCTGAGAGAGACGCAAGTGATGCGATTTCTAGGAGAATATCTGATGCCTTGGAGTTGTTGGAGAAAGGGAGGGAATTGCAGGCTCTGGGTGATTTTAACCAAGCTCTTCTCTGTTTTACTCAGGTACTCACTTTAGATTTTGCCTCAATTCTAGGTTCGGAATTCTTTGTATGATTAATATTTGGGTTCTTTCGAAACATGGGCATTGGCTAATATTTAGTTTCGTTGGAAACATGGGCATTGGCTAATAATTGGGTAGCTATTTTTAAGCTCTGTTGGAAGTTAAAAATGGCAATTATTATTTAGCTTAAAGCAGCTGCCGTTGTTACCATTTACCTGATTCTGTAGTTAGAATTTTATTAATCATATAGAAATCAAATGACTGTCAATGATAAAGGAACAGTGTTCATCGAATGAAGCAAATGGTTTCAATGTCAGATTGCCATGTGACCCACTTAACGTTAGGCTAGGAAGATGCAGGTCAAGTGTCGAGCCGTATGTGCCTTCTCAAATATTTGTACATAAGATGTGTTATTCCAGTGATTTCTGTGCAGTTTTTTGGGTCAATAATGGGACAATGATTTCTTAGTTCATATTCTATTTAAGAATCAAATAAAGCTTAATCCAATTAGTTCATATATGTCCGTGGAGGTGTGTGGATGGCCCTATTTCCCTTTGGTCTGAGCTGGATAGGATATTGGACGACCTGCCATCGCGATTTTATCAAAGTAGTTTTCAGATTTTGAACTGATATTTCCTTTGGCTCCATGTCACATGCTTGGCAAAGCCGGACCTACTTGGAAGAAACAAAGAAATAAATAAATAGAAGATCGAACTTAGACAAGCACAAGGCATGGCTTAAATGTAGTTCACCCGTTTTTATTTCCTATTTCATATTCTGGTCTTCTATTTTGTAATCTTTATGGATTGTCTTGACGTCTTGAAATGTGCATATGTCATGTTTCAGTATTCTGATAATGCCACCTTCTACTCTCTGCCTGTCCAATTATTTCAATCCCCCTTTTTCTTCCCCTCCCAAATTGAACTAAACGGAAACCAACTCCTGTTATAGAATTCATTCATCATGATGGTTGTATAGTCACGTGGTGTGACATAAGTGTGCAATAGGAAGACAGTTGGTTTTTTTCTCTCTATAAAAGTCCAAATTATGCTGTGTGTTTTCTTTTTCAGCGCATTGTTTAAGTTCTCTATGATACCTTTCAGTAAGGAACCATCTTGCACCTAGTGGTTAGTGGGCAGAACCAGCAAAGGTTAAGAGACACTTATAAGCTGAGTTTAATCAAGACAATTTGATTAATGAAGGCCCACAAGCATACTAGCTGCAAATTGTTGATCAAGCCAGGTGTAGGATGATGTGGTTCTTTGGGTCAACCATAATACCGGTAGACCTTAATTATTTCTTATTTCATGCATCACATGTGTAGTTTCTGCTTGACTTGCCCCAAAAAGCCTTTATATCATCGAAGTGGCCTGTACATCTTTTCAGGTGATTGAGAAGTACAATGACTTTGCATTGTCAGACTATGCAAGAGTAGGCAGATCATTGATTTTGTATGAGGTGGGCAACAGAGAAGAAGCAATTGCAGAAATGGAGGATGTTTCTATATCTTTGAAGGGATATCCAGGTACTTCAGTATATAATGCACTCCTGAGCTAAGCAAAGAAAATTCTCATCAATTTTTAGTGAAATCAGTTTTGTTTGGGTTTACTGCAGAAGTGCATGCAGCTCTAGCAGCAGCCTTGTATGTGGACAAACATGCCCCACTCCTCGCAGAAAACCAGTTCACAATTGCAACTCTTCTTGATCCTCACTATACAGACCTCTCATATGTAAAAGAAACAAAACATTGGCCTCCAAGTTTGGTTAGTTCATTGCATCACTTCATCACACTTTCCTAGAGACTGGTATAGTAGAATAATGTTTGATGTAATTCTATTATGAACCAAACAGTCATGGTCATGTTTGAAATCTTTTGGTAACTTGCAAATTGTCAATATTTACACTAAGATATGTTTTCATTGTAATTACAGTTTTCTTATATAATGCGTCTCCTTTTTGTTTGGCTACCATTCTGTTCTAATATCATGGCTATCTCCGTGATTAAAGACAACTTTTTCCTTTTTATTAGTATTCTCATTTCTTTTCCATTTTATCATAATATTAACGCTTCATTATGTACCAGTAATTATTGTTGTACACCTTTGTTAGTGTAGAGAGTGCAAGGATTTGTAACGCAATTGTAAAAGATGTGCGGTCGTCAGGCTAACAAGAAAACGTGAAAAAGTTGAAAGTTCCTGTAGGTAATCTCATTCATAGATTTACTATTGAAGATACCTGACATTTCATTTCCCTTGGAGTCTGAGTCTTTCCAGCCGCCCATGGTTTTATATTGTTGCTTTTTTCAATGTTTTATATATGATTGATTATATGCATAAGCATAAAAGATGCCATAGCAAAACTTGAAAGAAAAATAAACAAGGTAAAGCCTGCCTAATGATATGAAAAATCATCATTCTGATGGTGTACAGTTCATGTATAAACTCATCATATGAAGTTGTTTGAGACTGTATTTTAACATTGCCAAATTGCACTTTTGGGCAGTGTAGTTTTAGCAGTTTTCCCACTCTAGTATGTAGTTTTGGCAAATTTTAGTCTTGTAGTTTGCTTACTTATGCAATTTTGATCACTATCACTGATGTCATTAAAATTAAATGGAAATTGGATAAGGCAGTACTTGCATGTCTTGTGCATGGCAATTTCGACATTTATAGTGCAGGGACATTGTGAGAACGTGCACAAAATGAGATTTCAAATTCACTAAGAACCCTAAAACCCCAATTTACAGACATAAATTCCATAATTTCTCCAATTGAGAACATGGAGACACTTTCTTATAAAGTCGGGCACTTGAAATGTCAAGAAGTTCTACACTCAAGACATGCACGTGCTGCCTCGTCATATATTGTCTTCAATTTTGATGGAGTTAGTGATTGAGACCAAAATTACGAAAGTAAGCGAACTACAAGGGTATGATTTGGCCATCATTCCATCTTCTTTGAATGTAACATTGTTATCGACTTCACTAAGTGTCAAAGTCAGAAATGCACAAACTGGAGGCGCCCCACTTTTGAAGTATGGAATGCTGTTTGGTAATGTAGCATTGCTTTTGTTTATGGAGGAGCAAATGCTTTCACCTTTCACCTTGCTTTTAAGCCAAAAGTTGCACCATCTCATAACGTTGGTGCCCTTCCTCATTGAAGGACTTTTATCACCTTTGAGTGTTTGACCATGGCTTTTCAATTCATGTTTTACCTATATAATCTTTTTATTTTATTTTATTTTATTAATTTTTAGGATTATTTATTTTCTTCATGTCCACATTCATTATAAGGAAAACATTGCATAGTTGTTTGCCAATTACTCTTTTTTATTTAGTTTGGCATGCTTGAGATGTGTAATCCAAAAGGGTTTCTTATGTAAAACATCTTGCAAAGGAATCAGCCTATATTGGTTGGTTTAGACTTTAGGGTGACCTGAAAGGAATATCCACAAAACTCAATGACGGGATCAACTCTCATATTTGGAACCACTGGAACAATGTTTCTAATAGGTTTTAGTTTATAGAACACTAACAAATTTGTGACAGAAAAAAATGCAGGCGTTTGATATGTTTCTACTCTATTTTTAAGTGCGATCGATCAGCTATTCTGCCTATTTATCAGCAAACCTTATGTTTCTTTTATTTATTTATTCTTTTTTTTATAGTAGCATGGTGTAATTCACAGATAAGAACATCAAAAAAATTGAGCGGATGTAATTCTGTTTTCTTAGATCTTGTGTCTTGGGTTAGTGCATTATTTGGTCACATGAGCAAAGTTTGTTAAAGTATCTTGTTTAGCAATTATTTGTTGGCCTGGATTCTCAATGCGTCATGAACTACACACATACTGATAGTTTGATGTCTGTCTCCACACGGAGACCAAATAAACACAGAAGCCCCTAGAAACCAAACAGGACTTGTATAGGCATTAATTAATTACTCAAAAACTTTATAAACTAAGCCTACACAGAAGCTTTTGATGACTGAGACGACTAGTTGGTTCTTCTGAGGAGCTTGAGCAGCATTCTTGCCTTTGTTTTGGTCCTGCCACTGCACTGGCTCTGCAGCAGCAATAGCAATTGAGTCAACACTCCACCACTGATGGCTTCTTCTCGTGCCAATAAAGAGTCATTGCATAGAATTATTAGACACCCAACGGCACTCTCACTGCCTTGGTGATCATCCGAAACCCTGAAAACCATCTTTACAAGAGCATGAACGCCGTTCAAATTATTACTATTATTATTGTTATTGTTATAATTAATCACTGCCACTTTTGCACTCTCTAATCCTAGAAGCTTCTCAAGTGTGGCCATTGCCAATGGTGCCAAGCTTCTTTCGCGTCTTTCTGTACTTGAATTAATATATGTTATGAGTCCGTTTACCACGCCTTGTCTGACCAGAATCTCTGTGTTTTCTTCCAAGGAAGATAATGCTGATATGGCTTCAATTCCAGCATCTGCAGCCTCTGAATTTGAATTCTGTTGAAGCAACTGAACCGATATCCGATGCAAGAGCTGATGGTTCTTTCCAAACATATAACAGAGTTCTTTTGTCTCCGGGGATGTTGATGTCACCGCTATGAGACGGCACAAACTCATCCTGATCAAGGCAGTGCCGTGAGCAAATAAAGCTTGGAAGGATGCTAATTTGCTCTCTTCTCTGAGCATATTCAGAGACTCCAATTTGCCGTGAGGTAGCAGAATTAGAGTGCAAGAAAGTGCATCCTCCACAAACTTTATATAGTAGCACTCTTGAGGGAGTTCCTGTTTCAGTTTCTGTTTGTGTTTGGCTTCTTCTCCTCCAAACACAAGTTCTAGAAGTAGAGGCAAGAATCCCAACTGGAGGAACAAATTACTTGTGTATGGTGATTCTGATTGGGACAAAGCTCGAATCTTTTCGAGTGCTTGAACCTTGCTTTTTAAGGTAACCTCATGGGATTCAAGGGTGTGTTTGAGTGAAGCTAAAGAACCAATTGTTTCCAAGTAATCAGGATCAAATTGGTTGCCCATTTGCAGCCACTGATTGATGAAATGGCGAAGAGTGTGATTAGGCACAAGGGCTGGATCATCAAGTTTCTGCATTGTGACTGGACATGTGAGATTGCCTGCAGCCAGCCATTTTTCTATGCTTGGCCTGTCATAAGTTTGACCTGTGCATAGAGTGACTGGATCTTTGAACAAGTCCAGGCTAATTGGGCATCTGAACAAGTGGGGAATAGTCATCTCATCAACTTCTCTCATATGAAAGCAAAACCCAAGTGACACAAAATTACAAAATGCAGAATGTATGAGCTGTGAGATATTAAAAGTGCAGAAATGAGGAGAAAGAGAGAGTGTGCAGATGCATACAAGAAGAGCCTCAGAGGAGAGAGTACTTTGTGAGCTTGGAGTTCACAAAGTAATACATGAGAATGAGAATGAGAAAGAAAGAGGAGAGAAGTAGGAAATTTGAGTGCAATCAATCAGTGGGAGGCATGAGAAGAGAACAACAGCAAACAAACAGAAGAGAGGGCCAAGCCGACATTAACATATGATATAGGCCACTCTGTATCTTATCCTAGCCATCCCAGTGAAGAAGAAAGAAAAAGAGTGAAATTTCAACTAACAATATAGTAGAATAATTGGGGGCAGATGGTCCCCCCACGTCTCCTCATTTATTCATTCAGTCAAACTGACCCACCGTTTGAATATTTAATGTCGTTCAAGTTTGAATCCCACCAATACGACCTTGAGAGGAACTAATTATGCGTGCGTGTGACTGTGTGTGAGAAAGTTAGAGAGATACAGAATGGCAATTATAAAGGAATCACATCAACAAAACTATTGTTCATGAACAGAACAAGCTCTGCTTTATCACTTGGTTTTCTAACCTTTTGTAATTTAGTCAAAGGTAAAAAGACGATAAGAATTATGTATGAGTTTTTTATTATTTTGGAGAAAGAATTATGTTTGAGTTAGAAAGGAAAAGGCGATACCTGCGTTTCACGTCTAGGATTAGACAAATCACTATATTCATGTTTGGGCTTGATTTTTACACGAGTACTTCTAGGGTACATTGAGGGTACCGGTGCAGTCACTCACATGGGAGTCACGTGCTTTTTTTAAAAAAAAACAAGGGAAACCTGCTGCCTTGGTGAACTAGTTAATCAGCCAACAAAACCATTCACGCGCGATTGGTTCTTCAAGTCATCTAAAATCAACTCCTCGTCTTCTTCGTCTTCTTCAAACTCTTCTTCTTCAACTCCTCTTCTGCAAGACTCAAACTTTTTACTCCCCTTGTTGTCCTGAGCACGATGGTACGCCCGAATTTGGAATTCGTTACCATTTGACTATCGAATGGATATTTCGCCTAATAGGCGATATCCGGGTTCGATATGTTCGGACCATTGGATCGGTACCAATTTCAAATATGTCGTTCCTCGTACCTCTAGGATCATGTAAGAACTGGTTGATCAGGAATCGGGGTCCTAGATACTCCGAATCAATGAGTCTAAGGTTAGGCGAAACGATCGCCGTTCGATCGTGCAATCGGCTTAGATCCGACCGCTCGATCGAGAGCAAACTTCCAAGACTTGTTCATTAGACTTCGTTGAACCTATAGGAACTTTTGGATCGAAAATCGGAGGTCATGGGCCCCGTGGGTCGGGTTGACCAAAAAATGGAAAGTTTGACCAAACAATTGACCACAAGTCTTTTGAGACCGTCCCGTCCTTTGGAAAGTACTAGAATAGCCTTAGGACATTTCTAAGGTGGTGGGTCCACGTTAAGTCCCTAGAATTAGGGTTTGAATTTAAATGCGCGGTTGAGGCCGTTTAACGAGTTTTGGTAGTGTTTGGACTTTTGATTTAATGTGCATTGTTCTCTGAACATTTGAAATGTATGTCTATAGTGCTTTATTATTGAGATTAAATTATTGTTTAAATTGTGATTATTGGATGTTATATTGATATCTGAGGGTTATTGAATATTTGGAGTATATGCTTTTAAGGGTTATTATTATTATATAAGTATATGGAATTTGGTTTCGGCCTTTTAAAGGTGACATAACAATTTCCGAGAATATTATTATTATTATTGTTGTTGTTGTATTATATTTTACAATATATATATATATATCAGTTTATGAAAGTCGATTTTGGATCTTGGTGATGACACGACATCACATGTATCCCCCCTGGGTACTGATACTAGAATTGATGGATAATGGATATTGGAAACTGTGGTTATGGATTGGATATGATGGAACCCGGGCACCCTTGATGGGGTGTTATCGTAGGCCCTTTGCAGGCAGTCCGCGACCTTAGGACTTAGTTTCAGTCACACGAGTACTGAGAATTCTGCTGTGCGTATCTAGGAGCCTAGTCCCCCGGTTGGACGGCTCATCCCTGGCCACATGGTTGTTGAGGATTCCTCCGTGTGATTCAGCCAAACGATCTCGTGTTCGATTGTTTTTCCCCGATACATGTACACCATGATATGTACCTCCCCTGTTATTGGACACTTGGATACATATACTTGGTTATGTCCTGGGCACCATTGAAAAGGGTGTTACCGAAGGCCCTTGACTGGTAGTCTGCGCGCGTATGATGGATATTCAGCCACACATGTATTGAGGATTCTGCCGTGCGTGTCTGGGGAGCAATAGTCACCTAATTGGACTGCTCATCTTTAGCCACATGACTATTGAGGATTCTTCCATGTGGTCTAGTCAAACGATCCCCATATTGGATTGTTTTCCCCTGATACATGATGATGGTGTGAGGTGTGTATTTATATATATATATATATATATTAAATATGTGTGGATTCGTTTTCAGGTTGAGATTCTTGAACATGTGCTTAGGGAATACTCTGCACAGGTATGAACATTTGATTTACAGTTCGGAAAGTGAGAATTGATATTGGGAAATTATGTGATTATTGGTATTGCAACATACGCCTTAGGTAGGGTATGGTTGTGGGGAAAATGATGACTTTACTTAACTATGTATAAAGGATGTGAGGCTAGGAATTGAATTTATAAAATATTTAGTTTTTGCCTTGTGGAAAATTGAAGTTGAGAATGAATCTAAATTTAATTGTTGGTATTACTTTCAATATTTGTATATTATTAGAATTGTGATTGTTGGCCTAAGAACTACGTATGGCTTGATCCCTCATAAAGGTTACGTAGGCAACCTAGGTTAACTTAGGTGCAGCCACAGGATAAACAGTTTGAGTTTCGTTAAATTATTCTAGTATGTTTTATTTAAGGATCGAGTTTGAGGCTAGAGGCCATTCTGAAATCTTGTGTGTGCTTAGCCTTGTGTGTGCTGCTGTTGGTATGTGCTTTAACAGTGGTTTTTAGCAAATGAAAATTTGGTAAAGCCCATTTTTCAGTGGAGACTTTGCCAAAATTTTGGCAAAAGACTCGGCCCTCTTTTCCTTTATTTTCAGGAAGAGGACGTTCTTGATTAGTAAATGGGCCCGGCATCCATTTGGATGTCGAAAAAACCACAGGATTCGTCATGGATTCCGAGGAATTCAAGGCAGGTCCTGTCATTATCCACGACACAAATGACATTGTCCACGCTTGTGCATTCCACCCTGGCTTGCTTAAGTGCCTTTTGTCCTAACGATGTTTGGATCTTTCACAATATTTGGAGGACATTGCCTAGCACTACCCAATTTAAGACTTGTCTATTCTTCCTTTTGGCGTAAGCCTTCATATATTCCCTCTCATCTACTAAACTCATTCATCAACATGGCATAACCATCTGCACTCTTTGATGCATAAAAACAAACTTTGTTTGACAAAGCACTTAAACTTCCATACCTCGCCATTTCTACAACTTCCTTGCTAGTGCCTTTGTCCATATATTTGCTGGAAGCATCACTTTGGCCACTCTGTGTCCATCTCTTCATTATGAGCGATGAAGGAATTTTAGTAAGGTGCTCGCACTTAATTACATAAAACAGGTGGCAACACGGGATCCCTTCACTTTCATATTTCCGGCATCCACACTATATCTACATATTTTCCCCACCGTTGTACACACAAGCCCAATTATTGTGCAGTTCACCATATTTTGACAATATGTACACACGACCTCCAAAATTATAAATCACCTTATCATGGGTGAGTGCTGAAGAAGCTTCGATCTCATGACGTACCAATACAAAGCACATATGTGTGTAAATCTGAGAATCTTGTTGCTCTAGTTTTGTCAATGCGGTTTTAAGGACTGGTGTTGAGTACTTTGCATTGAAACCATCCTTCGCCGTGGTATTCCTAAGACGTAACATGGCCCTATCAATTGCTAGGATGCATTCAAACAACTTAACGCCTCTCCTCAAGTAATCATCCTTCACATACTTGTTCATAGACTCCACGCGTTGAGTGGTGCACATACCACCGAAAAACTTTCCTCTAAGACATGATTCGGCCCATGACTCTCTTTTTCCATACATCATTTCCAACCATACTCTCTGTTTCGGAATACTGGCTCTTTCTCTCAAAACCTCCCATTTCTTCTCAAAATTAGCCGAAGCAAATTGTTCCCAAATACATGCCTGAAAATGTCTTAGCAATTCATCATCCTTTAAGTTATTCTCTGCATTCCTTGACACATGCCATGAGCACAACCGATAGTTAGACATGGGAAACACATCATCAATGGCTTTACGCATCGCCTCATCACCATCTGTCAGTATTGATATTGGATTCTTATCTTTCATGGAGGCCATGAATGTCTCCAATACCCACTTGTAAGTTTCAAATGTCTCGTCAAGCAAGATTTCCCTACGTGATGCATCCAACTTATTGTACAGATCATTGGTTCGAAAACCAACATTTAAATACCCCCCACATTGGTCGACCATATACTCATATGTATGACATGTTTTGAACGATGCTCTTCGCATTCCGACTGCTTGTGCTAAATCGGATTGTTGAACAACACGGTTACATCAGAGATATGGTGATTGAAGTGGAGTAACTAGTTCATGATTGTGATGCGGTTCAAAATTTGTAATGACATACGTATCACGTTTCTTCTCATAACCTACCAAAAAAAGGGCCGGACAATTGTCTCTTGCAATTGGCTTCAGTGCCTGAATCCTATCCTGTACCTCATTAAACTTCTCCTTTCTCAAACCTTCTTTAGAACAACACCACCATCTCCTACTTACTTTCCCTTTCACGTTACAAACCAATATGTCCTTTCTTAGGCTAAATCCAATGCCATTTGCATAACTCATATAATATTCTTCCGCTAATTCTATCGTTTTTAACTCTTTCCCAATAACATCTTTTCTACTCGGTACATTAAGGTCAACACCATTATAATCACTACTTTGACTAACCGGATGTTCGGTCCACATATCCCCACTCTCTGTTGCTGGTGACCCATGACTCAACCTTTCACAACCACCCAGATACCCCGAATCACTACAACCACCCTGATACCCCGAATCTCTACAACAACCCTTTGATGCCTCTACACCCCTGTCCGTCTTAGCAGACCTCTCCATGCCTGAGAAATATAAATTCAAACTAAAATGACATTATAATCTAAGTGCTAGCATACTTTCTATTCAATACGGAAGAATGAATAATCTCAACATGCGATTACACATAGTCACGACAATACTTGCACATACGGATAACTGTTTCGCAACCAAAAACATGCAATTGCACGAACTGATGAACCAAAATACATTCAACTCCTAAACCAGAAAAAGAGGGTCGTTTGAACTCTTACCTGAATATTCAAATGTTCAATGCCTCCTCCTTCAACTTCCTTTCTCTTTTGATGCCAAGCTCAGTTCTCCACTAACAACCTCAAAAACTCCAACTGGATTCATCATGACTAGAGTTCTTCAATAATAAAACAAATCTCAAATTGAAAATAATTATATTATAAGGAAAATTTAAGAATCCAAGCCTTTAAACAAAATCAACAACCTGATTGTTCAAAACTTCAAAACTTATTTTGATGCACAAATCCATAGCCTCATACATGGAAGAAAACAAATCCTTCATAAAATGAAAATGACAGAGATCTAATCCTTTGATGGAGAAAGGATCATAGTGGGTCTAATGCTATGATGAAATTAACATATCATATCTCCCATTAAAGGCTCTACAACACATACATCCTCACTTCAGATTCAACACCAAGCTGTTGATCACCACCGTCGTCGAACTCGACTGAATCACCTCTACAATGGTTGTTGCATTTCGACGTCGACAGAGAGGAGACGCCCATATTTCGACTTGGGCACAAAGATGGCGTTTGGATTTCAAACACACAGAGATCGCAGAGATGAAGTAGCTCCACTGCACGTGACGTCTTCCTCTCGTGCGTCGTCGACTTTGTTTTCTCAGTCATGTGTATTTCACGTGCATTTTAAGAACGAATGGTTGAACAAGTCATCAAGTTAACAAATCTCAGCCCTTCATTTTAAAATGCAATTTCAGTCGTCGGATACTTGACTGTATCGATACCCTCAATGTACTGCAGAATTTTCCAGAATTTTCCTTTTTACATAACTAATTTTAAGGTCATATTGGGCCAAATCATGGCTCGGGCTTTGATGTTAATTGAATATCCAGGCCATTCGGTGGCCAATATCAAGGAAATCTTTATTAAATTGATAATTACCTAAATTAAAGGGATACACTCGAAGATTACTTGGCGGTGAAGGCAATCAATCGAGATGATTGATTCTAATTGATCCTGATCCAATCCTGTGACCTAATAGGAGTTTACCTTCTCCGTGCTAGGGTTGAAAACATATAAAAGAGAAGATACCTCACGGCCAAAGACACACAACTTTTCAACAATAAACTTTGCGCAAAAACCCTAGTTCTTTCATTTAAAGACCGATTTTCATTGTTGCTCTACCAAGCATCCTTGGTATCGATTGTCAACTGATTTCTATTAATGGAAGGCTATTTTGATTGCCCCTTTGCACAATTTTGATATGAAACCTTTTTGCCACTTGATCCTGAACTTTGCCTTGAACTAGAATTGATACAAGGTGGTGGCAACTTGTAGTTCTGATTGATTTGTCAATTTGCTTTCATTTGTTTTCACTGCTTTATTTAATTTTATTGCCCTTTAACTTTTGTATTAGAGAAATATGAAGCCCCCATTTGTCTTGATGCATAGAAAAGAACTTCATTGGTTCAGTTTACCATTTCAATTCACAATCTTTTGATTAAAGTCAGTTTACTTCGTACACAAGTTTTCTTTTATTTATTTACATGTATTTACTTTCAAGTCTATTAGAATTTCTCAATTGCTAATAGTGGCACGCTTGCAACTCATACATTCCCAAAGTCTTCTTCATTTTTTCATGTTTCTCTTTTTAATTTTTTTTTTAATTTCTCTTTCTCAATCGCTATTTTTTTAATATTTAAATATTTAAATATTTAAAAACTGCAATTACTTGTTTAAATTATCAAAATTCAAGTTTTTTTTAAGACCTTGTGAAAATGAGATGTGGGCTTTTGTTATTTTTTATTATTATTACTTTTTATTTGTTTTTACTTATTGCTCAATACTCAATTATGCACGTTATTCTTTCTTTTTATTTATTTTTAATTTTTTCCCAATTATGCAATTGGTTCTAGTAAAAAAAACATAATAAACTATTTTTGTCACCTTTTTAGGTTGCTAGTTACTAGTTGCTACCACTTATTCCCCCAAAAAAATAAAGTTACTAATTGCTAGTTGTGGGAGTGATTTTCCTCCCTAGAGAATATTCGTCTCGAGATCCTTCTTCCTCTTCACTTCTCTTTCTCCCTATAAAACAACACGGAGTGAAAAGACCACACCTGGAGGGTGTTGGCCAAAAGTCCTCCGTTGCCTAAGTCAATTAATTGATTCTGAGAAGAATACGGAGATAGTTGGAAGGTAGGAGGTCTTCTTCTCACAGGGAGAACAGGGTGGCCGGAGTCGTGTGTGGTGGGTGGAGCCTTGTATGTGAGAGAGAGAGAGAGAGAGAGAGAGAGAGAGAGAGAGAGAGGGTGGCAGCAGCAAGGTTTGTGAGATGGGATTTTTGCAGAGTTTTGGACATACCTCTTACCTTGTGCGTGGCCATGTATTTATAGGAGCCTTGGTGACTAGGGTTTCGGAAGAATAATTCCTCACATGGAAATCAATTATTTTTCCCTAACTTGGAGAGATCGAATCAAATTATGGTTTTAATTTAGAATCAAATCCCCAATTATGGAAAGAATCCCTAATTCAATCAAATAATCCCCAAATAGATGGGATTAATTATTTGACCTAGGGATAGAACATTTGAATTGGGTATCCAGCGTTGATCCCAAGCTTACCAGTGCGTCTGCATGTGCGTTCTCTGCCCAAGGCACCTGTTGGTTGGTGAAGCTAGGAAATGCCTTTAACAGCTCTTGGACTTTGTCAAGGTATAAGATCATCGTTAGGTGCTTCGCTGATAGGACCAGCCCCGAATTCCTCGGAACCCGAGACCGACCATGTGGTTTTTTTCCGACATTTAAACAAATTCCGGCCCCTTTACTAATTTAGCACTTTTCTTTTCCAAGTTAAATGAAAATAGGGCCGAGACTTCTGCCGAAATTTCGACATAGTCTCCCCTAAAAATTGGACTTTCCCCAAGGTTTAACCTATCAAAGATAACAGAAATAAAATCCAAATGCCAGCACACAACAGTTTATCAGCACACACTTTCAGTTTTGGCCTCCGACCTTAGGTTTCAGTCCTTTAACAAACTACTAGGTCAATTAAACAGAAACCAAACAGTCATCTTATGGCTGCACCTAGGTTATCCTAGGTTGCCTACGTACCCTCTATGAGGGATCAAGCCACACGTAGCTCTTTAAACTAACAATCACAAATAACAATACAAAGCGATAAAAAGTAATACTTAACCATTTAAATTTAGATTCGTTTATCAATCCTTAGAAACACATACTTAGTCATTTAATTCTTGCTGTGGATTGTAGGTTATACTCCCAATACACGATTCTCATTTTTAAAACAGCCTCAACTGCTACCCCATGACAAACATATACAATTAACCCAAAAGCAAATTTAAATTATTGAAAATAAACCAAAACACATACACACACACACGCACACTCCCCTTACATAACGAACTCGACTACAGGGGAGGTACAGATCCTGGACATAACCGAATATCCATAACCAAGTAGCCGATAACAAGGGAGGTACAGATCATGGTATAAATCATTCACCGGGGGAAAACAATCCAATCCGGGGGATTGTTTGACTAGACCATGAGACGGCATCACATCATCCCGTGCCTAGGCTTGAGCCATCCAACCGGAGGACTACTGCGCAGGAGCACACACGTCGACATCACATCGCACGTGCTGCCCAAAATAGTCATACGCTCGTAGATTGCCCGTCAAGGGCCTTCGGTAACACCCCTTCAAGGGTGCCCGAGACATATCACAATCCGATCCGTATCCAACATCCATAACCAAATCCGGGGGAGGTACATAGGGTGGTGCTAATAGCACTCTACATATCGTATATTTACTCACATTTACATACACACACGCGCGCACACACACACACACACATATATAAAATAATACAAAAACAAATATGCTTACAACAATACCATTAACACCACCATACGCCGGCATCCTACATCGCACGTGTGGCCCCACACGCCGGCATCCTTCATCTGGTCGTGTGAGTAGAGTAAATCCGAAATCCTCATTCACAACTCATGTATACATACATACTTATATAAAATATAACCCACCCTCCTTTAATAGAGTTTCCAAACCAATCGTGTTAACAATATAAATATTCATATAAACCGTCTACAAAACATTTCACGAGACCGATAAAATATTCAAATACTTAATAAATATAATAATAGTAAACGTATAATGTTAACAATCATAATGACGACAACAATAATAATAATTCAATAACAACTAAATACGCTTACGCCAGCAATTCCCGTAACATACTTCACAATCAACTCCATAACGCCACGCTCAAATTTAATAATAATTATAAACGAGAATAGTAATTATAGTAATAATAATGACAATAACAATCGTAATAATCCTTCTAAATATTTAATTAACAAAACTCACATAATTCGCCACCATTTAACATTTAGACCCAATGATAAAGTATAGTCATAAAAGCATTTAATCAAGAATTAAATATAAAATAAACGTCCTGAAAATTTGGTCTCAATCGAACGGTCAGATTTCTCATGATCGGACGGTTTCCGTTATTTTAACCTTTAAGTCAATGATCCAGAGCATCCAGGGCTCCGATCCTTGATCCGTGAATTGTTACACGATCCTAAAGGTTTGGGAACCAACATATTTAAAATTGGAATCGATCCAACGGTCCGAACATATCGAACCCGAATATCGCCTATTAGGTAAAAATCCGTTCGACTATCATATGATATCCAAGTTGGCCCACGTGCCGCCACACATGCTGGCAGAGAGTGGGTGTCTTGAGTGGAACCGCCGCACCTACGGCAAGTGGAGCTGCAGACTGAAACCGCTGGATTTGTCGCAAACGAAGATGGAGGGTTTGGTCGGAAATTCTCTTCGTCACAGTCAGCAAACGGCGGGGTCTTAAGCTAGGATCTTAGGCAGGCTAGGTAGAGGGGAGAGAGAGAGAGAGAGAGAGAAGAATTGAAAGGTATGCTGGCGTCGAGATCCGTGACCGGATGGAGGCGAAACGTCCGGTCAAAGGTCCGGCCGTTTCGAAGAGAGAGATAAGATGCGTTCGAGGAGAGATAGGGGGTTTCGGGGTACTGTGCACGTGCCCCTCCCATTGGCCAGTGTGTACTAGGGTTTTAAAACTAATTTTTGAAATTACAATTCTACCATTTCAGTTTTAGAGCTCTGAATAGATCGTGTCACGCGTTTATGAACTCATTTCGACAAGTTGGACGCAATGGCACAACTCGTTTTGCCAAATTCTTTCCCAAAATTAAATTGACCTTTTTGCCCCTCTAATTAATTAATATTTTAAATTCCCAAAAATTATTAACTATTTTAATTTATTTACTTAACCTAATTATTTTATTTCTTCAATTTCACTTATTTTAATTTATTTAATTTATTTAAACCATTTTTCTTATTTTTCGGGTCGAGATGTTACATTCGCCATGTATTCTCCTGAGGCTTGATTGATGATCAGCTGGGAATTGGAGTAGATGGCCAGCTTCTTAATTGACAACTCATTTGCCAGGTGCAAGCCAACGAGCAATGTCTTGTACTCTGCCTCGTTGTTCAAGGCCAAAAAGCTAAGCGTGATAGCTTGCTCCAACAAGATTCCATCCGGAGTGATTATGACGACGCCTGCTCCAACTCCCTTTTGGTTCAACGCTCCGTCTACGCACAACTACCACATGTCTCTGGGTAGGTCAGGCTCGGCGGAGGAGGTTGTGCCTGCTCTCGAACTTTTCTTGTTTTTGTTGACTAGCTTTTCTTCTTCAGCCGATGAAGTGAATTCTGCGACAAAGTCTGCTAAAGCCTGGGCTTTTATTGCAGTCTTCAGTAGGTAGAGGAGGTCGTATTGGCTTAGTTCTATAGCCCACTTTATGAGTCTTTGAGAAGCGTCAGGGTTGTGGAGAATTGATCTCAAAGGAAAGTCGGTCATGACGATGATCCAGTGAGTTTGGTAGTAGGGTTGTAGTTTTCTCGCGGAAACTACAAGGGCCAAAATGAGCTTCTCCAATTTCAATTAGCAAGTCTCTGCATTGAGTAGAGCTTTTGAAGTGTAGAATACCGGATGTTGGGCCCCCAGTTCTTCTATGATGAGAGCTAAGTTGACGGTCGAGCTGGACACTGCCAGGTACACGAACTTGTCTTCACCAGGAACTACTTTTGAGAGTAAGGGAGGTGAAATGAGGTAAGTCTTCAAATTCTGGAAGCTACTTCGTACTCCTCGTCCCAGTTTTCCTTTTGTCCCTTCTTCAAAGCTTTGAAGAATGGTCTGTGTCATGCCCCAAAATCGAGACACGTGACAATGGCACGTACCTTGAGGATCCCGAAAATATAACACCTAAGTCCAAGGGTTATACTCCCAAGATTCCCAAAATACCCTAAGCCTTTATAAATAAATTAAAACGGTTGGATCAGAGTGTTTAACAGCAGCGGAAACATAACTTATAATATTATACAAAATTTATTTGAGAGTTAAACCAATCCTAGAGGTCATGGAATAGTATCAATAACCTCAGAAATTCTTTTACAAACCGATAATGAAAATATACCAACCATTTAGAATTCAAGTTTACACATATGTAGTGAAACATGATCAGTTGTGATGAATAAGGTTCACAACCTGACAAAAACGTGAGACACAAGCCAAATGTTGACAAGTGAGGAGGTCACATCAAGATGTCAACCACGAAAGGAATCTACAACAAAAGTAGGGGTGAGCATCACATACGTTCATTTGCCCTGTAAGAGTCTCCTAGCCAAATTTCAAAATAAATAATGAATATAATAATGATAATAATAATGGCCAGAGATTTATTTCAAAATCAGTGAAAGAATATGCACAAACACAAACCGTAACCATTTATTGTGGATCCAAAACCAATTGGCATGCTCAAGCAATTTTCGTAAACATTTTTCGGAACGTTCCTGCATATGCTTGTCTGGCAACCGATCCTTTAAGGCCAACTACCCCTACCAGAAATTATAATTAAATCCAACTCCTCTGGCACAGTAGCGAGAGTGTCCATTTCAACCGGTTACACCTCATCAACTATACCTCACGCGTAGAGTATTGGTAAAGTTTGTCCGCGTAACCCTTCTGGAAGTTTAGGGAATCGAAACCCAAGGAAGTCTTTATGCCCCTTTCACTCTCAGGTCGTCGAGGATAATGCATGCATGTGTATACCCTCAAAACTTTGGAGAACCAAAGCCAAGTATTTATAAAACCAAAAAATATTGCATCCAAAAATAGTGCATCTTTCCCACACAACAATATTTATTATGTCATACATACAAAAAATACAAGTCCGAGAGTGAGTCCCCCTACCTGGAATCCAAAGCTGATGCCTGACTTACATTCTGCACCTTTGAACTCAAATTGTTCTTTCTTGGGCAACTGATTTCTAGTCCAGTCATTTAAAAAAATGTTACTTAAAATCATTCTTTGCAGTTTAGTTCTTATAATTATCTTTAATTGCACTGTAGTCCTCTCACTAGTCAATAATTTCACTTTTGTCCAAATCATATTTCAGTCCTCAGACTTATTCATAATTTCACTTTGGTCCTTACATTTTACCTTATTTGTCCTTTGGCACTTATACTTGTTTTAAATTATCATTTGGTCTTTCCATTTTCAAGACCGGCTTTCAGCCAACAATTCAGAGACAAATTCCAAAAATCAAACCACCTTAACCTTCTGAATTTGTCAGAATTTTCTGAGTGAAGCTCCCAAAGACAAGTAACCAACTCAAATTATACTTGAAAACTAACAAAAGCTTGTGTCAGTTGATCCACTCCCGAAAAGGCTACAGTAGCTGGATTCCCACGATTTTTGGATATGTTCTAGATAACAGAATTCTGAACACCTTCCATGAAGGATTTATTGTCATATGAGCAAGGGAAATTGACATACAAGAGTTAATATGGTGTTGTACAGTAATAATAGCAGAATTTGAGGAAGTGACGAACATGCTTACCACAGACATAGCTAGAGTACTTGGATTGCCCTAATTTTTGGATATGTCATAGTTCTCAAACTGATGAACAACTTCAGAGAAGGAAAGTTTGTCAAACGAGCAGTAGAGACTAAAGAAAAATGTTGAAAACCAAGCTGCAGAGAACTCACCATCCATGGATGAACACAGAAAGTTCATAGTCGGTTTGAGGTAGCTAAACTGGTCCGATGATGCTGATTTTTTGATATGTTATAGTTCTCGAGCAGTGAACATCTATCATGAAGAAGCTTTTCTGATTTGAGCTTTAGAGATGGGAGTTCTATAATGATGAACAGTGCCCACGATTTTGGTTTTTGAAGAGGGAGAAGAAGTGACAAATGAAGAAAGAGATGAAAGGAATGAAATGAAGAGAAATAAAACATAAAGGAAAAGAAAAGAAGGAGAAAGGATAAGTGAAATGATAAGAAGTGTCGGCAACTTATTTCACGTGTGAATAGTGTTAGTAACTTATCTCTTTCTTTTCCTTTTTAACTTTTTCCCAACTTCCGAAACTCACCAAAAATACTTCCGAGTTCCAAATAATTCTCCAAAAAAATGCCACATGCTCGTATGGACGTCTACTATTTTTCAATAACATCAAATTACCAAAATTTCAACTTCAAAGTATCAAGAAATAGATCCTCCCTTGTATAAACCAATAGTTAATTCATGAAAATACAAATTACAATCAATTGGACCGGGAAATTTTTATTATGAGCTTAACAAAAATTTTGGAAATTTTCCGGGCATCACAATCTGCACTTGTCGGTATATCTTGAGAGGAATGGGTTGAGGGCTATTGCTCTGCCCATCAGACTTTGTATTTTCTTCTTGTTGTGGGTGACTTCATCTCAAGAATGGCCTTGATTTGTTGCCTCAATACCTCGTTGAGTGACCAGGTATCCCAAGAACCGACCGGATGATACAACAAACGTGCATTTACTCATATTTAGCTTCATGCGGTACTGTCGGAGCAGGTTAAAGGTTTAGGCAAGGTTCTTGATGTGGTCTACGCGCTTAGGAGCTTTGACTAGCATGTCGTCTGCATAGACTTCCATAGTTTTGCCGATCTGCTCCTTAAAAATTTTATTCACAAGCCTCAGGTAGGTTACCCCAGTGTTCTTAATCCTAAAGGGCATGACCTTGTAGCAGTAAGTCCCTCTCTCGATGATGAAAGAGGTCTTCGCCTTGTCATCCTCGTGCATACGAATTTGGTTGTAACAGGCGTACATAAAGTTGAGCAGCTGATTGCTAGAAGTTGAATCCATGAGTTGGTCGATTCTCAGCAGTGGGAAGTTGTCCTTAAGGCTTGCCTTGTTGAGGTCGGTATAATCGACGCAAACTATCCACTTTCCTAAGTCTTTCTTTGCTACCAGAACAACGTTAGCCAGCCATTCTGAGTAGGAGATCTTTTCAATGAAGCCTTCGATGAGGCCGGCAGCTAGGAGCTTATCGATCTCGGCTTCACTATCGCGACTCGCTTGGGAGTGAAGTTGCGTCACTTTTGCGCCACTGGCTTCTAGCTGGGTTGGGGTGGAGCCAGTAGCAGATGATGTGCAGGTTGATGCCCGGCATGTCAGATGGCCACCATGCGAACACGTCCTTCTTGTTCTGGATGAAGGTGGTCAGCTCCACCTTCTCGTCTGGGCTTAAGCTCGAGCCGATCCGCACTTTTCTATCTAGCTGGTCAGGATAAAGGGGTACTAGCTCAATGTCTTCCTCAAGCTTCTAACCTTCGTCAGGGGAGGCCTCTGGGCAGATTCCCTCGTCTTGATCATGGCTCCTTAGTTGCTATTGGGAGGTGACAACTCCCTTATCTTTCAGGTCTGCTTGACCTTCAGGAACACGACTTGCCTCGTCGGCAATCTGCATCATTGGTGTGAACTGCAACTGTTTGCTCTTCTTTAGCGCTTGGGCTGTGCATCTCCTTGTCATGGCTTGATCATTGTTGATCTACTCGATCCCGCCCCCAAGGATGGGGTAGCAAATCTTCTGATGCGAAACGGATGTGATGTAACCAATCATGATCCATGGTCAGCCCAGGATTTTGTTGTAGGGGGAGACCTCGTCAACAACCATGAAGGTCTGCGAGCAGACCATCGGTGGTGAGTGGTTATCAAGGGCTATCGTACCCATAGTGATTGATGTTTCCCCGTTAAAGTCGGTGAGCGATCTGGCAAGCTTATTGATCTTGGGCTCTAATCCTATCTGTTGGACAACTAACAGTTGTAGGATGTTGGCCGCACTGCCCTCGTCTACGTGGACTCGCTCAACCACAGCTTGTTCAATCTGGATGCAGATGACGAGGGCGTCATTATGTGGCAGATCCAGCCCGATCAGATCCTTCTTCTGAAAGCTGATGATAAGAGCATCCTCAATGGCTGGGTCTTCGGCCGTGACTTGTGGGACAAAAGTCACCTACTTGATCTTTCTGTTCCGCACCTTAGTGGTCAGCCCAAACTCCTGGGAATTAGCTAGGATCATGTTGATCCATATGACTTTCTGGGGAGGTTCCTTAGCAGTTACGTCACAATCCTTGATCTGCTGGATGACCTTCTTTGTAATGAATTCTGTGCAATGGTCGTCTCTGACTAGTTCTTCGAGGTGCCTTTTCCAGGCAAAGCAGTCGTTCATGTAATGACCATGCCCTCTGTGGAATGCACAGTATTTACTAGTATATGTCTTAGCCGAGTCCCCTTTCTGAGGCGGTGGTCTCTACACCGAGGGCTTGTCCTTCACTTGGGATAGATTCTGGTGGATCAGGATAATGAACTTAGTGAAGGTCACAGCGTAGCACGACAGCAGACGGCTGAGTGGTTCCAGCGGCTAGGTTCTGCTGATGTGAGCAGGTTTCAGCTGTGAAACCATGCTTTGGTGTAGCGCCACTTGGCTCTCAGCTAGGTAGCCATGATGTGGGAGGTGTGGATTCGTCGCGTATTGCGTCATTGCGGCGGCCATACTCCTAGTCAGTCTACTTCCAACCATGGTTGATCGGAACAAAGTGTGGAAACGGTTTTGGAGCACGCGTTGAGTATTAACTCGCACTCTCAATTAAAGCACCAATTTGTGGGAGTGATTTTCCTCCCTAAAGAATATTTGTCTCAAGATCCCTTCTACCTCTTCAATTCTCTTTCTCCTGCAAAACAACACGGAGTGAAATGACCAGACCCGGAGGTGTTGGCCATAGGCCCTCCGATACCTAAGTCAATTAAATGAATACGGAGATAGTTGGAAGGTAGGAGGTCTTTTTCTCACAGGGAGAACCAGGATGGCCGGAGTCATATATGGTGGTCGGAGCCTTGTGTGTGTGTGTGAGAGAGAGAGAGAGAGAGGGTGGCGGCAGCAAGGTTTGCGAGAGGGGATTTTTGCAGAGTTTCGGACATACCTCTTGCCTTGTGTGTGGCCGTGTATTTATAGGAGCCTTGGTGACTAGGGTTTCGGAAGAATAATTCCTCACATGGAAAGGAATTATTTTTCCCTAACTTGGAGAGATGTAATCAAATTAGGGAATTAATTTAGAATCAAATCCCCAATTATGGCAAGAATCCCTAATTCAATCAAATAATCCCCAAATAAATGGGATTAATTAATTAACCTAAGGTTTGCAAATATTTGCTTCCACACTAGCTATCACACATGCTGTAGATAACATTCTTATTTGATTATGGTAAGAATTCCTTTTTTTTTTGGGTCAAATAATGATAAGAAATCAAATATAACAATCCTTATAATTTGTTAAATAGGTTATTAAATAGGTTACCTGTTTAACACGACTCGAATCCGACAAGACACGTTTATTAAATCGGTAAGGTTTCGATTGAGTATTCTCGACACGTTTATTATCCTGACACTAAAAGAATGCTCCTAGACATGTGAAGGCCGAAGGACATCACCGCACACTCAAAGGTCCCAATGGAACCCAGACATATGAAAGCTGTCTTGTGGACATCCTTCTTGACTATGAAAATTTGGTTATAGTTAGGGTGTCCATCCATGAAGGACAAGATTTCATGCTTGGCCGCCCCATGTACTAGGAGGTCAACTATAGGTATGGGGTAATCATCTTTGGGAGTTGCAAGATTAAGATTTCATGCTTTCTCATTTTGCTTTAAACGAATAAGGTCCTTATTATTGGTTAGAAGAAGGCCTTGTGTGGCTAATGAATTGTATTGTTGATGACCTTATTGTAACCAATGCTTCAGGCCAATGAAATTTCCTTTTTTCGATCAGAAAAAAAAATTATATCAAGTAAATTATCCTTCACGATATTTGAAGATTCAAAAATAACTTTAGTATGAGAAAAATAAAACTATAATATTTATAAGTGAAATTCTAAAATTAAATTAAATATGCCACCATTGTGTATATTGACATCATCATATATTATTATGAATATGGAGTTTAGAGGTGGGAACAAAAATTACTCGGACCAGTTAAACAAATAAAATCAATTTGAGTGCTTTGGTTCGGTTCTTATAGTATAAAAAGTATAATCTGGACCAAATTGAACCAAACTGCAATTAGTTTGGTTTAGTCTTATTCAACTTATTTGAAAACCGCCTAAATTGAACCAAACCTTTTAAAATTAATTTATTATTTTCTGGGCATTGGTAGGTTTTTATTGGTGATCACCATTTTTTTTTTTTTTTTTTTTGCATCCCACACCTAGATATCGACTACTTAGCAGCAAACAAGCTAAAAAAAGTAATCAAATTTTAGGTCATCTCTCCCACACAATTTCTCCACATCTTCAAAGCGAAGAAAATTTTTCAGCTATTGTTCAAAAGTGAAGAAACTTTTCAACTACATATCCATCCTTTGGTAAGACAAGAGAAAGAATTTGTGAGGATGCAATAGAAACTGAAGGGTTTCTGATGCTTAAGTTAGGTTAAATTAAGCATGTGCATGCATTCAATTCAAATTATTCTTATGACTCGATTCCTTAAACAAGAATTGTGAAATGGAATCCATTTCCTTGAGTGGAGAGAGTTGCTCTATGCTTTGATTTTTGACCGGCCAAACTTTCAGACCAAACATTCTAATTCTACATCTTATTAGTCAATTTATTGCAGCTGGTAGGGCCCCTTCCCCTTTGTCATGATCCAACGGTGATCTAACTTGCACAATTCAAGGAAAGTAGACCTACCTATATACCTCAACATTTTTCCCTTTCCACTCTATCATACAGGAACAACACAATGAAAGTTTATAATAATTTGGAAAATTCTAGGCTCATCACATTTTTCATACCACATTATATATCACATTTCTAATAGAGGTGGGTCTCATTGTATTGGTGGGCTCCACCTCTATTAGAAATGTGGTACAAATGTAGTATGAAAAATGTGGTACGGCTAACATTATCCTAATAATTTTACTCAATACTAACAAAAGTGCTTTAGGATTCAATAGTGCTTAGCATATATATATTCACTTCGCAACACTTTTTGCGAAAGAGTCATGAAAACGCTAGTTGTGTTTTTCTGGTTTAGTAGTATTTTTGTTTTCAATGTTGGAAGAAGTGTCAAAATTGAACACCTTTCGTCCGTTGATTCCTAACCATTGTAGCATGATGATCAATTCCAAAGTCATGAGTGAGAAGATATTTAGGAGAAAGGACAATTAATACAGTATGATGAAAGCCATTAAAACACATTAGTTTCTTTTAATTTTGTTATCACTTGTAATGGAAAATCAAAGATTTTTTTATTTTATATATAAGTGATATTGGGAGACGGGGAAACGAACCTAGAACCTTGAGTGAATAAATAAATATTCTTAACAACTTGAAGTGCAAGGCCCTTATAATGGAAAACCAAAGATTTTCTTTTACATAAGCGATATTGGAAAAGGGAGTTATCAAACCTAAGATCTCGAGTGAATAAGTAAATGTTTTTAATCATTTGAACCACAAAAGACTGTGTTGGGGGATTAGGCGTGCTTTAAGACTACAATAGGCATAAAAAAAATGACTAGTTGAAGTTTGATTTGATTGATAGTGGAGTTTTTAGGCATTGCAGTGCAGGTGGGATTGTATCAGCTTGCACACTTAACAGAAAGGCAATTAACATTGCGTATAAACAATTAAACAATGTGGGTGGCTGGCCCAAATGCTAAATGTGAGAGAACAGACAAGCAACCTATTTTGGTCATTTTCAAAATGAGCAGAACGGGCAACAAAACAAACTTAATTGTTCCCCCCAGCAATAGTCAAGGTATTAGATAGAAGAAGTTCTAGAGAGAGAGAGAGAGAGAGCCAAACCAGAAAGAGACATTAGAACAATTTGGAATTTGAACCCTATCTTGTCTGCCAGTTGAACAATTCAAATAAACAAATAAGATTTTGGTCAATTGTAACAATCTGAACCGTCGAAGAAAAGATTAAATTAACAAAGTAGTTGAGGGGCACACGCAATCTATGGAACTTAGAAATATATTAACCATTGATTAATTAATTATAGGTTCAATGATTATTTATTCCTCTTGCTGGTTCGTTCGTTCGGTTCCTTGTGGAGCTTTATTGACTTGAAAGTGGAATTGGTGGAGCTGGATTGTGACTTTTGCTGTCGTTTTCTGTGCGTTTGGTTTGTTTTCTTATTTTGTTGTCTTGTTATTTGTAAGGAAATATTTTTGCTCGCTTTTTTAATTCAATGGGTATTTTTATTACTTTTTTCAATACTTGACACGTGTTTATAAGTCTAACCATAGTTAATTTTTTACTTTGTATTTATGAAACCATGGTTAGAGCATCTCCAACAGTGATAGCAAAAAAACTCTTCAAATTGAAGTTTGTTGACATGTGGCGATTTGAAGAACTTTATTCGCTACTTTAATATTTTGTCTTCATCATCTCTTCAATTCAATTAATACAATAGTTGACTTAAAACAATAATAATTAATAACATTTGAAATAATTAATAACATTCTTTTTTTTTTAAAGATAACATTTTGGAAAATAAATAATATTTATGAAATGTACATCAAACCCATCAAGCAAAATAAATGTTTTTAGCCTTTTGATACGATTTTGATTCTCTCAAAACAAAATAAATGTTTTGAAGAGACAAGGTCAACTTATCGATATTGAAGAGAGAGAATGGGGTTGCGGATTTGATGGCGAGGTTGAAGAGGCACATTGGAGGAAATTTTTCGATGTGGCTCACCTATTTGAGCATCTCAAAGTGGTTGAAGAGGCTGTTGGAGATGCTTTCTTATGCTCATAAACATATGTCAAATATTGAGAATGATGATGAGGGTACACTTTGGGTTAAAGTAATGAGAAAATACTCTCTTTGCAATATGTGTTTGTGTAATTTCTAACCAATCCTAGTTTGTTGGGTCTTCCTCTTGCAGTCCAGTTTTAAGAAGTGGGCTTTTCCAATGAATATATGTTTTTATTTTTTTTATTTTTATCAAAGTAAGCCCACAGCCATATAGTACAACACCACACCACCCACAGCAAGCCCAAGGAGGATATAATCCAAGCAAAGAGTGCACACTTGCACTTTAAACGCCTCCCAACACCAGGTTGTGCCACCGAAGAGAGTTGATGGAAGTCGAGGAGCGGAGGTTGGTGGTCTAGAACTGGTGGCCGGAAGTAGCCTCATGCGGTGGAGGATACTATAATAGAGAGGGGATAAAGGGAGTGTAGAAGTGAAAGTTGGAGGCTTGAAAACAGTGATGGTGGATGGGGGAGTAAGTGTGGATTAGGGTTTTAAGGCTTGGGCTTAACTTAGGGGAAAGTAAAATTGAGGATGAAGAGAAAGGAGAAAAGAGGTAATAAAAACCTCAAATATGAGACATAGCTCAGGGAAAAATCACCCATTGCCGGTGGGGAGGAGCCAACGACTCTCAATGTGGACCAAACCCTTTTGAGCTTATTGATTTAACACTAGAAGATTGAAGCAAATTATGTAACAGAGATGTCTGATCAAAGGCAAGAAGATAATTGAATACGAAAGTTTCAACAAAAAAAAACAAGTTGTTTAATTGCAAAAGCCTTGATGAAATTAACAGCATCATCGTTATTGTTGTGTTTTTTCTTTCTTTCTTTCTTCGCAATAAACAATCAAAAATTGAAAATTGAAAAATGGTGAAAACAAAAATTGACAATTAGGGGTTAAAGCCATCTTGGGGCCTGGGTGGTGTAGACCGGCTGTTGATCTGGTTGGCATTGTTAAACTGTGCGTTTTGTTCTTCTGGGCTGTTTGGCGTTTCGAGGGTGTCTACGTCTTCCGCAGGGCCTTGATCTTGATCCCCAACATATTGCTGCATCACCAAAACCGACGCCGTCGCTGCAAAATCTGAAGAAGCTAACAAATCCCCAATGGCGCCAAGTTCCGGGCACTCACTCCAGTCCGTCAGTCCCGCCGTTAAAGGCGATATCATGCCTTGCCCTCTCCCCACAATAAACAGGTCATGAACGTTGTCCATTGACCTAATCGCCGCCACCGTCTCCTCTCCGTTATTCACCAACTTCTCAGTGTAAAGAATGGACTCGTCGTTGGCATTCTTCATTCTAAAATCATTGATCAACTCCTCGTCCAGCTGCTTCTCCCACCCTAAGTCCGTCTCCACCGACAGTATCCTTGAATTGTTCCCCTCCGCATCGGTAGCGGTAGTGGCGGAAGCAGCAGCAGAAGCAGAAGCGCTTTCCGCTCCTCCAGCGCCATCCCCAGGAACAAACCGCATCACGGTCAGGCTTATCCCGGGATGCTCCGACATCCTCCACGCGTAGGACAGCGCCTCTCTGTCATCGGGTCCCCCGAAGAAGAGAACGACCATGTGATGAGACACTTGGTTGGCAGCCAAGCGGTTGGAGCCGTTGAGGCCTCGGTCCACGAGAATCCCAACTGAGCAAGGAGCGTTTGCAAGAACGTTCTGGTTCATTGTTCGAAACGCGGGGTTCATGGCCTCCATCCCTCCGTCCACTGTTTGCTGCTTGTGAAAGGGAATGATTAAGAAGGCGACGCGCTTGTCCTCCGCCAAGTTGCAGATGTCCTCGTGCATTGTGGAGTAGGGAGAGATGGCTGTGAGCGGCTGCACGGAGACGCAGCCGGCGTGCTGCTCGTAGTTCTCGAAAGCATTGATGATGTGATCCGACTGGGCCTGCGTTCTGTTGAGCGCAGGTCTGCCAGATTTTCTAGTGTTGTGGACAATGAGCATGGCGGAAGCCCGCCCACTCAGCTCCACCAGGTGGAGGACGTAGATGCAGAGCGGGGATCTTTTAGTGGGGTGGGAAGCTTCAAGGAGATTGATCATAGTGGGCACATTTCGAGGGGTGTGGACGCAGACAAGCACTCGCAACTCCGCGTCGGGCTTGGATCTCTGAATGCTACGTCGTTTGTAAGGTATAAACCTTCTAGCCGGCTTGTAAACGGTGGTGACGATGGGGGTGATGATTCCGGTCATCACGACCGCCACAATCACCATAATGGCAAACGCCTCGTCGTCCAAAACCTTCTGGTCTCTTCCGACATTGAGCACAATGAGCTCAACCAGGCCTTTGGTGTTCATGAGCAGGCCCAGAGTGAAGCCTTCGTCAAAGGGCATCTGGTAGAAGAGGCAGACGATGACAGTGCCTGCAATTTTCCCCACGCATGCCAGAAATATGACCAGTAATAGAATCCCCCACGTGCCGGGCCCCTGGATGCTGCCTACGTTGGTTCTGAGACCGCTAATTGCGAAGAAAAGAGGAAGCAAAAGCCCCGAGACAAAGTCCTCCAGCTTCTCGATCAGGGTGGCGCCCAGAGGCCCGTTGGGGATGACTAAACCGAACACGAAGGCCCCGAAAACGGAGTGGGTCCCGATGGCGTCGGTGATGAAGCCCGAGATCATGACACCGGTGAGGATGAGGCAGATGTAGAAGTCGCTGAAGCTCTCTCCCTCGGGGGTTCTTCGGATGATCCAGCACACGGCAGGGCGGACGATGAAGATGCAGATGAGGACAAAGGCTGCGCTGGAGAGGACGACATAGAGGGAGGCCAACGAGGTGGTGTCGTTTTCTGCAAGGGCAATGGCCAAGGCTAAGAGGGCCCAGGCGCACATGTCGTTGACGAGGGCGGAGGAGAGGGCGATCCTGCCGAGCTCGGTGTTGACGAGCTTGAGCTCGGCGAGTACGCGGGCGAGTACGGGGAAGGCGGTGACGGAGAGGGCGACGCCGAGGAAGAGAATGAAAGTGCCTTGGTTCATGGGTTGCTCTCGCTTGTGGAGGAGGAAGGAGAAGGCGGCGCCGATGAGAAAGGGGAGGATCATGCCGGCAATGGCAATGACGACGGCCCTCTTGCCCATGCGCCGAATTACGGAAATATCCATCTCCAATCCAACAAGGAAGAGGAAGTAGAGGAGACCCACATTTGCCATTGTCTCGAGGACCATCACACTTCTTAGAGGGAATATTGTGGTGGCGAATTTATCACTCTTTCCAAGCACCGATGGCCCCAATAATACTCCGCCCTGTATATATTCATATGCCATTAAAATCATCAATTAATTTGTTTAGTTTATACAAATTTAAATTCCGAAAACATGACCAGAATTTGGAATTTAAATTAATCATATATGTGCATGGTTACATTAATTTTCGACTAAATGAATAAAATGGGAACTTATTATACAAGATCGATGAACATATAGAGATGGATATAGAAACAAAAAGAACTTGCATGCTTTCAACTAATAAGTAGTTATAATGAGAAATTATTATAGGTAGATTAGGTATATGTACCATAATTTCTGAGATGACACGAGGTTGACGAAAGGGTTTGAGAATGATAACGAGGATACGAGTGGTAACAACGACCATAGTTAACTGCAAAATGAAGAGCGGGAGGGAGTAGTCCAAAGGATTGTCGCCCTGCCATATACCGTTTGTGGTGATCATGGTTGGCGCATAACACACTATTGAACCATCTGACGAATTATTTGCCGCAGCTTTCACTGCCGCTACCGCTGCTGCCATCTTGAATTAATTTCCTTCCAATTAGAGACAGATGTCGCGGCCACCACCACAACCACAGCGAAAATAATATATAACAAATAAAGAACCGCTATGCTACAAACATACCTAGCTTCTACCTCTTCCTTAAATTTATGTCATGGAATTACAACACCATACAAGTCTCTGTTGTTTTTTTCTTCTTTCTTCTTCTTTTATTTACGAGGTAACTAGCTAGAAATTAAGAATGGGGCTCTTGCTTTCTTAGCTCGACAGAGAGAAATTTACAAAAGTTTCTGTAAGGAAATGATGTTGGAATAAGAGGGGAGAAGGAGAGAAGCCGTGTTAGCTTTTGATGGTTCACCGCCCCATTTGGGGGCTTCTTTTATCTGTGGCTTGTGGTTCACAGATAATTGGTATCTACCTATTTTAAGAATTTCATGTCATCCTACATCTTTAATTAACAAGCATGAATTTTTGGTTTTTCATTTTTACTTTACAATTTAGCACCACTTCTTTGCTCTACATTAGTCAACTGCCAAGCATCAAGCATCAATTTTCGACAATAATATGTCGTATATTATCATATACTAGCCCCTTAGCACACGTTCAAGCCAATTAGTTTTATTTATTTATTTTAGAATTAAAAAAGATATGGGTAGTTATGTTATATAAAAATAGGACCCATTATTTGATTTTGTTTTAAATTTAATTTTTTTTAATATGAAAAAGTGTGAATTTACTATATTATCCTCATTTAATTAATAATTTCAATTTTTAATGTTTACATGAACCAAGAACATTTTCTGGTATTTTGAATGTTTTCACCATTTTCTGCCTTTTGCTTTATATATAGATTTTATCAAATTTTTTGTCCATATTACTAGTCACCAAATATCACACGTATGCAAATTAGTTTTTTTTTATTTCAACTTTTTTATATATTAGTAATTCAATTTAAAATTAAGAAAGAGGAAACGGATCTAGTTGTGTCCCATGAAAATAAGACCCATGTTCTAATTTTTTTTTTTGAATTTTAAATATAAATATTATTAATTTACTTTAGGCTTATTTACTGTAGTGCACTCTGAAACTTCGGTTAAATCTCACTTTACCCCCCAAAGTTAAAATGACCCACTTAACCCCCTTGACTGTGATTTCGTGTTCCACTTTACCTTTTGCCGTTATCTCCATTAATAACTCTGCCAGTTTTGATGACGTGTCATGGGTATTTTAGTTTATTTACAATAAGTGATGATGTGTTATGTGAATGACCCACTTTTTTTGTTTAAATTGAATTAAATATATAATAAAATAATGTAATTACTTGTTTAATTATATATATATATATGGACAAATTAATAAATAAAATTAGAACATGGGGCACTTTAACTTTAGGGGGGTAAAGTGAGATTTGACCAAAAATTGAAAACGGATTTCAAGGCCCATTGGACTTGAACCTCTTGGGTCTCCGAAAGTTAAGTTCTATGAGACAACTTAGCCTTAAAGTATGCAGCCCAACCCAACAATCCCAATACATAGAGGTCTCTGTGGCCATGGTGGGTTTTGGGTTTTGACCCAACTCATTACATGTGCACAGTTTTGCGCTGGCGGTTAAGATGGCGCAGCTGCTCCCACACCACTTCTTATCACTCAAATTTGTTGATGACGCATTCCCTATGAAGGAATTTATTAAAGGGGCATTCTCCATTATTAGTCCCCCTGCGGCAAAATAATTTGTGTAAATAATACAAAAACAATAACAAGAGCAGAGAGATGGGTATAAATTGCTTAAGGGGGGTGTATTCAATTGAGATTTTAATGGATTGTTTTGAAGCTTAAAAGACAGTGGTATTCAATTATGATTTGTAAGTAATCAATAAAAGTCCGGTGGTATTCAATTGGGATTTTTAAATAACCAATGCAAGTTCAGATTCAATTGATTAGACTTTTAAAAGATAAGAAAGAATACCAGATTCAAAAACTTACTGAATTTAATGTATTTCATTAAATTGTGTATTGTGTGAGACTTTTGAGTGTGTGATATAAACACCAAATCACATAACAAATCCCAACCTCCCATGTCTGATTCTCATATATGCTCTCACACCCTTTTTTTCCCATTATTTTTTCATGCTTTCTACTGTGCAAAAAGATTTTTTAAAACAAAAACTTTTCAGCCTGTGCTGAGATATGGGGTTGGCCTTAGCGGATTCGGGTATCTGGCCGTTAACGCTGTGGTGAGCTCGTGTGTCTTGACTGGTTTCCCCTCTACCTGGGTAAACAGAAAGAGCATATGGCTACTGTCTTGTCTTACAACTTGCAAATCGACATATAAGTGGGGATTGAGGCATTGGAGGATTCGAGCCCTGGGACCTCTTGCAACTAGAGTACGATATCATGTTAATCATTAGACCCTTATAAACTTGAGTTTTTAGAAAATGAGCAATGTTTATCAAGTTAAAATCATCATAGGAAAAGGAATCAGGGCATGCAAGCCTCACAATCTTATTTCATTGAGAAATCTCTAAGTCTGTGCCTTTTGGCGACATCGTTGTTCACTCATTTTTAGGCAAACTTGGCTTGTGATCATTGAATGCAAATTTTATGAATTCTCATGGACCGTTCCAACATTCAATGAAGAATTTAAGGGGGTGAGATCAAGGTTGTGAGGAACAGGTCCCCCTTAGAACAAGGACACTTAAAGAAAATTGTTGTTAGGTTGGTTCTTTGCGTGTTTCAATCTTGGTTGATAATATGCTAGCTGGTTTGCTGATAGAGAGGTTTGTTGATATTAACCTGTTAGCTCCATCAGCAAACCAAGAGAGGTTTGCTGATAGAGAGGTTTGTTGATATTTCACGGTTTGAAAAATAATATGTTCGACTATATAACGTAACATGTTAGATTTCCTCACAAGTAGAAAACTACTCTCTTTCAAATATTATATGAATTTTCTTTATGAGACAGGGTAAGAAGCTGTCCTTTATCATATTAAGTTTACAGTTCATGTTTAGGTGTTTTTTTCTGGAGAAATTCTGGGAACATGGTCCTTTGAAAGATTCCAGCTGTGTAGTTGTTTATACAAAATGTGAAGGATCCTGAAAGATTGTTCATTCCAACACCAGCAGTTGCTTGTTTGGCTAATGTGTCAGACACAATGTTGGCTTGTCTGAAAGACTGTTGGTTAATAACTTAATAGTAACTTTGTTAGACTAGCTATTAGGAAATTATCCAACACTGCATAATGCATCAAACCGCGTCTTGTACGTGAAGAAATAGAAATGTGTAAACAGAAAAAGTAGGAAATGATCGAGGATTCGAGGTTTCGACGAGTCTAGAACCTCGATGAAGAAATAGAAATGTGTTTTTTTCTGAATGATGATGGGTGATAAGAGTTCAAGTTTGTATAGAAATATAAGTAAAATTATGTAATTGCAATCTATTAAAATCATAAGTAAAATCCTAAGTGAATTAAAATCATAAGTAAAATCATGTAATTGCAATATATTAAAATCATGAGTAAAATCATATAATTACAAATCCTATAAATCCATTACATTAAAATCACGTAATTACAATCTATTAAAATCTCAATTGAATACACCCCCTAAGAGTAGTGCCCAAAATTCCACCTTCAGCAAAGCACAAAATCATCATCTCTCAGTCTCTCTTATTTACCAAAAGGTCCTCAAGAGCAATACACGCAGCAGCAGCATCTTCTTCAATGTCTTACGAAAAGGAACTCGCCGCTGCCAAAAAAGCGGCCTCTCTCGCTGCTCTCCTCTGCCAGGCAATACTCTCCTTCTCTTCCTCTCTTTTTGTTTTAGAACGAGCTTCTTTTTTTATTTATTTAAATTTTATATATAAAAGAATGAATGAAAGGGTTAGTTGAGCAGAACCTAGAACAAAAATTGTCAATTGAGGATGCGTGATAATGCAATTTGAGAGGAATTTAGAATGCAAAATATTTGTTTAGGGCAAAACCCATGTCGTGAATCTGCCATTCTTTGTCTTTTACATTATATGGACATCCAGTATCAGTATACAGTATACTCCTATTGTTTATATCTATAGTTTGCTGCTATTACGAGACAGTGAATTCAAGGTTGTATACCATCTCCAAGAAAGCTTCTCACCAAAATAAATTTCTACTCCCATGGCATGTGCAGAGTGTTTCTGTGCTCGCCTAGTGTGCTCTGTTCCTTGAAATACAATTTTTCACTGTTTAGGACTGGAAATCATTACTTTAGAGCAAATCCCTCAACCCTGATTATTCATAAGTACTCCCATGTTGGTGAGTTTGCAAAGGGTTTTACTTTGTTTTTACTATGTTTACATAGCTAACACTTATGTGTGGTGGCCAATGTATGTGTTTATGTGTATGTGTGTGCGCGCATGTATATTATGTATATGACTATGTGACTTTATGCATAATAGAATTCTGGCATGCACAAGATGAAAGGAACAAAAAAAGGTTTCTTTAACGTGAGCTTTATTTGACTGTAAGTGCCATAGATTAGTTTGTTTTTATAAGAAATTTCTGGACAGAACATTTGTTTTCTAAAATTGTATAAAGTGCGCATTGGGAAATATATATAATCCCGTCATATAATCCCTAGCATTTCTGGTGTCATATGAATTTTTTCTCTTTACTTGATTTGTGAGTAAGCACTGAAATGATATATATATATATATATATATATATATATATATATATATATATATATATGACATATATTTTTTTCATATGTATTAATTTTACCAATATATCGTGTCATCCCAAGTCAATTTCAATTATTGCTTTCCTGTGCTTCAGAAGGTGCAAAAGGCACTGTTGCAGTCGGACGTTCATTCCAAATCAGATAAAAGTCCAGTCACTGTGGCAGATTACGGTTTGTTTTTAAACTCGTGTAAATGCGTTTCAATTACGTGCAAGTTATTCATGGGGTTTTAAAATTAATCAGTCATCTTGACATTTAAACAGACTTCCATTTGTATCTGCAGATAGCTAAGAAGCTCTAAGCTATCTTGTAGCCCCACATTGTGCTGTTTGCATGGCAGAATTATAATAACATGTAGAAGCTATCTTGTAGGTCCAAATGCTTTTTGCAAATGGTTTCTATTAGATTTTTTTTTTTTTCAAAAAAGAAAAAAAGGAAAAGAAACTGTGCTCATATTTGCTTGCATCTGCCATCTAGTTCATCATATCATAGGCGAGGCAGTTGGTAATTCCCCTCCTTAATTCAGTGGCATGGTACTAGTTGTTTCCTGCCTTGTGTATAATGCTGGTGGGGCTGCATTTCTTTGACCATCTTTTTAACCTGAGCTCGAATTTTATATCTGGTCAAGAACCATTAAGCAAAAAAAACAAAATGCTTTAGATGGCTATTTGAGGCCCATAAACCGGATATGAACTTAAAAAATATATGGTTCACCTTAAATGTTTTAGTAAATACCCATACCTTATACTTTCTTTATGGCCATGTAAGGATGATGGATTGCAGGTTATGCTTGCATAATGGGTTCTCTGGCTTGGCCCTTTCAATAGTGACCACTGACGTCTTTGCTTGAGCTTTCGGGCCTATAGTTTCATATGTCTAGATATTTAATAGATGATGAGAATAATTTTATGTTTGTTAAACTTGCATTGCCTCACACTATCTTCCTGTCTCATTAAATATTTCCCAAAAGTAGTTTCCAATGTAGCCACTAGCTGGTATGAAAGGAAGTTAAATGATTAGTGGTATACTAGACATGCATGTGCTTATATGAAATAAGAACGATAGATAAGTAAATGAAACATTTGCAAATTTGTAAATTAAGTCTGTATCCCTTTTATTCACTGAAAGAAACTCTATATAGATCTGAAATTTCTTAATCTGCCTTTCCATGGTATGTGTGCTGATGGAAGGTTGGTTTGATGTCATAGGAAAGACAAATGTTTTGTCACGCACTCCAGATTTAAAAATTGTCAGGTTGCTTCTGTCTTAGGAGGACCTCGTCCATAAATCTTCTACTGCACATGTGAATTGCTTTCATTATTGTAATATCTTTTTGGCTATGTCATAATTCCTAGTAGACAGACACGTCCATTTCATTTCCTCTTGTTTCATAATATGCTTTTATGCTATCCATTAATCTTCTGCAAATGAAGGATGTGTGTTTCTATCAAAATCACTAGGTCCCTTAAGTGGATTGCACATAAGCCCCAGTATTTTGGTCTGCGCCTAACTATAAAAGCTTGCAGGAGCAATTTTTATTCCTTGAAAAGAAAAAAAAATCATTTGACATATAATTAAAACTTTAACTGTCAACAATCATTTTCTTTCTATTTATACCACCCCCTTGGGTTTGTTTTTTTTTTGTTAAATTTTAAATTTTAGTAATTCAATTTAAAATTAAGAGAAAATGGGTCTAGTTGTGACCCATGTTCTCATTTTGTCCCGATTTTATTACAATTTGTTTCTATTCCAAAAAATGTTCTCATTTTGTTGTTTATTTTAAAATTTTAAAATATAAAATATAAATTTACTATATTACCATAATTTAATTAATATGTTCCTTTCTTAATATTTTCTTTAACTAAGGGCATTTTGTGTATTTTGAATGTTTTACCATTCTCTGCCTCTTCCTTTATATACATAGATTTTATGATGATCTGATAATGTTTCTGTATCAGGATGCTGAACCCATGATTCAGTCTTGATACGTACACACACACACACACACAGAGTCTCTCTCGCATAATGTTTTTGTTTTAGGCTTTCAAATTCATGTTACATCAAGAACTGTAGTCACATTGTTTGTGATTTCTGTTCTTTTTACACTTAACTAAGCAATTTGGGTAATATGAAAGAAACTCTAAATGACTGCCTTTCTTTCTCGGCTACTTTTGCCAGGTTCACAGGCTCTTGTTAGTTTGGTACTGGAAAGGGAACTTCCTTCTGAATCATTCTCGCTAGTGGCTGAGGAGGTGAATATGTACATTTTTGCAGATAAAGAGACATACAGAAACTGTTTTCTTTTCTTCCTTGAATTGTAAATCTTCTTTTCAACTTTTAAATGTCTTAGGACTCGGGAGATCTTCATGGAAACAGTGGCCAGGAGACACTAGAGCGCATCAGAACACTTGTTAATGATACTCTTGCAAACAATGAATATTCTAGTGTTTCTAATTTAACCACTGATGATGTTCTTAGGGCTATTGACAATGGGAAATCTGAAGGTGGTTCTAGGGGCCAGCACTGGGTTTTAGATCCCATAGATGGTACCAAAGGGTAAGTTTCTAGACACAATTGATAAGCTTATATCATTAGTATTTGTTGAAGGTTTAGAGGAATGCTTCATTTACATAGTATGTGATTACCATTGCCGAACAGCACATGCTGTTATGTCTTGCATGTATGCCTGATGCATGTAACATGAATTGATGAGTGTAAATCTGATACCAATATATATTAGCCTTCTAGGGCTTAGATTTTGGACATTAAATGTATGGAATTATCTCGAAACTATTAATCTTTTATGTCAACTTGCCAAAGTTTCCGCTACTAATGCACGACCATGCATTCATTTAAACTAAGCTGCAATCCTTCCTTTTGGAGTGGTACAGACTTGTGTATTTCATTGTAGAAGACATGGGTCTTTTCTATAAATTCGTCATTTCTCATATTCTTTGTACTTTAGCTTTTATAGTGTTTCTGAAGCACTTTTGCTTTTTTATGCGGTATTTCTGCACAACTTTCATACAATTTTCCCGTGTTCAAGTTTGAATTTGGAAAAATTAGGATGTGAAGCAAACTGTCAAGTCAAAGATTATTTGATTTCTATCACTAAAGTAAGTCTCTGTGCAGAAAAGTTTGATAATTTGTACAGTGTTGGAAAGAGAGAATTATCATCATTCATGCTTCAGTTTTATCAGAAAAATCGGGTCGTCTATTTGGTTGATCATAGTTAGACTACTAAATGGTCTCAGATTTAATTCATTGTTTGCAAGGATAATCCTTGAATAGAGACCTAACAAGTGGATGGTTTGGATCATTGGACTGCATTCAGGGTTGGGCCCAGCTGTGATCCCATATATACTTTTTCATTTTCTGGGAGTTCTTGTAATTTGCTGAAATTTTATTTGCTATGGTTCACCCAGTTTTATTACCTTACCTAACTATTAATTTATACTTTTTTTCTTCGATTCACTTGCTAGCTATCTATTCCATATTGATTTATGCTCTTAAGCCTGCCATGATAAATAGCTTATTGTGGTGTAGGTTTCTTAGAGGAGATCAATATGCCATAGCATTGGCATTGCTGGATGAAGGAAAAGTTGTGTTGGGTGTCCTGGCCTGTCCAAATCTTCCTCTGACATCCATTAGTGGTGAACATCAGCAGTCTTCACAAGATAAAGTTGGCTGTCTTTTCTTTGCTACAGTTGGTACAGGAACATATATGCAGCCACTGGATGGTTCTTCCCTGCTAAAGGTTAGCACTTGTATAGGGACTAGTTCATTGTATTCTTTTTCTGAAAAGGTTTGACATCAGTAATATTATTGCTGTCCTTAAGGTACACGTCAGCGCTACTGAGAATCCTGAAGAAGCTTCATTTTTTGAATCTTTTGAAGCAGCACACTCCTTGCATGACTTGTCTAGCACCATTGCTAAGGTACTGCACTCTCTTTTCCTCTTTAACAATTTCTGCTGTGTTTGTTTATCTATTGAATTATTGTTAGTAAAATCATTAATAATGAACAGAAACTTGGTGTCAAAGCCCCGCCAGTTAGAATTGACAGCCAGGCAAAGTATGGGGCACTTTCCAGAGGAGATGGAGCAATATATCTTCGTTTCCCTCATAAAGGATATCGTGAGAAAATATGGGATCATGCTGCTGGGTGCATTGTCGTGACTGGTAAACTATTATTTCCAATAGTTATTTCTTCTCTTATCTCATCTCAATTGGTGGTGTGGGAATGGTCTTCGACCAAGCTTTATAGCATAACCTGTAGGCTGTGAACTCCGACCCCTCTTACGACAGGGATGAAGTTTACAGGGGTAGTGATGAGTATGAGTTTATAATGTTAACATGGAGGATGAAAACAATGTTAAGATTACACATTCCCAGAGGAGGGTATGATTAGACATATCATTTGAAGCTCATAATTAGGGCTGGATAGGCAATCAGATAGAAACACTCTGTTAACACATTATAAATAGCATGGATTGAGTAGTTAAGCACACAAAGTGAAAATGATAAAGTTAGAAAGTGGCATAAAAATGAAATAATTTTAGTTTAAGTTTAATTTGCTAATCGCACAAATAAGAGTGAGTTTCCATCATTTGGTCAATCCCAAAAATAATATAGAACCCCACATCAGCTATGAACCCAACAGAAGGGACATTTCTCAAAAGGGGAATCCATCCCGCCCGTCAAGCTATGTTGTCATCTTCCTATTTCACTAAGTTGAAATCTTTCTTAAGCATTGACAGCATCTCTTCCTGCTACAACTATGAGTCACAAAAAGGGGTCGGAGTAAAGGTAACCCATCCTGGTGAATATTGATTTTGCAAAGAAATACCTTTCATATTTACATGATTTATTTTCATTAATGTAGTTTACGGTCTTATGGCAATTTGACAGACTTAGCTCTAGTTCAAGTGGCCTCCTTGACTTGGAATGGAACCATTACATAAAGCCCAAGTGTAATAAAAGGCCTAGGAGTGTTTTCAAGTTATCATATCTAGGAGTTGTTAAAATGCCAGAGAGAGAGAGATTAAATTGTTTTCACTTTTCTTGCATGCACAAGACTGATGCTACAGTTGATGGATGGTTACTTGAAATCTCCATGGATAGAAGATTAAGCCATAAATAAGTTTTCTTATGTTGGATTCTGTTGCGTGTGTTTAGTTCTGGAAAGAACAGATGGTTCATAAATATCTTCATTGATTGTATGGATTATCGAGACCCTTTACAATTGCATGAGTGAGCTTCCAAAATTATTCCTCTCTTAGGGAATCATTCTGAAACTCAAACTATTGTTATCCTTGTATTGTAAGTGCAAAAGCTAATAATATGTTGAGATGTTTACAGTGTGTTGGAGATTAAAGCAGTAATTTTTATTCTCGTTTTTTATTTCCTGATACCTTGTTTACACTAAAAAAATTGTAGAAGCTGGGGGTGTGGTGGCAGATGCTGCAGGGAACCCATTGGATTTTTCAAAAGGGAAATATCTTGATCTTGAAACAGGCATAATTGTTACCAATCAGAAATTGATGCCATTACTCTTGAAGGCAGCTAAAGAATCTCTGGCAGAGAGAGCTTCATCCTTGTGATTCTTTTTTGAGAGCGGGACTCGGATGTTTATATTATCACAGTTTCGGCCACAATAATGATTGGAGAGTCACCAATTAAATAACAGTTAAATCTTTTTTAAGATAATAATAATAATTATTATTATAATAGTTAATCCTAAAGGCGATCCCCTTTCTCTAATCAAGGCCCTTTTGCATTTGCATATTTGCTACAGAATCAATATGCATTTTTTTGCATTTTTTATTTATATTTTTATATATATTTTTAGAACCTTTCTTATTGAGTGGCGATAATATACAAAATTCACACACAATATACGGATGCTAGGATTCGAACTCAGGATTTTGCTTGAGGGGGCAATTGCTCTAAACTACTACATTAATGGGCCTTTTCCTATTTATTTGCATATTTTGTCTAACTAAGATGCCATATTATTAGTGTGATTTAAAAAGCCAGAACATGATACGTAATTATAGTGCAAGAGTTTATTGGTGATTAGTAATATTGTAGGAACACTCATTGTTGTTGAGGTCCGAAAAATCCAAGGCTATGTCCAAATATATTTCCAGCTCAATGCAACACAACTTGTGATTCATCTCAATGGGTGTGTCGGTAGGCTTACATCCTAGCATTCCTGTTTCAGTCAATAGATCCATCACATACTTCCTTTGAGACAAAAAAATATCAATCTTTGACCTTGCTACTTCAATTCCGAGGAAGTATTTCAAAGGACCTAGATTTTTCATCTCAAATTCCTAAGACAAATACTTTTGTTGCTTCTGTTTCTCTCCTACGTCGTTTTCAGTTACGACCATGTCATCCACATAGACAATTAATGTAGTGATTTTTCCTCCATCATGCTTTAAGAACAGGGTGTGGTATGAATAACTGAGTGTATCCAAAATTCTTCATGGACTTCGTAAATCTTCAAAACCACGCCATATGAGATTGTTTTAACCCATATAATTCTTTTCTGAGCATGCAAACTTGATCTTTCTTGTCAAGAGCTAGATTACATCCTGGCGGTAAATCCATGTAAACCTCGTATTCCAAGTCTCCATGTAAGAAGACATTTTTAACATCGAACTGATGTAGTGGCCAATCTAGATTTGCTGCTAGAGATAGTATGACTCTGATAGTGTTGATCTTGGCTACTGGGGCAAAGGTCTCCTTGTAGTCCACCCCACACTTTTGTGTATAATCCTTCACCACCGATCTGGCTTTATATCTTTCAATGGATCCATCTGCTTTCAGTTTCACAGTATAGATCCACCTGCATCCTACGGTCTTCATTCCGTGAGGTAAATGCACGAGCTCCCATGTGGAATTCTTATGGAGAGCTCACATTTCCTCATTCATGGCTTCTTTCAACTTTGAGTCTTTTAATGCTTCATTCACACTACTTGGGACAGTTATATCGGCCAACTACTTCACAAATGTACATGTGACTTCCCCAGCAGGTGATTGGTGTGGTACTATAGTTGAAGACGGGTTTGGAGGGGGCAAAATCTCAGAAAACAGGTCAACTTCCTCCTCCTGATTTTGGCAGCGTGGAGGTGACCGGTCGTTTGGCACTAGTGACCAGTCGTTTTGTGGCAGAGTCTCAGGATGTTCAAAACTTGGTGGAGGTGACCAGTCGTTTGGTGAAGGCTACCTATCTCTTTTAGGCTGAGACTTTTCTGCTGTGAAAAAATTCAGAAACTTTGGGGTGCTTGGTTCTAGATTCTTCTCCTGTGCTTTTGAAAAATATATGTGATGTTCTCAGAACACTACATCCATGGAGGTATATGCCTTATGACTTGGAGGTGATAACATCGGTAGCCTTTCTGATGAATGGCAGAGCCAATGAAAACACACTTTTCTGCTCGGGGATCCAAATTGTTTCGTTAGTGATCATGTAAATATACAAATACAACACAGCCAAAAACCCGTGGTTCAAGGTTTGGGGTTGGAGGTATTTGGATATGGTGGTGAAGTGTTTGAAGAGGAGTTTGGAAATTCAAGATACTTGAGGGAATCCGATTGATAAGGTAAGTTGTAGACAGGACAACCTCTCCCCAAAATGATCGAGGCATGTTGGTATCAAATAGGGAGGCACGAACCTCTTCTAGTAAATGTTGGTTCTTTCTCTCAGCCACCCATTTTTTTGGGGAGTGTATGCACACGAGCGTTGATGTATGATGCCATGATCCTATAAGAACTTGTTGATATCATGGTTGAGAAATTCTCTGCCATTGTCAGAACGGAGAACCTGGATTCTGGCATGAAACTGAGTCTCCACCATTTTATGGAATAGTTGAAACTTTAAACAGTCTTCCCTTTTGGTTTTGAGAAGGGAAACCCAGGTCATGCAGGTGCAATCATCTATGAATGTGACAAACCATCAACCCTTGCCGGAGTGGCAATTTTAGTAGGGCCCCAAACATCAGAATGAATAAGGGAAAAAGTAACCAAGCTTTTATTTGAACTTAAGGGAAAAAGAACACGATGGCTCTTAGCCAATTCACAAATGTCACACTTAAAACTGAAAATATCAAAACTGGAGAATAAGCACGGAAATAACTTATCTAAATAACCAAACGAAGCATGTCCAAGACGCCTATGCCATAACCACACTTCGTCTTTTTGTTTCTCAACACCACCTCCCCCCATCTTGAAAGCTTGACCGACTCTAGCTTCATTTTTAGGCGCCAAGTCCAAGTAGTAGAGTTTGCCCCTCCTAGTACCACAACCAATCGTCTTGCTGCTGAGGATGTCTTGAAAACACAATGAGTTGGTCAAAAGGTTACAATGCAATCCAAAGCCGTAGTAATTTGGGCAACATACAATAGATTATGGTTCAAGGATGGAACAATCAACATAGAATCCAAATTGAGGGAGTCAGAGAGAGATAGAGAACCCTTCCCAATCATAGGGGAGGGGGTAACATTAGCGTTAGACACCACCGATTGGGGAGATGATGTATGAGAGATAATTTTTCCACAATCAAAAGTCATATGGTCATTTGCTCCTAAGTCAATAATCCATGTGTTTTTTCTCGATGAAGTAGTTAAAACATAACCTTTGGTACCTGTCGCGGCTATAGAGGCAAATGCACAAGCTGGTGTAGCCGAAACAGCAGAACTTACATGATTTGTTTCTGAAGATGTATTGAGTGATTTGCTCATATTCCTTCGTGGACCTTTAGAGTGGTCCCACTAATCAGGGTACCCAATCAATTCCTAACAACCAGCATTGGTGTGTTTGTCTCCTCCACACTGGCTTCTTCTCTTAACGAGATCTCGAGGCCTTATTCTGAGAAGAGCCACTTGTAGAAGTTTGCGACCCCTTTTGACGTTGAGCCACCATGACAGAAGTTTCCTGAGCACAAGTCATGGACATTCTTTGTTGAGCATCTCTACGAACATAAGCAAAAGTTTGATCAAGGTCTAATTTAGGATCTTTGAGTAGTATTTCCCCTTGGACTTGATCAAACTCAGGGTTAAGGCCTACAAGAAAAAGGTGAATGCAGAGACGATCAAGTTGTGTGTGGCGCGCAGTAAGGTCGGCGGTGTAGTGCATGCGGATGGGATTCCAATGGTCAATTTCTTGATAGATGCCCTATAACTGACTGCAATATGTATAAACGGGTGCACCATTCTATTTAATAGTGAACCCCCGTTTGTTCAGATAAAGAAGAAAATAGTCATCTCCATCATCATAGTAGGTTTTCTTGATGACATCCCAGATTTCTTTGGTGGTACTTAACCCAATGAAACGACCCATTAAGTCGGGAGACATGGAGTCTATTAGCCATCCCTTGACTTAAAAGTTCTTCGTACACCATTTGTTGTAGGTTGGAGAGAGCTGAGGAGGTTTCAGAATGGCATCGGTTAGGTATCCCAATTTTTTTGCGTGCAGCAATCTGCATCTCCATGACCCGAGATCATACGGCATAGTTGGTCTCATTTAGGATGACGCCGGCAGGGATCGGGGAGTTGTCACTCTAAATGGTGACGATTTGAGGGTTGGAGGTGGAAGATCCTCTTGTGAGCAGAAGCGGTGTGTCGCCCATTACACTGGAACGATACGAGATTTGGGAATGTGTTTAGGGATTTTCATAAGAGGATTGGTATGAGAGTTAAGGAATTTGATTTAGGGTTTGTGTTTGAATTTGAGGATATGATTTGAGGGCTTAGAGACGACCTAGGATCAGCCGCTCTGATACCATGCTAAAATATGAATGTGGTTTGAATTCTTTTGGATGATTGTATTCTTCTCCCTAGGGAGGAATATATAGGAGCTTATAAGTGTGTTTTACTAGGAAATAGATACATGAATTAAATAGGAAAATATCTCCTAATTATACAAGGATTGTCAACTATATGAAAAAACTTAGGAAATAAATCTCCTTAATTTGTTAGGTTAACTCACATCAATAGGAAGTTGAGGTAACTCTTCAAGAGATTCTACAACAGTTCAAGAACAATAGTAAGGCTTCGTTGCCATGGTGCAACCTCATTTTTATGATGAGATCCTGGACCAATTTCTCCTTCATCATCTCTTCGTTTGGAATTCAGATTCTCTGCCCAGTTTTCAGCTAGGTGGTCTGAATCGACCACCATTGGTATAAATAGAGAGTACAAAGCTAATTTGAAGATTTTGCAAAAGCATTTCCGAGTTTTGATGATTACCCTCTAGGACACGCAGGTCCAAACAAAAAGAGGAACCAACAGAAAGAGGGAGACCACTCTCCCAAAGCTTCGAAGGCGAAAGCGAATGACCAAGAGAAGCAAGAGCATCCAAAACCGCATTGGCTTCACGATAGACATGAGAGGAGACTTGATCCCAAAATGTTGTGAGAGCAGAATATCTTGGACAAGTTGGTTGATGCACCAGGGAGTTTGGACCAGCCCTTAGAAACAACACAAGCCAAGCCCTCTCTAAGTGCCAAACATTCCGCCACATTAATAGAATTGCGACCACTCTTCTTAGCACCAGTTAGCATAACATGAGCACTATCATCTCTAATAACAAAGCCAATCGGAGTTTGGTTACCTCTAACGAAGCCATCAAAATTTAATTTGTACCAGCCAACACTTTATAGGTGGTAAAACCGATCCTTCAGTATTGGTTTGTGATTGGTCTGCCAGTAATCCAAATGAATAGAACCAGCAACATTGAGGACTTGAGCATGATGAGGATGAATGTCACGAAAAATTAGGTTGTTCCGAGCCTCCCAAACCTGCTAGCAGATACATAAAGCTTCGCAAAAGTCATTCGGTTCCTGAAGATTAGCATTTGAGTTAAGGGAAAGGAACCACTCAACAATATCATAATGATGGGTTACAAGATGAGGGAACTGGGGAACACAATTCCAAACTGCAGTAGCAAAGGGACATTGAGAAAAAAGGTGTTGTATGTCCTCAGGATGTGTGTTACACAAAGCACATTCAGGGTTTAGTGCAGGATTGAATCTATGCAATCTAGAGCGAACTGGCAACCTTTTGCGTAAAAGGAGCCAAGCAAAAATTTTAATTTTGGGAGGTATTTTTTGCTTCCAAAGTTTCTTGATAAGTTATGAATTGGGATGGGCGGGGGGAATCTTGCATTTGGGTTTTATAAGCACTCTAAACAGAAAAAATTCCACTTCGGTTAGGTCTCCAGATTAATTTATCAGGAATTTGAGAAAGAGGAATAGGTAGAGTAGTGATCTAAGCAACAATATCACACTCCTCTCTTTCTCTCTAATTATGTGTACTTGTATTGTTCATGAGGCTACTGCATTTCCCCAAGAGCTTCAATCTTGATGCTAAACTCGATCTCTAGACTAATACATCAATAACCAACAATTTCTATTACAATGACAAAATCTAAGGTCGAGAGCCTATGAATCGACGTTCAACTTCAAAAGAATTTAACATCTGCATCTCAAAAGAATTTAAGACTAGATCCCCACCCCAACCCACTTTCCAAACAAAACAAAAAACCTTTGACCTACAATACAACCTTGACCCTAAAAAAATTCACCATGAACTTTTCCGAAGGCCCCAACCCAGTCCAATTATCTGTCCAAAATTTAACAAAAAATAATACATAACAGTAAATATAAATATTTTGTATTTCTATTAACTCGTAGTTTTCATTAGATATTTTCAGTTTTCTATCAAATTACACATACGTAATCTTTATACATATTCTTCCCTTTCTGTATATTTCAGCAATCATATCCATATTCAAGACTAAAAGTCAATGGAAAACAAAGTTAAAGCCAAAGCCAAAGCCAAAGTCAATACTTTATTAATTAAATAATTTATGCATGTATGATGTATGCACATATATGTATAATGGGATAAATTCAGAGAGGAACATCAGATGGGTAATCCTGGGGGTGTCTTTTAATCGCCTCTCTTAGCAATTTCTCCTGCTCACAGAGATGGGAAGGGGGAGAATCATATATATCTGTGAAAATGTCAGCAACTGGAGGTTTGTCAACTTTCTCTGCTTCTTGGATTGCATGTAATATCTGCAACACAAAGGAATGATCTTAAATCGAAATAAACAATTCTCTAATCTGTTCAAATTTAATAAGTTTTGAAGGATTAGAAGATTTAAATACCTTCTGTTTTAGTTTTTTCCAAATGAATGAAAATTTTCTATTTTTACAGGAATCCTGTGTAAGTAGGCCTAAATAAATGGATCATGCATGAACTTTCAACTAATTTCTAATGGTTAATTTAGGTGCCATACCCTAAATTTGTTTTGTTTAGGTTTTTAACAATTCTTGAAACTACATTTAAAAAGTTACAGGAAAACAATATAAATTTATCATTATTTCTATCAGTCTATCTTCCAATGAATATAATTCTTCATGGCCATACTATTAAAGATAAATGAGCTAGGCAACTTATCATTTCGGCAGGACTGTGCCTGCTTTAGAGGAAAAAGCTTTCAAAAAAGAATTTGAAATTGAATAATTACCTTCTGTGCTCCTAAAATTGGAAATTTTGAAGAAGGTAAGTTTGCAAAAACATTAGAAAATAGAAAATGGGGAGCTGGAATGTACCCAGGGAAACATCTTTCTCATACAAAAAGGAACGTTCTCACTTTTGAAGAACCTCACAAAGATTGTTTAAAACGAACTCAAGCTCCATGTAAAAGTCAATATTCTCTAAGTGCTGGATTCTATTGTGTTATTTCAAAGAGGTCATCTAATTCCTGGCTTATTATATTTAACAAAAAAATCTTTATTTTAATATTGGAAAAAATCTATCAGAACTTTTAGCATAAAGCTCGTCATTCCTCCTGCTTTGAGGCACTGCCTCAACTGTGGCATCACTAATAGTTTTTGAGCTGGAGAGAAAATGATGAACTAAGGCATGGAAGAAGAGTTTCTGATTTCTAAATGTTTGTTGTTTTTCAAGTTGTTCCAGACATGATAGTAGGATTTACCTGCTTTCTCGCATTGTTTCTAGCCTCTAATTCTGCCTTATCACTCCACCAACTGTTGTTTTCCATCCATTTTCTAAATCGGGTTACAGGGTCTCGTTCCATTTTCCACCATTCAATCTCTTCGACTGGACGATACTTGGTTGAATCATCTGACGTGGAATGGTGTCCCACTCGATATGTTAATGCCTGCCAATGGAAAAAATCAAAACCAAACATCAGAAGTTAAAGAATCTACGTTTCAACAATATGCCTCACAATACCAGAAATCAAACAAGAATCCTTTTTTTTTTACCTCAATTAAGATTGGTCTCTGTTCTCTGGTAGCCATGTCACGTGCTGCATGAACTGCACTATACACAGCAAGTGCATCATTACCATCTACTCGGATGCTTCGAACTCCATAAGCCCGACCTTTGACAACAACACCATCACCTGAAAATAGAAGAAACCCCAAAACCACCCACCCAAAAATAAGGATAAAAACATTACTTGCTTCTAGTCATCAAGAGACTTGTTGTGATACAAATATCGAAAACAAGTACAAGCATGAACAAGCAGAGAGGAAGAATACTCCGAAACTGGTCTGAAGTAGGTGTACTGATAGCCCATCCATTGTTCCGACAGAAAAATATAACTGGAGCCTCCGTAACAGCCGCAAAATTCAAAGCAGCATGGAAATCGCCCTAACATTATTTGATATATTAGAAACAAAATAACCAAAATCAATGACCTCTAAATTAAAGTGATGCCCGTCACTGTGAATTGCAAACATTCCATTTTGTTTTATCATCTCTCCAGAAAGAATTCATCCCCTCTCTAACTAGACTCCGACTGGGGTTATTGCAAAATAAACTAAGTCGTTACTAAAGTGGATTTACAACTATATTGAAATGATGTTTAGTTTGGTATCAATACGATACATATATTCAAATACTATGATATTTCAAATAACAGAAACATAGGAGGAGTTAATAACCATGTTCCACTGTTCAAAGCTTCTAGAGGTTTGAGGCAGGGGGATCCTCTTTCCCCTTTCCTTTTCACCTTGGTGATTGATGCTCTAATTAGGCTCATAGAGAAATCTCAAGAACTGGATGTGTTCCATGGTCTCATAGTTGGCCATGAGAGGGTGGAGGTGTCTCACCTCCAATTCGCAGACAACACTATATTTCTTACTGGGAACAAGCTGGAATACTGGCATAATTTACTCGAGATGCTGGACTGTTTTGCGTCAGGGATGAAGATCAATAAACCGAAATGTTCATTAGTTGGCGTCAACTATAACGACAGGGAGCTGTCCAGATTGTCTGAAGATTGGGGTTGCGACGTGGGGGTTTGGCCGATGTTGTATTTGGGTCTTCCTCTTGGCGGGAATCCTAGAGCCCTTAGTTTTTGGAATCCAATGGTGGAAAAGGTGGAAAAAAGGTTGCAAAAATGGAAAAAGGCATGTTTATCCAAAGGGGGTCGGCTTACTCTGATACAGGCGGTTTTAAGTAGTATCCCCATCTATTACTTGTCTTTATTCAAGATGCCAACCCGGGTGGTGCAAACTGTGGAGAAGTTAATGAGAGACTTCTTGTAGGAAGGTATGGATGATGGGAAAAAAAGACATTTGGTGAACTGGGAGGTGGTGGGTAGTTCAAAAACTAAGGGTGGCTTGGGGGTGACTCCTTTGAAAGCTAGGAATGCTGCCTTATGTGCCAAGTGGCTATGGTGTTTCCCAAATGAACCGAATTCTCTTTGGCATAGGGTAATTAAGAGTATTTATGGGATGAGTTCTAACGGATGGGACGCAAACTTTGTGTCCCGTGGCTCGTGCCATAAACCGTGGAAGGACATCTCCAGACGGTATACCCTTTCCTTCAAGGGTGTGTTTTCATAGTGGGCGGCGGGGATAGTGTGAGATTTTGGGAAGATGATTGGTTCAGGGGAGGTGTGCTCAAAGGGATTTCCCTAGACTTTTCTCTCTCTCTCTAGGAAGAAACAGTCCAACATTTCCTCCTTTGTGAGTACTGGAGTGTACCCTCATAATTGGAATCTCGACTTGAGAAGGAATCTTACTGTGGGGGAGATTTGATGAGGTGATTAGATTACTGGATATCCTGGATGGTGTTAGATTGGTTCCCTCTAGACTTGATAAAAGGTGGAAGCTTGATCACTTGGGTTTGTTCTCTTGCCATTCGTTTTGCTCCTTCACTCAGAAGGACGAGTCCAAGGAGGATTTCCCTCCGCACTCTCAAATATGGAAGACCAAGGCACCACCAAAGGTTAAAATTCTTTTATGGCACTTTGCTCGTGGGAGAGTCAACACATGTGACTTACTGCAGAGGCACCGTCCCTTTATGTGTTTATCTCCCCATTGGTGTGCCCTCTGTAAGTCTGATGGTGAAACTGTGGACCATCTGTTCATCCACTGCCCTTATGCTCTTAAGGTGTGGTGGTTGTTGCTGGGGGAAGTTAATGCTATTAGGGTTACACCTAAAGGTTGTTTCGAGTTGCTATCGTGCAAGATGGATGCTCTGGGTAGAGGGAAGAAAGCTCAAGTCCTATGGGGTTGCTTGTTGCAGGCTATGATTTGGAATTTATGGATGGAGCGCAACAGGAGAATATTTGATGATTATAAAGGTGAAGAGGCACGCGAGTTGTGGGAAAGAGTGAAGTTCTGGGTGGCCTTATGGGTGGCCATCACTCCTGTGTTTAGAAATGTGGCTGTTTCGTCTATTATGCGAGACTTATTAGGGGCCGTGATTTGATGTTTGCTTGTGCGGCGTTTTCTTGTTTTTGCCTTTAGCTGTTCCTTTGGTGTTTTGTTCTCGAGGCAGCAGTTTCTCTTGTTTTGTGCATTCTCATGCAGATCCCTTACCCACATCTGCTGTGTTTTATTACCCTATTTTGAATATAATGTTTCTATTCAAAAATAATAATAACCATGTTCCACTCGTTCAAATATGTTCACCTCAGGAATATTAAAAAGGGAAAGAGGTGGTGGCAGTTTTTAGGTTAAAGTTAAGTAGTATTTTACCTCGCTAGTGCCACCATCACCAACATACGCAATTGCACATGCATCTTGTTTTTCCATCTTTAAGGAATACGCAGCACCAACAGCTTGAGGTAGTTGTGTACTGGAAAGCCAAATAAATTATTTGTGGTGTGTGATCTTTATGAGTTAGTGAAACACTTGACAACGTTCAGCCCCAAAAAAATAATCCTGGATAAAAAAATTTATATCTTACGCCACAGTTGAGGCTACAGTGACATAATTGTGCTTGTTAGACCCGTAATGGATTGGCATCTGCCGGCCTTTCCCATAATCAGCTTTGTTACTGAAACACTGGTTTGCAAATTCTTGTATAGTAAAACCACGCCATAATAACACTCCGGCCTCCCTGTACTGCATGCATGCCAAAGAAAACTCTCATATTATTCTCAACCCCTCGCATGAAAAGCTACCGAATCATCTGATAAGGCAAAAGGAATTAAAATCTTAATGAGCAGGATTGCAGGTGTGGCACATGTGCATAGCAAAGAAAGTTCTTATATGCGTATATGCGGTAGAAACCTGAGGAAAGACGACATCGTCAATTGTGAGTGCGGCAGCAGATGCAATATTGATGGCCTCTTCTCCAACTGCGGTCACATAGAAGGAAATCCTTCCTTGCCTTTGTGCTTCATAGAAAATGGTGTCCATTGTCTGGAGAGTAACCATGTCGGTGTACATTTTTATAGCAACTTCTTTACTGACCTATTTAAATTGGTAACCCATAAGTCATAAGGTTCCTACGGGTTTTATTTATGTTAACACAAAAGCTCCTTATTGGAAGCAAGGCAGAGGGGGAGTACAATACCTCTACATAGTTGCTAGATGAAATTCGGTTTCCATTTTCATCAAGGACCCGATAGCAGCATTCCCGCTCATCGGCCGTCTCAGATATGAACCTCAATTTAGGAGTGAATTTGACCTTTCCTTCTGGAAGCTCTAAAGCCTGTCATAAAAAGAGATCTTGAGCGAGTATATCTCTGAAGCAAATTCAAGAAACTATGGAAGAATGTCTCATCTTCTAATTCATTCAAGATACCTATAGCACCTCAACGGGTCCTAAAGTGCAGTAGTAAATCTCTGAGAAGTAACAAAACCAAAAGTCATCACCAGGGAGGTACAATAGCAAACTATTTTATGGTTGTATACAACAGATCAAGTGACCTTTTGGAGTACTCTTTCCATATGCTGTGATACCCTTTTGTCAGAGAAACGAGAAAAAACTGCAAGGTGCATGTTTAGTTTTACGTAGTTCGTATTAAACTTAGGTGCTTGCTTACAGTTCTCTGCAGTAAGCATTAAAGTTGAGGTTGCAATGTTCGCAAAGTGATGGCAATCAAATGCCAAGGCAACGAAATAAATGAGAGGAAAATATAATTTGGTTCAAAAATGTCCTTAATTTTGAATTTGCTGAATTTGCTGGAACTTATTCAATGAAATTGCTTATGTTTTACAGAAAACTTGGCTTCGGTAAGAAAAACCAGAGGTGCGAAAGCTGCATCTTACGCACACATACTGAAAAACTGTAGAAACCAAATTTGCAGAAAATTGGAAAAGGGGTCAAATTATTCAATAAAAATGGAAAACAAAAAGTTAAAAAACTAATACCAGTAAATCAGTGCCGCATTTTAGCACAAGGAGAACGCTTCAGTGTTCATAATTACAAACAGTAGAAGCCTACTCAAACCGAAAGAGTAATGTGTGTGGATTATGCAAAACTAAGGTTCTATTCTATGATTAACCAACCAATTATTGAGCACTTACAATAATTTAAAGAAAATAAAATGCAAGACACATATGCAGGCTCCAATGTTATATAGGAAGCTGAACTTGAGTTGAGAGTTGGGGTTTTAACAATACCTGATTGTCATCAACGTTATTCGCCATCTTTTCTGATTTCACGGATTCAAAGCGACGGGAGCAGAAATGGGTTGATGAATTGATGAAATCTCCATCAGCGACTGGGAGATTGTGAGCAAATGAAGCAGCAAATTGAGATCTTTTAACAAACGAGTAACTCCTCCAAGAGCTGAGATTGTTGGTACCCAAGAGCTGAGATTTCAAATGGTTGACAATGGTCCCTGATTTCCTCATCCATTGAGCCATTTCAACAAGACCAACCAAAATGGTGCCAATGTCTATGTTCGTTTCTGGGTTCTCGTTTCTCAGAGAGATAGAAGGAGAGAGAGAGAGAGAGAGATAGAGAGGCCTGTCAGTTGTCAGTGACAAATCCGAAGATGCGTATCGTGTTGGCACGAAACTCAAATCCTCGTATTATTTTGTTGTTGTACTCAAGGAATAAAATATTGATGATATCGGAAATATCGGTAGTCCAAAAATACGGAAATTTCGATGGAAATATCGGGATATTATCGATATTTCATTAACGTCGTCGATATTATCGATATTTTGGTTCATGGATATCTAAAATATCGATGGTATCGAAATATCGGTGAATTCAAAAATATGGAAATTTCGTGAAAATATCGGAGATATTATGGATATTTTATTCCTTGGTTGTACCCATGCCAATGCCATGCCTACTCTGAAAGAGTAAAAGCCAGGTCAAGTCTTATCTTCTCTTGTTCTTCCACTTGTATTAACGACACCTGTCCTCCTAATTCTTAATAGAATTCATGCCCTGTAATTTGCTTTCCAAAAGTCATGTGATGCACGTAATGTCCTCCCGAGGAGAAATTATAGAGTGGTATTGTACAACCAGTCACTTGGTGATACTCTCACTTAAAATATGTCATGTGTAATTTTATTTTAAATTAATTATTCTTTGTTACAGCTGGACTTAATTTTTATCACTGAAATAAATTAGATAATTAAAAAATTTGAGAAAAAAGACAAAAGAAAAGAGAATATCCCAAGAACACAACCCTTACCCCCACGCCACCCCTCTGTCGTCTTCTTCCTCTAACTGCCATCAACAGTCATTAGTCACACAAGCAGGGGCAGTCCTACAGCAAGGGCAAGGTAGGCAATTGCCTACCCGGCCCATGTGATGATGTGAACCCATGCCTACCCAAACACATAAAAAAAAACCTTAAAAGCAACCCACACATGTGTTATGGCCAACTCAAACTTAAAAATACAAAAATACAAAAAAAGGGAAGCAATATAAGCAGCCAATTCCCTTTCGGTTGTGCAATAGTCGACAGTCCCACATCCTTTTCCTTGGCAGTTTCTTCTTGACATAAACTTCTCTCTTGGCAACAGCATCTTCTCATATCTAAGGCAACAAGTATTCGTCTTATTCTCTTCTCTTTAATTATCTTCTTCTATTGGGTTTTTCTAAAAATAAATGTATGCATCTTAATTTTAATTTGAAATTGAGTATTGTAGGGTTTAATTATGAATAAATTATAATTTGGGGTAAATTTTTAGATTTAAATAGTTTAGTTCTGTGTTGCATTGCATTTATTTATTTATTTTTATTTGGTTTTTTTGTTAAGCTTTTATTTTTGCATTGACATGCATATTTGAGGGTAAGGCTCATTATGTCCCCCCGACTAGGTGTACTTCTTATTTTTATGAATGAAATTCACTCGTATCGTCCAGTTTTTAAGGTGAGTTTCACCTACTTGACTTTTGAATCCTGGATTCGCCACTGCACACAAGTAAGAGAGTCAAATCCCCATAGCCTAATAAATTGTTGCAACTTGACTATCATTGTCAATGAATCTTAATATCTGATGGAGTTTATTAGATCCAATATAATACCCAACACAATCAACTCTTTCCATAACAATTTCATGCTGGTTGATTTGTAGCCTGTTTGTTATACACCCACCTCCCATCCCAACCTTATTCACATCTGCTTGTGACACCTTCATTAATGATAAAATATATATGGATCCTGGGGTAGTCACCAAAAGGTCGAGAAAGTTGAAGAATGGCAATATAGAGAGAGAGAGAGAGAGAGAGAGAGAGAGAGAGAGAGAGAGAGAGAGGGAGGGAGGGGGCATCAACCAGAGCAGGCGGCGAGGGGTAGGCGTGTTGGGGTGGGCTGTGGCTATGCTAGAGAGAGAGAGAGAGAGAGAGAGAGAGAGAGAGAGAGAGAGAGAGAGAGAGGGAGGGGGCATCAACCAGAGCAGGCGGTGAGGGGTAGGCGTGTTGGGGTGGGCTGTGGCTATGCTTTTTTTTTTTGGCTTTATATCACAAAACGTCCCAGTGGTTTACGAAATTATCAGATTGTGTCCTTATTGTTTTTTAGTGTCATTCATGATCTTCAAGGTTAATATGTGTACTCACAAAACATCAATTTTAAAATTTTAAAATAATTTGAAATTTGAAATTTATAAAAGGCTTTATATCACAAAACATCCATGAGGTTCACGAAACTATTAGATTGCATCCTTTTTTTTTGTGTCATTCGTGGTCCTCAAGGTTAATATGTGTGCTCACAAATGGTCACTGCAAAAATTTTAGTTTTTTTCTTTTAAAATTCATCAAAAAAAAATTCTTTGTAAATTTTCTGAATTTTTAACTTTAAAAATATATCTTGTATTTTAAATACACGTGACACTATATCATTGGAGATGTGGGCTCCACATATATGCCACATCAGCAAACTAAAAAAAAATTAAAATTCATAAAATTTAAAAATGAAAAAACCAAAAATTTATGCACCAAGGTTTTTTCGTTTTAAAATTTTATGAGGGCTCTTATATCATTTGACCTTAAACCCTTGGTTTTTTCATTTAAAATGCATAAAATTTTGGTTTTTTCATTTTTAAATTTTATTAATTTAAATGAAAAATCTAGCATGGACCATTTGCGAGCACACATATTAACCTAGAGGACCATGAATGACACACTATGAATTTTAAATTTTAAATTATTTTTAAAATATATATATATATATATGCCATATCAACAAACTAACATAATTTTTGACAGAATTTGACGACATGGAGCATTTGTGAGCACACATATTAATATTGAGGACCACGAATGACACTAAAAAACAATAAGGATGCAATCTGATAGTTTCGTGAACCTTAGGGACGTTTTATGATATAAAGCCTTTTTTTCCATTGTTTATTTTCTTAATTTTATTTTAAAGGGTAAAAATTAGGTTAAAATCCAGCTATAAAATAAAGTTTGAGTTGCTAAAAAATATAGACACATGGCATATTTTGAGTGGGAGTATCACCAGCTGATGTGGTGATACGGTACTACACTATAATTTCTCCCTTTTTAGACCCTCGATAAGGAGAAATTATAGAATTGTACAGTATCACCACATCAGCTAATGAAACTCCCATTCAAAATCTGCTACTTGTCTATTTTTATTTTTAAAAGTGAAAACTAATTACAGCTAGATATGAAATTATACTTTTACCCTTTCAAATAAAATCTAAAAATCGAAAAAAAAGATAACGGTTACCCAAACTATCTCCCTCCGCCGCCGCACCCTGCTCTTTCACTCTCTCTCTCTCTTCTTCCCTACATCTCTCTGTCCTCTCTCGATAACATATGAGAAAACTTTAGACTTTTTAATTGAATATACAAATCTCATTCAATTGAATATGACTTGCCCAAAAGTGTTAGAAATGTGCCCTAAGAGCCAATACATTTGATGTAATCTCCTTAGAATACATTTCGTATATGATAATAAAGGGCAAACTTATTTGTTATCTTTTACAACAATTAAAGTAACAAATGTCCAGGGAATGCTAAATAAGAGATAAAGTAATCTAAAGAAGATTAGATTAGGGAGACCTTTAATCTCTTACTATAGTATCCCAAAATGTTCCTAATCATAGGATTATCAAATGGGCATTGATAAACCGTCAAGATTAGCACATACTATGTATGCTCAATTAGGAGGATGGTTAGTATCAAACCATTTGTGTAGATGACACTAATACAAGTATGTGGGTGCTCATTAGTGAATGGGTACACTGAACGCGGTCAACCGTAGTTCTCGTATGGAGTATTTATCTACATGTCAAACGAGAACTCATAGTTGCAATAATGCAAATTAGTCCTTAGACCTGAGGCATCATAGTTGTCCTATGATGCGTTATTGATCTTAGATAGCTCTTAAAGGCAAGCCGTAAAAGATTTGTCTAAAGTGTTGTTGGGATCTCTTAATTCATCATAGGGGCATGTGAATGTACAATAAGGAATCTCTACCTTCGATAAAGAAGGAGAATGTTTCGAGATGTGATTCAAGAAATCTTTGGCCAAAGTATTTTGAGCTTGATTTAGAAAGTTGTTCTTAATCATGTTCTATTGAATCATATGAGGTTATAAATCATATTAGGGGTTTGACATAATCAATCCGTACTAATAATATGATATGAAACATTGTATAAGAGAAGGACCGTATTGCATTGTAATTCCAACTGAATAGGTTCTTCACCAATTCTGGTTAGCTTGGGTAGCCTTGATATATTGCTAGATGTCACTCTTGGTTCGTGGAAGTCCTAGGATTGATTGTGATCAATCCATATAAAGGAAAAATTAAAAGGGGGTTTTAATTCAGTTGGTTAGAAAGAGTTCTAATATTTTCCCACTGCCTTGCTAATTTGAACCTAATGGATCGCACACCTTAAATGGTTAACTTTGAGGAATACATATGATGTTGTGGAAATAAATTTGATCAATTTGATATGGATGATTTACTACGTGTAAAAGAGTATTTGGGCCTCGGTAATAGTTAACGGAAGCCCAAATGGTTGGGTATTAAGCCCAAGGGCTTAAGACACCTAAACATTATGGTTTAAGTGTCACAAGGCCCAATTTTGGAAGCCCAATGGGATTTGGCCGAAAATGCATAAGTAAATGGGTATGGGAATTGTTTCAAAATGCTATCTTTCATAAGCTCATTACACAAACACAATCCAACATCAACCAAATAAGTTTGGGAGATCAAAGAGAGATAAAAGAGAGTTTTCAAGAGTGAAACACTTTGATCTTTCAAGAGGTTTAGATTGAAACCAAGTCTTGGGGATCTAGCACTAGCATCCTTGTATTCCCAAGATTCTTCCCTCTCATCTCAAGGTTCCATTGGTGTGGAGACTTAGAGGCCATATACTTTTGTGGCTCACATGGAGGAGAAAGATCAAGGAGAAAAATCAAGGAGCAAAGATCAAAGATCAAAGAGGAAATCAAGAAAGAGGAAATCATCAAGAGAAGACCAAACACAAATTGGTTCATATAATTGCTTCAAGGGTAATTAGATCTTATCCTTTCTCTTGAAATTTCCATTTATGAAATCATATCAATGTTCATGGCTTAAGATACTTGAAAGAAGTTTTGTTTTGATTTTAAACATCCACCATATACTTCCGCTGCGATTAATTTGATTAAATGCATGTTTAATATTCAAATGAACTTCTCAAAAATGTTTTGAAAATCCTTCAATTGGTATCAGAGCCATAGGTCATGAACTTGATATGTTTCTAGGGTTTAGAGATGCATATATGGGTTGTAAATTCATTTAAAAGTATAATGGTTATACTTGATTTATTTTGATATGATTGAATAAAAATCAAATGGAGTGAAAGGGGTTGTTTGGGATTTTGGATTTCCGGATTTATGTTTTGATGATTGATGCTCTCTTTGTATGTATATGTGTATGTATGAACATTAGAGCATAATTGCATTAAAATCCCCATGATTTTAACTTCATGAAATATTTGATATTAAGAGCATGAGATGGTTAAAATGGAATATGGATTTTTCCGGAAATAGCAAGAACATTCATACTAGTTCATATGCATGTTCTTGGTGTTCTTGATGTTCTTGTTATGGGATCTTTTTGATCCATAAGTTAGGTGATTAATTTTGTTGATTGTGTTAGTGGATTTTTCCACCAAAATTAGTCATAATGGTTATGATGATGTTTTATTATAAAATTGAAAGTTTTTTCAAAATGTTTCCACTTAATAAACTTTTATCCACCACAATAAAATTAATAAGATTACTTTGGTGAGTGTGTAGGGTCTATATAGATGTAAATGATAGTGATTTGATATAAAATGCAAAAGTTGATCAAATTATTCCTATCACTAATTATTTACCCACCACACTAAAATTAATTTTGATTACTTTGGTGAGTGTGGTTGGCCTACCTAGTCACATTCATGATTATTCACTTAGTTGGAAATCATGATCACCACTTTGTGTTATACAAATGCATGCTTTAACCCCACACCCTAGTGGATTAACTTTGGATCCATTATTAATTGTTGAATAGTTTTGGACCTAGTTGCAATATATGATAAGTGTAACTATGCCTAAAAGGTTTCTACAATTACATTTACTATTGTAGTAAAATGTTTTCACTCCATGGTAAATTTCTTTTATTTGAACATGGTTACCACTTGAATTAAACCCATATATATGTATGCAACCCAAGAGCATGTATTTACATTGCTAGTTTAATTATTTAAAGCGTTTAAATAATTAAAGGATGGTTATGGACTTAGACCAAACAATTGAGCTATGTGATTGGCCGCCTATTGGATATGTAATTCGATTTTGATTGGCTATGTAATAATGAAATGGCTTTCATGCCTAATTTATTTTTTATGCGCGCGTAATTAAAATGAATCACCATCCAAGACCATGATCCAACATGGTGGCTCGTGTTGGATCAACAAGAAAGTCCATAATCATCCTATAAGCCCAATGCAATTGGAATGTTCGGTAATGACAATAATCAATCAATTAGTAGTACCATGTATTCTCACTATCTTAAGCAAATGGTTTCTAAAATATTTAGTGGGAGTATTATGTGCTACTAATATGTTGCATTGGGAACCATTTAATGAGATTAGATAGGTAATTTTAACAGGATTAAAATTGGATTAAAATGAGACCAATTTAACTACCCTCAAAGCAATATTAAGTTGATAAGCGAAATGGCACTTTGAATGCTATTTTGTGGCCTTCCACCGTGGTAGTCTCTTATTGGGTGGCACATTTGCACCTTGTTGTACCTCAGTGAGGCAACATCCAGTACTTGTAACCATCCAAGGGAAGCCTATTACACATACTTGATGTAGTGCGGATAGATAACGAGTATGGCCAACAAACTGTTAGGTTGAGGACATACTTGAAACCCTATACCCACAAGCACGGTGGGAATAACTTAACTACGACTTAACGAAACCAACAAACTGTTAGGTTGAGGTCTAGTTCTCTAGAGGCCATAGTGATGGGTATTCACATTATGATGTGATTGGATAAGAGTATCCTCTCATTAGTAACATAGCAATCCAACAAACTGTTAGGTTGAGGAAAACTATGTAAAAGTGAGTCTCCCATCCCCACTAAGAGTTTCAACGGAAACTCTCGGATTTCAGGAGGGATATGAAATTTGCCAAAAATAGTGGGAGCTACCATCATGACTTAAAGACCCTAAGTCCTTGGTAGAAGATTAATCTAAATTAAAATCTATTTACGTTATGCAGAATTTCAAAATAACCATCACAAACCCAATCTCAAAGATACTTGACTCAAACGTCCAAGATGACACGAACTATCCGGTTTGATTGCACAAACACCAACTTATCCTATAATTGGATGAGATTGATTGTGTATAAGAAAAACCCCACCACATACCCCTCTTGGTCCATATGCCATTGAGGAGGAGACAAAGGCTTATAAGAAGCATGTGTCAGATGACAACCGAGGTAAAAGTTACATGTTGGCATCCATGAAAAGGTGAAGCTAATCTTAGCTTACAATACCATGTGTAAACTTGTTATGACAAGAATGGTAAGTGGGTTCCCGGTTAATCAACATGATATCAAAGTAATATAATTACTTAAGAGATCGGAAAATATGGATTTTTCTTTGATGTTGAAGTTCAACAAGATTCTTTCTTTCATCCCTATCATCAGTTAATCCCAGTATGTTATGAACTATAATATGGGAAAGATGAACAACACCCTATGTGAGCTACTCAACATGGCTATTAGCTTAAATGAATATCTCAAAAGATAAAGGGTTAAAGGGGATAGTTGCAATTTTAGAAGGGTTCTTCTTCTTCCAAATCCAAACAAAAGATAAGGATAAAGGAGAGAAGAAAGGTTTTCTAAAAACCCAAGGGAGAAAGAATACAAAAGAAAGACAAGTGACTGAAAGGTACTTGTTTTCACTGTAACAAGGATGGACATTGGAAGAGGAATTGCAAGAGATGTATTGCAAGCCTCAAGAGAAAAACCTTCAGAAGGTAATTCTCTTGTTCTAAAATTAGTAATTACATTTAAAAGCTTCTAAATTGAATAGTTGATTCAGAAGCTAGTCAAAATGCAATTGTGTGCATGGACTAGTGGGAAGTAGAAGACTTGGAAAATGAGAGATGGTGCTAACTGTGGGAAATTGTACTAATGTAGTTACCAATGCTATAGGCACCTAACATCTCAGACTACCTTCCAAAGAGGACCTGAATTTGAAATAATTGTTATTTCATTTCTGGATGTGTAAAGAACTTAGTATCCGTCTCTATATTTTTAAAAGATGGATTTGATGTTTTCTTTGACAAAATACTTTGTTCTATTTCACATATTAATCGAAACGTTGCTTATGCAATTATGATTGATGGTCTCCTTTTATTTTAGAAATGAATGGTAGCATTAACTGTATATGGATTAAGATGCATCTAGACCTGAGAGGCCTAGAGAAGTGGATAACCCAACCAAATTGTGGCACCTTAAACTTGGACACATTGGCCAAGATAGGATTCACCAGATGGCAAAAGATGGATGCCTTGGATCTTTAGATCTTGCTCCTATGCCTACTTGTGAATCTTGTCTACAAGGTAAAATGACCAAGTCTCCCTTTACTAGTAAAGGAGAAAGAGTTACAGAATTGTTGGGGTTGATTCACACAAATGTTTGTGGACCTTTGTCTACAAACGCACGGGAGGTTATTCATACTTCATCACCTTTACCGATGATCATTCACGGTTCGGGTATTTGTACTTAATGAAGCATAATTCTGAATCTTTTGAAAAAGTTTCCAGAATTCAGAAATGAAGTTGAAAACCAAACGAGCAAGAGTATTAAAATCTTTAGATCTGATCGAGGAGGTGAATACTTAAGCACAGAGTTTCTTGATTACCTCAAGGAACATGACATCTTATCACAATGGACTCCACCAGGGACTCCACAACATAATGGGGTTTCTGAAAGGAGAAATCGAACCTTAATGGATATGGTTCGTTCCATGATGAGTTATACTGATTTACCTATATCCTTTTGGGGATATGCACTTGAAACAACAATTCATTTGTTAAATAGAGTGCCTTCCAAATCTGTTTCGCAAACTCCATACAAAATGTGTTTTGGGAAGAAACCAAGTCTTGGTTATATCAAGATTTGGGGTTGTCCAGCATATGTTAAAAGACTAGATGCAGATAAACTAGATGCAAGGTTAGTGAAGTGATTGATTTATAGGGTATCCCAAGGAAACTATGGGATATTACTTCTATCACATTGACGAGCAAAAGTTGTTTGTCGCAAGGTCAGCTACCTTCCTAAAAGGGGAATACACTCTTGATGGGAAAAGGGTACATGAGATAGAACTCATGGAATTGTCCAATGAGCTAGAAATCAACACTAAGCTAAATGCAATCCCAGATCCACAAACTTGTTGTAACACAGACTCCACGTAGTTCAAGTAGGGTTAGCAGAATGCCTAAATGGTATTATGGTTTCCTTCACAAAAACAAAGGAGAGTTAAATCTCCTAAGTGATTGTGAGGATATCGAAGATCCTTTGAACTACAATGAGGCAATGTCAAGACATTGACTCAGAAATGGCTTGGAGCCATGAAATCCGAAATGGATTCTATGTATTCCAACCAAGTCTGGACTCTAGTTGATCCGCCTCCTGGTATTGTACCAATAGGAAATAAATGGATCTTTAAGAGGAAGATAGGCTCAGATGGGAAAATAGAAACCTATAAGGCAAGGCTAGTAGCAAAGGGCTACAAGCATAGAGAAGGAATTGACTATGAAGAAACCTTCTCTCCGTCGCTATGACAAAGTCTATTCGGATTTGGCTTGCAATAGCTGCATACCATGATTATGAGATTTGGCAAATGGATGTGAAGACGGCTTTTCTGAATGGCCACCTTCAGGAAGAACTATACATGGATCAACCTGAAGGCTTCATTTCTAAAGCTGATAAGCATAAGGTATGCAAGCTACATAGATCCATTTATGGGTTGACGCAAGATTCTAGGAGTTGGAACATCCTATTTGATGAAGTTGTCAAATCATTTGACTTCATACAAAACATGGATGACCAATGAGTGTACAAAAAGCCAGTGGGAGTTTGGTAGTATTCCTAGTGATGTATGTAGATGACATACCACTTATCGGAAATGATATATGAATAATATCTTCAGTGAAGCTGTGGCTCACTAAATCATTCTCAATGAAAGATTTAGGAGAGGCATCTTATATACTTGGAATAAAGATTTACCGTGATAGATCTCAGAGAATAATTGGATTATCTCAATCCTTGTATGTAGATAAGGTGCTAAAGAGATTTCGTATGGAACAATCTAAGAAAGGGTTACTTCTAGTCAGACATGGACTTCACCTTTCTAAGAACATGTGTCCGAAAACTCCTGAAGAGATACAGCAGATGAGTGAAATCTCTAATGCATATGCAACAGGGATTCTCATATATGTCATAGCATGTACAAGACATGATATTGGTTATATGAGTATAACTATAAGATATAAATCGAACCCATGATTAGATCAATAGGGAGGAGTCAAGTGTGTTCTTAAATACTTAAGAAGGACTAAGGACATGTTCCTCGTATGGGAGGAACATCGAGTAGCAAGTGGAAGCATTTACTGATTTGGATAATATATCTAATATCAATGATTGCAAATCCACCTAAGGGTACGTCTTCATTTTGAATGGACACGTAGTTAGTTGGAGAACAACTGAAGTTGAATAAGTTGTCGCTTTAGAAGCTACAATAAAATCTGTTTGGATAAAAGGTTCATTACCGAACTAAATAAGGTTCTGACCATAAATGTCACAAGTACCTTTACTGTGTGATAACAATGGGGCAATAGCTCAAGCCAAGGAACCAAGGTCTCATCAGAGATCCAGACACATAGAAAAATGTTACCATTAGATGGGACGTTTTGCATCCTAAAGGTTGCATCTGCAAACAACGTAACAGATCCACTCACTAAGCCTATGTCACAGTCACAACTGGATAGACATACATAGATAATGGGTATTAGATACAGGGCTATGTGGCTCTAGTGCAAGTGGGAGATTGTTAGAAATGTGCCCTAAGAGCCAATACATTTGATGTAATCTCCTTAGAATACATTTCGTATATGATAATAAAGGGCAAACTTATTTGTTATCTTTTACAACAATTAAAGTAACAAATGTCCAGGGAATGCTAAATAAGAGATAAAGTAATCTAAAGAAGATTAGATTAGGGAGACCTTTAATCTCTTACTATAGTATCCCAAAATGTTCCTAATCATAGGATTATCAAATGGGCATTGATAAACCGTCAAGATTAGCACATACTATGTATGCTCAATTAGGAGGATGGTTAGTCTCAAACCATTTGTGTAGATGACACTAATACAAGTATGTGGGTGCTCATTAGTGAATGGGTACACTGAACGCGGTCAACCGTAGTTCTCGTATGGAGTATTTATCTACATGTCAAACGAGAACTCATAGTTGCAATAATGCAAATTAGTCCTTAGACCTGAGGCATCATAGTTGTCCTATGATGCGTTATTGATCTTAGATAGCTCTTAAAGGCAAGCCGTAAAAGATTTGTCTAAAGTGTTGTTGGGATCTCTTAATTCATCATAGGGGCATGTGAATGTACAATAAGGAATCTCTACCTTCGATAAAGAAGGAGAATGTTTCGAGATGTGATTCAAGAAATCTTTGGCCAAAGTATTTTGAGCTTGATTTAGAAAGTTGTTCTTAATCATGTTCTATTGAATCATATGAGGTTATAAATCATATTAGGGGTTTGACATAATCAATCCGTACCCTAATAATATGATATGAAACATTGTATAAGAGAAGGACCGTATTGCATTGTAATTCCAAGAATAGGTTCTTCACCAATTCTGGTTAGCTTGGGTAGCCTTGATATATTGCTAGATGTCACTCTTGGTTCGTGGAAGTCCTAGGATTGATTGTGATCAATCCATATAAAGGAAAAATTAAAAGGGGGTTTTAATTCAGTTGGTTAGAAAGAGTTCTAATATTTTCCCACCGCCTTGCTAATTTGAACCTAATAGATCGCACACCTTAAATGGTTAACTTTGAGGAATACATATGATGTTGTGGAAATAAATTTGATCAATTTGATATGGATGATTTACTACGTGTAAAAGAGTATTTGGGCCTCGGTAATAGTTAACGGAAGCCCAAATGGTTGGGTATTAAGCCCAAGGGCTTAAGACACCTAAACATTATGGTTTAAGTGTCACAAGGCCCAATTTTGGAAGCCCAATGGGATTTGGCCGAAAATGCATAAGTAAATGGGTATGGGAATTGTTTCAAAAATGCTATCTTTCATAAGCTCATTACACAAACACAATCCAACATCAACCAAATAAGTTTGGGAGATCAAAGAGAGATAAAAGAGAGTTTTCAAGAGTGAAACACTTTGATCTTTCAAGAGGTTTAGATTGAAACCAAGTCTTGGGGATCTAGCACTAGCATCCTTGTATTCCCAAGATTCTTCCCTCTCATCTCAAGGTTCCATTGGTGTGGAGACTTAGAGGCCATATACTTTTGTGGCTCACATGGAGGAGAAAGATCAAGGAGAAAAATCAAGGAGCAAAGATCAAAGATCAAAGAGGAAATCAAGAAAGAGGAAATCATCAAGAGAAGACCAAACACAAATTGGTTCATATAATTGCTTCAAGGGTAATTAGATCTTATCCTTTCTCTTGAAATTTCCATTTATGAAATCATATCAATGTTCATGGCTTAAGATACTTGAAAGAAGTTTTGTTTTGATTTTAAACATCCACCATATACTTCCGCTGCGATTAATTTGATTAAATGCATGTTTAATATTCAAATGAACTTCTCAAAAATGTTTTGAAAATCCTTCAAAAAGCTGACTTGGGATCAATTGGAATATGCAGATGTCATTCTTCTACATGAGAGAGAGAAACTGAGAGAGCAGGGGCGATGGCTAGGGGAGGCAAAGCTGAGTGCAGTGGTTGGTGTATAATATTCTAGTTTTTATTAATTTATTTGGAGGGAGATTAATAAATGGGCATAATTTCAATGTGGAAATGAACAACAATTGTAAGATAAAGTAGTTGCTGGTACAGTAGATGTGACGCCCCTGACCTAAAAATAAAAGGAAATAAATAAATTAATTGAGTTAAATAAATAAAGAATTAAAAAGGAATTAAAAGGACTTAAATTAAAGAAATTAGAATAAAATAAGAATTTAATATTTAAAGGGGCATTTTGGTCCACTTTATTTTCGAACGCGAATTTGGCGAAACGGGTTGCGTCATTGCGTTCGGATCGTCGAAACTAGTCCGTTGACGGGCGGCACGTTTTGATACGAGGTCGGGAGCTTGAGGGGCATTTTGGTCTTTTGGAAAAAGTGATAAAAATATAAAAGTACCCCAGATTGGCCAATCAGTTTCTTTCTTTCTCCTCCCTCATGCGTTCTCTCTTCTCTCTCTCTCTCTCTCTCTCTCTCTCTCATCCACGCAGCCAGTGCCTTCTCACCTTCGAAACACCGCCGTCCGATCACGGCTAGACCTGAGACCGGTCCCAATCGACGCGCCTCCTCCGTCCTGTCAAAACCCACCTGGTATCGTCGGCTAAAACCCATTGTTTGTCGGCGGTGTCGTCTGCAAAATCCGGCAAAATCGCCATTAACGCCGGCAAGAACTCCGGTCACTTCAGGCCGTGATACCACCACCAAAAGGTAGCTCTCCTTCCTCTCTTCCTGTTTTGGGGGTTGCGCGACGACGTTGGCCGGCGCAGCCGTCGTGGCCAACGTCTGAAATTTCAGGCCAAACCCTAACCGATTTAGCCTCGATCCGGTGGCTTGCCGGCCGGTTCAGCGGCGGCTCAGCCTGGTTCTGAGCTTCCTTCCACCTCCTGATTTGATTGGTATGGGCCTTGCACCGTGACTCGAAGATTTTTGGTTGGCCAGATTTACTCTAGCCACCCACCACCCACGGCGGCGCGTGTGGCGGCTCGTGGCGGTGGTGTGGCGGCGGTTCTTCGGTCCAGTGCAATCCTCGTGTCGTCGTGAACACGTACGTGTGCTCGGATTTCGATTCGGACGTCATTTGAACCTCGAACCAATGTACGCCTATTATGCGTTGTTTGGGTTCGATGTGTTTGGACCGTTGGATCGAATCCGATCTCACTTATATCGTTCCTCGTATTTCTAGGATCGTATAGGATTTGACGGATCGTGGATCGGAGCCCCAGATGCTTCGGACCAATGACTTCAAGTTTGAATTAATCGAAAATTGTCCGATCGTGCGATCGTGAGCAATCCGACCGTCCGATCGAGACCAAACTTTCAGGACATGTTCTATAAGTCGTAGTGAACTTGTAGGAACTTTCGGATCTAAGTTTGGAGGTCGTGGGACCCACGGGCCCGGTTTGACCTATTCGGGTTAGTTTGACCAAGTTTGACCAGGGTTGACCGAGAGTCCCCCGAGGTCGGTTCGTCCTCTAACGAACGTCGTTGACCTTAGAATTCTTCGTACGATGTAATGGTACACTTGAGTCGGGATTAGTTAGGGTTGACTTTTAAGGTTGTCGTTCCGGTTCGATTTGTAACTAATCATCGTATTCTTGAATTAGGTTCTCAAGCTTTTCGTGATCCTCAGGTGGGACCCTATCCGGTTCAGGCAGCATGGGACTATCTGTGAGTGGACTTTGTTTTCTAATGAGCATGATTTTAAAGAATTGTATGGAATGCATATAAATGAGATTTAATAATTGTTTTAAATCTTGATTTGACTTTGGATGGATTCATTATGATTGAATTGACGTTTGAGTTTTATACTTGATTTGGGTTGCCGGTTTGTTTGTGGGGCCCTGATGGCTATATTTTATTATTATGCTTATCTTTAAGTATTGAATTTGGGACGAGTCAAGCGTCCGGTGGAAATTATGTACAGATTTGGGTACGGTGGAACTTTATGGATTTTCTTTGGATTATATTTTAAGCTCTTGGAATTTATAATTTATATCTTTTTGGGAAACTTATACCTATACTTTGAATTGAGTATTTGGGCGGTAAGATTTGGACGTTAGTATTGTCTGGTTGATTATGTATTCGGTTTTGATGTTTAAACTTTATGAGTTATATTTACTTATACTTTGATTATATATATATAGATCTACTTGGAAGGAATACGTCGGATTATTGGGAATTGACTATATGTATATTTATATATAATATATATCTACTTTGAATATATATACATATCTACTTTGATATGAAGTTTTGGGACGCATATGTATATGGGATTGGACTTTCAGTTATATTCTAATGAATCACTATTTATGTTGTTTTAAAGTATGAATTTAAGGGATGTCAGTGATACGTGGGAATTTCGAATGCTTGAGTTTGAGTTATTGTATTTTAAAGGATAGTTATGTTTTGTATATATATATATGTATATTTTGAATAATACGTTCGGGGTTTGGACTTTATATTTTTAAAGGGATAGTACCTATACTATGTTTTGGAGCATATGTTTGATTTGGGGTTTGATTTGACGTTTTCTTGACTTGGGTTTTGAATACGGGTTGATTATACATTTTCAGTGATTATGACATTTTAATGGTTTATGGATTGTTACGCCGTCATTTGACGCTTATGTCTATTTTAACTATAGAATGGTATGTTTGGGACGGTGATGTCCTTATCTTGAATATATATGATGTTATTGGATTGTTGGACTTATATATGTCCTGGTGTGTGATTATTTTGGGGTTCGGGTACATGTGGTTAATTATGTATATATTGATTATCGTATAGCGATTGATTTGAGTGCGGTTGGCACCTTGTAATGTACCTCCCCCTGTTCTTGATACGATTCGTCTGCATCGGATACCCGGTGCATGCCTTAACGGGGTGTTACTGTAGACCCTTAATTGGGTAGTCTGCGCGTATGGCTTGTTTCGGACGTATGGGTAGTGGACTCTACCATGCGGGCCGGGGAGCTTAGTCCCAATTGGACGGCTTGACCCTGGGCACGAGGCCATTGCGATGCCGTCCCGATGTTCAGTTAAACTCTGGGCGTGAGACCATCGTGAATGCTGTCCCGGTGTCCAGTTAAACAATCCCCTGTTGGATTGTTTCCCCTGGTACTTGTATTTGGTGTCGAGGTTATATTATACATATACGCGTGTGTTAGTCTATATGTATATGTTAGTACTTTCGTATTCGTATTTCCTTTAGTGAGGATCCTACCTTGCTTGTCGTGCTTGTGAGCACGTGGTTGTCCGAGTGTGGAGAAGAATGGGAAACAGTACTATGATATGACTATTGTGTTATTATATTGCAATTATTGGGATTTGAAGGACTACTTATATAAATGATTTCATATACATGGTTTGCACTGTTTTGAAATGGTGTGGTTAGCACATTGATTTAAGTATGTAAAACTTTGTTTTTGTCCACTCACACTCTTTCTGTTTTGCGCCCCCCAGGCCGTAGTCGTGCTTCGATACTGTCCGGCCGAGCGCTTCTCTTCTCGAGCGTCAACTTGATTGTAGGACTTCGTGTCCCTTATCTTAACTTTGAATTTTCGCTGTTAAACTTGCATACTCTTAGATTGCTCTGGTATTGCCCTTTAGGGTTGGAATTGATGGCCAGAGGCCTATGATGTATTTTGTAATGCATGCTGGCTGTTGGGATATTCATATTCTACTGTTGTTCTTTAGGTTGGAAGATTTGGGATTGTTTGTATTTTTAGGGAGACTCTGTCCGATTTTTCGGCAGAAGTCTTGACCCCTTCATCTGTTTGTCTCGGGAAGAGGGATTCATTTAGTATGTGGGCCCGACATGGGTTGATGTCGGAACTTCAGCAGGATTCGGCGCGAGTTATGGGGTGGAATTCGGGTCGGGTCCTGTCAGTAGAGAGAAATTGAAAGAGGATTAGAAACTCAGAGAGAGGGGGCGACAAACGGGAACTGGTAATTTCAGTCGGGTGAGAGTCTGGTGCAATTTCCTTCTTTGTGGTTTTTCTTTTATTAATTTTATTGTAAAGGGTAAAATTGGATGTAAAAGTCCATGTACATAAAAAAATGTAATTTTCTTTAAAAAGTGACAAGTGGCAGATTTTGAGTGGGAGTATCACTATCTGACGTGGTGATACCTTACCGTTCTATAATTTCTCCTCAACAAGTCAAGATAATGATTTCTTTAAAGCACCTCCACCCCTATGGGTAAGGGTAAGGCAAGGGTTGTTACTATTCATGTGAATAGTGGCAGCCCTTGCAATTTTGTTTCCACCTTTATGGACTAGGGCTAGGGCAATTACGATTCACATGAGATATGAGGAGATGAATTTGTATGGATTTTTTGGTGTGGGAAGTAAAGAATATGGCTATGTATTTATAAATAAATAATTTTTTGAATTATTTTTTTTTGGTTGCTGACGTCATTATGACTTCAGCATTGTGTCATTTTGCCCTGGCAGCAGCTCGGGCTGAACTTGCCGGTGGGCTTGCCCAGGTTGCTGGGGGCCACTGTTTGCCCAGGCTGGAACTCTTGCGCAGGAGCTGCCTTTGGTTGCTTGGGCCCCCTCTTGCCAGGGCTCCCCCTCAGTGATGGATGTGCTCTTAGGTGTATGTATCCATTGGCTATTTTTTTATTTTAAACTCAAACTAGCCTCTTGGTGTGTGCTGATTGGCCTTTTACAGTATTTTTTATTTCTTTTAATTAGTTAAACATATGAATATTTAAAAAGGAGAATGTGGGTGTAGTAGGGAGAGAGATATGGGAGTGGAGTGGGCAAATACTACCTTAATTCTACTTTTCTCATTATTCATAAATCATTACAAGGAGGCTTTTAAATATAAAGCATGTGTGCGCAAATGTATACCAATAACTGACAAGATTCCTTCTAATAAAACTAACTAATTAAGCAAACTAACCCTAATTAGTTTTTACTAGCACGTGTTTGTTTTAACCAAGTTTGACCACGTGGAATGCAGTTCGGCCTGTGATCCAATGGCATGGATTGCTCTAGAAATGTAGATGTGGAGGGCTGAGATATGACTTTACCCCTCACCCCCTTGAGCCCTTCCATCCGTTGCCTTCAACCCGGGCAGGACAGGGCCTAACCCTAGGCGAGAGGTTCCAGCGGGCTATTGTTGCCTGGGCAAGCTGCGGGACCCACGAAATCGGGCCTGCCCGAAGGCCAAACAAGCCCGAGGGCTAGTTGACGTCAGCGCCCGGTTTTGAAATTTTTTTTTACCGTTGGCTGTGCAATGCACGTGCCATCATTAAAAAAAAATTTCAAAACAGCGTGCGCCAACGGCTAGTCACCACGTGGCGCGCTCTAGGCTATCGATCCTGTTTTTTTTTTTCAATCCGATGGCTTTTTTTTGCTTAAAAATCTGGAAAAAAATTATGGAATTTTTTTTAAAAATTACCAAAAATTATGGAATTTTTTTTCTATAAATACCAACCAATATTCTTCACTTTCAACACCAAATCCTCATACATTTTCTTCTCCTTGTAATATTATTCACTTTCTACACAAAAATTTTCTTCACTTTCAATTTTCATTTTTATTCACCATCTTATGGCATCTTCCATTGAAGCTGGAGGGACATGGTCAACCATGGAAGATGTTATGTTGTGTGAGTGTTGGGTCCACGTTGGTCATTGTCCGATCACGGGCAATGAGATGAAGTTCTCTCATATGTGGAGAAAAATTCATGCCAAATTTTGTGAAAGATCGGGGTCGTGTCATAAGGAAATGGCCTTGGCTAGTAGGTGGAAAATTTTGAATAAAGAGTTGGGCAAATGGAGAGATGCGTTGGCAAAAGCAAGGGACAACCATTGAAGCGGCGAAAATCTTGGCAATGAGGTAAATTATTTGTAATTTCCGTTTTATTAAATTTATTGTCCTTTTTTTTTTAATGTTTCTTTCATTTCCTTCCAACTTTTTTTAAATGTTTCTTGCAATTCTAATAATTTTTTTTAATGTATGTTGCAACCCTAATATTTTTTTAATGTTTCTTGCATTTCCAATATATTTGTAATGTTTCTTGCATTTTCAAATTATATTTTAATGTTTCTTGCATTTCCAATTATTTTTTAATGTTTCTTGCATTTCCAATAGTTTTTTTAATATATTATGCAAGCACAAATGTGGTTCGGTGCCCTTGGTTAAGGCAAAAAATCTTTCAACCATCAACAATGTTGGGAGGTCGTGAAAAATTGTAAAAGATTCAAAATTATTCCCACGGGTCCGACCGTCGTGTTGAACGAGACACCGCTCCATGATTCAACGGCATCGGATTCGCCTATGGAATCCCCGATGAGTGAAGACTCACCAATCCAAAAGGAGCCGAGACCTATTGGGAGAAAGGCGGCAAAGGCCAAGAGAGGGAGTACTTCCAGCAATGATACTTCAAAAAATTTGGAGCAAATTGCAAGGAATGGTACCATGAGAATTGAGTTAGACATGAAAAAAGATGCGGACGAGAAAGCAATGAATGAAGAATATGCAAGAGAAAGGGAGTATATACGCACAAAAGACATTGAGAAGAAGGATCGGGAAACTATGGCCATGGATACAAGCCATATGTCCCCTGAAACAAAACAATTTTGGAAGCTAGAACGAAAGGACGTTATGAGAAGAAGGCTTTTCCGTGACGATGGACCTAGCAACACTGATTGGTTAAATGATCAAACCCATTAGGTTATTTTGGTTGCCTTTTATTTAATTGTTTTTTAATGAAGTAGTTCTATTTCTTGTCTTTTAATTAATTAGTAGTGTTTCTTAATTTGTTGTATTGCTTTTCTTTTAGTGAATAAAGAAATCATTCAAGAAAATGCTTTTTTATTCAACACATTGCATACATAACACAACCAAAGCATAAAAAAACAAAACAAAACACAACCAAAGTATAAATTAAAACAAAACACAACCAAAGGATAAGTAAAAACAAAGCATCTTCACTTGACTTCATTCACTGTCATTGTCGTTCACCGCCCATAAGTGCTCCATCAAGTCAACTTGGCGACGTTCATGAATATAAGACGACTGCATCTCCGTATATCGATCAATCATACGGTTCATGAAAAGACTGTCCCTAACCAACGGTTCATGCTTAAGTGGTTGTCCATTTGCATCCATGGGCCTTTCATAAATTCTTGTCAATGCCATGTTCATGGGATCCGGTTCGAACACGTCTGGAGCATCATAATCATACTCATCCTCCACAATCATGTTATGGAGGATGATGCACGTCATCATAATGCTCCTCAGCACCTCCTCATCAAACATACGCGCAGTACCCCTAATAATTGCCCACCGAGCTTGGAGGATACCAAAACACCTTTCGACATCTTTCATGTAACCCTCTTGATAGGCATAAAATAATTTTTCCTTCTCGGACCGGGGATGCAGAATTGATTTCACAAATGTGGTCCACCTCGGGTAGATGCTGTCTGCTAGATAATACCCATTCCAGTAGACGGTATTGTTTATTTCATAGGTGATATTCGGGGCTTCACCTCTCAAGACATCGTTGAATACTGGGGATTGACCTAGCACGTTCAAGTCGTTTTGAGATCCGGCAACTCGAACAAGGCATGCCAAACCCATGTATCAAATCCAGCAACGGCTTCGAGGATAATGCTTTTTTGCCCTTTACGATTTCCATAATCTCCTTGCAAGGTAGTTGGGCAATTCTTCCATTGCCAGTGCATACAGTCGATGCTTCCAATCATGCCTGGAAAACCTCGAGCTTCGGCTTTCTATAGGAGCCTTTGGAGGTCCCTAGGCGTAGGTTTGCTAAGGTAGTCCTTGGTGTAGAGAATTTTGATTGCATCACAGAATCTAACCAAGCTCTCTAGAGTAGTGGACTTCCCCATCCTAGCAATCTCATCCACTTGATCAGCAAATGAACCATACACCAGCATTCGTATAACAACTGTAAACTTTTGCTCCGGAAGAAGCCCCAAAACCCCAGCAGCATCACACTTCTGAACGAAGTATGCATCGTAATTGCAAACATCATGCATGACTTTTTGGAACAAATGGGGTTGCATTCTATATCGCCCTCGAAAATCAACATTAGAGTACACAAAATTTGGGATAAAGTAATCTTCCAAAAGATTCTTACCTCGAAATGCCTATGTCGTCTGTCCACGTTTGGGCTACGGCCGACTTGTGAACCACGACGGAGGCCTTGGCTTAGTACATCGAGCAAACCCACTGCTATGGCAACCTGTTCATCTTCTTCTTGCTGCACCCTTTTTTCTTCAGCTCGTGTACGCCTTCTTTCTTTAATTTCTCGCTCTTGCCTCTCCAAGCATCTCCTCATGTCTGACATTGAGAGTGGAGTATGAAATCTAAAATCTGAGAAATGAAAATATAGAGAAGATCTGGTATGAGAGGTATGAGCTGAGCCTCTGGTTTTATCGAGAGATTTAGAAGATAGAGATGACACGTGGCGCGATTTTAGAGGTTAAAATCTTATCTGAAATATGAGATTTATATTTTATAGTAAATATCGACACATGGCACCCGAGAATCTAATCCTAAAATCTTATCTGAATTTGAAATTTGAAATTTAAAATAAATATCGACACGTGGCAACCGAAAATCTTATCCGAAAAATTATATTGACACGTAGGAACCCAAAATCTTATCCGAAAATCTTCTCCAACTTAATTGTTTAGGTAAAAAAAAATTTAAACAAAAAAATGAAAAGTAAATAGTATTTGCCTTTTGTCATGGCAATGGGTGAAAACACACCTTGCTTTTTGCAATGGCTGCCACTATTCACGTGAATAGTATTTGCCCTTACCTCCCCTTGCCCTTTGCCATGGAAAATGGGTGGAAGTGCTCTTAAGCTAAAAGGAGCTTGGCAAACCTAAAGCTTGGACTTCAACAAATGGAAACGATCAGCAAAGACAACTTTGGTAAGGGGATCAGCAAGCTAAGCTTGAGTTGGAATATAGTGAACATCAATAGCATTGATAGTAACCAACTCCCGCACAAATTGGTAATCCAATTCCAAATGCTTGGTGCGAGCATGAAACAATGGATTAGAAGCCAATGCAAGAGCACTTTGATTATTGTTGGGGTCTTTTTCGTTCCAGCAGTTTGACGAATGGGCCTGGGCTGCTGGAAAGAGCAAACGAATGAAGTTACCCCTTTTTCTGAGTTAGCGAAAACTAGGCCCAAAGCATCCCGAGAGAAAAGCAAGTCTCAGGGGAGTACTTTGTTCTTCTTCCAGCGGTTGCGTGTTTATGTTGACGTTTCCGACAACTTGACGAAGAGTTGGAGATGGTGCAATGATGTTGCATGGGATTGGCATGAGAGCTTGCGTTGGTGAATCAAGGTACTACTAGGCTTGGCATGAGAGCTTGGGGTGTGGGAGCTAAAAGGAAACAAGCATAAGGAAATGATTAAGGCTTGAGATTTTATGTGTTTCCGGCAGGTAGACGAAAAGCTTGCGCTGCCTGCGTTTCTCTTACCAAAAGGTAATGCTATGGTTTTAGCTTGAGATGATGGGTGTTTCAGATTTGGGATGGAGCTTTTTGAGAGTGAGACAGAGAGAGAGAGAGAGAGAGATGAAGGATGGGTGGCTTAAGTAGATTTCCGGCAGCTTGACGAATGCTTGGTCATGCTTTTGAATGGTTGAAGACAACTTCATGATGTTGAACTGAGATTATATGAACTTGGCATGAGAGCTTGGAGTGTGGGAGCTAAGACCCACAAGTTTAGCAAATGAGAATGCATGTGCTTGGCTTGGTGTTGGATATGCTTGAGTTTGAGAAATTAAAGGCTATGGTGTTTATAGCTTGGAAGGGTATGAGAAAGAAGGAAAAGCTTGATGTATTGCTTGGTGAGGCTTTATAGGGAAGATGTAAGGAAAAGCTTGAGGCTTGAAGGCTATGGAAGTAGAAGGAATGGTTGTGATGGCTAAAGAAGAGGGTTGATGGCTCTTGGAATGCTTGCAGCAGCCAAAGGAAGGAGATGGCTGAAGAAGAAATGGTCGATGGCTGCTGTGTTGCTTGCAGTAGCCGCATGGTGGGGGGGCTTGATGGCTCTAGGCTGATGCTTTATGCTTGAGGCATGAATGGCAATTTATAGAGGGTGAGGGTGTTCCTTTATTTCCAATAGGTAAAGGGAAGTGATGAAACTATTATATTTCCAACGTGTAAAAGGAAGCATTGAGACATTATTATTTCCAACAATCAAAGCTAGGCATTGGAAAATGATTATTTCCTATGGGTAAAAGGGAGTATTGAGACATTCTTATTTCCAGCAGGTAAAGCTAGGCATTGGAAAATGATTATTTCCTATGGGTAAAAGGAAGTGTCGGAATTAGCTTGTTTCCAACGGGTAATAGGTACTTGAAGAATATCTCATTTGCTCACCCACATTGGAGAACTCCAAGTAATGGGCTTGGACTTTGGTGCTCCCAGGTAGCTAGCCCAAAGTCTCCATTATCCAAGAGCTTCCGTGGGCCTTGTGGACCTCCGTAACCTTCCACACCACAATCCCTTGTGCAAGCCCTGTGAACCATAGGACTTGGGTTCATGTGGGCTTGGCAAGTGATTGGCATAGGAAAAATGTATTATTAGCTTGGCATGGCATGTACAATAAATGAATTAATTCCCAAAAATTCAGCTTGGATTAACGCATGACCACCATTATATGTTATATTGGGCTTTAAATATCTTTGGGCTTCTCATGACTTTTTTGGGCCTCAACAATTATCACACCAGATAATAGGTTTGGGATACAGATAAAAATGCAGATCCCAAAATAGCTTGCAAAGCCAGATGATCTCAGCAGAGGTGTGAGCAAGAGACTTGTACTCAGCTTCAGTAGATTTACGAGCAAATGTAGGCTATTTCTTGGAAGACAAGGAGATCAAGTTAGGGCTAAAGAAGACACAGAAACCACAGGTGGACCTACAATAAAAGGGGCAACCAACCCAATCAGCATCATAAAATGCCTGAAGAGTAGGAGTGCCTTACTGAAAAAATAACCCTTGAGTGATGGTGACTTTCAGATAACGTAATAACCTCTTCACAACTTGAAAGTGAGGAAGGCATGGAGAATGCATAAACTAATAGTGTTGACCCACAATAAAGGAAATATCAGGATCAGTTCAAGTGATATACTGTAATGCACCCACAATAGACCTATAAGATGTAGGATCAGCAAGAAGTTCTCCACTGTGATGTAATTTGATAGAAGCAATAGGTGTGGAACACGACTTGGCTATTGGAAATTTAGAAAACTCAAATAACAAGAGATAGAAAAGTCTGCAGAACTTAAGTGCATTTCATTGAGTGAAACAGAGCTTTAAATAGCACGTACAAAGCAATTAAACTCAAATAATCAAGGACCAACTAAACATCCCACTACTACCAATACTAACAGACTTATCCCACCACTACCAATACTAGCAGACTTCTCCCACAACTAGAATATCCCTATTGAATAGGTAAACCACAACTGATTTCCTAAAACATAGGAACCAACGTTTATTGAATTAAAAATAACATAAATAATTTCTAACACCCTCCCTTAAATTGAATGTTCTTCATACTTTAGTTTAGAAAGAGTCTCCAAATAACTTTGTTGTTGCTGCTGCTGCTTCAACATTAAACAAGATCCTTCCTGGAACACACGCCTAACAAATTCCTCAACTTCACAAACACTGGTAATTTGAGTGGCTTGGTCATAATGTTTGCAATCTGATCTTCACTCTTGCAATAATTCAAATCAATGATTCCATCTTTGCAAAGATCACGCAAAAAATGAAATCTCACATGGATGTGCTTAGTTCTTCCATGTAGAACAGGTGTCTTCCCAACCTTGATTGCTGAAATGTTGTCACAATAAACAAGAGTAGGACCTTGCTGTTGGAAGTATAATTCTTCAAGTAACCTTCTCAACCATATGGCTTGACAAACACATGTGGTTGAAGCTACAAATTCAGCTTCTGTGGTTGATAGAGTAACAATTTGCTGCTTCTTGGAAGACCATGATATTGCTCCTGTCAACATCATAAACACATAGCCTGATGTACTTTTACTATCATCTGGATCACCTGCATAATCACTATCAGTGTAACCCAACAAATTAGACATCTTCTCCTTCTTGAAAAAAATTCCATACTCCATAGTCCCTTGCAAATATCTGAATATCGTTTTTGCAGCCATAAGGTGACACTCCATTGGACTTTCCATGTACCGACTAATAAGACTTACAACATGCATTATGTCAGGTCTAGTTGCTGTGAGGTACATGAGGCTGCCAACAATTTGCTTGAAAAGCGTACCATCAACTTTCTTTCCTCCATGATTCTTAGTCAGCTTCAATTCCAGTTTAGTTGGAGTACCAACTGAGTTGCAATTCTGCATTTCAAACGTGTCCAAAATACTCTGGACATATTTTTTCTGTGAAACAAAAATACCACCAACAGATTGTACCACTTCAATGCCAAGAAAGTAGTGCATCAGTCCTAAATCTGACATGTCAAATTCAATCATCATAGAATGTTTAAAATCATCAAACATGGCCTCATGGTTTCCTGTGTAGATCAAATCATCTACATATAAGCATACAATAATATCTTCCCCTCATCTCCAATTTTTATAAACAGTGTATGCTCATATGGGCATTTTTGAAAACCTTTTCTCAAAAAATAAGCATATATACGACTGTACCAAGCTCGGGGTGCTTGTTTCAATCCATATAATGCCTTTTTTTAAAACTTATATACCTTATTTTCATGCCCTTGCTTCACATAACCGGGGGTTGGTCTACATACACTACTACAAAAATCGCAATAGACGACGGTACCGTCGTAAATTTAGTTTTTCAACCGTCGAGAAATCGACCGACATCTTTTATGCATAAAACCACGACGGTAAAATCCCGTCGTCTATTATTTATAAAGATGACGCTTTTACTCAAAACCGTTGTCTATTAGACTTAAAGACGACGGTTTTTATGAAAGACATGTCGTCTATTAGTAAAGACGACGGTTTTTAAGAACTGTCGTCTATTATGAAATAACAGTCGTCTATTAGATGTAAAGACGACGGTTTTATGAAAGAATTGTCGTCTATTAATGTAAAGACGACGGTTTTTTTTGAAAGAACTGTCGTTTATTATATCCAAAGACGTAGTAATTTTACATTTTAGCTTTTTTTTTCTTGCTTCCAATGGTTCTCTACAACGATCCGAATTTCATCAATTTGTTCTTGTGTGTATGAGTTAGCGTTACCTTCTTGCACTGCAAAACCAGGATTAAAAAAAAGAAGAAGCAAACTGAGTGATAAAACTAAGAAAGAGGTAACATTTACAACTATAACAAAGAAATTTAATGAAATGTACCTCTGACTTGGAATAATCTAGTGCTGGTTGTGATATCTCAAGGCCTTCCTTTTGAACAATGGATACATACCTAAAAGTATGTCAGATTAGGTTAGAACGTTTAACGCAAAATCATTAAATAAAGTAGGACAAGCAAGAGAAAATAGTAGAATTTGAATAATTTGGGAGGGAGAGCAATCTGATACGACAGAGGATGGAGACAGAAAACTTTAAAGACGAAGGAAGATAGCGAAATGTTATATATATAGCGTTTAGGGCAAATTCGAAAAATTACAATTCGCGGTCAAATTTTTCAAATGACCGCGTTTTTAAAGACGAAGGAAAGTAAAATTAAAACGTCGTATAAATTAAAATATACACGACGGTTTTTAAATAATCGGGTCGTTATAAATATATACTACGTCAGTTAGTTACAAACAAAGTCGTTGTAAAATATTTTCACGACCCTCAGCATAAAACCGACGTCTTAAATAAAAAATAAATACAGAGAAATAGAACTTTGTATTAAACAAGAAACTAAATATACAATCTTTCTTGGGAACTCAGTTGTTGTTTTACACCCAACCGAAGTTCTTAGATGGGTTGGGTGTAAAAACACAACTGAGTTCGCAAGAAAGACATTCTTGCATGACAGAAACCATTCAGAAAGGTGAGAATTGAGATATACTGAACGGATGGACTAAAAACTCCAATTTAAACGAATTATTTCGAATTAGAAAACTAAAAGTGACTTTATTACGACTTGGAAACCGAAAAGGGCCTTTATTTCGACTTGGAAACCTAAAAGCCGCCGTTTCAGTCCCCAATTTCGCAGTCAAAGCGTGCCGTTTAAGTTCGAAAGTTTCGAAGTTGAAAACTACAACGACGGTATTTATTTTTTCCTTCGTCTTTTTACTGACGTTTATTTCGACTTTTGTTGTCGTGCTTGTTTTAAACAACAACGACGGTATAATTAATAGAAACGATGTGAAAGTAGATGTACAACGGCGTTATTACGTGAAACGGCGTTGAATTAAATTTAGACCGTCGTGGATATGTTCAAAATTACACGAAGAACTGTCGTATTATCTGCACAACCACGTCGCTATATTATATTATGACGACGTGGTAACGATTTACCACCACTTTTTATTTATAAGAACTGTCGTAGTCTAACGTGTAATACGGCGTAAAATAATAAAAGACAGACGTGGATATTTTTAAAATTAGACGGCGTTCTGTATGTATTGTAGCCGTGGTTATTTAACTTTACATGTCGGTAATTATCAAATTACGGTCGTATTAAATAGTAATTAATACGTCTGTTAATAATACAATTACCGTCGTGTTTATTGGATGTTCAAAACGGCGGTATTATATGTAAAACGTCGTCTATAATTACTACGTCGGTATATTTACACATACCGTCGTTGTTTATTTGTTATCTGTTTTCTGATCGGAATGGCATGTTTCATAAGACGACGCTTTTAAAGTTTCATGCGTCGTGTTTTAAAAATACCCAAATGAATTTCCAATTTTTAGGTGTTTTAGTTTCTGATCCACGTCGGTTTTTATATTACCGTCGTCGTTTAAAATTTAACGACGGTATTTATTTTGTCCGTCGTCGTTTTACCGACGTCTATTTCGATTTTTGTAGTAGTGATATACGTGCTCTTGCAGATCGCCATGAAGGAAGGTAGACTTCACATCTAACTGAAAGATGGGCCAAGTATTCTGTGCAGCAAGTGAAAGGACCAAACGAATGGTATCAAGTCTCACAACTGGAGCAAAGACTTCCTTGTAATCAACACCATATTCTTGCTTGTAGCCTTTTGCAACTAGGCGTGCTTTGTACTTATCAACTTCTCCATTTTCATTTAACTTCGTTTTGTAAACCCACTTAACACCAATGGTCTTCTGTCCTTTGGGAAGATCTGTCAACTCCCGCGTTTTATTTTTCTCAATTGCTTTAATCTCCTCAGCCATGGCTTTATGCCATTTTGATTCTTGGATAGCATCTTGGAATGACACAGGATCACAATATGAAAATAAGGCATAATGACTGAGTTCTTCTTGAGAATCATAATTAATTCCACTGACCTCATAATCTTCCATCCATGCAGGCCTTTTCCTTGTGCGTGATGGTCGTGGACTAGATGGTTGCACCTCATTTGGTTCAGCGACTGGAAAGTTAGAGGATTGCAGTGGCTCTGCAATCCTTAAGCGTCTTTTTCTTCATCAAAGCTTACAGGAATTTAATTGTGTCCTGTGCCATTTTCAGTCCAATCCCACGCATTTTCTTCATCAAACACCACATCTCGACTAATGATGATCTTCTTTTTTGACAGGATTTATCAACTTATAGGCCTTTGAGTACTCACTGACCCCAAGAAATACACACTTCTCACCTTTGTCATCCAATTTCTTCCTCTTCTTGTCTGGGACATGAGCATAGGCTATGTAGCCAAAGATTTTAAAATGATCCACTACTGGTTTGTGTCCCTTCCACGCTTCCTCAGGTGTCATATTCTTGACAACTAGTGTGGGACTTCGATTCAACACGTGAATGCTCCAATTCATTGCCTCTGGCCAGAAAAGTTTTGGAATGTTTCTCTTGGCCAACATGCAGCGAACCATGTTTAGAATTGTGCGATTCTTCCTCTCACATACACCATTTTGTTGTGGTGTGTAGGCTGCAGTGAGCTGTCTTCGAATGCCATTGACATCACAAAAATCACAAAAATCAAAAAACTCTTGTGAGTTGAACTCTCCACCACGATCTGTTCGAAACACTTTGATAGGTTTTCCCACATCATGCTCAACAAGAGCTCTGAAGCTTTTGAATGTTGAAAATGCTTCTGATTTTTCCTGCAAGAAATATACCCACGTCTTCCGACTATAGTCATCAATAAATGTTATGAAATACCTCTTTTTTCCATTTGATGCAGGATTTATGGGTCCACATATGTCGGAATGAACCAGCTCCAAAGGTTGTTGAGCTCTCCAGGCTTTTTCTTTTGGAAATGACTCACGATGCTGCTGTCCGATCATACATTCTTCACAAATTCGAGAAGGAGAATCAATTTCTGGGAGACCAGTCACCATATTCTTCTTGTGCAATGTCTTCAAACCATTAAAATTGAGATGACCATATCCGAAATGCCAAAGCCACGCCATATTTTCAACCTTGGCAGTTAGACAAGTTTGCACATCTTTTTGGATTGACAAAGGAAACAATCAATTCTTTGTCATCTTCACTTGAGCAATCGTTCCTCTTCTTGGATCACTGATCTCACAAGTGCCTTCTTTGATGGTGATCACATAGCCCTTCTCTTGCAGCTGGCCAATGCTAAACAAATTGGTTTTTAAGGCAGGAGCATAATACACATTAGAAATTGTTTGAAGAGAGTTATCTTTTGCTTTAATTTGGATATCACCCTTCCCCATCACTGAAATCATAGAATCATCACCAAATTTCACAGTAGTATGAAATGATTCATCCAAATTATGAAAAACAAACTTACTCCCACACATATGATTGCTACATCCTGAGTCAATGTACCACAAATTTGAACGGGATTCCTCCTTTGTATCGCAAGCCATAAGAAGAGTTTCTTCATCTCCTTTTGCAAAGTTTGATGTCTGACCCCTTTCTTTAGATATGTTAGTGTAGCATTTAGAACGATAGTGACCGTACTTGCCACATCTATATCACTCAATCTGTTATTTTTCGAGTTTGGACTCATGATGGCTTTGTTGTCTGTATTGACCTCTGCCTCTGCCTCTGCCTCTGTGCTCATAATTTCCTCTACCGCCGAAATCATGATTTCCTTTGCCGTCGGAATTATGATTTCCTCTACCTCCGGAATCATGAGCACCTCTTCCTCTTCCTTGGCCTCTACCTCGACCACGACCGGAACCTCTCCATGATGAGGATTCATTGCTGGTGGAGCTTTTTAAAGCTTTCTCCTCTGTTGTAGTATCCTGACTTTTAAGTTTCTGCTCATGCACCAATAGTGAACTATGCAATTCATCCACTGACATTGTTTCAATGTCGTTTGCTTCCTCAATTGCACAAACAACATAGTTAAACTTTGGTGACATGGAACACAAAAAAATTTCAATGATTGTGACATTATCCATCTTGTCACCATGAAGCCGCATCTTATTTGCAATTGCCATCGTCTTCAAGAAGTATTCATCAACAGAATAATCTGGTTTCATGTAAAGAGTTTCAAAATCTCTCCGAAGTGCTTGAAGCTGTGCACGCTTCACTTTGGTGGAACCTTGATACTTTTTCTTTATAGACTCCCATATTTGCTTGGAAGTGTCCTTTTGGAGAATAATCTCCAAAATGGATCGATCAATCGCCTGGAACAGATACTTCTTCACCTTGAGGTCTTTCAATTTCAGTTCATCGAGTCGCTTCTGTTGCACTTCTGTCAACAACACTCCCTCTGTTGGTTCAGTAATTCCATTTTCAATGAGAGTCCAATACTCTTTGGATCTCAAAAAATTCTCCATTAATATGCTCCAATGGTCATAATGACCATCGAAGCGAGGTATGGCTGGCTGCACGTAGTTCTCTTGATCATTGTCGGATGCCATCAGTCCTTGTTGCTGCAAGTCAAGACAGCTGCTGCTTTTTGGAGAATTTTAAGTCAGGCCCAGTGGGGGCTCTGATACCAGATGTTGGAAATTTAGAAAACTCAGATAACAAGAGATATAAAAGTCTGTAGAACTGAAGTGCATTTCATTGAGTGAAACAGAGCTTTAAATAGCACGTACAAAGCAATTAAACTCAGATAATCAAGGAACAACTAAACATCCCACTACTACCAATACTAACGAACTTATCTCACCACTACCAATACTAGCAGATTTCTCCCACAACTAGAATATCCCTATTGAATAGGTAAACCACAACTGATTTCCTAAAACATAGGAACCAACGTTTATTGAATTACAAATAACAAAAATAATTTCTAACATTAGCACCCACCATATCATGCTTGAGCAAGAGGTCATAAATGTATTTAGTTTGAGAAAGAAGAAGAGAAGTAGAAGAACGATGCACTTCCAAACCCAATAAATAATGCAAAGGGCCAAGATCCTTGACATGAAATAAGGTTCCAAGATGAGTATAAGAGCACAACAATCAGATGTTGAACTGCAAGTCGAAATTATGATCAACGTAGACAAGAACCAAAGTAATAGAAGATGAGGCCTTAACAAACATCAAGGGTTCAGAGGCAAAAGAGAGGAAGCTGAAACCAAGCAAGGCATGAAATAACTCCTCATACATATATAAATTACAAATACAAAATTAATAAGGAGTTTTTATGCACTCAACAAACCAAATAAAAACTATTGAATGCATACTCTTTTTTTTTGTCAATAACTGGAATTCATAAAACCAGAGCACAAATAAACACGCCAAAAAGGTATTCAACATAAGAGGACTAACAAACAACAAATATATAACAACCCACAATCCAACAATTTAAACCCCAAAAAGGTAGATCCCATCCCTTGTTTATTTTCGTCGTTTATTACTCAAAAGATAGGAAAGCATACAATTCAAAAACAGTCTAATTAAGGATAAGCATGTAAGCAAAATAACGCATGATTAATTTCAAATGATTTCTATTCCAACCAAAAAAAATATTCTGAATGATTTATATAATTTGATTTACACAAAACATTAGGATATCATAACAACAACTTGTAATATATACCAGAGATTTTATGGTAAAACACTCTTCAAAATTACAAAATAAAATTTAATACGCAAATAGAATTGTTTGAATGAGAAAACATACCTGAATCCATAACACAAAACTCCAACATAGTGATGACGAATTTTTTAGTAGTGTATGAAACTGAAGGGTTTAGGCAATTGCTCTCGTATAAAACTGACCTAATGTTGGCCAATAACATATACCCCTTATATAGGCAATTGAAAATTATGAATACAATTTTCAATTAGGAAATGAGTGAATAAAGATGAAACCTAATATGAATAGAAATCGAGAAACTGGGGTGAAAATTAAGGAATTAATTACCCATTTATGGTGTGTTTACTAATCAGGAATTGGAATTAGAATCAAGAATTAAATTCCAATTATGGAGGATTCATGTGTTTACTTCATATCAAAGAATAAAAAAATAAATGTGGCCCACACAAAATCAATTCCTGATTTTGGAGGAATTCAATTATTGGGTGGGACTGGAAAGTGACATTCTAATTACTGGAGAACTAACCCATTAGAAATCCATCTTTTTTACAATTATATATATATATGCTAGTCGGTGTGGTTAATGGTGGTGGTTGGTAAGTTGGAGCGGTGGTGTCTGGTCTTGGGTTTAGGATTGGGTCTTCTAAATTTCTTTTGGGTTATATATATGTTAGGCTAGGCGGTGTGGTTAATGGTGGTGGTTAGTGGGATGGTGTCTGTTTGTCTTATCTCACTCCCATTCCCATGTAAATGTAAATCACTTCCAATTCTCTTTGAATATGAGATAACTTTTGTACTTTGGTTGCCTTTGCAAGTTTTTTGGTAAATTACACTAAATGAAAGTCATCAAATGTATGAACTGATTCAGACAAAATTTAATATCAGTAACTTGTTTCTGCAGTCATACCACACTAAACAATATCCAAAGTCATGTTCCCCTGAATTTTGTTTGTAATTCGCTTTAGCCTTACTGCATAATTTTGTTTGTAAGAAAAGCAAATCAAGCAGATAAAAAAAATGTAAACTTTGACCATGAAAAATTGAGCTACCTCCACATCATGTTGCATGCCCTCTGCAACCAGTTGCTTGGATTGAGTAATAATATCAAAAGAAAAAAGTTGACCTTTAACAGCATAAAACTTCTCTTTAACATGAACAACATCTTCAACCATATCCAAGCTTTGACCAATGTATTCCAACCTTGGATCAAGGTAAGTCCATGTTGTATCTTTATTGAGTCTAATGAAAGCTCATTTACATGATCCCTCATATATATGACAACAACACAACAATTGTTGGCATCTAATATTGGATCCGCTGATATTGTAGCCTTGATGACAAATTCGGCAACTGTTTTTTCATACCAAATATTACTTTGGTGTGGAGGAAGATTGATGAAGGATTCTTTTCTCTTTTTTCTCTCTTTAACCCTAAAAGACAGATTTATTAGGGTCATTACCAAATTGAAATTCATAGTTATTAACCATCCTTTTGCATAACCACAAAGTCACTTCTTCGGCAATTTAAATTGCAAATCAAGAACATTGCCGAACATGGTGGCAATACTTGAGGGGAGGAAACGCAGTGGATGCATTCGTTTTCAAATTTTTGTATATCTTTCACTTTTATAACTATTATTTTCTTTTACAAAATTTATCTTTAACAGCTCTCGGTCCGAGTAATTTTTATATGTCCCGAGTACACCATATGCATGGGACATAAAAAATTTCCTCCTTGGACCCTCTTTCTTTTGGGCTAGAAACTAGGATAATTTATTTGTCCATATGTACGTTGGTATGTAATGTATGTGTATAATGCCAATTATATGTAGAAACTACAAACTGGTGCGGAGTAGTAGAGAGAAGGATTGAGTGGGCCCTTAACTCCCCTCCCCACTAACATTCGCTCATTCCTTACCACTACTAAGAGCATCTACAATGGACTCCCTAAATCATTTTCTTAGACAAATTTTAGGAATGAATTGGAAAAATACAATTCCAACCATGCTCCCTTTCCACCTCCTAAAATAGGGAGACCTCTAATAGCTCCTAAATTTGAGGAGAGAGAAATGACTCCTAGTGGCTTCCTATAATTTAATGCTCCTTTGTTTTATGCATATTTTAAAATTTTAATTAATGCTAATTGTTTTTTTATATTATTTTTTTATAAAGATGGACCAATCATATTGAATTTAAAAATAACTATAGTATTTATGACTCTCTAAACTTGAGAGTATGATTGGAGTTCAAATTTTATAGAGAGCTCTAAAAATAACTTTTTGTGTTTTTAGCTAAATTTTAACTCAAAAATAGGGAGCATGATCGTGAATGCTCTAATACTAATTAGTCTACGTACCGTACGGGTATTATAGTAGGCTCTAGGGGACTAGGGTGGGTCCCAAATAAATCAAGCACATGCATGTATGCGTGGCTGGTGGCTATGGCAAATTGGCAATGAATAAAGGGAAATAGCCCAAAATACCATCCATTTCATAATTTTTTCTGAAAATACCACTCATTCCCAAAAATTTTGGAACTATCACTTATAAATACATATTTATTGTCCACTTATTGCACACATATCACTTTTTCTCAATTTTTATTTTTTCTCACAGCTCTCTCTTCGTTCTCTCTCTCTCTCTCAAAGCTTTATCTCATAGTTCTCTCTTCCTCTCTCAACGCTCTCTCTCTACATCGTTGCTCTGCGACCACCACCACTCTCTCTTTGCTAGCTAACTACGCCTCTTCTCACGAAGAAGAAGATCTTTTAAATGCCTCTCTTTTTGTTTTCCTGCTGATAACCCTTATCCCCAAATCAATACTCAAAAATACGAGAGATCGTTCTTCTCTCTCTTCCCAACAAGCGGTTCCTCTCTCTCTCTCTCTCTCTCGATCTCCTTCTCTCTCCATCGCTCTATCTGTCTCTCTATCTAGGTTCTCTAACTTCTTTTTCTTTTGATTTTCAGTTCTTCTTGCAGGAGAGTGATATTATATTCATCTTTTAGGGTTCCACCCAATTCAAAGAAACGAGTCTAGCCCCATCTCGACTTCTAGATTTTGGGGACCCTTTCTCCCTATGAGATAAGTGATCAAGGTATATATAAGTACGAGATTGGATCTTAATTTTAATAATTAGTTTTGATTCAATAATTGTCATTCAACAATCTGGTATTCATATGATTATCTATTGATGTTATTTAGTTTGCAATAAGAGGAATCATATGTCGGGTTCAACTTGTATTTGTGGAATTGGAAGTTTTGACGGTGATTTGTAGTCCTACTTTATCATTTGTATTGCGGGAAGTTTTTCGTTCCCTTGTTGTTTAATAAGCATATTAATTTGGAAAAGAAAATTATCTTAACTAATATTGGGAACCCGTTCCATGTCCTTGTTGACATCCGAAGATAAACAACATAGGATGTTCTTTAGTTGTGTACTATGCACGAGAAACCCAGGAAAAAATAGCCCATTCGGTCATTTAATTGGATAGCATTGTTGTTACCTTTGGACATATGCATCTATTTCTCTGAAGTTCTTATTGACTAAAATTGAAGTAGATGCTACCAATTATCCTAGAAACAACTTTCTCATTAATTGAATATTGGCATTGTGAAATTCTCGCTGCAATTTTAAAAGAGAAAAGGAGGAATTGGTTTTGGGTTGGAAGGCCAATTAATTATTGACAAACCTTGTTAAGTTAAAGCCCAGACCCCAACCATGCTTAACCCTCCATTTATTTTGGATTTTCCAATTTATATGTGCTACTTGTGTCTCCTCACGATATCTCTGTTCACTTGTTGTTTTTTCGTCCAACGGCTTGTCTTTGCCCTCCCCTCCCTCATCTCTTGTGTACTTGCTTCAGAAATTGAGAAAAAGAAAGAACAAAGCACCTGAACAAATTATATGCCCCATTGAGAGCCTTGACTACGAGTAAGCTTCTCTTCCTCACCTAAGAATAGTTGTCAAACCGTTGTTCAAAATGGGCCTTTACATCTTTTATTTTTTTGGATCCTCCTCCCTCTATGACTGGTTTGAATCTGGGTTTGGTGTGAGTTCTTGACTAAATGTTATGCCATAATAGGTGGAGACATAACTTGTTTATCCCAAAAAGGAAAAAAGGGTATGTTTCCTAGATTATTTTTGTGAGTCTTCTTAACTTGATAGCTTCTTTTTTTGCTTTTTTGGGTTAATTGTTTTAATGGGTATGGCCTAGGAAGATTCCATCTTTGATTTGTTTTTGGTGGTCCTGACTCCTGAGGACATGAAAAAGATAAATGTGCTAGGACTATACTGATTTACTTTCGGATCTTTAGTTTATGATCACTAGATTTGTTATCCTTGATAATTATCTCTTTAGAATCACCTTCCCCAAGGGTATTGAACTTTAAATTCTGATTATTTCTTTTCTGAATGTTTTGCACGATGGAGATTGGCGACTTTTATCGGTTAGTTGGTAAAATGTCAACCTCATTTGAAGAGGTTAATTCGAGGTGGAACAATGGTCTTCTTAATAGGTCTACAATAAGCTTTAGCTAGCTACTTTTCATATCATTTCGGGGTTGGTCAAGGGGATGATAACTTTCTAGTTCATGGGAGCCCTAGCCCATGGCTCATGCTAACTTTATTGTGGAGTTAACACAAATTTCATCCAAGACCGGGGTGGATGCTAGATGTAAATTTCAGTTTTCTGGTTAGAGGCATAATTGCCAAGCGGGAATCGAGGGAACTTGGTTTTGTTCTCCTTTGAGATTAAATGTAGATCCTTCTATTTTTATTAGCAATATTCACAATTGTGGCTTGCTATGTAGTTTTACCTCAGTAATCACATATATTGCTCGCAATATTAGGTGATATATGATGCCTTGGGTGCTTAAATTCTTTTGGAATTATCTTACTCTTGTTAATGAGGTCTTGTTTCTTGAGTGCTAAGATATTGTTTGTTTAAAATGCTTGCAGAATTTTTGGAAATGAACTATTCAGGCAAGACTGGAGGTCAGCTAAGAAGAATCAAGTATTTCAGTATGTGCTAAAGTGGGCTTTTGCACTTCTCATTGGACTTGTTATTGGACTTGTTGGCTTTTCAATAATATTGCCGAGTTGAGAATATAGCTGGATTTAAGCTACATGTGACCCATGTAAAGTTAAACTGCATAAATTAGTGTACTAGTTGTTCTTTATCTTTTTGAAGATTCATTAGTTGTTCCCAAAAATTAGTTATCCTATTAGATGACATAATGTTTGAACTAATGGTCATCAACTCAATCCTGCCTTTGCTTGCTTGGAGAAGCTCATTTGTTTACTTTTTTGTCAAAAGGTTTAATGGAAAACTATCTATCCATTCCAAATTAAATTCATGTGTTCTTTGTTTTCCTTATAGGAAAATGGAGTTCAAACAATGGACATATGTCATAAATGAAAAAAAGAGGAAGTGCATAATTCGTTCTACGCCTAAAAGCATATAAGCGGTGATACGTTGGTGATACGATGGCGATACTGAAGCGATGAAAGGGTGCTAGAAATTGCTGTTTCTGTTTTATTTTGGGCTTCTTCTTTTGTTTCATTTCAATTACTTAGCTTTAATAATTGGATGATTACGAGATGAATTTCTGTCAATTATTAATACAACAATTACATATATGAAGATTAAGGCAGAGCAACATATCGTATCACCAAACATAATCAAACCACCAAATGTAATCATCCTTTTCTTCAACCCATCCACGAAGTATTTGCATATTAATTCATACCTTCCTTTTTTTGTAAATTATTTTTTAGTTATTATTTTTTAAAATAATTTTTACAATGTCTTACGATGCAATTATGATGCACACATTGTTATTTGTTTTTGAAAGGCACATTTCTTTCTCGTTCTCATCTTCTTTATGAATGAAGTAGGGCCTAAGCAGTAAAACCATTGATGCGCCATAGTCAATATACATACAATATAATAGCAATATTAGGCCAATATACAAGCACTAGAGAGGCAATAGTAGGTCAATATAACCTAATACGACAATAATAGTATCACAACATACATGCAATAGGGTGGCAATATGCATACAATATCTATACAATACAAAGTCAATATTAGTGCAATCCACATACAATAGGACAGCAATATTTAGTCAATCTACATACAATACACACACATCCATTCTGACTACAATTTAGACATGCAAAATAAATCACCAGAACCCTAACTTCTATCCCACGAGAGGAAAAGGAAGGCAACACGACCTCGTGCATAGAGCGAGGAGGAAGTTCATTAACGTCATATGAAAAGAGAACAAGGATTCATAACAGAAATAAAATCCATAACAAAAGTAAATTTAATTATATAAGGAAAAAGCTAGGATCCTTCCAACAGGACTATTGTTTTTCTTTGTTATATAGAAAGCGTTTACAATAAAACCAAGGACTAACTAACAATGCCCCTTGGCCTACAATCAACCCACGAGGCCAAAGGCCAGCTCAACTCAAAGCTAGCAATACAAAGGTTTCCCAAACCTAAAAACAACAAATTAACTTTCTACGGTTATTTTAAAAATTGTTCAACTATCAAAATCTTGCAAATTTTGGTCACCATTAGCAAGTTTCTTCCTTGCACAACAAGCTTTTAGAAAAATCGATGGCGAACCTCACAAGAAGAAGAGCGTTGCAACCATCTCTTTTCCAGATCAAATAATGAAATAAGCAAAAGTTCTCAGTGGAATGCCTTTTGCCTAACACCAGAATCTTCATGCTCAACTTTGATAAATAAGGAATAGATTCAGATTCGAGGGACGAGTTACACATCACAATTATTTTTAAAAGGGTATTATTTACATTAAGTGTACTACTCTACTAATCAATTACAACTAAAGGGAGATAAGATGGATACGGCTTGGATTTAACATACGATATGGTCTAATAGCAACCCCTTAGTCATAAGGATAGGAAAGATGGTTTCTAGTTAAAGTGATATATCAATGCTTTTCACACAAGAAGCGAGAAAACTATCCGAACCAACTAAAGATCTTAAGACGAAGATGTAACTAGCCATTACCTCAACAAGTACCCTTGGCTTCTTCTTCGATTGTGACGAGTTCATCTTTCTCAAATCTTCCGAGAAGCAAAAACGATTCCTCTCTCTCTCTCTCTCTCTCTCTCTCTCTCTCTCTCTCTTAAGTAACCCGTTTACGCCTCTTCATCACTTCCAATTGCATCATTAAGATCCTTCATTGAGTCCATTTAATACACACAAGCACACAAACTCTTCCCCATAATTTTATACAACAGTTGGAACAAAGCATTATACACCTTTTTCTTTAGTCACATTGACTAGAAAACTAGAGTTTGTTATGCAAATTTTTGTGTGGACTATGCATGTATTCATTTGATATTCTGTTAAGACTAGAATTTGGCTTTACCATTATCATCATCTGCATGAGAATTGTCCATTGAAAAACCAGCAAAATCTTCAATATCATCTTCCTCTTCAAGTTCATCATAACCTTCAACATATTCTATCTCGAGGTTCACTGCTTATTCCAACCACAAAAGTATTTAGATTATGAAAGTATACAATTTGAAGTAAGCATACCATGAAATACTTCACATTTCAAAATACTAATAATTGAGATATTAAATCATCCAAAAAGAAGGAAATGATAAACTTGGACAAGAATACCTCCTCCTCTTCTTCTCTCTCGGTATCCAAGCGCATTTCTTCCCCCTTCAAGAACTTTTTCGTATTTATCAAAGGGTAATTATATATATCTTTATATGCATCACCATAAACTCCTTTCTTGAGGCGTTCTAATAGTTCTCTCAATGCTCTGTAGAAGAGACAGTAAATCTTTATGAGAGCTAGCGACAATAAGCGATCAAGTCCGGTGCATTTACGAGTGTATGTCAGTTAAGTTAAAACCTTATCCAACAACTGCGGCTTTTTCAGCCTTTTTCTCTCTTCTAACCTATCTCTTTTTCTCTTTCCTTGGTGTCGTCATTATTTGCTCCCTGGTAAACACAATAAATTGCATCAATACAATGGCTCAATTTAATATCAACATTAAAAATGTAAAGAAGTCGTTATCTGAGTCACTCTTCGGACAACTTTTTTATTATTTTAAAAACATAATTATTTGATGAAGTGGACATTTATCACATGAACATGAAGCATTACACAACGATATGATAATCTAGGACCTTGTTTTCAAAGCAAACTTCCTCATGCGTATCCTCATCCCAGGTCATTTAGTAAGCCGTTGCTTTGTTTTGTGCACAAGAAACTTAGGCGAGTACATCTGCCAATTTAGGAAGGTCATCTTTGATTAATCACTTCAAGATAAAAATAAAAACTCCCCTCCATTTATGTATTGGATTTAGATGTAACGCACAACACGATAGATATTCATAAAGCTAAGCATAAAAGGGAAAATATTAAAACCGTACAAGGGCACACACAATACAATTTCATAAAAAGCAAATTGTGTTGTTGTATTGAATGTTCTTAAGCATGTTTGAAACCAACAATATAACATTGTTTTTGTGCAATGAAAGGAAACTATTGGATATTAGTTTTAGAGGATACTTCTTCCCTAGGCATGTAATTAGAAGTTTAGAAAATTGATTTACTAAGGAGAGAAGGATTCAGCTTACAACAAAGATAGAGATTAATGGCATGACTTAAAAATCCGCTCCCATGAATCCCACTCGATAGCGTAATAGGAACCAATGACATTGAGATCACATCGGGTTCAATCTGAGCTTGTGTGACACACTCGTGTAGGGTAGATTTTATACAAGCTTCCACTCTTCCTCTTGCACATGAATTTAATATCCTGCACCTAAAGTACATAAGAGATATGAGCTTCAATATTATAGTTTGATAATACTCCAAATTAAACATTTGAGAACATTAAACCAGTAAGCTAGAAAGATCATCTACCACTCAGAATGCAGAAAGTTTCAACCTCAAAAAACTCCAAGATTTAATTTCCTACATCTCAAAATTTTATGGCTCTATTTTCAATTAATCGTACCAACAGAAGACAAAAGTATAAGCAAAAGAAGACAAAAGAATAAGGATACAAACAATTAAAGAAATGTTCAATAACTCAATATTTCTAAAAAAATTAAAAAATTATGGTAGTAAGCACCTCAAGTAAACTCTTGATATAAGCAGTTAAAGAAATGTTCAATAACAATCGGAACTTGTAAAGTTCCATAGCATAATCTAATTGGTACCAAGAAGAGCTTTGACCCGACATAATTTACATTTTAAAATAGAGATTTTGTTCATCTTTTCTTAAAGTGTACCTCTACACATGAGTCACGACTGGATGGGATTGTATCCATGATACAGAAGAAATCAATCACAATTCCAATTTCAGTAATCAAATTCAATTTAACATCAAAACTTACATATTCCCAACAATTCATTTTCTGGAAAATTTGTTCTTGAAGAGGGCATGTAAACCACGACTTCAAAACCCCCAAAATTGGGCCAAAATGCTCAAACAATGGCCACCTAATGCCAAGACATGATATCATATTCATAAAAGATGGTTTTGTTTGGGTTTGTTTAGGTTGCCAGAAGGGATTCGAAGAGAGACAAAGTTAGGGTTTGGATTTGGGTAGAGAAGAAAAGCAGAGAGGAAGAGGAAGAATTAGGTTTTGAGGGCAAGGCGTGGGTTTTGTAGGTTGTTCTTGATCTTCTTCTTCGTGCGAAGAGGCGTAGTCGGCTAGCGGAGAGAGAGTGAGTGGTGGTCGCGACGGCGATGCGAAGAGCGTTGAGAGGGAAGAGAGAACTATGAGATAGAACTTTGAGAGAGAGAGAGAAACGAAGAGAGGCTGAGAAAGAAAATAAAATTGAGAAAAAGTGATATGTGTGTAATAAATTGGACAATAAATATGTATTTATAGGTGATAGTTCCAAAATTTTTGGGAATGGGTGGTATTTTTCACAAGAAATTATGAAATGGATGGTATTTTCAGCTATTTCCCATGAATAAAAACGATGGAGGCGTGAGTGTTGTGCGTTTTTTACACTAGTTTTGTCTTTTTGTGGAATGAGGTCAATGGTCATCTTCCTTTGTTTCTTCTTACCTCACGGTAAAAAAAAAAAAAGGAAGATTCATTACGGTGACGTTGTAACTAACTAGTAACTACTATATACTAATGATGATCTTCAACAATAGTACATTAATATGATTTAAGCAAACATTAATATTTGCACAGTTATTAACAGAGCATGATCTCTCCCCTCTTCTTCCTCCTTGATATCTTTAATTCTCTGATCCATACGGGTTAGATTATCTAATAATATAGGAAAGGAATAACAGTGCATAAGTGTTGACTTTTCAAGTCTAAAAATTGGTCTTGCTTTGTCTTAAACAAATTCATTAAAAGATAAATTTTCAATCCTGAGTCTGATTAAAGTAAAATAAAGATACTGAATTACGATTTAAGCAAGCATTAATATTTACACAGTTATTAACAATATAACAACAAGCTCTTTTTTCCACCTGATAAAGAGATGTTTGCAATTTGTTAAATAAATGATTAATTCACATCTGTCACATTCACTGCTATACTATTGTCCTGTCTACACTGAATATATATATATACAAAAATTCTCTTATGCGGACATACGGACGTTATTCTCTTGTGGACGTCATGTATTTTATACTATCTCTTCCTGTTTTCCTGTCTGTTTACAATAGCATCCGCACGTTCCGCTCGTTAATACATCCGAATAAGAGAATAATTATATATATATATTGCACTTGGCTACACAACTATCTTTAAAAAATTCATTTTAAAAAAACTATGAAATTACCTGTAGGATGACTAAAAACGCCTAGAGGGGGTTGATTAGACCAATTAAAGATTATAACCAATAAACAAAAATAAAACTTTGGTAGCAGGATTGATATGGCTTATCAATCCTGAAACATGCTGAACATAAAATAAAAGAACACGCAGAGAATTATTTTACGTGGTAAAACCCCACCTCTGGGGAAAATCCACGGGACTCCTCAGTCCAACTCAAATCCACTATAGAACGATGATTACAAGAAGTACTCACACACTTATCCTAGACACCTTCTAGATAATGTTTACCGACTTCTTCGTAACTCAACTTCTGTCACGGGATGATCTTCGACACTCCTTGTGTTGAACGCAATACTGGCCACGATTGCTTCAAGCTCGCCGGAGTAAAACCGCCACCACGATCTGATGCCCTCAACCGTATGAGTCACCGAACAATGCAAATGAATGCAGTATGAATGATTAAAGTGTTTGATAAATCACCAAGTAAATATGGAACACTTGATGATTTATCTCAAATATGCATAGCAGCTTTTCTTGGAAATTCTATATGCTCAGAAAACAATATGTCGAAAGCCTAAATCAGAAGAGATGCACACCAATGTTTTAAACAAAACCCATTCTCTTCTATTTTCGGAAGTGCACACGTCCACACAAACAATATCTAGCCATTTATTGAATTTGATACACTTAGAATCCAAGCTGATTTCGTCAGCTTATGACTTGCCCACCAATCAATTATGACTCCACAAAAACAGTCCAATATGGACTCTAAAACCACAGACCAATGAAACCAATTTGGTATTAATTAAAACATGTAAAAGTTGTATCTCACACAGAGAATCACGTCCAAGCCACATGACCAATGTTTGGTCATTAATTAATCAAACCTCCTTTTCAAATACGTCAGCTTAGCATTTATATGAGAAAGGTGATGATGATTTTCAATGCAAGCAATTGGAAACAATGAAACAATATTAATTAAAGAAACCAATTAGGTATTAATAAAAACATGCTTTCCAAGTCAAATATGAAAAATGATATTTTTACTTAAACCAAAATAAAGTCCAAATAGGAAAATAATCTTTAAGGGATAAAATCTAATCCTATTAAAACCAGGACTAATATAAAAGCATTTGAGTGAAACTAACTCCAACTAGGAATCCTATAATGAATGCATGATGATGTCATGATTTACCTGAAATCAGTTTCCTCATATCGATCAAGTCAACCTTTGAGAATCCGGAATTGAATGTGTTGCGCCAAATCTTCCAGCAAACCATATTCACACACTTATACCCAACCTATGCTAGAGTCTAGGAAATGGCAATACAAATTTCATACTAACAATCTCCCCCTTTGGCATTTCCTAGACAAAACACCTATTACAACTCAAAAGAAATTTGCAAGGGATTTAACAAATGAAATCCTACTCTAAACTTGAAGCTCTGAATCCCTGCACATTAAGAAACAACAAAACCTGTGAAGCATGTGGGAGAAGAAATATAATTCTAAACCAAAAATACAACATCACTCCCCCTTAATTCTACAACACAATCTCTCCCTCTTTTTATCATAATTTCACATAGTCTTCTCTCCCCCTTTTTGTCAGGAAATCCAAAGGGCATAGAAAGAACATAAGGGAGCATATATAAAATAGCAAAAATAAGAGGAAAAAATCAGTTGTAGCTGCCAGGATTGATAATGACACTGCAATCCTCAGATTTAGTTTATCATGTGTCCGTCCTAGTAATTCTGATATTCACGCGAAGCTCGATGTGCAACATGAAGCAAAACCTAACTGCACAACTAAACAAGAAGCATAAAACGACACTATGTTTGAAAACAAAAGAATTTCATTTTTTTTTAATTTTTTTTAATTTTTTTTAATTTTTGATTTTTAAGGACTTAAATAAAAACTAAAAGCTACCACTGAAAGAAAAATAATAAACACGATCATATCATCTTGTGCACTTGAACAATAATTCTCCCCCTAAAGATATGCCTAAGATGAAGACAATTATAGCACCAAAAAATATATAATAAAGGGTATAAACTTAAACACAAAAACAAAAACACCATAATCAAATACCAACCATGCTCAACATTATACCAAGACTCCTCCTTCATATATGTAAAAAAAATCATAAGTACATGCCAACACTATGCATAAGGATAGACAAGAAGAGCCAATACCAATATCTGTCTAGAAGCATTTGAAGCAAAGCCTTTCAGGATCTAAGGCACATTAAATCACAAAGGTTTAATCAAACACAAGGATTATAACATGGTGAATCAAAAGTATTTGTAAGAAATAAAATCCATTAAATGAGCAAATATTAAAGCCCAATCTCGTGTTATGTGACTAAACTTGCTTAATAACAAAGAAAAAGTCCAACCAAGAACAAGCCAAGAACATAGGATAAACATACATACAAAATGCAAACATAGCTCACCACTTTCACCCTTTTCCTTTTCTTTTCTTCTTTTTCTTTTTCACTCTAACTTTATCAAGCTTTCTACATGACCCATGTAACGGGTGTTAAATCAATGTGCTCAAGTCAGTTAACTTTAAGACAATGGGTGTTAAAGCACCCCAAGGAAGTACTAACCCGAGTCATGTAGGCTACAAAGAAGAGCAATGTGTACAAGATCAAAACTTTTTGACGCGAACCTCGACGTGGGTTAGACAAGAGGCCCGATTACTTGGCAAGGATCAAGCACTTATTTTACTTTACTTTTTAATTAAAGAGATGTTATAATTTTGTGAGCTCAATAGCAAAAAGCATAATGCAAATCTAGTATCAAGACAAGGCAAGGTGAGGATTCATTCAAAATTATTAACCAAGATTAAAGTGCATGTGTTATATGTGAGACATGAGATTTAATATAAAGAGCATTTAATAAACCACAGACCAATGAAACCAATTTGGTATTAATTAAAACATGTAAAAGTTGTATCTCACACAGAGAATCACGTCCAAGCCACATGACCAATGTTTGGTCATTAATTAATCAAACCTCCTTTTCAAATACGTCAGCTTAGCATTTATATGAGAAAGGTGATGATGATTTTCAATGCAAGCAATTGGAAACAATGAAACAATATTAATTAAAGAAACCAATTAGGTATTAATAAAAACATGCTTTCCAAGTCAAATATGAAAAATGATATTTTTACTTAAACCAAAATAAAGTCCAAATAGGAAAATAATTTTTAAGGGATAAAATCTAATCCTATTAAAACCAGGACTAATATAAAAGCATTTGAGTGAAACTAACTCCAACTAGGAATCCTATAATGAATGCATGATGATGTCATAATTTACCTGAAATCAGTTTCCTCATATCAATCAAGTCAACCTTTGAGAATCCGGAATTGAATGTGTTGCGCCAAATCTTCCAGCAAACCATATTCACACACTTATACCCAACCTATGCTAGAGTCTAGGAAATGGCAATACAAATTTCATACTAACAAACTATCTTTAAAAAATTCATTAAAAGAAACTATCTTTAAAAAATAAAGAACAATCCACATCTTCTCGATCGTCTAATAACAATAATATTAGGAAATTAGAATTTAGTTGGGCGTGTGCCTCCATTGGAATTTTGCAATTTTGCAGAGGGCTGGGACGAGGATTCCTAGTTGGGTTGGGAGATATGGCGGCTTCTTCTTTCTACCACTTGTACTAGTCTAGTTCTTCTTCTATATGCTTCTTTCTTGATACTACGTAGTTTTTGTCTTACCTATTATTTCCTAAAGCGTAGAGCTACTTTGTTCTTGTTCAAAGATTTGAGGTCCTTTATCTTAATCTTATCTTACCCATTTGTATCATTATACGCAAGGCATAATAATAACATTATAACATTACGAAAAAATATATCTCCTAACATATAGTAATGTCCTCCATATATAATTTTATATAGAATGACAATACAAATAAATGCTCTTTCATCAAACAAATATGTTACATTTTACTTTTAATCCTCTACTATGAAGCACGGACATTCTATTAGGCTGAAGTGTCGGAGTGTCGGACACGCGGACACGCTTCGGACACGGATCAATGGTCAAGACACTTTTGGACACGGGTCAACGGAAGTCAAGACACGGCAGAGACCCATTTGAAAATTTTAAAATAAAAACTGGGGTCAAAACATAATTATTGAAATATTTTTTAAAAAATGGGCTAAAAATGTAAATTTAAAAAGTTTTTTTTTTTTTTTTTTCTAATAGCAACAACAACAATGAAGACATAGATGCATGAAGATGATTGAGAGTTTACATAATTTATGTTTTATTTTGTTGTGTATTATGTATGGATGATGAAGATTAGTACTTTGTTTTGTTTTATGGTATTATGACATTAAAGTATTGAGTAATGGGTCAATTATTAATTTTAAATATATATAACTTGTAAGTATATTAAGATTTATTATTATTTTAATTGCCGTGTCCTAGCCGTGTCCGTGTCCTAATTTTTTGAGTTTTTCTGTGTCGTCGTATCACCGTATCGCATTTCCGTGTTCTCGTGTTCCTGTACGTGTCCATGCAACATAGATCCTCTAATGAGTGGGGTCATCTGGTAATTTTCCACTACATACGTCGTTTATTTTTTTATTTTCTCATCTTTCCCCATCCAATGATCCAAAACTAGTCCCCAAAACCAGAGGCCCATTTGACCCAAAAAAAGAAAAAGAAAAACCAGAGGCCCATATTGTTCGTTCTGATCGACGGTGAACTTAGGCCATCTCCAGCCATGGGCTATATCTCAAATATAGCCATAAAATAATACAAAGTCCATCTCCAACCATGGGCTAAACCAAATTGTGGCCAAATTTGGAAGGTCACATTCGGCCCTTTAACTCTCCAATCGGGCTACATGTAGCTCAACTTTGGCCTAGGGCAAATTTTTTGTGGGCCCCAGGATCTGCCTTTTTAAACTTTTGGGTGAAGCTCCCCACACAAATCAGGTATGATCATAGAGTTGGTGTTTCAAAATTTGCTCTTTCCTTATAAGGTCTAGTTATTATTTCTAGGATAATGGTTTGGTTTCAAAATTATAATTTCCTGTGCATTATGCAGACTATGCTCTATGAAGGCTTGAAAGATTTGAGTATGGGAAGCAAATTACAAAATCCAAATTTTCATATTGATATTTCTATTCTGGGAGTCATGCTTTAGAGGATTGGCTGGTGGTATGTACCTTGCTTTTACTTTGACCTTCTTTGTTCTACTGATAATTCTATTATTGAATTCATTATTTGCTGTAGGGTGATTAATACTTGCATTTTGTTGTCAGGTATCAGTGCATATCTTGTCACTCCCTTGGATGTGATGAAGGGCTTGAGGTATCAGTTCTGCTTTTTGGATATTTTTATCATTATTTTCAAATGACTTTCAGTTGTCAGAGTAGGACTAAATTTGTTGCGAGCATCACATGCAGTATATATCATGTTATTGTACTTAATGTCACCTGAACGGGGCTTGGCACTAGTATAGAGTCAGCTGTTATGCGTGTCAACACTGATCACATAGGTGCGCAGACACAAACACCATTTATCCTCTGTGTAATCATTGAGAGGTTTTTTACAATTCTATAGCTGTTTATCAATGTGCCATCCAAATGTATGGTATTCCCTCCTCCTCCTTCCCTCTTCTTTCTATTTTTAATTATGATTAGGATCAGGCAATTAAGACTCATAATGACTGTTGGCCTCTCTTTAGGTCAACCGGTTTGCGTCATCCACCTAGTGTTTTAGATGGTTGAGGATATTAACAGGGTTTTAGATGGATATGTCGTTAATCCCCCATCTAACTCTTTTTTCATTAATAAATCTGTATTTCTTACCCAAAACATGAAAGAAAGAAAAAACCTTAGTTTGAGGTTGTACTACGTGCAATTTAGTTTCACTATGAATCCAATTGTTCACTGTAAAGTACTGAAGCCTGTTGCCTGTGGCCCCATCCATGTGTGCACCCTCACACAAAACTGACCGAAAGGCAGGCATATGCACTCATATGAATTATGATCATATTGTTGTTGCGTACGTAATTGTGGATTTATTTTTTCTGTCATTAGGCAGATAGTGGTCAGCACTCATATGAATTATGATTACATTGTTGTTGCGTAATTGTGGTGTAGCTTTTGCTGGTCAAGCGGTGTATAGAATACTGATTGTTTGTATGTCTCACCCTTTTATTTTTGCCTTTACATCATTTGCTTCGTACCACTGGGAAAATAGGATTGCATTTCCTCTAACCAAAATTCATTCAAATATGTTTGTAACTTCTTAACATGCATTCACCACACTATTTTCTTGTTTTACTTTGTCCCAGCAAGGAAAATTCAGACATACCGTCTTTTGCTCATTGATGAATCATAGGCAGTTAGGATATTGACCTCTAAATGATTTAGTTGTCATTATTCTGCTGCTCTTTCCTTCATAACCTCTCGATCTTATTTCTTCAAAATTATGATTATCGTCTGCGCTATGCAGGTTATTAAGAAGGCTTGAAAGTTTGACCGAGTAGGGGAAGAAAAAAAGCCATCAGCAAGTTCAAGTTGCATTTAGTACATATCTCACGACTCCTTTCCATGTGATCAAAACACGATGTCAAGTTCACCGATCAACCTTGAGGTATCAGTTCTGTTTTGTGGTTAATTTAATTGTTATTAGTTTCTAGTAACTTTCAGTTGCCAGTGTAAGCACAAAAGCTTTTGCAAGCATCACATGCTGTATAATGTGATTTTAGTGTCCTTACCAGGGGCGGATCCACAGGGGAGCAAGGATGGTCAATTGACCCCTGCAACCTTTGCAATCCTCCATTACAGCAGCTCCATTGACCCCTGGAAGTGGAGCGCCACCTGCTCGACGAAATGCCCCAAAGGGACAAGACCTGTGCGCGCAGGGCGCGCAACTTCTGTTTTTTTCTCCGCTCGACGTCAAAACGACGTTGTTCCACTTACCCCTTTTTTTTTTCGCTGGACGTCGAAACGACGTCGTTCCACTTAAGGCGTTTTTTTTTAACCTGGCCAAAACGACGTCGTTTTGGCCCAGGTTTTAAAAAACAAAACAGAAGCGGAAGCTTCTGTTTTCCTTCCTCTATTTTTGCCCGAAACTCTTCACAACTCAAGTCCCCAACCCTAACCCAACTAAACCAACCTCCACCCAATTCAAGGATGGCTTACCCACAAATCCAGCGGCGGCGGAGGTGAGTGGCGGTGGCAGTGAAGTCCCCAAGCCTAAATCCCCAAATTCAAGTTGATTTCAAAAGGTGGATTTGTCCCTCAAAATTAGAAAGTAAGTTATCCTAATTTCTTTATGCTTTCATTAATTAATAAAGATTCTTAAATGTCTTTGTTTTTCTTGATTAATTGTTATTGTTGTTTGTTGTTGAGGTTTTATTTTGATTTGTTAGTTTGAATAAACTAGGGCTATATGTTAGATTATATATTGGTTAGTTTGAATAAAGGACATTCAGCCGTTTTGCCCCCTGAACTATGACCCTTGTAGAAATTAACCCCCTAAACTAAAAAATCAACTAATTTAGTACCCGAATTAATTAAAACGGCCAATTTAGCCCTTATCGTCAAAATTTTCTAAATTCATCCATTTTTCCGTTTAAAAAGTCACGTGTTCTTCACGTGACTTACTATTTGAATTTTTTATTATTATATTTAAAAACTTTGAAAAAACAAACAAATAAAAAAACTAAAAAAATAAAAATTGGTTCTTGGCCGTCTGTGAGGAGTTCAGAGGAGAGAGACTGAGCTAATTGGGTTTGATCTGAGTCTTGGGCAGGTGCGATTGGGGAAGAAAAGGGTTTAGAGACACAGAAATGAACTAGAGAGGGAAAGTGAGAGCTTGCTGTTGTGGTAATGGCGGGTTGGGCATAGGCGAAATGGGTGGCTTTTCTTGAGTAAAACAGAAAGTGGGTTTGGATAGTTGGAGAAGAATATGGTGATGAATCGGATCTGGGTAGGTCCCCAATTGATGAAATAGACAAGCTTCAAATTGCAGAGTAACAAGGAAGAAGAATAGGGGGCGTGCCACAGGTGGGAGCGGCTGAGGTGGGTGGGGTTGCTGGGATAGGGTTCGTTACACACACACTTGCGTGCCAATTGAACTGAAATAACTCAATACGAGCACCTGAATAAAACCCATCATTGAACACATGCTGGCCAACTTGTCCATGATGATTGGAAGCAATCAAGAGTAATATGGACACTTAGCATACATGTAAAGAGAGATGTGCCCTTTCATTATAATTAAGTTACAAACTAAGTTAGCATAGGGTGCGATGGAGGAGGCGGCAAGCATGGCTTGAAGAGCAGGAGCTCAGAGAATGTAAGGACCCAGTTTCCGAAGTCGACGGCTCCGATTAAGGTATCGATTATGTTGTTGAGTTGTTGGGCTGAGGGGGTCAGAGATGGCAGCAGCGGAGATGGGGGGCTATTGGGTGGCTGAGATGGGTTGTTGCAGGTGCGATGGAGCTAGGATGAGTGAGTGGAGGAGGAAGAGGTGGGTTGGGCTGTGGCAGTTGGCGGGCTGGGGCCGTGGGGAAGGGTGTGGGTTTTTTTTGTAAATAATTTTAAATTTTACAATTATAAATAACGTTGTTTTTTTTTATTATTTTGAATTTATTATTTGTTTATTTTAATTTTATGTATTTGACTATTATTTTATTCAAAATTACAAATTTACCCTTATTACTAACGGAAAAATGGATGAAATTTTGAAAAATTTAACGGCAATGGCTAAATTGGCGATTTTAATTAATATGGGGACTAAATTGGCTGATTTTTTAGTTCATGGGGTTAATTTCAACAAGGGTCCTAATTTAGGGGGGTGTACGGCAATTTACCCTTGAATAAATTAGGGGTTTTTTTTTTTGGTTAGTTAGTTTGAATAAATTAGGATTTTACTTTTATGTTATATTATATCTTGGTTACTTTCAATAAATTAGGGGGTTTTGTTTTGGTTAGTTAGTTTGAATAAATTAGGATTTTACTTTTATGTTATAGATTATATCTTGGTTATTTTCAATAAATTAGGGGGTTTTGTTTTGGTTAGTTAGTTTGAATAAATTAGGGTTTTACTTTTATGTTTTGGTTAGTTTGAATATATCTCTTGGTTATCTTAATTTCTTTATACTTTAATTAATTAATAAATATGTTTACATGTTTTTGCTATTCTCAATTAGTTATTGTTATTTGTTGTTGAGGTTTGATTTTGGCTTGTTAGTATGAATAAATTAGGGCTATACTTTTATGTTAGATTATATATCTTGGTTAGTTTGAATAAATTAGGGGTTTTTATTTTGGTTAGTTTGCATAAGTTAGGGGGGTTTTTTTTTTATTGTTGATGCTTGATTGGTTATTTCTACCAATACAGTTATGAAACGCTACTTTAAGAGAACGTTCGGATCAACTACTTCTAGTTCGGGTAATGTGGGTAGTTCGAGTTCGAGAGATGTGGGTATTTCAAGCGATGTGGATAGTTTGACAGAAAGTGAGCTACAAGATATCTTGGCTAATCTTATTGCGGACCCTGGACTTCGACCTCAAATGTTGGATTATGATCCTAACATTCGAGACGAAGTTCGAAGAGCATATCTACAAAAGGGTCCGTGTCAGCCTAAGGATCATACATTTTCACAAACTGATATTTCAGGGTATGATCGACGCTTTAATGTCAATTGGTTTGATGAGTTTGACTGGTTGGAATACAATATTAGTAAAAATGCTGCATTTTGCCTTCATTGTTATCTCTTCAAATCCAATTTCAGAATTGGTCAAGGGTGTAGCGACGCATTCACAGAGATGGGTTTTAGGAATTGGAAGAAGAAAGATAAAATTAGGCAACATGTTGGACTTGTTGGAAGTGTTCATAATCAATTTATACAATATTGTGTAGAGCTTATGAATCAAAAGCAACACATTCGAACAGTTATGATAAAGCAATCAGAGCAAGCTCATATTGATTATCGTATTTGCTTGAATGCTTCTCTTGATTGCGTGAGATTTTTGTTGAGGCAATGTCTTCCTTTTCGTGGGCATGATGAGAGTGACACTTTAAGCAACAAGAGGAATTATTTGGAACTCTTACAATTCCTTGTTGATCATGATGAGAAAGTTAAAGCTGTTGTATTAGAAAATGTTCCAGGGAATCTCAAGTTAATAGCTCCAACAATTCAAAAGGATCTTGTGAATACTTGTGCCACTGAAACTATAAAGAAAATCATTAAGGATATGGATGGTGCATTCCTCTCTTTATTAGTTGATGAATCGCGTGATGTGTCAGTAAAAGAACAGATGGTGGTGGTGTTTCGTTATGTGAACAAAAGTGGGGATGTAATTGAGAGGTTTGTGGGTATTCAACATGTTAGCGACACTACATCAAACTCACTTAAGGAGGCTATTGACACATTGTTTTCAAGGGAGGAATTGAGCATTTCTATGCTAAGAGGACAAGGATATGATGGAGCTAGTAATATGAAGGTTGAGTTCAATGGTCTTAAAACACAGATTTTGAGGAAAAATCCTTGTGCCTATTATATTCATTGTTTTGCACATCAACTTCAATTAGCTCTTGTAGCCGTGGCAAAGGGAAATGCTGATATTGCCACTTTCTTCACATCTTGCAATAGCTTGGTTAATATTGTTGGAGCATCGTGTAAGCGTCGTGATATGCTTAGAGATCAACTACAAAAGGATATTATGGAAGCTCTTGAAAAAGATACTTTTCCAACAGGGTGAGGCTTAAATCAAGAAACTTGTCTCAAGCATCCCGGTGATACACGTTGGAACTCTCATTATGGTACATTAATTAGTATCATCTCCATGTTTAAATCTGTGGTGAAAGTGCTTAAATTGATTATTGAGGATGACTCCACTGATAATCTAGGTGAAACAAATAGGTCATTGAGAGAAATACAATCTTTTGATTTTGTATTTCACTTATTTTTCATGAGATCTATATTGGGAGCCACAAATTACTTGTCACAAGCATTACAAAGGAAAGACCAAGATATTGGGAATGCAATGACTTTAGTCAAAGTTTGCAAGGACCAACTACAACGCATGAGAGAGAATGCATTTGAAGCCTTGCTTGATCAAGTATCCTCTTTTTGTGCCAAACATGATATCGTGGTTCCAAACATGGATGATGCATATGTAGCTCAATGGAGATCACATCGAAGAGCTCCTAGAATAACACACCTCCATCATTATCGTGTCGACATCTTTATTCAAATCATTGAGTGGCAACTTGCGGAATTAAATCATCGCTTCAGTGAGGTAAATACTGAGTTACTTCTTTGTTTGGCATGTTTGAGTCGGGATGATTCATTCTTAGCATTTGACAAACAAAGGGTACTTCGTTTTGCTGAATTTTATCCTCAAGATTTTAATCCCCGAGATTTATTGGCACTTGAAGATCAACTTGAGATTTATATTAATCATATGCGTACGATGACTGATTTTTCTCAATTGAAAGGGATTGGTAGCCTTGCAAGAAAAATGGTGGAGAAAGGATTGCATAGAACATATAATTATGTTTATTTGCTTCTTACATTAGCCTTAACTTTACCGGTTGCAACTACTTCTGTAGAGAGAGCATTTTCTGCTATGAATATTGTGAAAGGTCCACTTCGCAACCGAATGGGAGACCAATGGTTGAGTGACAACTTACTTGTTTATATTGAAAGAGATGTGTTTGCTTGTATTGATATGAAACTGTAAGGCTACGTTTTCAGAATATGAAAACTCGTCGTGGACAATTGTAATGTACTTTTTTCTATTAATTATGAATTATAAAATTATCGTTTCATTTTTATGGGTATATTTTGTATAATTTTTTTAAAGCCTTTAGACGTTGACCCCTGCAATGAAATTTCCTGGATCCGCCACTGGTCCTTACTGTTACCTGAACAAGGCTTGACGAATTAGGTGTTGAGCATGTGAACACACTGATCACATAGGTGCACAGGCACAGGCACAAGCCCCGTTTATCTTTTGTATCATTGAGGGGTTTTAACAATCCCATTGCTGTTTTATCAATGTACCATTTTGGTTAGATGTTGTTGCATAACAGAGTATTTTAAATCTTGGGACAAAATTGAGGGGCTATTGTAAATATACTTAAATTTTGCATTGATTGTTATTTTAAACTGACCTTTCAACATCTCCGGCAAGATGGGCAAGGGAAATTTTATGTAGCAGTTTTCCTTTCAATCTGGTATATTTGATATGGGCCTCACATTCATGTGTAAACTGATTGCTGAGTCTCTTGTCATCCTTGAATATATTGATGAAACCAGTTTTCTGCAACAGGTGAGACTTGAGAATAAGCAAGTTACTTCGTGAGTTACTTAAAAACTTATGTTTATTAAATGTGCAGTTGTTTGAGACCTTGACCATAGTGATCAAAACCAATGGAGAAGAACAAAACAAAGCCATCGAAGAAGTGTCTGAGAAATTAAAATCACTTGAAGAGGGAATGAAAGGCTTCTTCCCAGATGGAATTCCTTCACATGACCTCATGAATGTGGGACTACTTGAGGTCGTCATGGTTTCGGTCTTTGGTGAATATGAGGCTAAGGAACAAGTCCTTGGCATAAAGGTTATAGACCCTGAGAAAACTCCACTGGTATTTTCCTGGATAACAGGTCTGATTGAGCTACCTGTGGTGAAAAAGATGCATGTTCCTCGTGAAAAAATTGTGGCCTTGATCAAGATTTTTGGAGAGTATGCACTTAAATCTTCTGCAGCTAGGTCATATAGAGTATTCTAATTTGTGTGATCTGCGTCTTCATGTTAACTCTGGTTTTTTGTCTATGCTTCCCTAGTCAGTTAGTTGTAAAAAAAGTCCTTGTGGAGACAACTCTGTATGTTGTATTGATTGGCTTTTCTATCAACCTTTTCCTGCTAGACAGCGCGCTTTTATCCGATCTGTAGCTTTGCTAACTACCATCTAAAGGAGCAGAGGATTTGTCTCTCATGTTCAATTAATTTTTGTCCTTTTAACATTTCAGTTTCTTGTGTAACCTAATTGGATGAACTATTGTTTCATCTCTACCTGCTGGAAAGTAGGTTGGTGATGCATTAGCAATATGAAATGGAACTGTCAAGTTCAAAGCAAACTTTTCTAAGGTCACATGCAACTTTCTCTTCAATATTGCTCTAATATTTTACAGCTAGACTTAAATTATTGATGTCCAATGCATAAGATTAAGAGACAACAAATTGGTTTCCAAATTCATCAAATGTGATTGCAATTCGTAACAAAGTTGTGGGAATCAAAATCAACTTCGGTTATAGGTCATGGGATGCATCTACACAAGAAATAGAGGCAACAAAACTAGAGAGTGGCAGCATGTAGTGTAACTTTTCGTTTTGAAGAGCAAGAAAAAAGACTTCACCTTTTAGATGAGAGGGAACGTTATGGTGGACTGCATGCAGTTAGTGCAACATAAAATGAAGATCAGTTCATAGCTATATTGGGTATGCTTACGAAACCTTTAAATCATACAATATCACATAGCCGAGGTCATATGTTTGAAGCTCCCCTTTCGCCAATATTATTTGTATAAAAAAATCACACAAATACTCATAAAATACATACTAAAAAAAAATCATATGTATGTTGACAATTGAACTTAACCCGGTATGTAGTTGGTCATTGGAGATTTGGAAGATAGAATTGATTTCATTATAATATGATAATATGATATTCTGATTGTTAGGAACAAGAGAATTGTTTAACCATTGGACTTTGTAAACTACAATCCTATTGTCACGCCCCGAATTTTCCATCACAAATAACATGCTAAGTTATTACAAACCGATCCGGGACGTGAAGCTCGAAACCTTCAACAAATGTACAAGGAATTTTTTTTTTTTTTGTGTAAAAAAGAAAATCACTAAGAGGATGTCGTTTCTCCCCTATCGGAATACAAAGAACAGTAAGGGTAGTCTTGACTTTGTCTCTTTGTATAATCTCCTTGCCAAGCAGTTGGGCAATTCTTCCACTGCCAGTGCATGCAGTCGATGCTTCCAATCATGTCTGGGAAACCTCGAGCCTCGGCTTTTTGTAGAAGCCTTTGGAGGTCCCTAGGCGTAGGTTTCCCCATCCTAACAATCTCATCCACCTGGCCTGCAGATGCCCCATAGGCAAGCATCCGTAAAGCAGTTGTAAGTTTTTGCTCCGGAAGAATACCCAAAACCCCAAGAGCATCGTACTTCTGAACGAAGTATGTGTCGTAATTGAAAATATCATGCATTATTTTTTTGAACAAATTGGGCAGCATTCTATATCTCTCTCGAAAATAAGAAATATGTTATAACGAATTTGGGATAAAGTAATCTTTCAAGAGATTCTTACCTCGAGAGTGCCTATGTGTAACATCCCGTCCCATAATTTGATTTAACTTTTGAAATTGTAAAATGAAAAAGACGACTTTACCCTTAGGATTTTTAAATGGTTTAGAGTGGACTTTTAAATTCGGGAAAGAATTTGGGTAAACGGATTGCGCCATTGCGACGGGCTCGTTGAAACGAGTCTGTAGTCGAGCGGCATGATTAATTCCAAGCTCTAGAACTCGAAACGAGTCCGTAGCCAGGCGGCACGATTAATTTCGAGCTCTAGAACTCAAAGAGGACATTTTGGGTATTTTGAAATTTGAGAAAACCCTAGAAAACCCCCAACCAGAGGGAGACGCGCGTCAGAAACCCCTCAGCCACGTCTTCTCTCTCTTCCCTCTCTCTCCTCCCCGACTCCGAACCCTCTCTCTCTTCGATTCTCTCTCATCCGATCACAGCCGGCCACGAGACCGGTCACGTTGGAACCGGCTCGAGCTCGCCATCACGACCCAACATTTTTCCCCGCCGGAAACCGAGAAAATCGCCGGCAGTTTCGACTGGTTCCAGCCAGGTTTTTCACGGCTTCGTTCCGGCATCTCCGACGGCTATCTCCGGTGAACCAGGTATGCTTCTGAACCTCCTCTTCATGCTCTAGCTGTTTGTTGGGTTAGCGTCTGATAAGATTTTTTAGTACCTGCAAAAACAGGGTTAAAATCACATAAAATACTTGCAAGAATACAAGGTTATTGTAGTATAGATGCTCATGCAAGGTCGATCTCCTCAGGGACTATTTAGCAATTTATGTAAAAACGGTTTCCAATTAACTAAAATTAAAAGTAGAGAAAGTTGATTTGATTTTGAATTTGTTAAAGCTAAAAACGAATTTAATTAAAAACACGATTAAATGAAATGAGTTTTAGATTTCAATTTATAAAAGCACTAGGGATTCACCGTCACCTAGCAATCCTATGTATTTTTACCAATTACTTATGATTTACACATGCCACTTTGAAGGTTAGGTTTTCCTAATGTATATTCTACTTGGAACCTCCAACATAGAACGTATATCTAACATGCAACCCGTCCGGACGTTCGGATCAAATCTGAACATGAAAGACTCATTACGTTTTGTGAAAACCCTTTGAAAAACCATGCAACCCTTAAGAGCGTGGTGTTCGCCTTAAGTGAACTTACAATTATTAATCATAAGAAGCCAGCGTCAATTCCAGGGAACCTTCCGACCAAAATTGCATCAAATTACTTTTCTAAATATCCTAATGGTGATCAGCCATTAAGACAAGTAGATAGTTTAAAACAGTGATTAACAATTCAAAGTATGCATGCAATCAACCATAAGCAAATTAATAAAATCACATATTCATGCTAAGGCTAAGGTTTCACCCTAGCAAAAGGAATTAGTTACGCATAATTATAATTGAAATCATAGAAAAAGATTGAATACACCTTGAAGTTGAAGATCTTCAAGAACCCTTGTCGCGTTTAAGATGTAAAAAGAAAATAGAATAGAATCGAATCCTAAAATTGTTGTGAAAAGAAACTTAAATACTACTTAAAACCTAGCTGCCCAATTGCAGCCTTTCTTTTCCCACAAGGAAACTAATTAAAATAAAGTAATACTAGGAAGTAAAATCCAAATAGGATTATGGAAATTCGCTCAAAATCTGCCCAGCCACGTTCTAGGCTCAAAACTGCTCCAAATCAGGCCCAAGATAGCTTGTTTCGAAGATAAAAATATTCTGAACACTTCTCCAGAAGGTCACGAACCCATCCGAGGTCATCTTGGGCTTCAAAAACGCAGAAAAGCCCAAAACGTCACTTTTCCAGCACAGCGCACTGCTCCTTTAATTGACTGCCAGAAAATAATCGCTCGGTAGAAAAATCTGGAATTTTGATACGCTCAAGCTAAGTGACTCACGCACGTCCTCCAACTGGAATTACTCCAAAATTCGTCCATTTGATTAAGTTTTGCTCCAGCTGAAGTCGAACGTCCTATATTGAAAATACAATTCAAAGTATCAAAATTCTTTCAAAATATTAACCAAAATATACTAAGAATAGGGTTAAATAAATGATATAAAATATGCCCATCAAATACCCCCAAACTTAGCTTTTTGCTTCTCCTCAAGCAAAACAAATCTAGAAAATAAAAACTAACAATTGAAAAACTTTTAATAAAACCTATCTAAACAAAATTTCCATTCAAGTTGCAATCCATAGAAAATGTTAAAAACTAGAACATCTTTTCAAAAGTTCCAACCGATCCGACTACAGAGTCTAAGCCATTTAGAGTCAATTAGAAAAGAATTCACAAACTTCCTTCGGTGTAAAGTGAACCATCATAGTCAAGGAGACTCGACCAAAACCCTTACCTCTCATCCCTTTTATTCACACTTCACATACTAACTTCACACATTATTTTTTTCTTTTTCGAATTTTTTTTCTTTTTTTCTTTCTTTTTGTAACAGTAGTGGTTGTGCAATGTCGGTTCCCTTAAGCTTTCTATCCAACCCATGTAACGAGCTTTAGGTCAATGACTCCCAAACCATTAAGGCTTTAGGGCACTAGGTGTAGAACACCCCTAAGGACTTATTAACTCGAGTTGGAAAGGCTACGAAACTAACTAACCACCCTACCTCATGCCAAAACTCTACCGTTTAACTCGAGAATCACTGCTGATTAGGCAGGACTGGCCCGGTTACTAGCAAAGCTTAGGGTGAGGCAATTATTACTTAGACAAAAATTTCAAAGGTAAAGCTTAGGGTGAGGCAAATTTTTTTTTCATAGAACAAAAATTAAAACACACTTAGACAGAAGGTAAGTATTTCAATCTCATTCCCCCTAAACCATGTTGGTGTGATGTGTAAATGTCAAAGTATAATTCATGACTTAGTGTCTAAGCAACAATAAATAGAAAAGACTCTACTGTGGGATTGATCTTCACAATGTCCATTTGTTCTTAACGTTTAAAATAATCTATGGATATTAACTTAAAAATGAAAATTTTGATATGACTCAGAAAAAATTAAAAATCTAAAATTTACTTCCCACCCCCAAACTTAAATCACACATTGTCCTCAAGGTGTGGAAAATAAAATAAGGAAGGAAATAAAAAGAGCAAAGCCTAAAATAAAACATAAAAAGAAAACACTAGCAAAAATAGAGAACAAGAACGAAGAAAAATAATAGAAGAAACGAACTCACCCGGATAGACTTTGATCCATGCATGTACACATCCGCGTATGAGATCCTGCAATATCTAATGGGCCGGAAAACATATGAACAAAAAGAGCAGCCCGCTGAAAGTGGGGAAGCCCACGAAGCAATAATGATATGGCTGTCAAAGGACTGCCAGCTTGATTTCATGTATGCTGAATGGGTTTGGGAACAATAATATATTGCTTGGAAATTTCTTTGAGAAGCAATAATTATCCTCTCCAAATTCGAACAAGTGGGTGTAAGCATTGGATTCCCTGCAATTGAACTTGAGCCAAGAGCCCAACGGCTCTCTTCACTTTCTGGACAAAGCCACGCCTCCTGACACAAAGAATGACATTGAATATATTATCGCTGACAACCCACACCTCTTTAGGCTTCATTTTAAAAACTTGAGCAATGCATTCCTGAACACGCACAGAGCCTAGACCCACGCATCTGTCCACTCACATCACCGTAGCAGGAGAAAAATATTGCATTTGAGTTAATATCCCAAAAATGCTTGTAGAAACCGATGGTGACCATATGGGATGGCTTCTTCTGTCCATTCATGCAGAACCCAAGCTCCATTCACGCCTCTCTCTCTTCTTGATTTCTCTCTAAACCCAAGAGCCTTCTCTCTTCATTTTTCTTGTTCCAACGCACAAAGTCTGCTCTCTCTCTGACCAAACATGCACCTTCATCCCAACACCTCAGCGTTTCTTCCTTCATTTTTCCTCATCTCCCTCATCTCAACTCTCTGCTGCGTCTTTCAAAACTCGGAACCGGCCTTCTCTCTGTCAGCTCAGTCCTCTGCATCCACGTTCTCGCAGCACCAGTGCATTCAGCTCGCAGCAGCTCCTTCCCAGCCCAGATTCGAAACCCAGCCAAGATGGAGTGGCGATGGAAAAAGGTGAATCTCGCCTCCACTGGTGTTAGTCTCGTTTTTGTTTTTTTTGTTTTTTTGTTTTTTTCGTTTCAGAAATCTAACACATGTGCATTTGTTTCCATATGTGTGAGGACCACCCCCAAACTTGTCTCTGCACAAATCCGAAGCCAGCCATGATAGAGTGAGGCTCAAGGACCAGATCTCTGAAAGATGGGAACGGTGTGCTCAAAGTTCAGATCCTCCAGATCCCAGCAGCTGGTGCTCTCAAGGATCAGATCCCTGGGAGAAGTGCAAGACATCTCCAAGTGTTCAATGAATCTGAGAGGTAGCAACACTCTTCCTTGCTCTTGATTTTCACGATATTGTGTGTTGGAAGCGAGTCATACCCTGAATCATGAGAGTCAACAGTCTTTAGCTATCTGTTGTGGGCTGTGCAGGGTAACAACTTGGCCACTGAATCAAGGAAGAAAACATAGCAGCTTGGTCAGCACGGATCCCCTCCCACACGAAGGTAAAACTAGTCCGTAGTTGTATGTAGATCCTGATATGTAAAAAGGATGTTTATGTTGCTGCAAAAAACTCATGGTGGTGTGCTATGTGTAGGGATGCAGAACCAGGGTGGCTGGAAGGGCAAAACAGCAGCCACACAAACTCAGAGGGCAAAGCAGCAGAGAGTCTTCAGAATCCCAGATCTATGCATCTGGCAGGTATAACTTCGAATCCTGTAAGTTTTGTGGGTGCAGATCCGGTATTTAAGAGCTGTATTTAAGTGCTCCAAATGTGTGATTGAACTGGATCTGCATAATTTCTGCAAAACTTGCATGTTTTAAGCGCTCAAGTTACTTGCTTTAATTTCCAGCGTAATGTAGATATGGCATGATGCTAATGTAGATGCTGCTGGGTGCAGGATCCCAGTGTAGGATTATATGCTTTGATGATTGCTGCTTTTTATGTCCTGCATGAAACCAGATAATAGTTAGAAATAAAAATAAAATAAAAGCAACTAAATGAAGAAATACATAAACAAATTTTTGGGGTTTTTTTTTTTTTTTTTTGGAAAAGAAAATAAGGAGTTTAGAAAAATTGGGTTGCCTCCCAATAAGCGCTTTATTTTAAGTATGTAGCTAGACATTGCAGAGGCCTGGTGGTCAGATCATCGGTTCCCTCAGAGTCAACGACTCACTTGCAGTGTCACAGGGAGTCTCCACATAGAGTTTCAGTCTGTGGTATTGTAGGTGTTCTGGTAAAGGCTTCAGCTCCAATTTTGGTGGCTGCTGCCTGGACGATTTAAAAGGCTGTTTAGGCTCCCCCAAGTTCTCATAAACTTTTCGAAACCTTGGCAAATGTCTAGGCAGATTGCCCACTGTGTGAATGCACTCAAGAACACCCTCATCTTTAGATTCTGTCCTAGTTTCTCCTTGTAAAGCCCTTAGTGACCTATCCGTAATTGAATTGGCATCAAAGCTGTGTTGAACCATATTGTCTACCACATCAACGCGCATACACTCTTGCTGTCCAGTAGGATGTTTAGTTGCCTCAAACAAATTAAATACCACAGATTGGTTTTGAACTCGTAGAGTCAGTGTTCCAGCTTCCACATCAATTAGAGTCCTAGCTGTTGCCATAAACGGCCTCCCCAAAATGATAGGTGTTTCGAAGTCTTCATCCATGTCTAAAACCACAAAATCTGCTGGCAGATAAAGATTATCAACCTTAATAATTAAATCTTCAATAACACCTCTTGGATAAGTGATTGAATGGTCAGCTAGTCGAACTATCATTGATGTAGGCTTTAAATCTCCTTGTCCCAGTCGCTGAAAAACAGAAAGAGGCATCAAATTAACACTTGCACCTAAATCAATTAAAGCATTTTTAAAATCAGAATTTCCAATAGTGCAAGAAATATTAAAACTCCCTGGATCTTTCTTCTTAGGTGGCAGTTTGTGTAGCAAAACTGCACTGCACTGTTCTGTCAGAACCACTTTGTCCAAGTCGGTAAGCTTCTTCTTTCTGCTGCAAACTTCTTTCAAAAATTTGGCATATGATGGAATTTTCTTGATGGCATCCAACAATGGAATGTTGATTTGAACCTTGGATAAGGTCTGCATAAGTCCCTAAGTTGCTGATCCTTTGCCTTAGGAATTAGACGTTAAGGATAGGGCAGTGGAGGGTCATAAACACGCTCTAAAACCTGTTTGGGAACAGTTTCAGGATCTGCCAGGTGCTGTTTTTCTGCAGATTTGGCTGGTTCTGTTGCTGCAGAATTTTCTGCATTATCCTCCTTCGTTGGCTGCTCCTCTTCAATGATGTTTTCACGATTGTCATAGCTTTTTCCACATCGTAAAGTCCGAACAACGCAGCAATCTTCATGTCCTCTAGGATTAGGCACTGTTTGACTAGGAAATTTACCCTTTTCTCTGTCAGTAATATTTCCAGCTTGCTGTCCAACTTGTTGTTCCAAACTTTTCATTGATGCTTCAATATTTTGCAATCTTTGATTGCTGCCCTCTATGTAAGACTGAGTTATTGCTGCCCTCTATGTAAGACTGAGTTATTGCTGCCAATCTAGCAAGTTGGTCTTCCAGAGATGGTTTGGATGGTACAAAAGGTTTTTGTACATGCTGAAATGGTTTGGAATTTGTTTGATTGTCACCCCATTTGAAATTAGGATGATCTCTCCAACCTGGATTGTACTGAGGTGCATAAGCATCATTCCTAGGCCTTTGATAGCTGTTCATCATATTAACATGTTGCTCAACAAGCTTTGGATAAGATTCTCTATACGGGCAGGCCATTGTGTCATGTGTCGTCATGCTGCAGATAGTGCAAACTGTTGTTGCAGGTGGTTGCTGCTGTGTAGAACTGGCCATATGTTGCAACATAATATCCATTTTCTTCTCCAATTGTGCCACTTGTGCATACATGTTTGGAGCACCTGCTGATAACTCAAAAATTCCCCTTTTCTGTGAATGTTCTTCTGCCCATTGTTGAGACTCAGTAGCCATCAAATCAAACAATTCATATGCCTCTTGCAGATTTATTTGATAATGAACCTCCAGCTGAAGCGTTCACATGACTTTTAGATGTAGGATTAAGCCCATCAAAGAAAATATTCATTTGTGTATCTGCATCAATATTAACATGTGGACATTTAATAAACATCTCTGTATATCTCTCCCACGCTTCATGAAACTCTTCATTAGGCTTCTGAGTGAATGTCAAAATCTCCCTCTTGTAATTCAATGTCTTGGATGCTGGGTAATACTTGTTCAGGAATCTTGTGTGTAATTGCTGCCAAGTAGTGATGCTATTTGCTGGTAGAGTGAATAACCAAGATTCTGCCTTATCCTTTAAAGTGAAGGGAAAAAGACGTAACTTAATAGCCTCAGTAGAAAAACCCCTAATCAAAATATTCTTGCAACCCACAGTAAACTTTGCAATGTGCATGTGTGCGTCTTCATTAGGTAGCCCTCGAAAAGTAGGTAGAATTTCAAGCATGTGGTGCCTGATCTCAAATGAGTCACCTTCTTCTTGGTCGGGATACACAATGCAGTTAGGGACGTCATTGGCACGGGCAGCCAAAGATTCTCTGAGTGGTCTGCCTTCTTCAGGTATTACTAAAGCCATGTTACTCTCGTCCACAAAATCTGCAAACAGAAGAAAATCAAACGGTTTAGTTTTTTTTTTTTTGGACGAAAATAAAATAAAAAAAAAAAAAAAATCAGAAACAATCTAAACAAAAATTAAACGAAATAGTCCCCGGCAACGGTGCCAATTTCTGAACACGCACAGAGCCTAGACCCACGCATCTGTCTACTCACATCATCGTAGCAGGAGAAAAATATTGCATTTGAGTTAATATCCCAAAAATGCTTGTAGAAATCAATGGTGACCATATGGGATGGCTTCTTCTGTCCATTCATGCAGAACCCATGCTCCGTTCACGCCTCTCTCTCTTCTTGATTTTGATATGACTCAGAAAACCGTATGGGATGGCTTCTTCTGTCCATTCATGCAGAACCCATGCTCCATTCATGCAGAACCCATTGATTTCGAGCCTAGAACATCCGATCTAAACTCAGATTTTGCCCGGAAAATTGACGTTCGAACCAGTTGAATAAAGTGATCCACTCATTGATAGGAATCGTTTGGTATAGGTCTTTCCCCATCCAACGATCCAAAACTAATCCCCAAAACCAGAGGCCCATTTGACCCAAGAAAAAAGCAAAACCAGCCGGAGGCCATATTGTTCGTTCTGATTGACGGTGAACTCAGGAGTTCGCTTTCTCACTGTGCATTATGCAGGCTTTTTTTTTTCTATGAAGTCTTGAAGGCTTGACATAGAGTATGATACGCAAATTACAAAATCCTAATTTCCATATTGATAGTTCTATTGAGGGATTCATGCTTGGAGGATTGGCTGGTGGTATGTACCTTCCTTATACTTTGCCCTACCATCTTCTATTCATATTTCTATAATTCATTTCAGTATTTTCTGTAGGGTGATTTATACTTGCATTATCTTGTCCAAGTATGCATATCTTAGCTCTCCGTTAGATGTGATCATGTGATCAAAATAAGATTTCAAGGGCAGGTAAGACCTTGAGGTATCAATTCTGTTTTTTTGGATACTATATCGTTATTTTCAGACGACTTTCAGTTGTCAGGGTAGGACTCAATTTGCTAAAAGCATCACATGCCGTATATGTGATGTTAGTGTACTTAATATCACCTGAACAAGGCTTGGCACTAGTATGCAATCAGCTGTTTTGCATGTCAACACTGATCACATAGTTGCACGGACACAAACACTATCCTTGAATATTCATTGAGGGCTTTCTACAAATTCTATAGCTGTTTTATCAATGTGCCATTTCCCAAGTTATTTCATTCTTTCTTATATGGAACTCATTGTTGTTGTATCCCGGATCTCATCTTCATGACCTGGCCACATTAGTGCGTTATGCAATAGTAGTGGTAGACTGAGAGTAAATAGCTTCTTTCCCGCCAGTATCTTATGTTTGTAGCAATTATCTCTTGCAATATGATGCAGCTATTCTTCATACTTCATTTCCAAGGCTTATGGGTCTCCCCAAAGCATCTTCCACGGTAGTACATCTAAAGACTCTTTGAGTGCAATTAGTAGCCTATTCATTGCTTAGTGTCACACGAATAATTTTAATATTGCTGTTGCAACCTATTAGGTGATCTGCTAGAAATGTTAATTCTTGATCTTTTTTATACTCCTCAAAGAAATTAGGCGTGTTTTCCAATTTCTTTTCAATTTTCATATATAGTATATGTATGACTACATTTCATACTTGATGGAATTTGACAATCCTTGATAAGAACCATTCATCAATTAGAGATGAAGGAACGTGTCAGCTGTCGTGCACATCAACACTGATCACATAGGTGCACAGATATAAACACCTGTTTATACTTTATATAATCATTGAGGGGTTTCCTACAATACTATACCTGTTTTATCAATGTACCATCTCCCACCATTTTGGTTAATTTGAATTTCTCCCCTCTGAATTAAGTATTAATTTGAATTTCAGTTTCTGATTCAGCATGTTTCTTCTAGTTATGCTATAAGATAAGTACAGTATCAAAATATGTCCTCTTAGTATTGAAGGGAAATATATGGACAAGATAGAATATCAACCAACACTGGTCTTCACATTACAGCAGGCAGGGGTTCTTAGATTTTTCACCACTAACTTCCATCTTGATACCTCATCTTTTTGAAAAAAAAAAAAATAATTTCTTTAGGTATTAGAGCAAGATGCTTCGTATCTCATCATGGCTTATCTATGATAGTTTCTATTGAGAAGATTATCTGGACATATTAAAACATATTAGTTATCATAAGAGTGCAGAGGGTAGACTCTGCTCATTCGTATCAAATTTGGACTATGTGCAGTTTCTTTGGTAGTGTTAATCTTCTTCTCTCAAAGTATTTTCTTTTCTTTTTCTTTTTGCTTTTTTAACTTTCATTACCATTCATATGTAGGCCATCGTCCACATATTAATCAAATTCTGCTTCCCTGTATCAATTAGGAAAATAGTTTAAATAAGTCATTATGCATTAACTCAAGAAGCATTAATAATCGAACTAGAAGAGAGAGAGAGTTCATAAAATTGAAAGAAGATGCCCAATACCAGTTATGCTTCTAAATAATCCTTAGTATCATATTTATTCATAAAGCTTTTAATATTTTGTACTGTACTAAAAACAACGCAAATAACAAAGTAAATTAATAAAATGCTAGCAAAAGAATAGTTTTATGGATAACAAATATGCAATAAAATGCTCTTATAAAGCATGTCATAGGTTGTCAGTTAGTTCCTTCTTTTGGTTAAGAAATCAGAAAACCCGGATCCACTTTGTATCCCCAAGTTTCCTGTCTCAATGTATGTAAGTTATCTTCTGCTAGTAACTTGATTTTCTCCTATTCGCAGTAGGTCATGGTTCCGAAGGTTATTAGATTGTCAACTTGTCATATATGACTTTATTTCGTGGGCTCTCTCTTGTTGAGAAATAAAAGATTTTATATTTGAATATGAATTCATTGGCTTCTTATAAGTTACTCTTTGCAGCTGGTTATTAGTCTAGTCTGGGTGTTGAAGATGGTAGGGGTTGGAAACAATATATCATAAAGTTGATCCCTTCCATGATGTATATGAAGTGGTAGATTCAATGAGTTTTTTTTTTTTTGGTGCACTGACCAGATTGGAAGAGTTTTTGGTGCACAAAGCCTACAAGGCCATGTCATCGAAGGTAAAATGAAACACAACCCTTTTCAAGGATAAAGTTATATAATTCGTAGTTTTTTTTTCTTTCTCAAAATGATAATTTACATATCAACTCACAAGAAAATGCAAGTAATTAGAGAATGGAAACTCTTGGATGGTTAGGTGAATATACAGTCTTGAGTATTTCATCACAATCTGCTGTTTGCAGGGCCAGCAACCGTGGAACATGGACCCATCAAAGGTACCGGGACTGGTATGCTTTCAGAAACTCTTTACATGCTGTGCTCCTTACTCCAGTAGCTTTATTGTTTTTACGGATTGTTTGACTAAGAGTTAACAGTTTTACTCAGATGAGTTGTTATATTCTAGATGAAATGTATTGAAATTTAATTCGTTTTAGTGTTGTGTGTGTTTGTAGGGTGCAAGCGGATGCTATCATGTTGCTTGATATATTCCTCTTCCCCAAATCTACCCTCTACTTGGACCGATGGTAAGTTTGCTTCTAGGTTAGGTGATTGGTTGAGGTTATTAAGAAAATCCTTGAAAACTTACCTCTCGTTTTCTCCATTTTAGGGGATCTTTCTAATTGGGAAAGTGGTCTTGGGATAATAGAGGTATGTTGATTATGTTCCGGTTTTCAAATTTCATTTTGTGTCTGTGTTCGTGCCACAACAACTAACATAAGTTGGGAAAAAAAAATCAAGTGCAAAAAAATTCAAATTAAATGGGTCAATGCTTGGGCCTGAGTATGGCCCGAGCACGGGCTCGGCCCGGTCCGTTTCAATGTGGATTTCGGCTTTGGGCCGGGCTGGGATCAATAATTTTACTAAATGGACCAGCACGGCACGACCCGATAAATTAAATGGGCCAGCCCGACTCGACACGAATACCTTAGAGGCACGAATTTAAATGGACTGGGCCGGCTCGGCACGGCCCGTTTGACACCTATAGGAGGGAACGTGGGAGGAGGAAGTAACGGCTTGTTGTTAGTGTTTCAGAGTTTGTAAATTTAATTCGTTTTTATTTTATTTAGTGGGTTTAGAATTTAAAGTGGGAGCGGATTTGTGATGATGAATTCGAAGTTGAATCATACTGTGACGTGGGAAAATCATCATGATATTCCCTCTCGCTCTCTTCCATTCACAATCACCGACTTTAATACTTACTCTGTGAGAGTGAATTCAATTGGCCATGTGACGAATAGTGTGGGTCGGTAATTGAATTGATATTGATGTGTGGTTCATTAATACTTTACTGTGAGTAATTGCCAATAAGGAATATATCACTTTTTCTCTCTCTCTATAAATATATATCTATAATGCATATGTCATATATCCATATTTCAGAAGATAAATAATAACCTTTTAATGGTATTTATGAATATATATATAAAAGTTGGCTTGTATATATATCAAACCTCAAAATGGTATTGTGCCGTTGGATTTATAAGAATCCCACATGGTTAACTGTTGGATTAAGCCATCTTAGTAATTTTAACAGCGTGAATGAGAGTGAGAAACAACGTGTGTGAGAGTGAGTGTGAGGGACAGTAACTTTGCAATTTGCTTGGCCTCCAAGTCCTCTCCTTTCCAAATTATTCATCATAGAAAATTTACGTATTTTGGTTGATCCTCTCTCTCTTATGAGAAAATGGTTCTCTCTTTCGCTCTGCCACGCGGTATGAGAAACAGAGGTTTTTTTGGTGAGAAATTATGGGTGTGAGAGCGAGAAATAGCGTGTGTGAGAGTGAGAGTGAGGAACAGTACTTTTGCAATTTGCTTAGCCTCCAAGTAAGTCATCTCTTACTATAAATGTACAGAGGAGAGGAGTAAGAGGTCCAAACTAGAGAAGTAACATAGAGAGAGAGAAATGGAAATTTCCTGTGAGTTGTGCCAAGATGCTTTGCCCAGCAAAGCTAGCTTGACAAAGCATACGGAACTTGTCCACTTGGACCAGTTTCTCAACAAGCAATATCGGTGCTACCTGTGCAGTCGCCACTTTCGGTTGAAGAATGGCTTCCTTGACCACGCCAAGAAGTCTCACAGGGACGAATTTGAAGTGGAGTGCAAGTGTCCATACTGCCGATGAATTTTCTTCAGCCGAGAAGACAAGAGAGTCCACCAATGCGACAAAAATACTGGCTCTCGGGTTTAGGATATATACCAAAAGAAATTTAGGAGAGCTAATCCTAAATTCGAGAGCTAGTATTTCTGTCGCATTGGTGGATTCGCTTGTCTTCTCGACTGAAGAAGATTCGCCGGCAGTATGGACACTTGCACTCCACTTCAAATTCGTCCTTGTGAGACTTCTTGGCGTGGTCAAGGAAGCCATTCTTCAACTGAAAGTGGCGGCTGCACAGGTAGCACCGATATTGCTTGTCGAGAAACTGGTCCAAGTGGACAAGTTCCGTATGCTTTGTCAAGCTAGCTTTGCTGGGCAAAGCATCTTGGCACAACTCACAGGAAATTTCCATTTCTCTCTCTCTATGTTACTTCTCTTGTTTGGACCTCTTACTCCTCTCCTCTGTACATTTATAGTAAGAGATGACTTACTTGGAGGCTAAGCAAATTGCAAAAGTACTGTTCCTCACTCTCACTCTCACACACGCTATTTCTCGCTCTCACACCCATAATTTCTCACCAAAAAAACCTCTGTTTCTCATACCGCGTGGCAGAGCGAAAGAGAGAACCATTTTCTCATAAGAGAGAGAGGATCAACCAAAATACGTAAATTTTCTATGGTGAATAATTTGGAAAGGAGAGGACTTGGAGGCCAAGCAAATTGCAAAGTTACTGTCCCTCACTCTCACTCTCACACACGCTGTTTCTCACTCTCATTCACGTTGTTAAAATTACTAAGATGGCTTAATCCAACAGTTAACCATGTGGGATTCTTATAAATCCAATGACACAATACCATTTTGAGGTTTGATATATATACAAGCCAACTTTTATATATATATATTCATAAATACCATTTACAGGTTATTATTTATCTTCTGAAATATGGATATATGACATATATGCATTATAGATATATATTTATAGAGAGAGAGAAAGTGATATATTCCTTATTGGCAATTACTCACAGTAAAGTATTAATGAACCACACATAAATATCAATTCAATTACCAACCCACACTATTCGTCACATGGCCAATTGAATTCACTCTCACAGAGTAAGTATTAAAGTCGGTGATTGTGAATGGAAGAGAGCGAGACGGAATATCATGATGATTTTCCCACGTCACATAGTATGATTCAACTTCGAATTCATCAACATCACAAATCTGCTCCCACTTTAAATTCTAAACCCACTAAATAAAATAAAAATGAATTAAATTTACAAACTCTGAAACACTAACAGCAAGCCGTTACTTCCTCCTCCCACGTTCCCTCCTAGAGGTGTCAAACGGGCCGTGCCGGGCCGGCCTAGTCCATTTAAATTCGTGCCTGTATTCGTGTCGGGCGGGCCGGCCCATTTAATTTATCGGGTCGTGTTGTGCTGGTCCATTTAGTAAAATTATTGATCCCGGCCCAAGTCCACATTGAAATGGGCCGGGCCGAGCCCGTACTCAGGCCCAAGCATTGACCCATTTGAATTTTTTTGCACTTGATTTTTTTTTCTCCAACTTATGTTAGTTGTTGTGGCACATACACAATGAAATTTGAAAACCGGAATATAATCAACATACCTTTATTATCCCAAGACCACTTTCCCAATTAGAAAGATACCCTAAAATGGAGAAAACGAGAGGTAAGATTTTCTTAATAGCCTCAACCAATCACCTAACCTAGAAGCAAACTTACCATCAGCAGGAGCTGGCAGCATAAACTCCAAGTAGAGGGTAGATTTGGGGAAGAGGAATATATCAAGCAACATGATAGCATCCGCTTGCACCCTAAATGTCACAAATCACGTGGTATGGTTTGGACTTTTTACTCATCTCCTCTATACATTTATAGTAAGAGAGGACTTGCTTGGAGGCTAAGCAAATTGCAAAAGTACTATTCCTCACTCTCACACACGCTGTTTCCCGCTCTCACACCCATAATTTCCCACCAAAGACTATGTTTCTCATACCGCGTGGCAGAGAGAGAGAACCATTTTCTCATAAGAGAGGATAAACCAAAATACGTAAATTTTCAGTGGTGAATAATTTGGAAAGGAAAGGACTTGGAGGCCAAGCAAATTGCAAAGTTACTGTCCCTCACTCTCACATGCTGTTTCACTCTCATACACGCTGTTAAAATTACTAAGATGACTTAATCCAATAATGAACCATATGGGATGCTAATACATCCAACGGCAGAATACCATTTTGAGGTTTGATATATATAAAATTAATCCAAGAAGGATTAATTCCCATTAAATATTATAAAAAGTCTAAAGAAACTTTAGGCACTGCTTCTGGTAAGCCGCTACACCTAAAATATGAAATTCCTAAAGCCCATTTATATAAAAACAAAGTCTATTTTAAAACCTCTTTTGTTTTAGTAAAAGTTATTACAGACGAAGTCATCTTAGGTCTACCATTCATTGCCTTACTCTACCCCTTCAATGTAGATTATGGAGTCACCTCTAAACATATGGGAGAAAAGGTCAAATTTGAATTCCTAGTGAAACCAGAATTGAGAGCTCTAAAAGCGCTTCAAAATGATGTTGTCTCAAAGACAATCAATTTAATTAAAAATAAAAGTAAACAAGCCAACTTCCTCAAAGAAGTAAAATTCAAAAGAATTGAACATCAACTTGGAAGATAAAATATTACAAGAGAAAATCAAGCATTTTGAGGAAAAAAATATACAAGAATCTGTTCTGACCTTCCTAATGCCTTTTGGCATAGGAAAGATCATTCAGTTAGCCTTCCTTATATCAAAGACTTTAGTGAGAAAAATATCCTTACTAAAGCCAGACCTATCCAAATGAGCCAAGAAGTTATGAAATTCTACAAAAATGAAATCACAGAATTACTACAAAAGAAAATAATTCATAAAAGTAAATCCCATTGGTCTTGTCCAGCTTTTTATGTTCAGAAAAATGCAGAATTAGAACGTGAAACGCCTAGACTAGTCATCAATTATAAACCCCTCAATAGTGTTTTAGAATGGATAAGATACCCAATTCCTAATAAGAGGGATCTTATTAAAAGATTAAGCAACTTAGTCATCTTTTTCAAATTCGATATGAAGAGTGGATTTTGGCAAATACAGATTAAAGAATGTGATAGATATAAAACAGCCTTTGTTACCCCTTTTGGTCATTATGAATGGAATGTTATGCCTTTTGGTTTGAAAAATGCGCCTAGTGAATTCCAAAATATAATGAATGAGATTTTCAATCCATTTAGTGAATTCTCCATAGTCTACATCGATGATGTTCTCATCTTCTCTCAATCAATTGAACAACATTGGAAACACCTACACAAATTTCTCCAGATAGTTAAACGTAATGGTCTAGTTGTTTCCGCTAAGAAAATCAAGTTATTCCAAACTAATATTAGATTCCTCGGATATAATATTCATCAATCACAAATTAGCCCAATAGATAGAGTTATTCAGTTTGCTGACAAATTCCCAGATGAAATTCTTGACAAAAGTCAACTCCAGAGGTGCTTAGGATCTCTCAATTATGTCACTGATTTCTATCAAAACCTGAGACAACAATGTAAACCTCTATTTGATACTCCAGAGTAATCCTCCTCCTTGGACTCCTAATCATATAGAGATAGTAAAAAAGATCAAGATATATGTCAAGACTCTACCTTGCCTTGGTATCCCCTCAGTCAATTCCTTCAAAATTGTTGAAACTGACGCCTCCGAAAATGGTTATGGAGGTATCCTTAAACAGAAAATTTCCCCAAGTCAAACATAACAAATTGTTCGATTTTATTCTGGAATTTGGACTTAGTCACAGAGTAATTATAGTACTATTAAAAAAGAAATTTTATCTATTGTATTATGCATTTCAAAATTCCAAGATGACTTGCTCAATCAGAAGTTTTTAATAAGAGTTGATTGCAAAAGCACAAAGCATGTTTTAGAAAAGGATGTTCAAAACATTGCATCAAAATAGATTTTTGCATGATGACATGCTATTTTAAGTATTTTTGATTTTGATATAGAATATTTGAAAGGAAGTGAGAATTGTATTCCTGATTTTCTTACAAGAGAATTCCTGCAAGGAAAGAAATGGCAGGAAAAGAAACAGAATCAGTTAAGCAAAGTAGTCAACCAGTCACCAGAAAACTCCCGCATTTCATGAATCCAGTAAAAATAGTCTTCCCAAATTGTTCCCTGTTTATACCAAGAATTTTTCGACCCGGAGCATGGTGAGGAGTGTCAATGAAATGAGCTCAAATTGGCATTTTGGCCAAGGGTCCCTCTTGTCCCAACCATCATCTGAGCTCGGTCAAGCAACCTCTCGGCCTCGGCCTAACAAGTGACCAATCTCGACCCAACCAACATGCTTTCAGGCCAAGTATCAATTTCGGCCAAAGAAGCAAGCTCGGCCCAAGCCTCACCCAAGGTCGAAAATCAAACTCGGTCTAAGCCTCGCTCACGGCTGAAAATCAAGCTCGGCCTTAGACCTCATGGCCTCAAACCTCATGGCCGCAGACTCCATGGCCTCAGACCTCATGGCCTCAGACTCCATGGCCTCAGACCATCATATAACGCTTTGGCCAAGTATTATTCATGGCCAAGGATTAGGCCGAGGTACTATTCACATCAGAGTACTATTCACTTGGCCGAGACACTATTCATTCGACTAAGGATGAGATTTCAGTTGGGCCGAGAGGGACTATTCATGTCACTATTTTCGGTCACTACTAGGCCGAGTGATACTATTCATGTCACTATTCTCGGCCACTATTAGGCCGAGAGGTACTATTCATGTCACTATTCTCGGTCACTATTAGGCCGAGAGGTACTATTCATGTCACTATTAGGCCGAGCGGTATTATTCATGTCACTATTCTCGGCCACTATTAGGCCGAGCGATACTATTCATGTCACTATTCTCGGTCACTATTAGGCCGAGAGGTACTATTCATGTCACTGTTCTCGGTCACTATTAGGCCGAGCGGTACTAGTCATGTCACTATTCGGCCGAGCGGTACTATTCATGTCACTATTCACTCGTCTACTATTAGGTCGAGCTCATCCGTTGGGTTGGACCTGTCTGTTTGGACGAGCTTGCCCATCCCTTCTCGACCACAACCATCTCCTCCAAGACCTTGGCCTTGGCCTTTTGCATGGCCACCTTTCCAATGTTGTTCACTATTCACCTCCATAGACTGGAGCTCATGATCATCATTATTTTCCATGCAAACATTCTTATGCTTCAAGTGGGCCGTGGAGACCACCCAAACAATGAGCAAAACTTGTACCATCATTGATCTTTGGCCGAGACACTCCATCCTTGTATGCACTTCTCTCTATTTTTGCATGAAAACATATAATGGGCCATGAGGACCTCCTGGCCTTAGACTCCATGGTCTCAGACCTCATGGCCTCGGACTCCATGGCCTCAGACCTCATGGCCTCAGTCCAGACCTCCTCGGTCACGACCTCCCCCTGGGCAAGCTATCATCAAAGCCACCTCAGCTCAACCTTGACCCGAATCGATCTCGATCCAAGTTCTACCTCGACCATGCCTTCATCAAACGAGACCAAGTTCCAAACCAACCGTGGCTGAAGACTCCGTCAGTCAACCCGACCACAAGACAAAGCACAATTTGTCTTCCAACTACAAAGGGATGTATTCTCACGTGAATCCACATGGCTTCACGTGGCTTCACATGGCTTCACGTGGCTATTGTCCTAAAAAGTGGAAAAGGGTAGACAAAAAATGACACTAAAATGACTAGAATAATCTTTTGATGGGCAAGTTGAGTTGACAAGGAAAGCATGGAGTATTAATTGATGGGGCAAAAAGTCATCAACTTTCGGCTGAGAGGAGTTAAAAACCGCTCCTGCGTGCCAGACATGGTCCAACCATACTGCTCCCAAAAGATTTTGACCTTCACAAGGAGTTTTCCCTGACATTGCAGGTGACATCTTCTGCCAACACCATATTCCCCCTATCTAGATGCTGCTCAAGTTGCCCAAGCTACCTACCATCTTTAATGATTCGTGCCATGCAAGCCACGACCTGGTTCTTCTTCAAGTGGACTTCTTCACTCAGAATTCTCCATTTCCAAGCTCCAGCTTCCCCTATAAATACAAGATCCTCAGCAACATTCAAGGGGTCCCCGACCAAACAAGCCTCCCACGGAGCAAATTATCTTTTCTTGTCATTTATCTTCCAGCAATGCACTTTCAATATCTTTAAATGCTTTCCTAGGAGTAGTGGTAAAGTTAAGTTTTTCCATCCATCAAATATATCATACGACCCTTGATTCTTCAAGGCGCCGGAGCACCATCCCTGTTACTTTTCCATCCACCCCATATATCATACAGTCTTCACAATCTAGTGAGGCGCTGGAGCATCATCCAAATCCACCGACCGAATTCTACCATTAACACCATCACCAACGGCCTTGTAGCTCAGGTCGTGAACCTGACGGCCAAGACTTGTTCCTCTCTCGGCTACAATCGCTTTGAGCGAAGTCAGACCCAAACAGGCGCACTCAATCCATTCATCCATCCATCCAAATCATCTTCGAATGCACGGTAGACCGTGCTGGCACGCCCGCGCACACCCATCCAACACAAAGTAGGACGACTGTGTTGGCGCATATCCCCTCGGCCCAACCTTAGGCCGTGAGATTTTGCGCAGCCAACATTCTCTACCCGGGATATTCTCCAATCCAAATCACCAACAGATTCACCAGCCTCGGTTCTACAACCCATAGTATTCGCCCTAATTATCAGTTAGCCTTGATCTCCAGTTATGATCCTTTCCAAGTCACAATCCCTTCTCCTTCCCAACCGTCAATTAATTACAAGAAAACTTCTCCCTACCTTCCTCAAAGTAACAACAACCTCTTCATAATTGAACCTTGTTATAATAATATCTCCAATCCAATCAAAATAGCCAAAGCCTATTTTCCTCCTAATCATCATTTTGTTCCTCACCACCCAAAAAAATCACTTAAATTCTACAGAGATATCCTTCTTGAAACCCAAACCCTAGAAATTAGGCTAATCAAAGACAGAAATGATCCAAATATAATACTCTATCATTCCATGTATATTCACCGAATTCTCAGTCAATTCGATTGGGGTGATCGCCCTTACTCCCTCAAAAGTCTCATGTCAAACATTCAATATAGTTATTATGATTATATTGAAGCATGAAATAATATATTCCTTCACCAAACTGAGGATTTTAGTCACTCGTGGTTTGTAAATTTTGATAGTAAATTCAGAAGTCCTTTTCCCTCTTGGTTTTCGTCTTGGTGGGAAAAACATGGTCCAGTTATTGAATTTCTTTCCACTGACCTCAAAGATGCTGTCACTTATTTTACTAGCAAATACAGATTTAAAGATGAAGATGTTTTCTTCTCTAGTCTCCTAATTTTTGTTGCCAAGTATAAAGTTCTTTGGATCCTTAAATGGTCCTATCAATTCAATTGGGATTCCAGAGTTCTGTCTAGACAAATTTCAGTTAAATGGTGGGATAGATTTAAATTAGAAAGAATCATTGGTCAAGTTTATTCAGAATTCCCTCAAGTCAAAACCACTCCGCTGAAGCCGTCAACTTCTGAAGCCTCTCAGTCTTCCCTCCCAATCAAAGGAAGAACCAAATTAGAAATTAAAGAATTAGCAAGGCAGCTCATGATCCAAGCCTCCCAGATGAGTGATGATGAAGATGCCTCCCCAAAATCACATTATTCTCAGGCCTCCTCCTCAAATCAGGAGCATAGTTCCAGTCAAAAGAAAAGCTCTCCCAATAAAAAGGAGCATAGTTTTAGTCAAAAGAAGAGCTCTCCTAGTCAAAAAATGCATTGGGCAGATTATCAAGACAGTCAAGATCCCTATTAACTAAATGATGACTAATCCAAAAGTCCCTACCGGACACTATTTGCTTTTTCTAAAGCATATGCATGATTCCACAGTAACCCCACTCAGAGCCAATTTTTCAAGGACAATTATTTCAGTTCACATGCAAAAAGCAGTCCCTCCTGTACCGACTCTACAGTAAGGCATCCAATGCTGCCGACATTACAGTAGTTTAGGTCCTTCAAATATCGGCCTCTTGGCCTCAGAAGCAAGCTGTTTTTCCAGCAGAATTAATTTTTCAGTTTTCAGAAGATTTCTCTGAGAAACTATTGTAAATTATGAGTATGAGTGCTATTATGTATGCTACTACAAGCCATCAATAAAATCTTTCAATCAAGATTTTCAGTAAGTCTTCATTAATTTCCGCATTACTTTTTATTTTCAATCTGTTATACTCTATTTATATATATAGATACCAGAAGGGGATCTAGAGTTCAGAAGGAACACATAGAATAAAATAATTTAAAATTTAAATATACAAATAAAGTAATGCAATAATTGGAAAATGAAATTATATATAATTATTGAATTTAATGCAATAAAACTAACTGAAAATCTTGATTGAAAGATTTAATTGATAGTTTGTGGTAGCAGAATACATAGTAGCACTCATGATTTACAATAGTTTTTCAGAGGAAAGCTCAGAGAAAACTTATGAAAACTGAAAACTAGACTTGTGCTGGAAAACAGCCATGCTTACAAAGGCCAAGAGGCCGGTATTTGAGCCTATTCTACTGTAGTGTCGGTAACATTGGATGCCTTACTGTAGTGTCGGCAGAGCTGAGAATAATTACTTTTCTTCTTTTGCAGGTGAATTGGAATGATTGCTAATGAGTGAGGTTACTGTGGAGTCATGCGGATGCTTTTAGAAAAAGCAAGTTGTGACTGATTGAAACTTCTGAATCTTTTAAGGGTGTTAGTCATCATTGAGATCATATAGGTATTGACTGTCTTAGTAGTATGCCCAACGCATCTTTTGATTGGGTGAGCTTTTCTTTTGACTGGAAAAGTGCTCCTGATTGGAAGGGGAGGCTTGTGATGATTGTGACTTAGGGGAGGCATCTTTTTCATCACTCATCTGGGAAGCTTGAATCATGAGTTGCTTTGCTAATGGTTTAATTTCAGACTTGGTTCTTCCTTCAATTAGGAGGGAAGACTGAGAAGCTCCTGAGGTTGATGGTTTCTGTTGAGTAACCTTGACTGGAGGAAATTTTGCATGGACTTGACCAATGATTCTTTCTGATTTAAACTTATCCCACCATTTGACTAAAATTTGTCTAGAAAAAATTATTGTTTCCCATTTGGCATGATAAGACCATTTGAGAATCCAAGGGACTTTATATTTGGCGACAAAAATTAAGAGACTGGAGAAGAAAGCATCTTCCTTGAATTTATATTTATTGGTAAAATAAGTAACTGATTCTTTGAGCTCAGGGGGAAGAATGTCAATGACTAGACCATGCTTATCCCAGTAGAAAGAAAACCAGGAGGGAAAAGGACTTCTGAATTTATTATCAAAGTTGACAAACCAAGAATGACTAAAGTCTTCAATTTGGTGAAGGAATATGTGATGCCAGACTTCAATATAATCATAATAACTATATTGAATTTTTTTACTTGAGGATTTTGAGAGTATAGGGGCGATCACCCCAATTTGATTGACTAAGAATTTGGTGAATACACATAGAATGATAGAGAATTATATTTGGATCATTTCTATCTTTGATTGGCTTTATTTCCAAGGATTGGGTTTCAAGGAGAATATCTCGGTAAAATTTTAGTGACTTTTCTGGGTAATGAGGAACAAAATGATAAGTGGAAGGAGGTACTGAAGTTAAACCATATTGTTCACAAAAAATTCCTAACTCATATTTTGCAGAGTTCTTTTCTGACTGGATTTGTTTACCTATTTTCATGTCTACACACATTTTCATTCCTACCTGATTAATTGTACTGATAATACTACCCTAAGTAAGATTATCAAAATCTATATGACCTTTGTCATTACTTAATACCGTTCTTATTTTGTGAGCAAATAAATTAGGTAGGCCATTGATAAATGGGAGCTTTGGTTTTTAGCCAAAGAAATGGAAAATATTTAGGAAAAGGCCAAAGACTAGTTTTGTTTTGGATTTGGAATAAAACTAGTCCATTGGCCTTTTCCTAAATATTTTCCATTTCTTTGGCTAAATCCTAGTTTTTCTTTGATAAATTTCTCTTTTCAAAATGGTTGGTTACTATTATCTCTTAACATGACTCTGGGTATAAAGACATCTTTATACCACCTAAAATCACTTAACTTTGGACATCTAAGGTTACTGAGCTGATCATGAATTATAGTTGTGGTGTTACTAAGGGTTCCTATGAAATGCTTAATTATTGTGTATAACAAGATCTTGACTCTATCTTCAGTTCCCATATTAGGAACTTCCTCATCAAATATGGGTAACTTTAACTGCGTGTATGATACTTTGTTTTGCTTCATCAGTGAGGTGCTTATCCCACCAAGCACGTAAAGTGCCAGTGAATCCTCTTTCTAGAAGGGTTACTACTTCAGATTGTCTTAGGCTATGATTAGTGATGTAACTATTAGCAACTATGGACATATGTTGTAACTTGTTCAGGATTTCTTGTTCAGACAGGCCATCTATGTTGCATTCATAGAGTTTGTCTGAGGAGACTGAGAATTGGTTTTGGGAAATTCTTTCTTCAAATTGAATATCTGGAGGAGTTGGCTTAGGGTACAAATTTTTTGTCAGGCTGGTAGGATTTACTTTGTTTCTTAGTCTATTGAGTTTCAGATTGTCAAAGGCTTTTTCAATTTTTGAAATATTGCTAGATTCGGAACTGTGATCTGAATTATTACTGGAGGAGTAATCTGTAACAAAGGGATCTACATTTAAAACTTTAATCCCTGATGAATTTTCAGTTTTAATGGCTTTTCCTTTGCCTAGTTGGATTAGCATTTGTTCAATTTTTTTCATTGTAGGAGTTGTTTTGAGTTCTGACTCAGGTTTTAATTCCTGACTAAAGGCTTTTCATTTTTTTGCTTGAGGTGTACATCTTGATTGAAAACTGTGTCGATTTTTGTTTCAATTTTGTCCAATTGTTTTCCTATTACTATCAGACTCTGATTTGTGTAGTTGTTCTGTTCTACTATCTTTTTGTCATTGGGATCTGAGATCTTAAAGGGGCTGGCGAAGATCTTGGTATCTTTGTGATTTATTACTATTGTTTCTACTGGGGGATGACTAGAGGTTACTTCAGTGTTGTCTTCTCGTTTTCATTTCTCTTGGGTTAGAGTTTTCACTTCTTTTCTTTCTTGATAGTAATTTTCAACAAAATCAAGGTAGAATATTTCGGATCTAGTTGTTAACATAAAGGCTTTCCATTCTTTAAAGATTTCCAGTCGTTTTTCTTTACTTGGATAGGCTGTTCTATAGCGGTTTCTTCGGTCAATATTTTCTTCTGCTTCTAGATGTTGATCAAGAATTTTTCAACGTATTTTAAATTCTTTATTAAGGGTTGTTAATTGACTATTGACTGCTTGAGCATTGGTTGGGTAAGTATCTACTTCAAAGTCTGTTTGAGTGGGTGAGGTTGGCTCTTTTTCTTCAATTGGCTTTTTTGAATTTGAATAGCAGGGTTGGTCTACTTGGGAACTTTTTCTAAGGTATTCTAATTTCAAATCAATTAAAGCTTTTTCTATTTCTAGATCTCTTTCTACTATAGAAGAAGACGCCGCAGTGAAGGAATGTCTTGCCGGATTATGTCTTTGGGATTGACTAGGGGTTGGCAATTGCTTTAACTGGACTGAAGACTTTGGAGGTTGATTTCCAAAGTTGATTTTGACTGTGCCTGTTAACTCGCAAGTGCACGGGCCATTGGATAGTATAGCATGTGTAAGTACGAGGTCGATCCCACGAGGATTGATGATAGATTGATTCAATTTGATTCCCTGCACAAAATAGAAAACCAAAAGAGAATAAATAAAACAAGAAAGAAAGAAAAGAAATTAACTCAAGCAAATTAGTTACCAAGTTCAATTTATATTCTTAGATTGATTCTAGCTAAAGTATGATTAAGCCATGGTGTTTGGTCCTAACCTTGTATTCCTAATTCCCTAATTAGATCCTTCTTGTCGAACCTAAATTAAGCATTAGAAATCCATTAAGCAAAGAAGAATGTTTTAAACAACCAAGCATGTATCTAATCCATGTTGACGAATGTCCATACATACTCTTCCTATTCATAGTTCAATTTGAATTAATGCATGGTGTCTACTCTTAATTCAAACCAAGATAGCTAACATACAAGTTTTAATGGTGATCACTCATTCAAACAAGCATATTAACTTATAAGCATAATGAATAAGAACAAGAACTATAATTGAAACTTGGAAGCTAATTAAACTTGAAAACTAAAGAAAAGAAATTACATTACAATGGAAAATAAATTACAACTAAAAAGCAAAATGGTTTTGTTACAACAATTGAGAACTAAAAAGAAAACTAAGAGAATTTGAGGGAGAGAAGGGAGAGGAGCTCTAGAGAGATGTTTGAGAGCTCCCCCCCTTGGGGTGTGTTTGAAGGTTAGCCAAGCCTCCTATTTATAGGAGAAGGAAGGCATCAAACTCACATGCCAATATTCTTCTTGGTTTATTTAATTCCTTCTTTTGACAACAAGTTGCATAGCCACCTCAAGTTCACATAGGCATCCATCTCCTTTCATCATTTGGCTAGTTCCCACTTGATGCTTTTGCTTTCTTTATTTCTTACACAACCTACTTCAATTATGACAATTAACATGTTTCTTCCCCACTATCAACAATAGCACATGCATAGCTACTCATGACCAAGAACTATCAACAATAGCACATGCATAGCTAATCATGACCAAGAACTATTGCAGTCTGATTTTGGGCTCGTTTTGGGCTTGTTAATTCATTCTGAAAAATCTGGAAAAATATGGATCTTGAAGTTCTTTGAATTATCTTTCCAAGCATATGCAGCCCAGCTCAAGCAAAAATCGGAAAGACCTTCAAATGTGATTTTTGGCCCAGTAACGCAGATGCTGCCGATTTTGACCTTAAGCTGCCAAAACTTGTATAACGTTCTCTAGAAGACTCGGAATCATGAACCGTAAAATTCTTCAGAAACTAGACTTCCGCATCTTTCCAATGATGTATGGTTCATTATCTGGTTCTTCCTGAGTAAGTACAGTCCAATCTGTGAAGTTGACTGATTTGCATACATCGTTTTGAGCTAACTTGTCTCCAAAATGCATTTAGTGAGTCATAAGCTTATTACACTGAAACAAACACAAAATAGATTAAAAGCACAAGTTTAACTCAAAAACATAACCAAATTATAAGTTAGAAGGGTACAAAATGATATGTAATTATGCACTGATCAGGTGCCATCTAGATATTGTTGAATATAATCTACATTAGTTAAACTATTTTGAACCAAAGCGGGTTGGCTTCTGACCATTTGATGGCATGGGGAACTTTGATATTGGCACTGGCCTGACTACTTTGAATTAATAAGGTCTGGTCTTTAGGACTCTTATTAAGGGCTTGGAAATTCATATTGATTCATGTGACTTTGTAATAGATCCTATAAACTAAAGCTAAAGGTTGAGATCCAGGTAGAATTTCATAACCTGAAGTTTTGATATTCAAGGTTAGGATTTTTAATATGTGAGGGTCGCTAAGACTTACTGTAAAATCTGGATAACAATCAAAATGAACTGGACTATTAAATAAACTTGATTCTATTATTCCTAGGGTACTATCGCTGCATACTCAGAATAATATTCATCTGCAGCTGTCCCCCTGACAAGCCATCTAATATTGTGCCGAGCAATTAATTCAACAATCCCTTCTTCAACATTTTGCATCTCAATCAATACTTCATTTTCCTGTACCTGCATTTATAAGAAATCATTGGGAATGTTTTATGAAATGTCTTAGTCCAATTTCCTAAAATAGTTGAACGTTCATTCATATTCTTCCAATCACGAATGACTTGAAATTCTATTCTTCCTAACACAATTGACTTAAAATTCAGAAATATAGATGCTAATGTTCACACTATGGTACGAAAACAACGAAAGGGGATCGTTAACCCTACTTGGATGAGAATCAGTAGGTACTGATTTAGAAGTTGGTGAAATTTTGTCCTCTCAGAGCTTGGTATACCTTGATGGCTCCCTGTTTCAATTTACTGGCAGGACCATTTCCCTCTGCTGCAAATAGTAGCAAAATCACAATAATTAAAAGCTCTGAAGACAAAAAAATTACAACTAGAAATTGAAGATGGAAACTACTCTGTTTGATTTTAATTTTTTCTTTTCTTTTAATTTTTTTTAAAATGTGTTTTAATTTTGGTAATGCAAAACTTCATTTAAGTGGATTTTGAGACAAAAAAAAAGGGTTAAGTGGGCCGTGCTTGAAGGGGGCTCTATTGGACCTCATTTTTTGATCCTGACTTGGCCCCAGTTTTCGTGCCATGCCGGCCCGGCCCATTTAATATTCGTGCTCACGCCGTGCTGGGCCGGCCCGTCCCGTTTGACACCTCTATTCCCTCCCTCTGTTCTCTTTCTAATTTCAATTTCCCATTACTCTGCCTCTTCTCTGTTTCTTTCTTCCTTTCTTCCTTTCTTCTCCATGTCAAACTCTGCTGCTGATCATCACAACTCATACACCAGGCTAGGTCAAGGAGAAGTGGCAAGAAAAATGCTTCGGATACTGAAAGTTACCTGCTTGCTCACAAGTCCAGAGAGGATCTCCATTAGAAAATCCACCTGAGGGATAAAGAAAATTCGACTAGTAAGCAACATGCTATCCCAAGTTTTGATTTTGAACATGAAAAATAGGCTGATTTTTCATTAAATCTAAGGGTAAGAAATTGAAGATATCAATCACAAGTGGCGAATAAATTAAACAAACGAGGAAATCGAGCAGATTTGCAATCATGGGGCATGTTCAGCCTACAAGCATTGTAGATTTAAATCCCTTAATGCAGCTAGTGTCCATAAATGTCAAAGACATGAATGCCATAGACACATCTGCACATGGTCATAATACTCAAACTGAGCCTGATTTGAACATTAAAAGTTGACCACGAAAAATTGGTTGTTTGTTTGGATCTACTTTGGGTCCTTAACTTTGACAGACTTGGGAGTGTAACAGTACTACACAAGTTTAAGTTTGTTAACCGAGAAAGCAATATAAGCATTACTAAAACCTTTTTCTTTATTCATTAAAAAATATTGACAAGATACTTTTTTTCTGCTAGTTATGATGAGGACCTCACTGTCAGACCAATCAGATTTTATGAGGGGGAGATTTATGAATTCAAACAACTTTTTCAGCAGCATATCCTTCGCTCTAGAATTGTTGTGATGCAGTCTTGCTGTAGGTGTCACACCTAGGGTTTCTAGGCTACTAGTGCGATGCTAGTAGTTTCTATCTGTGTAATTTTTTTCATGTCGTTCCTTGAGTTTACCTATATTTCATTAATTCAAAACAATTTACAGCACACATCTCATACTAAATAAAGAGCAGATATCCCACGTATTCTTGTCCTGAATCAGTTTAAAGAGTTTTTGGGATCTTACCAGTGCAGGAAAAGCACCTGTGGCTTGTAATACTGTACGTATGAACAGTAAAGGAAGGGGAATCTGCTCAACCTGCAACTAAGAAGCTTGTCTTTAAGTTCTGCTTGAAAGCAGTGGTAACAAAAGGTTAACGAAGTTCCAATGTTACAGACCAACTGATTCAAAACTTTGGCAAGAACTTGTTGGGTTAATATCTGCCTCTGCTCAAAGTAGGGGTTGCATGCATCTGTGACCTGCTCAACAAAAAACATATCCAGCAATTCATTATTGCCACTCGGGGAGGTAGCCAATCAATAAAAACAAAATTGTATAAACCCTGTGTTACGAACATGGAACGATCAAAACCGGCCACAAAGAAAAGAACAGAAAGGATCAAAACTTTACATATTTAATATCAGAGCAAACCAAACCAAAAACGACAGTTGCATGTCATGGCATCTCAACCATGCCATAATTGCAATAAAATGCAAGCCGGGACTCACCTGCATAATGGGATTTGCTGTTGTCCCTTCAAGTGAAACATACAATGACGGACTTGAAATGCAGGAATCAGTGTTTTGTAGGGATGTATCTACATTCTGAATTACAGAATTCACCATTCACATTTGTTAATTGACCTTTGTCAAAAACGGTCGTCTCTTTTTCCTTTGCTCCTTTTACTACATTGTCATCCTGATCATCAATTGCATTTCCATCTGGAAAAATCACTGCACGTTCACTAGCAGAAGCATTTGCAGTGCTACTTGAGGTGAAAGCTTGAGTATCCTGAGGTTTTAATGTCAATATTTTCTCCACACCTTCCATCACTTCATCAAGTTGTCCAACAGCAAATTGAAATGCTTCCTCGGATTCAGAAGCCTTGGTTGATAACATAGTAATTCGGCCGCACATATTTTTGTAACGGCTTGCCACAGCAAGCTTAGGGTTATCCCTGATGGCAGACACATCACTCTCTCTTGAACTCCCTAACCTTGCATCTTTTGTTCATCTCTTCAAAATATATTTGGAGGGGACAACCTTTATATTCATGTGATCAAGTACTTTAAGAGCATGGCTACATAGAAACCCAACAGAGTCAAATTTCTTACAGCGGTAAATAACTGCGTCATCAGAAGAGTTGAATGTAACGGTGTGTTCTCTACTTTTACCAAATATGTTGGTTTTGTACTCAAACAATGGCCCATTCTCACTGCATTGGTTAACAACAATATTCAAACACTTCTCATATCTTCGCTGGAATACTTCAAATGCCCTTGGAGTGTAAACATCACTTGCATGATTCAGCAAAATCACATTCCCCATTAGTCTTGCCCTGCGGCGGTTCATTTCGTCATTGGCTTCTATTTCTTTGTAACGTTGCTCATCTATCACCCTTTCAAAATACTTAACAAAATCAAGCACATCTAGGTCAGAGTATAGGTAATTTCTCAAATCATGAAACAAACTTTCAACCAGATGTGAGCCTTTTTCTGTCAACAAAAAAAGTATTCCTGCCGTATACCAGCCCATTTCTCTCGTTCCCTAAACATCGATTTTAACCAGTCATTCTGCTGAAGACCATAATTATCCAGCATATTCCCCCAAGCATGCATAAACCCATCCTCATCTTTTTGGTCATATATACAGCTCTTGAAATCATGGGCAAAAGATTCGGTATCTTTTACTATGTGGTTAAGGTGCTTGGGAGCATTCTGGCACATTTGCCATGTGCATATCCGACTCGAACTCGAACTCTGTACCAACTTCTAAGACTGAATCTTTACTGTCTGCGCCTATGGAGGGAGGATTAGACTGTGTGCCGTTGACATAGACAACTTTTGGGCTGCGGGAGTCCAATGCCCAATGCCCATCTATTGTGAACTTGCAGGTTTTTTTAATTTAAGTTTAAGAACATGCTTTAATGAAGCTAACAAAAACAAAAAGACCATGCTTTAATGGGGCAGCCCCATTGTGAAGTTCATATGCCCTGCGCCACTAATGGTTTAACTTTACATGTTGTGTTGTGCGTTAGTGTGCTTAAAAATTCATGAGATAATAAATTTAAAAATTCAGAGAACGTAATTTTTTTTTCAGTACAAGCAATTGAGTTTGCACAAATATTACTAGGGTATATAAGAGTTTCGAACCTCTGTGCACATGAATAAGGGTGGAAAAGTTCAGCTAATCACTAATAGAGCCAAACCCCATAAGCAAACTCCTCAAGCTTAACTTGGGTTATATTCATTCTTTGCATTTATCATTTGTTTCTCTTATTTCAATACACATCACTTTTTAGCTATGTTTCTTAGCGCTATGGGTTTTTGTGTTCAAACTTTAACCTCGTGGATGTTGAATGTGTCTTTGTTGGGTATTAATTTCAGGATTGGGTTTCATCTTGGGTTTCACATACCCGGTTGCAAGTTAGTGAGAAAATTTGATCTCAACTGTCCATATAGATCTAACGGCTGAATTTTGTATCCCCATTTATTGCACTCAAATAAGGTTCCTCAAGAGAGAAAAATTGTAAAACTCTCACTATAAAATGACTCCGGTTTATAGAGCCACGTTATTGGGCCCAAATCTCGGCTGAGGCCCACCAACGAGTGACGCTCGGGCCTAAGTTTATCGGCCCGCACCTTAGTTATTATTTCCTGCCTATCTTTGTCCAACTCAGATCAGGTGAGAACGCTTATGTGAGAACATTATATAAGAATCAATCCCAGCCATTGAAATGCATATGAACGGTTGAAGAGAAAAAGCAAGCTTACGGTGCATACGGGTAGGCTACAGTTTCCCCTTAATAGAGGTGTCAAGTCGCGCCTGGTTTGAAAAAATGGCGCCTTTCTTGTCAATGGAGTTGTGAATGAACCCTAGTCATAACACCCAAATGCCTACCAGACATCAAGTTCTCCATTCCTCATCTCTTCTCACAGAAACTCCCTGGTGTACTGTTTCTCTTTGACTTGCTCTTCTGCTGTCGCATAACCTTCGTCATCTAGTAATTCTCTTCTGAACGTCTGAATCGGTACGTTTCTGTCGAATTCCCTCTCTCTCTTTGATATTAAAGTTTGCATGTTATACTGCATTCACTTAATTTAAATTGCTTTAGGATTTTATGGTGGATTTGAGGGCTTGATTTTCTGGGTAAGAGTAGTCTGTCTGTGTATGGATGTGTTTGCAAAAATATAAATTGGCCTGAGTAATTTGTGTTGTGTTTTGTATTTCGTATTTTTGTTTGTGGTTGTTTGTTGTGTTATCGTAAAATTCGAGGAATCTTCATCTGTTCCTCATTGTAATCCTGCTTTGGCCATGTAGTGGTGTGAGTGTAGGGCATAATTTTAGGGATTTAATGGGGCTTGGAAAACAAATAATAATAAGTACCAGTAGAAGTAGAACGCATAAGAGAAAATTGAATCTTAACTCTGAATATGAGATGATTTGGGATGCATAAGGAGCAATGCATCTTGTAGTAAGTATCAATTCTGTATCTGAATTTATTGAAATCAGTGTTTGTAGCTGAAATTATGTATCTTAATGTGTTGAAAATAGTATATCAGTTTTGTAACTTGAAATGTTGAAAATTCTGTTAGTAGGTATGAATTATGTAATGTGTTGAAAATAGTGTTTGTAGGTTTGAAAATGTGTAGATAATATTGTGAGTAGGTATCACTTCTGTATGTTAATGTGGTCATAATATTGTGAGCACGTATCAATTCTGTTTCTTAAGCAAAAGGTGTCTGTTGCAGGTATAAAATGGATTGTGGGTTTGAGCTTTGTTTCCCGGAGTCAGAGGTCTATTCTGCACGGGTGAATAATCTGTGTGTGGCGCAAACAGTCCTGTGTAATTTTGGGGCGCATTTCAGTGAGTCGCTTATGGAAAGATTTAGAGAGAGCTGTTTTGGGCACCAGTTGGGACTCCGTAAAATTGCATTTAGTGGTCAAATTGTGCATGGTCTGGCACTCCGGTGAGTCGGAGGACTTGATGTGAAGGACATGATGGGCCTTAGTTATGCAATAGGGTCCAACGTTGCTCAATTCAATGTAAAGGATTTTTGTTTGATAAGTGGTCTGAAATGTGGAAGAGAGCCTGACATAACGTCTGCCGGGGAAGATCATAATCGATTTATGAAAGCGCATTTTACCAACAGGAGTCACATTACTTGCCAGTACTTAGAAAATGCATTCCTAAAGTTCGAAAGAGGAAGCGAGGACTCGTTCAAATTGGGACTGCTGTATTTTGTGGAGTTTTTGATAATGGGTAAACCCCAAAATGTAAAGATAAATGAGGACTATTTACATTTGGTTCATAAAATGGATGAATTCAACAAATATCCCTGGGGATCTATATCGTTTGAGTGTTTGCAAGATACTCTGTTGTTTGTTCCCGGGAAGAATGAGAGAGATGAAGACAAGGATGGAAAGGGGAAAGGAGAGAAAAAGCGAAAAAAAGGCGGTGCGGAGTTCAGTGAGAAAAGGGAAGAAAAACGTGGAGGATGAGAAGCCTAAAAGAATTAACAGACCTGCATGGAATATAAAGGGATTGAGCTATGCTTTCCAGGTATGATTTAGTTAAAAATTAGTGTTTGTAAAATTTAAGTTCGTAACAAAGTACTGACTTTGATAATCTATTTGTTGTAGATTTGGTCGTATGAATTAATTGCTGAATTGGGAATTCCCCCCCTTAGATATTGTAGGCGGGTTGAGGAAACTGCATCAGTCCCTTGAATTTGCCGGTGGGAATCCACAGATAAAGTGCATGAGTTTAGAAAGCTGAACGCTTATATATTTCAAAGAAAACAGGTGTGTAGTTAATAATTGATTTGAATAGTATGTTGGTTTCGTGAGGAAAGCTGTTTACTATTGTACATGACCTGTTAACTGTATATGTTTGACAGCCTGTTATACTGCGGCTCTTACGACCAAGTGAATTGGAGATGAGGAAACCATATTGGAGTTGGGGATCATATGTTCCTGAATGTAATGCACATAATGTAGCCCCGCGGGTATGTAAGGACGTTGATGAATTAAACTCTGTTGTGCAGCAGTTGAGGAATGAGGTTGTAGTATTGCACCGTGAGAAGGGTGAGCTGGAGGAGAGAGTTTTACGATTGGAAAAGTGTACCAGTCATGCGGAGGCCAGGAAGAGTGCGGATGATGGAGAGGAGAGGTTTAAGACTAAGGATGCTGGAGAGGAGAGACATAAGAATGAGGATGCTGGAGAGGAGAGACATAAGACTGAGGATGTTGGAGAGGAGAGACATAAGAATGAGGATGCTGGAGAGGAGAGACATGAGACTGAGGATGCTGGAGAGGATAGTGATAAAACCGAGGAAGGTGGAGTAGCCGAATCGAGAGAGGAGTGTGTACAAAATGCGAAAGAAGAGGTGCAATATACAACCCCGGATATAAATTGGGATGATCCAAATGTGGTGTGTGTCACCCTTGTTAAATTCCTTACGAATCTTCCTCGAAAGATTGACATGTCCACTGTGGAGGGTGAATGTGGCGAAGATATTATAGTTGGGGTGGGGCGAAAGAGGGGTCGGGGAAGGAGTCAGACTCTTGGTCTTGTGATGAAGAGGCCAAGGGCAGTGGTAAGGGAAACTCCATGGCAAGGTAGGGAGATTCCCAATATTTCGAAGGACACAATTGCTGACCCCCAAAGGCCTGTTCCTCGTGATTCCCTTCTGGAGGTGGCAAAATTCAGCTGGGAATGGGGACAAGAAGTAAAGTAAGTTCCCTTTGCCCGTCCTTAGTGAAATGTAAATCGTTTATTACGATTACCTATTGGGTCACTGGTGAAACGGAATTGATAATAACAATGTTTGACAAATATAGTTCACATGTGCGGTTATGTGGAGACGAAGCTGTGGAAGGTTCGCATAACTTCTTTGTTCGGTTGCTGACCAAGGATGGTTGGTTGGATGACTCGGTAAGCATTGATTGATTTGAGATTTTGTCGATAAGCCCTTGCTATGTAGTAATTTATTGATTTACTAATGGAAACAACCCTTTTATGTAGAACATTGACATGGCCTTGCATTTGCTACGGGAGCGGCACAACAGGTCTGACAAGTGGGTGGGTTCTGACTGGACGATACTGGACACCACTTTTCAGGTCTGTATTATTTCATAAGCATTGTTTGTTTTTAAATTCCGTATCCGTTATGATGCATAACTCGAGTGCCACTATGCAGAAATGTGCTGCCTTAGATTACACGCAAATGAAGTCGTATAAGGGAAAGGACGAGAGGCAGCACAGCAATGGTCTACTGGGAATGGTGAAGGGCGAAGGGCATAAGTTGGCTAAATCATGGTCGTCTGTGAAGTTTTTTTGCCCTTCAACCTACAAAGGCAGAAGCACTGGATCTTACTTGTTATCGATTTAAAAGTGTGTGAGATAAGGGCATATGATTCAAAAGTAGATTTGTGCAGAACTCAAGACATCCAACGGGCTGTGCAGCCGGTGTCCAAAATACTGCCCCGGTTGTTACACGAAGTTGGATATATTGGCGACGGTCTACTTCGCAAAAGTGAGTGGCCAGTTATTCGCGTTTTGGATGCACCCCAACAAGTAGGCGGGTGAGTCATATTCGACCGAAACACATTGTGTTATGAAAGTGCGCTTTTGTTGTACAATGAATGACAGCTTCTTCGATATGTTTCAGGCGACTGTGGGATGTACATTCTCAAATACTGCGAGTTTCTGACCTCCAATGTAGACCAAGCCAATATTTCCCCTCATGCCATGCCCTTGTATCGGTTAAGCTCGCTGTGCAGTTGTTGCAGGGATATTGGAACCTGTGATTAATTAGGAGAGGCAATATGACATAACTGGGTGGGTGTAGTATATGAACTTGCAAACTTCATTTCACTGGGTGGGCGGTTTGTAATTATGTAGGTAACAGTTGTTGAACTGAAGAAATTCATATAGCTTGGTATTGGCTCAATTTGCGAGATAGAGAACTAACCTTTCTATAATATAAGGGAAGCTCGAAGAGCTTTGTTCGCATGCTTGAGGGCATCTTTCCCGTTTGTACGAAGGTTTTGAAAAAGGTAGTTTTGACTCTTACTTGTTAATGACCAAACTCTTCTTTATGATCCAACTCCCCCTTTTGACTTCAAATTAAAGAATAAGTTATTTTTATTTGGTTCAAATACAACCTGTACGAAACCTTGAACACATGTTGTTGATACTATGCTGAACCATAAACCGTAAATGGTGCCACACTGTGTTTTCAAATGTGGAATAAATAGGAATGTTTCTTGTTTACGGCAAACAAGATTGTGAAGTTCAAGATGCAGGCATATCAAACGTTCAAAAATTCATTTCCTTATTATGCTCAATGATTAATTCATAATAGTACATTTGCAAACACTTCTTCATATTTCATAGCTGTCCGGATTAGAAAATTACAAAATATATACTTGAAAAGCCAAAACAGAACACAGTTTTAAAATATATACGTGAAATTGCTTGAAGATTTCCAGACGCAAAAAGTTTCTTACTTCTTCATCACTTGAACTGCCAAATTCAGAAATGATAGAACTAACAACAGTAGGAGGATATTTTTAATGCCCTTCACTATACGGATGACTTCAGCATATGCATTAAGTTCCTTCACATCCAGCTGGTTTTGAATTTGAGATTCAGTTGCCATGTTGCCTCCAGTCACCCATTCATAGCCACTACACCTTGTAGCTCCCTAAAAAAACATAATAAAGTTACATTTTTCAGTTTCGGATTACAATGTCAGACCCAATTCTTCTACTCTATAGCAGTTTTCGTTGGCTTAGGCAATGGCCGATCTGAGTTAGTGTTATTGGATTAGGGAAGATAATACTTACATATGTTGTGAAGCACTTCCAATACGGCCTGCCCATATTCCTTTCAGATTTGGAAATTAGCATAACCATCTCAGAATTGCAGTTCTGACACCTCTTTCCTTGAGTGTTTGTTGAAGAATTCGACATGGCTTTGCCCAGAAGGGAAAATGAAGATAACAGAAGATGACAACCCTTCCAAAAATTTGCTCAAAACCCCCACAAAATTTTCCTTAAAATCTGAAAAGGAATTGTATTATATTTTTTTGGGGAGAACTAAGATGGAGTTTCAAGTTTGAATTGTCCGGTTTTGGTCGTAACAATCCGTTACTGTGAGCGGCAAATTCAAAATTTGCACGAATGTTTTTTATTTCTTAACCTAACCCATGAGCGGGAAAGAAAAGCATTGGTTTAATATTTTTTAACCCTAAGCAGTCCACAGTAAACCATAACCCGCATGTGCCAAACCCCTACACCCTTGAAGGTGTTTAAAAATTGAATATTTAAGTGGAAACGATTACAAAATAGAAAAATTGACGAGTGGCGGCATGAGAATGCGCCGCGTGGTGGTCAGGGTTGTAGCTCCCCACTCCAGCGCCTCCACATGGCATTTCTTGTATTTTTTATTCAGTTTTTTTTCCCAAAAATCGTTAAAAATGCATGAAAATTACGGAAAAAATTGGAAAATTTCCTAACTCTGTGTGGGGATGAATACTTCATACGGAAAGTACAAACCCTGGTTTAGGAGCGAGTGCAAAATAAAATTTGGGAACCAACCCTACATTCGGATGATGAAAATGAAAACACTAATACACTTTGTAAACCGTACACTCTCATATGTTCGATCACATTAATCTCGTCCTGATCGCTGAGGAATTTTTTGGGAATTTTTCACCCTCAAATTCGATTTTTAATTGAATATTTAAGTGGAAATGATTAAAAAAATTTAAAACTGGCGTGTGGCGGCATGGGAACGCGCCGCGTGGCGGTCAGGGTTGCAGCTCTCCACTCCAGCGCCTCCACTTGGCATTTCTTGTATTTTTTATTCAGTTTTTTTCCCAAAAATCGTTAAAAATGCATGAAAATTACGGAAAAAATTGGGAAATTTCCTAACTCTGTGTGGGGATGAATACTTCATCAGGAGTTTTAGGTTAATAGTTGGCAATGTCGTAGATGGTTATAATCAAAATAGTAAATTTATATTTTTCCCTTCAAACTCATTAATTCTTACCTACAACCCATCATGTTATCTTTCTATAAATAAAATCCTGCTTTTTATAAGAAAAACCCAATGACTAGGAACCAACTAAGCCAATTACCTAATTAAGCTACAAATTTAATTTATTGTACTTTTTAGGTCTCAAAAATACCCCTCATTACACTTTACCTTTCCTCCATTAATTGTGTTGATTTATTATTATACTATTAACTTTATTTTCAACTGATTTATTGTAATTTAATGTTGAATATTTTTTTTTCCAAATTGGTGACATTGAATGTTCTTATTTATTTATTTTACAATCAATTTAGTTTCTATATGTTCTTTTGGCGTGGGAATATTTTTGTTGTTGTTGCAATATATTCAATTTTCATTCGATCAATTGTTATCAATTCTCTTTAATGCAAATTTTCTTTATAGATGAATGTACCCATTTTTTAAAATTCAAAATTATTATGTACCTATTTTTATTTTTATTTTTATTTTTTAATATAAGTAAATCGTTGTACTTAAAAATATAGGTAAATTAATAAAATTAGTGAAGAACATAAAAAATATAGGTAAATTAATAAAATTAGTGAAGAACATAAAGAATGTACCTATTTTTTCTACATAAATATGTCCTTATCAATTTACCTATCATGTAGACATGTCGGTTTTTTTTTTTGGGGCATGTATCACCATAATTTTCCAACAAACAAATACCTTATCAATACTTTTTTGAGAATAAAAATAATTTGTATTAGGTCGATATTATAATTGTTTGTTTAGTTATAATATTATTATACGTATTATGTTATTTATGTATATTGGTGTGTTTCCATTAAATTATTTTTGGTTTAAATGTTTTTTATATGCTCAAATTCAAAGCAATTAAATAAAAATGCTAAAAATAAGGGATTTGACAAGTAAGGTAGATGACATAGTCTATAATTACTTTATAATACAAGGACAATTAGTGAAAAGGGATTACCAGATGACTTAATTACACTTCTGTTTTGTTGCAAATATAGTTTCATATGCAGGACAAATCAGGAAATTAGGGGGAAATTTTTTGGGGTATTTATGGGATCATCAGAGTATCTGAGAAGATCAAGCATGTCTCAGACTTCCACTGTCAACGAAGTGACTGAAAGGATAATCCCTTTTCGGGTTGACAACACGCAACCTCCCTGCCATATGCCTGTCTGTCATCTTTAATGAATGACTGTTTGGGGGATATGAACTAGCAATTCCCTATGTGAGACCACATACTGAAACGATATAGGACCCAAAACCATAAACAGACTTCAAATAAAAATAAAAACTATACAAAGTTCACACAGTTTCACCTTTACATAAAAACACTAAAAACCAAAAACACAATTTCTTAATAAAACACCTATCATACCATGTATATAGACCTTAAATCCACGCAGTCATCAACTGGAGTTCACCCTGGAAGCAGAACAGCTCCCTCTTCCATTTGTAAGGTTCACAGCAGTTCCAAGCATCTACATTGTGCGAGTATTTGCCCCTGCGGTCCCATAACTGATACCACTCCCGATTACCCTCACAGTGAATGCAGTCTTGAAAAAAACGTTCGTCTACAGTAAACTTTGCAAGTGTAGGAGGAGTCACGATCCCACACATTGTATACCGAAGCAGTCGATAGATTATTAAATCCCTGCAAGCTTGCCTGTTCAGTTTCTTCGTTTTGCTGAGATGGCACAAAACCTCCATCGCATTCTCCTTGCCCTCGCTAGGGTTCAACAGCCCTAGCAAGCCAACAAGGTAGGAGGCTTCCTTATGCCCTGCCATAGCCGCCACCCGTAGGTTCTTCAGCGCCTCATCATCTTTCAATAGGAAGAAGTCATGAATAGCTTCTCTGTAAATTATTTCTGGATTGTTATGTTCTTTGCATTTTTGCAAGAACTCAACAATTTTGCCTTCATCAAACCCGTACCAGTCCTCATGCCACTGGTACTTATCTACTGACACGATTGTCCAAACCTCAGGATCATTCAGCATTTGTTGAAATAACTTGCATGTTCCCGCCATGCTGTACAGATCTTTAGAGGACTGCTTTGCAACCATGAGCAGCACCTTAAACCATGCCAATTGTGGAATATCCATCTGGGTTGTTGGAGAAGAAGGACTGAAAAGGGTGTCTGGAGGATTTAATATTGAAGGTGTCGTTTGTGGACAAAGAACAAAGTGCCGGATTATTATATGAACCCAACCGGCGTGACCCACTTTACAATGGACGAAGACAACTTTGGGTTTAGATCAGTAATTATTGTATTCGTTTCCCAAGCGGTGAGAGTGAAAGGACACTTCACACTCATCGATGAAGGTGGAGGCGCGAAATTGGTGTTCACGCGCTGCCATATTTATAGCATTTATTGAACTACTTATCACCGTCAGCAGTCAAAAAATTATAGGGCTTTTCGTGATAATTTTTATGCTAAAATCACATCAGCACAGCTATGAAACTAAATATCAACGCACCATTGACAGTAAAGTCAATGATCACAGTGTATATGATACTAATAATGCAAAAATGACATCACCACGTATGAAGGTAACTTGCATTTTAACATGACCAAGTAAGCAGTTGCATATTGCCAAATATGGAACTAAATATGAACACATATCACCAGTACAGAAAAGCGAAAACTGTGTTTATGATACTGACAAGGAATAAAATATCGATGATATCGGAAATATCGGTAGTCCAAAAATAAGGAAATTTCGATGGAAATATCGGGATATTATCGATATTTCGGTCCATGTCGTCAATATTATCGATATTTTGGTCCATGGATATCTAAAATATCGATGGTATCAGAAATATCGGTAGTCCAAAAATACGGAAATTTCAATGGAAATATCGTGATATTATAGATATTTTATTCCGTACTGATAATGCAAATATGACATCACATGTTCTGAAGGTAACTTACATTTCAACTGCGCCGCGTTAACAGTTAAATCTCAGCAAATATGATACTTAATTTGTGTGATTATCACCTGTAAAGAAAATGAAACTACTGTGTCTGATACTAATAATGCAAATATGACATCACCACGGAAATTAGGTATCTAAAGTGGCCGCTCCCCAGTTCAAGTGAACAAATTAATTTTGGCGGGAAAATTAGTAAGGGGATTGCTGTATAAATAACAAAGTGATATATTTTACCTCACATTGCACCACCAGTTGGTCCAAACAACCCTCAACTCACCATGGGTTCACCTACGAAAATCCCCCCAATACTTATAACAACTCCACCAAAATATGCAGAGCCTATGTCACACAATAAGAAGAACGCTGAAGATGTTCCTGTAGGACCTGCGAAATCCATAAAATTTTCATCTGAGGACCACGATGATACAGGTCGTATCGACCAGATGCGGTACCATGAGTTGAAGACTGAAATAAAACGTCAGGAGATACATCTAAGATGGTATCAAGAAACATTGGGGAAGGAGAAAAGTCAAGCGAAATTACACCTTCGATCAGTGAAAATAATGAAACTGAGGGTTAGGCTTGCGACAGGAAAAGGTTTTCGAATGAGGCAGTGCAGATGAGGGATGCAGAAGCACGTAAAGGGTTTGACCTGTTCCAACAGTATGCAAAATGTGTTGTCCCAAGCTACAACTAGGACGGAATCACCATGGAGTAAACCGTCGCTTGACAACGTTCATTTTGGTTATTTTCAGTAACTTTGTTTGGAAAAAATAGGTGGTTCATTTTGACTGCGTTTGTTCCAAGTTTGTGTGCGCTCCTCAAGGTGTAATCATTTTGCTTTAGACACTTCAGATGGTATCTTATATGTATCCAAGCTGTAAGATGTGAAGAAAGAGCGAGTGAAAAATATGGGAAACTGCTTTTGGTTTATTATCCGTACTTTTGTAAAGCTAAATGGGTATGCTTTAATTGAAGTTTGTTTACATTATTTTCTGTCAACATATTAAATTTGTCTTTACAAAATGCCTAAAAAGAAGGATAGTTTTTAGCATTGATTGGATCTCTTAGAGCATCCACAATAATGCTCCCTATTTCTTAGCTAAAATTTAGCTAAAAACATAGAAAAGCTATTTTAGGAGCTCTCTAAAAAATTGGAACTCCAACCATACTCCCTAATTTGGAGTCATAAATGCTTTCTATCTTTTTATCATAAATGCTTTACTTTAAAAAAAAAATTTAATTATTGATTTACAATAAAATATTCATATTCAAATAATGAATATTGCCAAATAATAAACTACAAACCAAATTTTTTTTTTTTTACACTCCTATTATAATTATTAAAAATGGGTGCACTACCATTATAAGAAAAAGGGTACATTACAACATAAAAGTACAAGACACATGAGATACAATTGAAAATGACAATACAAAATATAGGAGATGGAATCCAAAAAAAAAAATACAAAACAGCAAATACCTATACGGAAAAGAATTGGCTGTCAAAATAAGAAATCATGTGAAAAGAATTATATTAAAAAAGTGATTGTGTTTTGCAAAATACCTACAGAGAAAAGAAATTTTTTTTTAAATAAAAAAACGGTATTTGTGTGTTGTAAAATATCTACAATGAAAAGAATTTTTAACAAAATGCTTGTACTTTGCAAAACACCTACAGGATACAGCGAAAATAATTGAAAGCAAAAAAATGTGTTTGTGTTTTGCTGGAAAGTTGATTCAAAAATATAAAATCCAGAAAAAAAAAAGATAAAAAAAAGATAAAGTTGATTACCCCAGTTGTGTAATGGCACAAGGAGTTCCTAGGAATTTTTGATGTATTTTTCTGATTTGTAATTTATTTATTATGAATTTTAGAAGTTAATTTGTAGGGAAATAGTAAGAAATATAAAATATTGACATGTGTTAGCTTTTTAAAGGCTCTCTGTCAGCATTTCTGACATGTGGCTATATAACATGGTGACATGTGTTCTTTTTTGTTATTTATTGTTTTTATTTTAAATAATTCATAAAAGTGAAATAATAAATAAACTTGTTATTTATTGTTTTTATCTTAAACAATCCATAAAATTATTTTCGCATAAGCGCCTTTTTTTCACAAAATTTTCATTTGGCGGTTTTATTCCTTCGAAATTGCGCTCTCTCTCGTCCCTAACCTAAACACAAACCCTCTCTCTCTCTCTCTTTCGCCCTCTCTGACCCCAAATTCTCTACCTCTCTCTCCAACCCAAACCCTCCATCCTAATCTTCCATCTAGTGATCTTTTGGGTATGTAAATCCATGTCCTTTTCTCTTCGCTGATAAATTTGTTTGCCTTGTGTATGGTAGAATTGCTCTGTTCTATATTGGTCACCATTTTTTAGCTTGCTTTTCTGACTGTTCTCTTTCATCACTGTTTATGAAGATAATTAGTATAGAGTGCTTGAGCCAGTAGAAATTAGAGGTCAATTTTCTGATTTGGCCCCTGTGTGAATGGTTAATATAGTTCTGGCGCATCATCTTTCTTAGATGTGTTTTGTTTCCATGTTTTCCATCTCCTTTTGAAGATGTACAATTGAAGGCATCATATGTCCTATAAGTCTGAAGCTTCATTACTTTTTTGTTGTCATTGTGCTATTGTAATTAACGTTTTAGAAGATCTGGAGTTTTGATATTTAAGGCTGGATATCGTGCAGACTTTTCCCCACAACAGAGGCATAATTTAGTTTTCAATATTGTCTTAGAGAAACAACCAAATTTTGGGGGATTACTTCATTAATCATTTTTCAACCTTTTTTGTCTTGCAATAGAAAAAGTCTGGTACTCTGACACTTCCAGAACAATTGAAGTTTCTGGTTAGTCTTTGATATCAATGTGGTGAGCAGATGAAATGATTCTGTTTATCAAGATAATGTTCATTGTATTACCGGGGTGGCAGCATTGGATTAGAAGGTTTTGATGGGAAAAAGGTTATGGGCTTTCATAAGGAAAAAGAGAGATTAAGAAATCATGGGAAAATGATATTGACCAATTGACAAAAAGCATGAAATTGAACTACACTTATATTCATTCTATGTTTCAAGGGATGGAGATTAAATTCAGATATGTAAGCTTTTGGTGTACAAATTCTATAAATTTCATTTATTTCTTATTTTGAAGCTTCTCATGAGCTGGAATTTTGTGGTGCCTGCTTTCCCATATAGAGATATGCAAGTATTGTTGGGGTTGCGATGAACAAGAGAGGTTATGTGAACTTTGAGTTGTGAAGACATTGTATATGAGTCTCTGATTTGTTAGCAATTACAGTTTGTACTGGCTACTGGACAATTGTAATTGTTTGTAGAGCTAAATTTCACTAAGGAGTAGAGCCTGAGTTCAATGCAAAATTACTTTACCTCATTTGCTAGTTTGTTAGACATATATAAACTGACTTTTGTATGGAAGAACAAACACTCTAGCAGCAACCTCTTACTAATGGTTATGGTTCTACTGAAGTAATATTTGGAGTCAAATGTATACGATTTGTTGTCAACTAAGCCAATTACAATCAATTTGAACAAACCAAGCTAACTTTCTAGTAATTACAAACAATGTAAGGGTAAGATTTTGCTAATTTATTAATCTAGTTCAATGGTTTGCTTTTCATATTGATTCCAGCAGAACAAGCCCTTTTTTTTAGAATTATTGTTATATTTGGTTAATATGGTTTGCTGTTGAGCTTTGATTACAGATTTGTTGGGTCATTTGGTTTTATCTTATAGCTTTCTCTTGAATATTTGGGTTAATGTAGTGCATGTGTTGTAGCAGGATTATACCAACTATTGAAGGAGAAGAGCAAACACTTTGACGAAAATGTGAGTGACAACAAGAGCTTGATTATTAACGTGGAGTTGTCCAAGTATTAGAGGAGAGGAGCAAACACTTTGAAAAATAAAGAAAGAGGAGTTCATGGATAAAAAGAGCTCAGGCTAGCACTCAACATCTTGTTTTCTTCCTGACTATTTGTTGGAGTTGTGTTTTGTGCATACAACGAATCCCCCAATCTAAACAAACTGAAGATTTGTCAACATGTCAACTAGTTCAGACCGCAATGCAAATCAGGGGGACTCCGATGGGTCATGGGAATATGCCCCCGGTTATCCAAGGTCCCATCTACCACCGCTGCCACTTCCAACCTCCTCGGCAAGCGAGGGCGACTCAGATGATCCTGCTGTGGAAATAAATGATATGAAGAACAAACTGGAACATGACTCCTCCTTGGTCCATTATTGGACTCAAAAGTGTGTTGGAGTTGAGCAGAAGTTGGCGTATTTGACGCGCCAAGTGAACAAAGCGCGTTACAGAAAAGAGAAGCACAGAATTCGTGGCCTAAGAAGAAAGCTCAAAGCAGAGGATTTGCAGATGACCGAGGAGGATGCTACGTACGAATCTTTGAGCATCCACAAAGGAGGCGAAAAGCATGGGCAGGCAATGTCTGTGGCTTTCAACGAAGGTTTTGAGCAATTCCGACGGTTCGCTGCAGATGTCCACAAAGATATTGACTGGGAAGCCATAACTCCGTATGCTGCACAGCAAATCATCTCCAGCGGTGTACACCCACCAGAGCTAGGCCACCAACCAGCAAAAGCCAACGATAATGACGGCTGGTAGCCATATCAATCGCTAGGCAATCGTTATTCACTTGTTTGTTTTTTGTTAATGCCCGATCTGGATTTGTGTTTACATTTTTATGCCCGATCTGACTTACGTGCAGCTTATTCGGGTTTAAATCTGCTATCACAGCCTTGGGTTCTATGTTATTACTAGAGTTCAATCTTATTTCTTCGATCACGAACTACTGGATTAGTAGAGTTCAGTTACTAATACTGCTCAAATTTTTGGTTTTAAAAATTGTTGGTGGGTCGATAAATTTTTTTCAAGATTCTCTGACACAGATATTCGGTTCTTTGACACATGACTGGCACATAGTGATGGTTTCAAGATTCCCTTGCTGACACACAGTGATGGTTTCAAGATTCCCTTACATACATATTTCATTTTCCTTGCAACCGTTGCAAAGGTGTATAAAACCCACATTGCATGAATCCCAAACGAATCCTTTCAAACACTGGCTTCACGTTCTAAAAACACCAAAGCCCCAGGATGGACATCCACCTTCAACCAAATATGGATCCGACAGTTTGAGTTACGCATAATTATTGCAAGCATGGTGCCGTTCACGACCATCCTTGTGGGACGTGCATGGATGTATTCGAGGTAGGTCCAGACAATGTTCAATACTATCGGTCCCCGACCCCTTCTCCCCCAAAGCCCGCATCTCCCATTGTTTGCATGTGTAAATCCCCACATTTAGAGTGGTGCCAGGATTGCTACAATGACAAACGCATTCTAGATTGGGAGGAACGTGGCCACTTTGAGTCAAGTGATGACTCTGATGCTGATTTTTAAGTGGCTCTTCAAATAACTTATTGTTGACTTTAATGTAGTTTTTTGAATTTTATTTTTCTATGTCCGAATGTAAGTCATGCGATACATGTGTGACACTTAATAATTATCCAATACAAAAGTTACTTTGTTTTTGGGCGGTTTCACTGTTGCTGTTCACATACCTTAGTTCAGTATCAACATGAAGCACTTACATAAGATTCACTAACGGTTCCAGATGGTTTCCAAAAAGATGCAAATTGGTATCAACAATTATTCAAACTCCGGGACCGTAAATGAAATCAAACTCTTGCAGAAATGACTCTGTCATAGTAGGTTCCCTGTCCTGCGTGCTCTGACTGGGCTGCAAATTCTCGTCTACTGCAGCACCAACTTCTGCGTCGGAAGATGAAGAGCTGCAACATTGAAACAAATAAACAAGTCAACAGCATTTCGTGTATAAAATTCAAACCCAGACAATTACATATTCACTTACCCGCTCACAAGTTTTGGACAACTCTGTCTATCATGATCAGTCTTCCTACATTCACTGCATCGCCGTTTATGTCCTTCCGCTGCCTTCTCTTTTTGTCCTTTCACTCTTCTCGCACGCCCTTTTGCTTTTACTCGATGGGGATCTTTCATTCTGACTTGGGAAGAACTAGTTCCGACCTCCCCATTGGGTTCTTCTTCGACACGAGCTCTTGATGACAACAACCTTGTAAGCTTCCCACGAATGTCGTCAAATGAATTTTCCAGCAACTCTAAACCTTCATCACACAACAAAGCAGAATCTATCAAATCACCTGCAACTTTGCCAAGTTTCGATCTCTTAACCAAAACCAAATCGTCCATGCAATCTTTAACTTCTTTGTCATTCTTATCATATACTATACCGCACTTTGCACTTTGAAGCCATCATTTCACTATGTAATTGTCTGGCAAGTGCTCCACCTGCTTCATTCTTAAAAATGCTAGGATGTGTCGGCATGGAATACCCCAAAATTCAAATTCTTTGCAGCTACAATAAGCTTTATCGGCATCTTTATCATGCACAAGCTCCTTCATCCATGTCACCCCCGGATTTACCCGCTCACTTACTTTGTACCTGCACTGGGTCTCATCTTGCTCTACAAGTTCGAACAAGCATAAAAGGCTTCTGAAGTCTTCCTTCTCAAACATTTCAAGAATTTCCCGAGTGTAAATGCGTGCCATTTGATGTTGCATTGGTGTTCGAAATGGCAGTGGAGGTTTTTCATTGGTATCAACATGATCAGCCATTAACTCCTTGTGCCTCTGTGAACCAAGAGCTCTTTCAAAACGTACAATGAATTCCATCAATGTGTTTTTTCGGTTAATATATTGTTTGAAAAATGCATGACAGCTTTCAGCCCGTTGACTACATGACATCCCAGCCGAAAACACATGTTTTACATATGATGGAACCCAATTCTCCCGCAAAGCATGAATCGAGCTCAGCCACGGATGGTCTTTCAGCCCATTGCTTGTATTGATTTCATCCCATTTCGTATCAAATTCTTCTTCCGTGTCCATACCCCATATGCATTTGCACATTTCCGAAAAACATTCCCCAATGCCGGGTTTCTCCATAAACTTATTCAAGATATGCCATATGCAATATCTATGGAATGTTGTTGGGAGAGTTAAAGCAATTGCCTTTGACATGGCTGCATCTTGATCAGTGATGATTATTTTGGGTGGCTTTCCTTGCACGACTTTCTTGAATTCTTCGAACAACCATACAAATGAATCCGTGGTTTCACTAGTTAGGAATGCACAACCAAACAACACTGTCTACCTATGGTTATTAACGCCTAACAAAGGCACAAAGACCATCCCATAGCAGTTCGTGTTGAACGTCGTATCAAATACCACCACATCCCCAAAAAACCCATAAGCTCGTCTTGACCTTGCATCTGCCCAGAAAACATTTCCCATCATTCCTTCCGAATCTACCTCCATATTGAAATAAAATGATTCGTTTTTTCCTTGCTCAGACAAAAAATGCTCCTTTAGCAGCTCTGCATCATACCCAATCACCTCCCCACGCACGCACGTCCCTTGCATAATTATAGACATCTCTCTTAACAAACCCAACATTTTCCAATCCCCCTACTTGCACCTCAAGAAGGCTTACCTGTTTTTGTATAGGGATATTAACTTTGCTCATATGTACACTATAGGCCTTTGTAGACTCTGTTAGGTTACGGTGAGATCTCAATAGATGGACTTTATCAACTGTGGTCATGTCATGGTTGTGTACCTCATTGAATCCTACAACAATGTACTTATTCTTCTCTTCTACCTTCAAAATCGTAAGTTTAGCCTTGCACCCAGTTCGAGTACAACCTCGCTATCTTCTCTTACAACTAACAGTGCTTGTCAACGCATACTCTTGTTTACAGCATACATATTCTTTCCTTGTCACGAAACTTTCTCTCGTTCCCGCCGCAATTCCACTCGAAATCGATCGAGGAAAAGGCCTAGGTAGTGTAAAGGAGGTGAAGAGAATAATTTTGGTGGTGGTTTGGTCGAAATCCATGACCGGATGGCGAAGAAATCGCCATCCAAAGATTTGGCTTCCCAAAAAATGAAGAGAACCTGAATTTTTAAGAACCGGGCAGATCACTGTAGCGCACTGTAGCTTTTAAAAAAAAATAATAATTAAAAAAAATAATTTAATTTTAAATTTAAATTTATATATTATTTATTTACTTTTTAAATTTTGTCTTCAAACTTTCGTAAACAAAAACTCTCTCGTTTTAAGTCTGATTTGAGCCCACAACGTCTCTATGAACTCGTGAGCTCATGCTCTACGTAACGGAACCAAGAAATTTCCCATTTAAAATTGACCATTTTACCCTTACTCAACCGATAAATTTGTATTTCCAATATTTATTAATTAATTGATATTATTTTAATTTTTTTCGGGATGTTACATTACAGATAGACGCTCTACATCGGATTACTTTACATTCTTTGGAGATAACCTTGTCACTTGGTAGAGTAAAAAAAATATGGTTGCTCGGTCTAGTGCAAAACCAAATTATCGAGGTATGGACCACGGAATTTGTGAATTATTGTAGATAAAAGGCCTTTTAATAAAATTGGGCTTTAAATCGGAGAAGCCTATGCAGTTAAATTGTGACAACAAGTCAACGATTGATATTGCTCACAATCCAATTCAACATTATCGAACAAAACATGTTGAGGTGAATAAACATTTCATCAAAAAAAAAAAAATTAAAAACAAGATCATCTACCTACCTTTTGTAAAATCTGAAGATCAGTTAGGTGGACTCTGGCTGATATTTGATTATGCAACATGAGTAATGAATTTAACAAAACCAATGTTAAAGCGCAATGCAACTACAACTCCCAAGACAAAATAGACAATCAATCACAAAAAAAGAGAAGAAGTACCATCAAAGATTGCAAAATTTCAAAGACTAGGCAAGGTACATTATTGTATTCTCAAAAATTATGGATGGAACTGTTGATGTGAGTTAACATAACAAATCAATGAGATTTATTTCCTAAATTAATTAGGTTATTTATTTCCTTTTTTCATATAGTTGACAATCCTTATATAATTAGGAGATATTCTTCTATTTAATTCATGTATCTATTTCTTTGAAAATTCCTATTTATTCCTCCTTAAAGAGAAGAATACAATTATCATCAAATATTCAAACTATATTCTTATTCTTAGCAGGAACATGGAAATGAATCTTTGCAATGACTCCTTCCTCCTCCAAACAAAACAAAAAACCGCTAGCAGCGGTAAACAATAAACTTCTCTTCACCCTTAATAGTGCTAGTTTTCTAGCATATACAATCCAAGAGAGGAAAAAGTCGATGGGCTGGTGAAAGGGAGGGGAAACAACAAATAGAATATTAAAAAAGAAACAAACAAAAATGTGATGGTTAATTTTGTTACCTTCTCAAGGCCTTATTGTATGAACACTTGCAATGTCATTCGATGATACTGACTTGAAATTTTCAAGTTTAATAACCTCCGAGTTACGGACAAAAGATGATTAAAAAAATTAGCAAGTTTAAATTGCCTCAATATTAGAACTTCAATTGGAGGCTAAGGGATGGACTTTGTTGATAGAGATACGAATATGGCCTAAGCCAATGCCTACTTTATCCATCCACTGTGATAGTCACGCAACTCTACCAAGAGCTTATTTCCAAGTGTGCAATGGAAATTCATGGAATATTGGTTTCACTTGTAGCTACGTGAGGCAAATGATTGCTTTTACGAATTCAAGAAATATAAAGAATCTTCATTCCAAGGTAAACATTCCTGGTACCAATAATCAATCAAGGAGGTGGATTTATCAGTTATGGCTGCTAATAGGCACGATTACAAGGTTACTTAATGCCTACCTAGACGATTATAAGGGTACTTCATGTCGAAAGGTAAAATATAACGGGCCCGTCCAATTATTCAATTCAAAATTAAAAAGAGAAAACTCAATAAACGCCCATTATTATTTAAACTTATAGCTTAAATTAATTAACATATCAAGAGCCAAGGCAATTGTCAACTTGATCAACAATCCATGGAATTGAACTCTACAATTCCTATGATATTGACAGGACCCGACTCGAATTCCACCCCGGAACCCGTGCCGAATCATGTGGTTGTTTCGACATCAACCCATGTCGGGCCCACATACTAAACAAATACTTCCTCCTCCCGAAACAAGGAAAAAGGGGTGAGACTTCTGCCGAAAAATCAGGCAGAGTCTCCCCTGAAAAATGTACTTTACCCAAAGATTTCAACCTGTCAGAAAACAACAGAATAATATTATCCCAACAACCAGCATGCTTACAAATACAACCTAGGCCTCCGGCCTTCAAAACAACCCTAATGGGCGATAACAGAGCAATCTAAAAGTATTTCAAATCAAACAACTGAAATTCAAAGTTTAAAACAAGGGACGTAAATGTCCTACTCTTGGTTCGAAGCTCGAGGAGAGGAAGCTTGGCTTGATTGATCAATTCACTGCACTACTGCTTGGGGGCGCAAAACAGAAAGAGTGTGAGTAGACCAAAACAAAGTTTTCATACTTAAATCAACGTACTAACCCCACCGTTTCAAAACAATGCAAACCATGCAATTCAAATCCTTTATATACTTCATTGATTTAAAAACCACAATATCTCAAAGATAGTCAGAGAGAAACCCAATTCAAACCTTTCCAAACGACATAACATTTCTCTTTCCCCGAGGCATAACCTCCCAAAACACGAACCCATATAAGTACATATAAACATAAACATAAGTGAACTCCCACAACCGTAAAGTATTCATATACGTAGGTATATATATACGTATATATATATACAAGTTATAAACCATGATAAACCTCAAAATTGAATAAGCGTAAAATACGACAAGTTCCTGAATATAAATATATTCTCAAGATATTCTCACACCATCATAAGTACCAGGGAAACGATCCATCACGGGGATCTTTTGACTAGCCCACAGGGCCCACTTTCCACCATGCGTCTAGGGATGAGCTGTCCAACCGGGGGACTACTGCTCTACCGTACACACGCCGTAATATCCAACATCATGTGCATACAACCCAAACCACTATCCTACGATCGCAGACTAATTTCCATGTCGGCATCCTTCATCGACAAAATAGAATTCCCATATCGGCATCCTTTATCGACAAACAAGACTCACATGTCGGCATCTTTCATCGACAAACAGAACTCATGTGTCGGCATCCTTAATCGACAAGCGAGCCCACACGCTGGAATCCTTCATCAGCCCGTGTGGCTTAGTAACCAATCAAACCAATATTACAGTAATCGTATCCACAAGAACCAGGGGAGGTACATAACGTGGTGCCAACCGCACTCCAATCAATCACAACTCAATATTCAATATTCACATATTCAATCACTTTCCAATTCTCAATTCCAACACATGTACCCAACCCAAAACATCAGACACCCAGACATATATACATCCAACAATCGAATAACCAACATATATACTCAAAATAGTCACAAGCATCAAATAGTAACATATCATTCCATAATCAAATAAAATCTCATGAGTATAGAATATAACTTCCTAAAATATAAAATATAATTTCTTAAGGTATAGAATATAAATTCCCAAGATTCAAAGTGACCAATTATATAGAATCCGAAACCCGACAAAACTATAAACCTCAACTCAACAAATATAATTACAAGAAAATAATAGAATTCCCACCATACCCAAATCCGTACGTAAGTGTTTCCAGACGTCTACCACGTCCCCCAATTCCATATACAATAGTATAATTAATATTAAAATATAACCATCATGTCCCACATAGCCCGGGACCCCAAAACATGCATAAGCTCCAAATATAAATTATATTCAAATAATTCCATCAAAGCCAAATTCACGATTTAAAACAATATTTAAATCCCAATAATCGAGAAAATCCATTTATATGTACGATGATCCATTTTTGAAGATAATGCACATTTAAAACAAAAGTCCACTCACAGATAGTCCCACGCTGCTTGACCCTGAGAAGGTCCCGCCTACTACGTACGTAGATCCTGAGTACCTGGTTCGTCAAATTTGGTCGTCGAAAATGGGAGAACGAACGCTCGTAACGTTTAGGTAAAAACGGCCTATTTTCTGGATTTTCCAGCCAGCACAGGCGACGGCTCCGGCTGGGATTGGTCGGGATGGAAAGAGGGAGATGACACGGTCATTTTGGTAACTGCCCCGCCGGATTTGGTGGCCGAAGAGGTGGCTGTGGCTCAAAAAGCCACCAGTGCTACAGTACCCGGGGGGCTGCTCGCACGGGAGGGAGAGAGAGAGATCGATTGGGTAGGGGGTTTTATAATTTTTTATTCAATTTTCGTAATACCCATTACGTACTTTTTAATCGTTATAACTCCAATTCGAGCATGCCGCACGTCCACGAACTCGTTTCGACGAGCCGGACGCAATGGGGCAACTCGTTTCGCCAAATTCTCGTCCGAAAATATAGTTGACCGAATCGCCTTTAATTATTTAATTCTTATTTAATTCCAATTTCTTTAATTTAATTCTTTTTATTTCATATTTAATGACTCAATTTAACTAATTCATTTTATTTTATTTATTTTAATTAATTTAGGTCCGGGACGTCACAAACATAGCGTATAGCAGTTGAGATTTTGACAAAAAAGAAAAAGAAAAAAGCAATTGAGGTTGTCAAGAAAGCTAGCATTTACAACCCAATATTCAAAGCGACTTTTAGGAGTTTGGCTTGATGTCATGAGAGCACATACTTTCATTGTAAGATCATCTCCAACAGCCTCTTCAACCACTTTGGGATGCTCAAATAGGTGAGCCACATCAGAAAAATTCTCTCCAACAGCCTCTTCAACCTCAGTCATCAAATCTGCAACCCCATTCTCTCTCTTCAAAACTAGTAAGTTTATCTTGCCTCTTCAAAACATTTATTTTGGGAGAATCAAAATCATATGAAAAGGCTAAAAACATTTATTTTGCTTGATGAGTTTGATGTACATTTCATAAATATTATTTATTTTCCAAAATGTTATCTTTTAAAAAAAGAAGAATGTTATTAATTATTTCAAATGTTATTAATTATTATTATTTTTAAGTCAAATATTGTATTAATTGAATTGAAGAGACTGATGAGGCACAAAATATTAAAGTAGCAAATAAGGCTCTTCAAATTGCCACGTAAGTCAACAAACTTCAAGAAAAATAAATGTTTTTAGCCTTTTGATATGATTTTGATTCTCCCAAAACAAAATAAATGTTTTGAAGAGGCAAGGTTAACTTACCAGTTTTGAAGAGAGAGAGCTGTTGGAGGGAATTTTTCTAATGTGGCTCACCTATTTGAGCATCCCAAAGTGGTTGAAGAGGCTGTTGGAAATGCTCTAATAAGTGTTGTTATTAAAATGTACGTATTAATTATGTATAATATTATATACAATATATATTTATTCAATATTATTTTTCGTGAATTGTAACTCAAAACTTCATCGAACAGGTGGTATATTTGAAGATAAGATCAACAAAATGATTAATCTTTTGACTAGATATATCATATGTTTGCTTTCATAATAAGTTACCACCAGCGTGTACAGTGTTGAGACAGCACTAGGCCATGGTCCAAAGTGGAACCGAGTTAAATCGCAGCTGTACAAATTCGATCACCTATGCAGACCGAAACAAGCTTTTTACATATGTCAATTTTGCCTTAGCATGACCCTAGCATATCATTGTGTGTATAAATGCGGTCTCCTAAGCATTTTCCTTAAGATTAGGGTCATGCTAGGGAGACCACATTAACTTCTTTAACATTTCTGAACTCCGAAATAAAAAAACTTATTTGCATTTAAACTCTTTAAACCACCAGATACATATGCAAATTACAACACTGGATAGAAATTCAACAGTGAAGAATGTACAGGTAACTATTTGTCATTGTCAATCACTAAAACAAAGTTACTCCCATGAAGCTATCAGATTCAAGGTGGCTTCTTGGAAGAAAGTTTCTGTTCTTCATTACACAGGAGAACTGCAAGCAATTGGAGCTCCCTAGTTCTATTATTCTATGGCATTTAATCTGTAATTAATTTGCGGCTGACTGTGTATGGTCTTGGGTTCTGGTTCTGTCAATATTTCCATTGGTAATTCTTTTCAATCTTCTGTTTTCTTGTAGAGCTGCTTACTAAGACCGAGTACTTTTTTTTGTTGAACAATTTTCTGATTTTCAGTTCAATGGTCTAACAGTAGCATCCAAAGTATTCAATGCAACAGAACAAGTTCAAGCCGCATAATGCCACTAAGGGGAAAGTAGCAGAATTTCTGCATGGGACAATGCATAAAGTTGGATATGGATCCTCTTTACTTGCAATTCAAATGGAGAGATCCAGATATTGAAAGATGGGTTTTTCTACAATGTGAACTCGGATTGTATGAAATCTTATAAATTTGGAAAGTCGTTAAAGTTGGCTTGTAGACAAGACAGTATATTACAAAGAACTATTCCAAAGAAAAAGAAACACAGAATTCTACAGAACATTCTTGAACTGCAGGAACAGGATTTCAAATAATACATATTAACTACAATACAAAACATTTATGAAAAATATGAATTTTTTACTGCTATAGTTTCCAAAAGTACTCCTCAATTCACAAAAGGCATGTATGAGGTTGGCACAAAATAAAACAACAAAAAATGATAATGTAAATAATGACATCTTAATTTTTATCCTTATGTTCACACCATAAGGGGTGTAACAGTCTTTAGCTATGGAGAAAAGATAAATTTACTAATTGGTTACCAAAAATAAGGTACTTAGACGAGCATAACAAGAATTTATGACTAGATATGAATACAAAATATTTACAAAAGATACAAGTTTATTACTGCTATAGTTTCCAAAAGTACTTTCATTCCCAAAAAAGGTATGTATGCGGTTGGCACCAAAGAAAGTCTGTTTCAAACTTGACGTGTTAAAGTCTTTTATAAAACATGTTAAAGTCATATCACTGAGAGAGAAAAAAAGAAAATAAATGAAACGAAATAAAATAAGAAAAAACAGTATGTAAATAGTGACATCTTAGTGTTTATACTTAGGTTATATGCTCCCACCATCAAGTATCAGTAACAGTCTTTAGTTATGGAGAAAAGATAAAGTTTACTAATTGCTGACCAAAAATAAGCTACTTAGATGAGCATCACAAGAATTCATGACTAGATATCAACACAAAATGTATCAAACTAGTCCAAATCCAATCCATACTTACTTGGTGAGTTGACAGGAAAAATATATCAGGATCATCATAGAAAGCATCATTTGTCCCATTCCCATGGTGAACATCAAAATCAATGATAAACACATGCTTTAAGCAATGTGAACGTTGAGCATAACGAGCTGCAACTGCAACATTTCCAAAAACACAAAACCCCATTGGACCCTTTGGAATAGCATGATGTCCCGGAGGTCTTATTAAAGCAAAACCTACAGGTGGACTCTTGCTGATCTTTGATTCTGCAACCTGAGCAATGAATTCAGATGTATTGAAGAAGGATACTTCAAACAAGATCTATACCATATGAAAACTTTATCCTTTTTGAAGTAGACTGAGGATCAGTTGGACGGCAATGCAAATGTATCACCTATACACTTCAGCACACATAACTAACATAGATTATCACCAAGATACGATTGAGAAATCACCACTGCATCAATTAAGGCAATTCCTGCTCCAGCTGCAACTAGTGACTCCTGGAACGTCTACATTATTAACACCATTGTTAGAAAATCAGAATGGAAAGACACAAGAAAAAGGACATTGAACTGTCTTACTACCACTTACATCAACAGTTGCGTATGTTGGCCCAGAGCCTTCAATCAAATTATTTCCCTGTTTTGAGGCTTGATCCATAGCCTATAAATTGGATTGGGGGTGTTAGAGAGAGGCAGAGAAAAATATGATAAATATACGGACCTGGCCACAAAGAAAGAGAAATATTCCAGCACTAACAGATTTTCAATGATTGCCATCTCAGTACTGCATTTCACTAATAACAATTAGACAAAACAACACCATGTGTGAGGGAAGGGTGATAAAATGTAAAGACCTGAACTAAGGGATGCCGTCCAGCCACCAACAATTTTTTTTGGTAGAGTAACTTGTGTTGAGTCAATTGAGGAATCTAAGCCAGCATGCAAAGAACTTTACCATGATTTTATGGAGTTCTATATGGGTCCAATCATTTGATGTAATATTAAGTTCTAGCAGTTACTGGGAGGATTATAGCTTTTTAGTGCTCCTCAAGAATATGACGAGTGCATACGCTCAACATAAAAGCATGGTATTTTACAAGAATAATGCCTTCATGGAATGTGCATGGTATTTTACATAAAAGCGCAGCACAACTACAACTTCCAGGACAAAATAGACAATCGCACAACAGAACAGGAAACACCTTCATAGATTGCAAAATATCAAGGAATGTGCAGGGTACAGTGTGTTTAAAAAAATTATGGATGGAACATGAAAATGAATCTTTGCAATGACCCCTCTCTCCTCCTCTAGCAGCAGTAAACAAAAAACTTATTTTCACCCTTAATTGTACCAGTTGTTTAGCACATAATACAATCCAAGAGAGGAACAAGTCGGTGGGGTGGTGAAAAGGCGGGCCAAAAACAAGAAGAGTATTGAAAACAAAACCAAAAAAAAATAAAATGTGATGGTTACTTTTGCTACCTTCTCAAGGCCTGATACATAGGCTCTTGTATGAACACTTGCAATGTCATTCGATGATGCTGCGTTGAAATTTTCAAGTTCAATAACCTCCAAGCCACGGAACTGAGTTATAAGACAAAAGATGATTAAACAAATGGGAATTTTATTGCTTCATTTGTAAATCAGAAAATAGAACTTGAATTGGAGGGCTAATGGACTTTTTCAATAGAGAACTTGCTTATTTATCCACTGCCAATGCCAATGCCTACTCTATCTATCCACTTTGGTAGTCAAGCAACCCTATCAGGAGCTTATTTCCAAGTGTACAATGGAAATTCATGGAATATTGGCTTGACATATAGTTTTGTGAGGCAAAAAAAAAAGTATAAAACAGAAGTGGTGGTAAAGGACTTGCAAGGGATTTGGTGTGGAAAAAAACAAAGGGGATGAGGCTAAATTCCATTTCAATACTCAACAGTTGAAACATCGATCAAGTCCTCTAATTACAATGAGTAACGTACATCATATGTAGTGATTGAAAGAAGTATAGAGTCATTATTATCTCTATTCCAAGGTAAAAGTTCCCAGTACCTCTAATCTATTGGGGAGGTTGAGTTATGGCTGCTAATACGCATGGTTACAGGGGTACTTAATGCCTGCCTATACAAGTTTGTGAAGTAGTGTTGCTCCCAATGAGATCTGGGCCTTTGTTTTTTAAGCACTCAAGAAAATAGGATATCGACACAAGGCCTATCCACATGTCAGCTACTTGAATACTTATCGAAGATAAGCTAGTGTGTGAAACTGGTACAGAACAGTAGCAATAAGCTGCTGCCCAGTGGGTAAAATAAGAAACGGATTCCAGACGACAAACAACAGAAAATAGCGAGATAAAGCCATAGAATTGAAGTTGGAACGAAGATAATTGAGTTCTAGGGCAAGAATCCCAAAAGAAACTCTATAAACTGAATCGTGGAATTATATTCATAAAAAATTGAACGCAAGAGCCTCTTAAGAGCCTATTTATACTAGAGTACAGCAGCCAAGCCTGCCTATTCCTTGTCTAATTTTGGGTTGTACAGAACACAGATATACCAAATAGTTGCTCTGACTTCTCGCCTGTCCCTTTTTTTCCCATCGGCATTATAGAACAAATAATCAACAAAAAAAATCGAAAGTCTTGTTTCATACATGAAGGAAAGGTAAGAAAATTTCCTACAAATGCAAACAATAGATAAATTTGTGTTTTTACACAAGAAAACATCTTGGATTGATTTTGACTAGTGAAATTTCTGTCTGCAGGATCCTTTGCCATTTGAATTGCCACCAAGGTTGTTCAAACTGCCTTCCATTTTTCATATTTTTTCCAATTTTCAGTTTGAACCGGGTCTATTAATTTAGGGTGTAGAATCTCTGTTTCAAGCTTAGGCTTTTAGAGTTTGTCTAGTTTTTTCTTTTTTTACATTTTGTATTCTGGTTTAGAGAGGGTTGATCTGATTATTTTAGGACGTAGACTTGTCATTCAAGGCCTAGAATTTAAGGTCTAGCTCTTGGATTTAACCTTAAGCCCTGAGCAGAATTGAAAAAGACATCAAGCAACTGCTCAACCAGCTGCTCAATCTGCTCGAGTGCATTGATGTCTGCAATGCGGACCACTCCTGAACCTTATAGCAGATCAAGCTTGCACATCAAATTATCACTGTAGGGAGGTGGCCATCAAGCCTACATATCAAAATTATCATTAACTTGCTTAGATAAAATTGTAAGGCATTCCTGGATTGGCTTGTTAAACTACTGAATAATAAATAAAAAAGTAACAGACAAAAATGGAAAAGCAAGTGAATAATGGCAGAAAAGTTGAGGGTCAGTGCAGTTTAAGACATATATTGATACCTTTGGCGAGAGCTCCCATTTTTCAAGAGCATTCACTATTGCAGGAACTCTAAAATGGGATTCTGGATGAGACTCCTGCTAGCAACAGTAAATTCAGACTATTAGAAGTAGAAAGAACTATAACAGTAACACCATCATAGAAAGAAATAAGTACAGAATCGTTACAACCATTAAATGAAGAGAAAAACAAAAAACAAATGGATAAATTTGCATCTACTCAGAATTATTAAGAATGAGGCTAATCAGTCAACGGACTCATATGATACGTATTACTCTGTGTGTGTGTGTGTGTATGTATATGTTATGTATTTATATGGATGAATATATAAACTTCAAAATTTTATGAAAAATGTTGCCATGTGAAACCAAATTCGAGCAGAAGCGCATCTAAACTAAAGTTAAGTTTAGCTCAGGCTGACCTCCAACTACACATGTAGCTGTGTGACCCACACATAACTCAGAAGAGAAAAATTGCAATGTTAGTACGTTTAGAAAACATGGATTGCGTGGTATATAAGTATGCTATTCATTGAAATTGAAACAATTACAATAAACCCCAGAAATGCAAAACCGAAGAAGACCAAGAAATTTTTCAATTAAAAAAAAAAAACAGAAAAACTATCAAGTAAACTAATGAAGAACCATAGCAATAAATCAGTATAAAAAGGTGTGCATTGCACAACTGGCCAGCTGAATGTACCTGGTTATGACCCATCGCAGGAGCTACAGCATATGGTTCTTCCACTTGGTTCAAAATTCTATTTCTCACAAATTTGGCTTCTAAGTCAAATCTACTATGGTTCTTCCACTTGCACAAATGCTGCCGCGCCAAAAACAAGGCATTCCCTAAGACAAGAAGAATTCTATGCTTTTCAGGATATACTTTTGCAGTAATATAAAATTATTACGATGCATATAATGAAATATACATAGCAAATCACAACTATCAGAATAAATACTACACAATGCGTCTAAGACGGCGCAAAATTAGTGATTCTATTTTTTTAAAGAACAAATATTGAAACATGTACATGTGTGTATATATATATACACAGTATTTGTATATATCACAGGGCACCTGTAATTTTAGCGATGAGAAACTACATATGATGAAAAGAATCATGACAATACAAGTACAGATAATATTTCTTGTAGACTGTAGTTGTAGAACATAACCCGTAGTTGAATAGAAAAAAGGTAGTGCGAGCAATTGGATGGTTATTTTTTTTATTTTTTTTGTTTTGCTATTTCCAATCTATGGGTATTTGTATGTATTTTGTTGTACAAATATGGTCTGCTTTGTAATGAAGACAAAAAAACATAAAACCAATTTGATTTGCTATATAATTTCTCCTCTTTGTAAGCTAAGCTAACTGTAGTTATTATCTAATGTTAAATTAATTGCTTGCATCTCAGAACATGTTGGAAGAAATGTCTAAACTAATATTTGGGACCCATGAAAACCAATTAAGGAATTGGGCCAATTAATGGCTTGGGCTTGCTGTCTTGATATAAAATAATCCGGATTCTTCATCCAAAATTTGTTATATAAGGTTTGATCGGTGCACTCAATTCTAAGTTATATCAGGTTTGATAAAAGTTTAAATTAGGTTATACCTTGAGACCCAAAACTTTGTGAATTAAGGAAAGTTTTGAAGCCAAGTAAAGGAGTCCTATTTATTTAATTTTCTTTAAACCGTTGCTTGATGGGCCTAGAGTGTTAGTCAAATCGGCCCTTAGGGATAGGGGCACTTTAGTCACTTTTTGTTCGAAAAGGAATTTGGGGAAAGGAGCAGCACCGTTGCGTAGAGCTTGTCGATACGAGTGTGTAGACAGGCGACACGCTCAATTCCGAGTTGTAATAAACATGTAAAGGTCTGAAAACCAAAAGGACATATTGGTAATTTTTGAAACAAAATATCTTGTGCGAACTAGCCTCGTGTTATGAATATCTAATTTATTTAGTTGATTTGCGAACTAGCCTCATGTTAATGGCACCAAATCATCAAGAATTTCGGATAAAGGCATGTTTGAGGAAGAAGGTCTATAACTGGTATATGGTTCAGGTGGAACAATGTTATATGTACAGTAGTTGGTATAAAAGAGGAGTAGAGTTATGCACGGCTAATCCCATTTTTGTTGTTAGGAGAAGGATATAATATAGTTTCTCTTTGACTAACACGACACGAGGAATGCCTTAAATATACGCCTTTCTGGAAATATCAAATGCAGACATTTCCACCTACAAATTGATTAAATAGTAAAGTTTGAATAATAATTAAAGAAATTATTTAAAATAAGGTGGAAATTATTCAAATTTGAGGTCGAACAACCAAAGCGTCATTCAATAATTAAATACTTGGGGTAACAATACAATATGTTTCTTAGATGAAATTTTACAAAATTTTATAAATCATGTTATTTGTTCTTGAAAATGGGATATAGGTTCCATTTGATATAAAAGATTCTTATTTGAGGCCTATAGCAAAATGAAAGTTGAAAATTGATCTGAAACCTACCAACAATATATATTCCTATTTTAGAACAAAATTCAAATGCTTGAATCATATGTTGCTAAGAGAGTAGGCTGTAACAATTTGATATTAGAGGTGGACCTAGTCGGAAGTGTGCCGACGTAGACCTCGGTCCCGGGTCTCTTGTGTAGTTGAGTCTAACTACTGGTAGGTACCGGGTCTTAGGGATCCCACAGTGCATATGATTTTTATTGAGTGATTAGAGACTGGCAATAAGGAGTTAGACAAGTTTACTAACAAAAAGGGAAGGGTTAGTAGGTCTATTAGTCCCTCAATTTAGGCTCGATTCGCATTTTCGTCCCTTAATTTCCAAAATCGTTCTACTCGTCCTTTAACTTTAGTTTTGGTAGGACAAATAGTCACACCGTCAATTTTTTAACTTTTTCTGTTAAATGCAAGGGCAAAATAGTCTTTTTGTATTAAAACAAAAAAAAAGTATTTTTATATTAAAAAAACAAAAATAATCTAAATAAAAATAATCCCTTTCACTAAAAAAAATATTAATAAAACTAATTAAAAATAAGAAAAAAATTTTAAAATAATTAATTTAAATATAAAAAAACATAAAAAAATAAAAAATGTAACAATAATTAAAAACCCAACCCCCACCATTAATCCCGACCAAACCATCCCCACCTTCGTTCCCAACACTCATTTCTCCTTCAAACACCCACGCTCAAGAATATTCACAATAATAAATCACTAATCACACAAAGCCACAATTTAGTTTTAATTGAAATTTATAATTTTTGAGGTCTATTTGAGCAGAACAGAATCCAAGAGAACCAACCCTTCATTAATCTTGTTGCAACAACCAAATATGCATCAAGTCCCCACCCGACCCATCCATCTCCAACACGCAAGCTCCATTTCTATTTTTCTTGAATGCCAGATGAAGAAGCAGCAGTCCAAGATAGACATGGAGTTTTTTTTTCTTTTTCTTTTAGAGAATAGAGAGACATTAGGTCCATTCGAAGATGATAGTGGAGGAGATGGGTTGGGGTTTTTGGATAATTGGAGGGGCTTCTCACTGCTTGATTTGCCAGATAATTGCATGGATATATATTAAACACTAGATCTAGCAACTATATTAACTAAGGGATCAAAAGTTTACTTGTGGATTTGACAAAATTTTCCTCTTTCTGAATGTTCGGTTATATTTGCAAGTATAAAAAGCCTGTGAAGGGAAGGAAAATCAATTCGATGAAGGTTGGAATATTGGAATCAAAGAGGGTTGTGACTGTGAGCCCATACTATGCCCAAGAACTTATTTCTGGAGAAGACAAAGATGTGGAAAAGAAAATTTGGGGTGTTGGTCATGGGGGAATGGGGGGATGGGGAAATCGAAGGAGGGGCGCTAGGTGGTTGTGGGCTGGGGTTCGTGGGGTTGGGGTTGTGGGTTGTGGGTTTGTGGGAGTTGTAGTTCTGAATTCGTAGGGTTGGGGTTCTGGGTTGTGGATTCATAGGGGTTCAAGGGTGGTGTTTATGGGCGAATGTAGGGAGAGAGAGAGAGAGAGAGAGAGAGGCGGTGGAAGTGGGGATGATCAGATGGGGGTGGGGAAATTGGAATGGGGTCGAGGACGATGAGATTGGGGGTCAGGGACGATGAGATTTTGGGGGTTGGGGACGATGATTTTTTTTTTTTTTTTGGTGTTAGTTTTTATTTGATTTTTTTTTTATAAAGATATGATTTATTTGTTTGTTTGTTTGTTTTAATACAAAAATACCGCTTTTACCCTGCATTTAACAGAAAAAGTCAACAAAATTGACGGTAGAGACTATTTGTCTCTACCGAAACTAAAGTTAGAGGACGAGTAGAACGATTTTGGAAATTGAGGGACGAAAATGCGAATCGGGCCTAAATTGAGGGACAAATAGACCTATTAACTCAAAAGGAAATTATGGGATGATTGAGATGGGTGTTAGTTCATATAAATAGGCATTCAAACCAAGTGGAATATGGGGCGTGCCAGGTCTTGTTGTTCAGTTATATGAATTAATGGGAATAGACAAAGAGCATAACATTGCACTCATGCATTACTATAATTGATTTGATATTTGATTGTATGATTGTATGTCACCTAATTTAGTTATATCAATTTACAGTGGCAATGTATATGTCCTTACTGAACTGTTGATGCTCCCCCCTCAGCAGATATTTCGGGAGGTTTGTGAATAATAGAATTGAGAGGTTAGGGGAGCCGAAGATAATTTACAACCTAAGAATAAGCATGTCTTGTTTATATAGATATTTTTAGATATTCTTTGAGAATGTTACCTGTTTAGTCATATGTTCCTTATTTACTTTATTATAACACACCAGATTCAGAATTTTAGTCTACCCTGGGTATGGGGAGTCACAAAAAGCCCTTGCGTTTCTCCTCCAACAACTGTGGCCATCCCCCATGGTTTTGTTGAGCCTTTTGGGCCTTGTGGTCATATTGTTATCTACAACTTATACGACAAGCCCAATGGCTCCAAGCCCAATGGGCCTTGAACCTCAAAGTCAATTTTGAGCCCAACACAATTCCCACACCTAATTAATTAACTACTCTCAATTAACTTAAATAATCTATGCTGATCATATTCATTTAATTCCACATCACAATCATTTGAGTGTGGGATCCCTTAGATTCTAATCGGCAAGGCAGTGAGTGATTTAAAGGTTTGCTTAATCGATTGTGAATTAAAGCTCCCTTTTGTTAGGACCTGTTGTGGTTAATCCGCAAAGCTTTCACAAGTCACGAGTGACGTCTAACAACATATCATGACTACCCAAGCAAATATAGAAAAGGCCAAGAACCTATTCACTTGGAATTACAATTAATGCAACATGGTCCTTCTCTAAACTCAAATGCCCTTGGTCAATTCATTAGAGCACATAAGACATGTCAAGCTCCTAATGCGAATCCTAAGTTTTTACAATTCATATGAGCATGATTAGAATTGGCATTCTCAATCATACCCAATGCTTTGGCCAAAGACTCCCGAATCACATTTTAAGAGCATTCTCCCGCTTTATTGAAGGTATAGATTCTTTGTTGTACACTCACAAAGTCTTCATCAATTAATCGAGGAATCCAACCATACCTTCAGTCATGCCCATAAGATGCGACTATATAGCATGATCTAAGATCAACAACGCTTCCATAAAGACAATTGTGGTGCCTCATGTCTAAGGACTAATCTACATTATTGCAACTTAGAGATGTTTTGACATTCAAGTAAAACTTCCATCCCATTCAACTTAGATCTTTACATTTCTTTCCTCATCTCACAGGCCAGATACTTGTTGGTTAAGCAAATAAAAATTAATGAGATAATTACTTACAACAATATATTTTCCTATAAAGATTAATAATAATCGAAATATCCATAAATATTATATGATATGATTACCTTCAGGGCATATTTCTAACAAATCATGTCAAAATATATTTGTGGTCATATCATCTCCATCAAGTTGCATTTCTTAAGAAAAAAATAATCATCCAACTGCACTTTCTGAAAAATTGCAATATAGCACGAGCATCTCCCTTTTCCATTTTGGTCTATCTCTTTTTATGTCTGTAATTTTGGTAATCTTTATCCAAATACTCAAGATTCTCTCGACCCTCGACTTCTCTACTCGGGATAATGCATACTACACAAGTAAGGTTCAATAGTATCAATAACCTATAACGGGTGGTGTCTATTTATCCATCTCTTGACTCGAAATGGAGCTCCAAAACTAAAGCGAAGCAAGCTGCAATCGAAGAACATCCTTATAAAGGAATGAATAGAATGCACCATATTCTAGCCGTGACCAAAATATGTAAGCCTATCAGCTGCATAGTTACATTCTCATTGATTTCACATTAGCTTTAATAGGTATTCGTGATTTTTTTTCAACATATCAACATGTGCTTTTTGAGCCTCAAACATTCATCTATTGATCTTAAGCATATGCTTCATCGGTATTCTAATCAAATCTTGATTATGAATTCCCTTAAATGATACAACTTTAAAATAAGCAATTCACATGTGTTTAACAACCAACCTTGGAAAATGGTTAAGTATAAGATACTTGTTGCGCGGACACACAAATGTGGAAGATCTTCATGAGTTCAAACATAAACTACATATAAATAAACAAATCAAACAACCAACAAGACACCAATATTTATATTGGTTCGACTTTGTAAGCTACATCTGGTTTGGATACAATGAAGTAATTCACTATAATCGAAGAGCATACAAATAATGTTTATCACTCAAGAAGCATTAAGCCCTAAAATACACTCAAGCTCATACACTCATGAATAGAAGAAAGAATCAAATAAAGACAACGATTTCTATTACAAGATTGTCATGCAACATTAAAAGGAGCAGTAACTCCACAAATATCTCTCACTTACTCTTTGTGTTTTCTAGCTTGAGCCACAAAGAGCCGAAAGTAAAGTACTCTCACTTCTCTTTTACTCTCTCGGGTTGCTCAAAACTCCAACTCTCTATTACAACTTCTCTTGGTGTAGCTTCAATTGGCCAAAGGAAGAGTCTTCAGTAAGACACAAAACTATGCCTATAATCGCACACCGATAAAGAAGAGACTCAATGTATCACACACCGATAAAGATAGAGCTTTAGGATAATTAAGGAAGAAGAATGAGTTAATTAAAGAAGTTAAGTGATCAGATGTTCAAATTGAGCTTTAAAGAGTTTCAAGTTTTGGAGGACCATTAGGCTTGGAATTAGGTTTTGGCTTTGGGGACCAAATGAGAAGCTCAATTCTCTCCAAGCCAAGTTTTACCAAATAAGAAAATGCATCTTTACTAGTTTACCTTTTTTCTTCTTTTTTTCTTTTTCACAATGCAAGGATTGAATTGCAATTTGCATGTATTGCGATGGACTGGAGATGATAATACTAAACCAATCCAACAATGCTTTCGGTGCTCGAATCACTCAATTGGAGCGAGTCCACCAATACTTGTTAAATGGTTGTGATTTATAGACATCACATTAATTATGATTTATGCAGTTTCTTTCTTTCAATTTTCTGGATTTATAAGTTATGTTTCTTCGTTTCTCTAGTGCAATGATTTTTTCACAATGAAAAAAATGCATCAATTAAAGCATAATACAGAACACAAATTTATTTTTATAATTTTGGAAAAAGGTAAGAAAAACAAAAACAAAAACGCAGACTGTTCAATTAATAATCAATCTGTTATAAGGAGTGGGGGGAAAAAGACAATTATTTCCCAAACTCCAATTTTTCTAGACGTCCATCTTAGCAGTTTCTTTTTTTTTTCTTTTATAGCATGCAAACTGTTGAGATGGATGTCTAGAAAAATACGGGCGATAAAGGAAAACTTTTAAGAAGACGATTTATCACACACGCGCGATTAAAATATGAAACTGTTGAAACGAACATCTATATAAATACAATTGCAAAAAAATATTTACGATACTTTGTAAGTCACGCGTAGCGCTCGTGATTAAAAAAAAGCCCCTCGCACGCCCTTGGCTAGTTACTTATTAAACAGTAAATATTTATATTTTATTATTTTAAATTGTTTTGTGGTGTTTAAAAATCAGTAACTAATGTCTAAATTTATTTTTCAAATATTTTTTAATTACGAAAATTACTTTTTAATTACTTTTAATTATTTAAAACTTAATTTAAATTTTTTAGAAAATTATTTTAATATTCAAAAAATTTGGTTTTAACCTTAAAACCCTAGTTTCAAGTCCTACACCTATACGGTAACTCTTGAACCTTGTTCGAACATTGTTTTAAACCTATTCTGAAGCCTTAAACCCTAATCCTAATCCAAGTTGAAGGCACGTAATGTGTAAGAACACTTCCACTCCAAAGGGAAAGGGTAAGGGCAAGGGGAGGCAAGGGCTGTGAATAGTGGCAGCCCTTGCCTTTTGTAGCTCCACCCCAAAAAGGCAAGGGCAGGGGCAATTACTATTCATTTTAATTGTTTTTCCCTATGTTTTATACTTAAACAATTAATTTGGATAAGATTTTCTATTGCCACGTGTCATTATTTATTATAAAATTCTCATATCAAATTTCAAATAAAATTTTCGGATAAAATTTTATATATGAGATTTTCACATGGGATTAATTTTATTTATATGTATGAGATTAATAATAAAAAAATTACTAGGTATGTATAAAAAAAAATGTTTTTGAATTTTTTGGAATTTTGTTCCCTTTTTTCGATTTTTAAAATTTTTTTTAAGGTTGCTGACGTCAGCAAACCCAGGCAAGCCTGCAGGCAGATCTTGCCCTTGGGCCTGCCCTGGCTGGTGGGTCCAGCCCTTGCCTGCCTGGGCCGTTCTGCGCTGCAAAAATTTTTGGGGCAAAAGGGGGCCTTTTGCCTGCCTTTGCCCGCAGCGCTGGAACTGCTCTAAGAGCTACTAAAGATTTTCGACTTAGGGTTTCAACCTCCATCTAGGGTTAGCAAGACGAAACTAGACCTAGACCCTAGTTAATCACGTTCGTCCCTGCGACATGTTTTAATACGTTGCTTGTTGTATGTTCTATAATATTCAAATATCCAATATTTTTAGAAATATTATATTCTATATATATATATATCATATTTCTTATAAAAATAGTTAAGAATGAACATTTTCGAGTTAGACGAATGTGGACGTAACAACAGTGCAAGTTGGGTGGCGATGTGCATATATGCTAGCTAAAGTTTTGGACTCTAAGTAGGGGACTCACTCCCAGACTTGTATTTTCTTGCGTATATTATGATAATAGAGATTGATGCAAGAGAATTCTACATAGCTTTTGGTTGCCATTGTTGTGTGGTTTTGTTTATATGATGGGCATCGGCTTCCTGCGTTAAAGGTGTTCTGATTGAGATGACCTGAGGGTGAATGGGGCATAGCGACCACCTTGGGTTTCGATTCCCTAAACCATTGGAGGCGGTTTTACAAACCAACTATTTCATACCCATAATCTTGGGGAGGATAGTCTATGTGGTATAACCATTGAAATGGACATTCTCCACCATGTCACCTGCGTTGGATTATATGTTATTGTGGTGTGGGTAGTTGGCCCTTAAGGATTGGTCACCAAGCTGTTATTATTGGGATCCTTAAATTGTTTTTGTGAAAAGTTGCTTGAGCATGCCAACATGTTTATGATATGATTTATGGTTTTTGGTTGTGCATTTTTTTAACATTTTTATTATACGTTAAGTAATTGAAATGTAATTTAACCTAATTAGTTTCAAACTTGTTCGATGTGCCCTTTATTGGGCAAATGAACGTATGTGATGCTCACCCCTACTTTTGGTGTGTAGATCACATACCCTTGTTATATTTTTCAAATACCACTTTTGATAGGACCCGACCCGAATTCCACCCTGGAACCCGAGCCAAACCCTACTGGTTTGCCCAACAACAACCCTTGTCGGGCCCACAACCTAAACAGTTACCCTCTTCCCGAGATTTACACAAAAAAGGGCCAAGACTTCTACCGAAAAACGGGCAGAGTTTCCCCTATAACAAGGACTATCCCCAAAATTAAAACCTACTCAAACAAGCAACAGAAAAGAATTATCCCAAGGGCCAGCATGCTCACAAATACACAACAGGCCTCCGGCCAACAAATTCAATCCTAATGGATAATACAGAGCAATCTAAGAGTATATGAATTCAACAGCGGAAATAACAAAGTTTACAATAAAGGACAAAGATGTCCTACAATTCAGTCGAAGCCCGGGAAGAGAAGAGCACGGCCGAACAGTGACGAAGCGACGACTACGGTCTAGGGGGGCGCAAAACAGAAAGGGTGTGAGTGGACAAAAACAAAGTTTTACATACTTAAATCAAAGTACTAACCCCACCTTTTCAAAACAATGCAGACCATGCATATGAAATCATTTATTTACTTGATTGATTTGAAAACCATACTATCTCAAAGTACGAGAAAACATTTCCAGTTCAAAACCCATTTTTCCGAACAACCCAACCTTTTATTTTTCCCGAGGCATAACCTCCCAAATCAAACCCCACGCAGGTTTATAAAACATAAACAAAAGGACTTATTAACGTAAAAGCATAAAGATGGAATAAAATTCACATAAGGTAAAACAAACTTTAAAATGCCGAATAACTCGTTTACATCAAGCAAACCACACTTGATAGCAATAAAGACATTAATTGCAGTTCAAATCATTTATATATATATAAACATATATATATATATATATATATATATATATATATATATATAAAGAAATCAGTTTTAGGATTCAAAATCCAAAACATAACCTAATAAATACCGTAGTCAAATCAAGCATACCGCAACCGAAAAAGGTAAACAGCTTCCCGAACTTCCTCACTCTCAAAATCACGTGCTCACAAGCACGACAAGCGAGGAACAATCCTCACTAAAAGAAATATGAATACGAAGATACTAACACACGCGTAAAGGTATAGTATAACCTCAACACCAAACACAAGTACCAGGGGAAAATAATCCAACAGGGGATCATTTGACTGGACACCAATCTGATCTCATCGTGACACCGTGCCCAGGGTTGAGCCGTCCAAAGTGGGACTAAACTCACAGGTCTATATGGTAAAAACTTCCCCAACCATAACTCTGAAATATGTCCTACGCGCGCAAACTACCCAGATTAAGGGTCTACAGCTACACCCCGTTAAGGTATGCACCGGATCGAACCATACCAAAATCAAGTAATCGTATATATCAATCGCCATGCGATCATCAAGATCGAGAACAAGGGGAGGTACAATACAAGGTGCTAACAGCACTCACATCAATCTCTACGCGATAATCAATATATATATATATATATATATATATATATATATATATATATTCATTCACAATGTACCCAACCCCAAACATCGACACCAGGACATATACAAGTCCATCACCAACTAACCCATATAAATATAATCAAAATCAGGACATCACCGTCCCACACATATAATCACTACTTAAAATAATCACAAGAGTCAAACGACCGCATAACAGACCATTAATCAATTAAAATGTCCAAATCATTGAAAAACCATATTTAAATCTCATTCAATGCTCAAGTCAAGCATATCAAATCATAATTAAAACTCAAGTCCCTAAAACGTCAAATCTGAGATATATATATATAACCAAAGTATAGATAATCTTTGCTTAAAGTAGATATACATATATATATATACATATATTCAAAGTAGAGATATACAAATATATATATATATATATATATATATATATATATAACCAAAGTACATATATATATATAGATATATAACCATTTCCCATTATTCAAGTATTTACTCAAAGTAGCCATATATATATATATATAAAATCAAAGTATACGTATTATTAATCATAAGGTTTTAACGCCAAAACCGAGTATGAAATCAAACGGACTATACTAACGTCTAAATATTCAATTATATAATTAAAATATAATATAACGTTTCCAAGCTTAATATAGCTCATTTATATAATCAAAATCCAATACGAAAACCACCGGGCATTCACCACGTCCCGTTCAATACCCCAAAGGTATAAATACTAATAAAATATAACATCAGGGCCCCACATAAAACCCGGCAACCCAAATCAAGCATTAAACTCAAATGCTAGTTCTTTTAGTATTTTTCAACCAAAATCAAACAAGACTTAAACTGTTATCAAATTCAAGATTTAAAACTAATATTAAATCTCATTTCATGCATTTCCTGCAATTCAACCAATCCTATCATGCTCATTTGAAAACAAAGTCCACTCACCGTTGGTCCTATGCTGCACAACCCTAAAAGGATCCCGCTCGCTATGTATGCTGTGCCAGAGTATCTAAACAAGGACACGAGAATCGGATTAACGAACGTACCGACAACGAAACCTTAAAACGAAACCCTAACGTTTCCCCACTCAAAAGTGTGCGTGTACGTACGTACGAAGAATTCCAAGGTCAAACTACCTCTTTTAACTAGTGGGACCGCCCCGGAAGACTCACGGTAAATCGGCAGTCAAACACCCAGTTTCAGTCAACCCGGGCCCGCGGAGCCCACAACCTCCAAATGAATCCTGACATTTCTAGAAGTCCAACAAAGTCAACTATGTGGCAAGACGACCTCGAGAGACGCTCGGTCAACCCTGGTCAAACTTGGTCAAACCGACCCGAATAGGTCAAACCGGGCCGTGGGTCCCATGACCTCCAAACTTACATCCGAAAGTTCTTATAGGTTCAACACGACCTAAACAACGTGTCCTCAAAGTTTGGTCTCGATCGGACTGTCGGATCGCTCACGATCGCACGATCGGACGGTTACGATTTAATTCAAGCTTCAAGTCATTGATCCGGAGTATCCGGGACCCCGAATCACAATCCGTAAATTCCTATACGTTCCTAGAAATACGAGGAATAACATACGTGAATTCGGATTCGATCCAACGGTCCGCACACATCGAACCCACGAAACGCGCAATAGGCGTACGTTGTTTCGATCTTCAAACGACGTCCGAATTGAAATCCGAGCACACGTACGCGTTCACAGCGACACGAGGGTCGCATTGGGACAAAGAACCACCACCACACCACCACCACGCGCCGCCACACGCGCCACCGTGGGTGGTGGGTGGCTTGATCAAATCCGGCCAACACCCAAACTGCGAATCAAGCAACACCACATATATCTATCGAATCTAGGCACCGTGGGGTGTTCAGAACCGGTGAGAACCGACCAAGAACCGCCGGCAAACTGGCTGAAAAATCGAATCAAAGTCCGGCCAAAACTGGGGTTTCAGATCTACCACCCTAGGATACAAATCGACGGCAACCAACTATGCAGGAAGCTAAAAGAGGTTGAGGAGGCAAGGTTTCATACCTGATCCGCTGCCGTTTGTGACATCCCTAACCCAAAAAATTAAAAGAAAATAAATGAAAATAATTAAGTAATTAAATTTTGGTAATTAAAATGAATTAAATAAGAATTATTGGAATTAAGTAATTAAAGGGGCATTTTGGTCAACTATATTTTCGGGACGGAATTTGGCGAAACGAGTTGCGTCATTGCGTCCGGCACGTCGAAACGAGTTCGGGGACGTGCGGCACGTTCGATTCGGATTTGTAACGCTTGAAACGGACGTAAGCATCATTTCAAAATTTGTTAAATACCCCTTAGCCAATCCGGTTCCTTCTCTCTCCTCCCTCACGCGATTTCTCTCTCTCTCTCTCTCTCTCTCTCTCTCTCTCTCTCTCTCTCTCTCCACGAGCCGTCGCCTCTCTCTTCGATTCCAGCGACACAGACCACGGCGGCGGACGGCACCGGTCGCAATCGAACCGCCATCACCGTGCAGTCCTAACCCATCCCTTCTCAGAGGCTGACTCGCCGGCATCAGCAGAGGCGAACCTCTGCAATTTTCGGCCGGAGCTGCATCTTCGTTCCGGCGTTGCCGGCGGTGGTTTCCATCACGTAAGGTATGTAACTTCTTCCTCTCGATGTGCTGGTGATGTTTTTGAGGTTGGTTGCCGTCGATTTGTAGCCTAGGGTATCAGATCTGGAAACCCAGATTTGGCCGGATTTCACTTTGAATTTTCGGCCAATTTTCTGGCGATTCTTGGCCAGTTCTCACCGGTTCTGAACTCCCCAGGGTGCCTAGATTCGATAGGTATAGCTGGTGTTGCTTGATTCGCAGTTTGGAGGGTGGTCGGATTTACTCTAGCCACCCACCACCCACGGCGGCGCGTGTGGCAGCGTGTGGCCGGGGTGTGGTGGGGGTTCAGTGTTCCGTTGAATTGTTCATGTCGCTACGAACACGTACGTGTGCGAGGATTCTGATTCTGACGTCGTTTGACGGTCGAACCAATGAACGCCTATTATGCGTTGTGTGGATTCGATGTGTTCGGACCGTTGGATCGAATCCGAATTCACGTATGTGGTTCCTCGTATTCTAGGAGCGTTTAGGAATTGACGAATCGTGATTCGGAGTCCCGGATACTCCGGATCAATGACTTGAAGTTGGAATTAAACCGTAAACATCCGATCGTGCGATCGTGAGCAATCCGACCGTCCGATCGAGACCAAACTTTGAGGACATGTTGTTTAGGTCGTGTTGAACCTGTGAGAACATTCGGATCTAAGTTTGGAGGTCACGGGACCCATGGGCCCTGTTTGGCCTATTCGGGTCGGTTTGACCAAGTTTGACTAGGGTTGACTGAGCGTCTCCCGAGGTCGCCTTGCAGTGTAGTTGACTTTGTTGGACTTCTAGGAATGTCCGGATCGAATTGGGGGTCGTGGGCTCGGCGGGCCCTGGTTGACCGAAACGGGGTGTTTGACCGCCGGTTGACCGTGAGTCTTCCGGGGCGGTCCCACTGGTTAAAAGAGGTGGTTTGACCTTAGAATCTTTCGTACGACGTATGTGCACGTTAAGTCAGGTTTTGTTAGGGTTTGAGTTTAAGGTTCTCGTACGGTTCACGATACTAATCCAATCCTCGTATTTAACGCTTTAGGTACCTTGACTCTGCGTACTTTGTAAGCGGGGACCCTTTGAGGGTTGTGCAGCATAGGACCAACGGTGAGTGGACTTTGTTTTCAAATGAGCATGACTTGAATGATTTGCATGAAATGCATGAAATAAGATTTAATAGTTTTAAATCTTGAATTTATTTAATAGTTTAAGTCTTGGTTTGACTTTGGTTAAAGTTTATTAAAATGAATTGCATTGAGGTTATGCATGTTTTGGGTTGCCGCATTTATGTGGGGCCCTGATGGCTATATTTTATCGTTATTTATACCTTTGGGTATTGAACGGGACGTGGTGAACGCCCGGTTGTTTTCGTATTGAAATTGGGTTATATAATTGAGCTATTTTAAGCTTGAAGTCGTATACTTTATAAAATATAGATTTAATGGATTATTATACATAAATGAGAATTTATGGATCTTTTGGAATATTATATTTAAAAATGTTGTTATATTATATTTTAATTATATAATTGAATATTTGGACGTTAGTGTAGTCCGTTTGATTACGTATTCGGTTTTGGCGTTTAAACCTTATGAAGTATAATTACTTATGCTTTGATTATATATATGTATATATTTATACATATATATATATATTTACTTTGAATAAATACTTTGGAAAAATGGGAATTGATTATACGTATATTTATATATATATATATATGTATATGGGATTGGGCTTGAGTTATTGTATTTTAAAGGATCATTATGTTTTATGTATATATATATATATATGTATTTATATATATATATATACATATGTATATTTTGGATTATGCGTTTGGCTTAACGGCATGTGTTTACAAATGAGTTCTTTATACTTTAATTACATACCTTTGGGTTGGCATGCCCTGTGTCGGGACGTGAGGTCCCTTATGTAACTATTTTGATATATTTATATATTGAGTTTCTCATACCATTTGACGTTTCTCTACTTGAGACTTTAATACGTTTTGACGTTGATTAAATGTATATTTGATTTTGGTTTTAATATGAATCTATGATTTCAATGCTTATGACTACTTTGGATATATATATGTTAGTCATTGGGTTTTGGACGCTTGCGTCCTGATGTTGGTGTTTTGGGTTGGGTACATAGTGGTTGGTTGTGTATATATATACATGTATATATACTATTATCGCGTGGCGATTGATTTGAGTGCTATTAGCACCTTGTATTGTACCTCCCCCTGTTCTAATACTAATGATCGCATGGCAATTGATATGATACGGTTACCTGCATTTGGTATGGTTCGATCCTGTGCATACCTTAATGGGGTGTAGCTGTAGACCCTTGATTGGGTAGTCTGCGCGCGTAGGATAGATTTCGGAGTTATGGTTGGTAAGTTTTTACCATATAGTCATGTGAGTTTAGTCCCACTTTGGACGGCTCAACCCTGGGCACGGTGTCTCGATGAGACTGTACCAGTGTCCAGTCAAATGATCCCCTGTTGGATTGTTTTCCCCTGGTACTTGTGTTCGGTGTTATGGTTATACTATACCTATATGCGTGTGTTAGTATCTTCGTATTCATATTTCTTTTAGTGATGATCGTTCCTCGCTTGTCGTGCTTGTGAGCACGTGATTGTGAGAGTGGGGAAGTTTGGGAAACTGTTTACCTGTTTTGGTTGCAGTACTTGATTAGATTTCAGTACTTGATATGTTTTACTTTGGATTGTAAATCCTTATTTATATATTTATATAAATGCTTTGAATTTCAATTGAGTTTTGTATTTGCCGTCGAGTTTGGTTTTCTTGACATAAACGAGTTGTTCGGCATTTTAAGGTTTGTTTTACCTTATGTGAAATTTATTCCATCTTTATGTTTTATAAACCAGCATGGGTTGATTTGAGAGGTTATGCCTCGGGAAACGAAAAAGGGTGTTTTGTTCGGAAAAAGGTTTTGAGCTGGATTACTCTCACGTACTTCGACGTAGTATGGTTTTTAAATCAATTAAGTATATAAATGGTTTCATATGCATGATTCGCATTGTTTTAAAAGGTGGGGTTAGTACTTTGATTTAAGTATATAAAACCTTGTTTTTGTCCATTCACACTCTTTCTGTTTTGCGCCCCCCAGACCGTAGTTGTTGCGTCGACTCCTTTTGGCCGTGCGCTCCTCTTCTCGAGCTTTGACTGAAGGGCAGGATCTGTTGTCCTTGAACCCTAAACTTTGTATTCTGTTATTTCTTTTCCGCTGACTCTTAGATATGCTCTGTATCACCCATTAGGGTTAAATTTGTTAGCGGAGGCCCGTTATGTATTTGTGTATGCATGCGGCAATTGGGATATTCTTATCTGCTTTGTGTTTTGGCAGTTGTTAATTTTGGGTTAGTCCCTGTTTCAGGGGAGACTCTGCCCGATTTTCGGCAGAAGTCTTGGCCATTGTAGGTTAAATTTCGGGAAGCGGGTAACTGTTTAGCTTGTGGGCCCGACATGGGTTGATGTTGGGCATGTCAACAGGGTCCAGCACGGGTTCCGGGGTGGAATCTGGGTCGGGTCCTGTCACCGTTCGTTGCCGGAGCCACCAAATCGAAGACGTGAAGTTTCGAAGAAAAACCGGCTATTCTCAGCGTTTTTCCGGCGAATCCAGGAGCTGCCAGCGTCGCGGAAGATGAGGGATGAAGAGAGGAGGTGGAGCTCGTCGTTTTGGTACCAATGCCGACTGTCGTGGTGGTCGGATGCATGAACTACCGGCCAAACAGTGGCCGGCCATGGTGGTTTCGCGAGAGAGGGGAGAGGAGAGAGAGAGAGAGAGAGAAAATACCAGATCTGATTGGCCCACGTGGCTTTATAGATTTTTCTCAAATTTTGAAATGACGCTTACGTCCTTTTTAAGCGTTAAAATTCCGAATCGAACATGCCGCACGTCAACGAACTCTTTTCGAGGTGCCGGACGCAATGGCGCAACTCGTTTCGCCAAATTCCATCCTGAAAATATCGTTAACCAAAATGCCCATTTAATAATTAAATTCCTATTTAATTCCAATAATTTTTATTTTAATCCTTTTAATTCATATTTAATTCTCATTTAAATAATTCCATTAATTTATTTTATTTTCCTTTAATTTTTGGTCAGGGGTGTCACAACTTTTGATCTTTAAAAAAAAAATTAGTATTTCTTTTTCTTTTTTGGACTAATCAAGAGTACTGTTGCTAAACAACTTTTCATTCCTAATACTACACAAAACAAACATGGGAATGGATAAAAATGACCTTTCATGGTCCTCATTTTTTAGCGTTCCCAAACATAGGAATGAACATCCTCCATTCCTATTTTTGTGAGATTAGACATGAGAATTTCATTATATGGAAGTTCAATCCACGAGCCAGTAAAGAAAATATAGTGAAGTAGTCTTTGCTCATTAGCCTTATATGTGGCATGCCGAACCAAGGAATATTTTATACTTGTGTACCATGTGGCTGGTGTACTATCTAATACACATGGAATATGTGGAAATATTTTATTTTTAAATCCTATGTATTGGATAATATTTCCACATGATTCATATATATTGAATGATGCACCAGTCACATAATGTAATCTGAACATGGAAAAATTACTCCGCCATACGTACAGGAGAGTATAAAGGGAGAATTTTTTATCAGGTTTGTGAACATGATATTGTTGGGGTTGATTTTAAATTTTCAGAACTTTTGAGAAGATTTGTAAGGCGGTTGGCAACTAAGAAGGGGAAAGAAAAGATGGGTTCACGGGCCAAAGTTGCGTAAGGCGGATGGATGGAGATGAATGGCATTGCCTTCGTGGGGTCTACTGGCAGCTGGTGGTGGGCTCGCAAAGGACCCTCCCTGACCACACAATAAAGTTCACGGGTGCTACAATCAAAATCCAGACAAGTTTTTATAATAAATAAAATAAAATCAACTCATGTTATTATTATTATATAATAAAAAGACAGCCCCACCAAACCAAAGTGGAAGACAAATCAAAAGCCATTTTGAATGAGAACCACAAAGAATTTTAATCCACCCAAAAAGATGAAATAAGATCTCTCGGGCTCTCTCGTCCACATAAAAGATTCACTCCCCGTCACTCCCTTGTGTGGTGAAAATGCGATCGTAATTCGCAAGCAAGCGAAAAGCCCCGTGGGAGTCTGAAATAACTTGAAGACGATGGATGTGAAAATAGAAAGAAAATGCCAAAAACATGTCCAAGAGTACGTACGGTTAGTAAATATGATTTCATTTCAGCCACAAATATAATTGGAGGGACGCTCATCACTCTGGTTTATGTCTTGCTCCTACTCCACGTATAATTCCAAATTTCTGCCGTGTCATCACCCATGAAATTATTAATCCTATATACTAGAGTTTAAACTCCAAAACAACAAAAACCAAAAAGTATATAATAATCATCTTATTAGTCACTCTTATTATTTAAAATATCGTATTAACTGTGTAGAATAGTTATTCTCTCATCTGGACGCTTGCATAATAATAACGTACGGACGTCCGCATAGAAGAAAATCTGTTATGTAAAATATATATATTTACTTAACATTATTTATGGTGAATTAGAACTAGGCCTGGAGTGGGCCTCGGCCCCTTCCATATTTTATCTCTCCTTTATTATATTATATATAACATATAGAATTTGTAATAAATAACCTATAATTTAAGTTAAAAATCATTATAAAACAAATTAGACATGACGAAATTAGCAATATTTAGCTCTAAATATGTAACTATTGAATACTTAGGTGTTTTATATACTTGTATTTTCTACTTCGATTTCCCCAACTTTATAATTCTAGCTTCGCCCCTAATTGGGACTCAACATTTTATCCAACAAATGGTATATTTGAAGAGAAGATTAACAAATAATTAATCTTTGTCTAGATATATATATGTTTTTTTCATAATTATAAGTTACCAGGCTGTAAAGTGTGGAGACAGCAGTAGGCCATGGTCCAAAGTAGAACCGATATAAAGTAGTCTCTATAATCACAACTGTACAAATTCGATGACATATGCAGACCAAAACAAACTTTTCATATGTATAGATATCATTGAGATTTCAATTTATTTAAACGCAAGAGAGTAAATATAAAAACAAAAGAGAAACCCACAGATGCCACTTAGCAAGCCACGTGAACTATTACATATATGCAATTTTCCAAGACAAAAATGGAAAACAGAAATAGAAAGTAGATAAATATGCACGTGAATTATTTATATAAACAAAATGTTTATTACAGATTGAAAAAGCACTTGAGGCCAAATGGAAAAAGAAAATTGGATATTAAATATTATTATGGAAAGGAAAAAAAAAATAACAGAAAGCAGTAGAAGTGCTTATTTAGGTTGCAATATATTGAGCTTGAGAGAGAGAAAGAGTGGGAAGCTAGCAGAGAAAAAAACAGCAGAAACTGAGAGCTTGTTGCATATTTCAATGAAGAAACAAGGCAGTGAGATTGAGGCAGTAGGCATCAGCTACAAGATTCACACACACAACAACAACAGATCAGATCAGAAGAACCCTTTTAAGATCTTGAGCCAGAATCAACGCCAACCGCTTGATCATCAGAAGCAAGCAAAAGTAGCAGTGGCAGTTGAAGATGATGATCATGATACTCTGGTTGCAGGTGCAGGATCGGAGGGAGGAGAACGAGGAGTTGGACAAGTGCTAAAGGATGTGAACTTGCGAGCACGGCCATGGGAAATCCTAGCCATTGTGGGTCCAAGCGGAGCTGGAAAATCATCTCTCCTCGAGATTCTCGCAGGCAAAATCACACCACAAACCGGTTCAATGTTTGTGAACCAAAAGCCAGTGGACAAAGCTCAGTTCAAGAAGGTTTCCGGGTACGTGACACAAAAGGACACCTTATTTCCTTTGCTCACAGTGGAAGAAACCCTAATGTTTAGCGCCAAGCTAAGGCTGAGAGTCCCTCCAGCTCAGCTCAGCTCCCGGGTGAAGGCCCTAATCCAAGAGCTGGGCCTCAGTCAAGTGGCCCGGGCTCGAGTCGGAGACGACAGAGTTCGGGGGATTTCCGGTGGAGAGAGGAGGCGGGTTTCGATTGGAGTGGACGTGATCCATGATCCGGAAGTGCTCATCCTAGATGAGCCAACTTCCGGACTGGACAGCACCTCTGCGCTTCAGATCATTGATATGCTGAAGAGCATGGCTGAAACCCGGGGCAGAACAGTAATTTTGAGTATTCATCAGCCCGGGTTCAGAATTGTAAAGCTGTTCAATTCAATTGTGTTGCTGGCTAACGGCTCGGCGCTCCACCATGGCACTGTGGATCAGCTGGGCCTGAATTTAAGACTCATGGGATTGGAGCTTCCTCTCCATGTCAACCTCGTTGAGTTCGCCATGGACTCCATCGAAACCATTCAAAAACATCATCGACAACAACATCGTCAACATCATAATACTGCGGAAGGAGAAGGCGAAGGCGAAGGCGAGACGAGTCCTAGTGGTAAGTTGACCCTACAACAGCTCTTTCAGGAGTCTAACAAGGAACAATCTTCCAGTAAGGTAAATAATGTCCACAACGAAGTAATGGGGATCAACAATAAACCCAACCAAGATTCTCCCGATTTCGCAAATTCGAGATTGCAAGAAACCATCATTTTGACTCACAGATTCTCCAAAAACATCTTCCGGACAAAGGAGCTGTTTGCCTGCCGCACCATTCAAATGCTCGTCTCTGGTTTAGTTTTGGGCTCCATCTTTTATGACCTCAAACATGATTTAACGGGAGCAGAGGAAAGGGTAGGTCTTTTCGCATTCATCTTAACATTCTTGCTCTCATGCACCACAGAAGCACTGCCAATCTTTCTGCAAGAGAGGGAAATTCTGATGAAGGAGACTTCTTGCGGGAGCTACAGAGTCTCCTCCTACGCCATTGCCAATGGCTTGGTTTATTTGCCATTTCTGCTTATCCTGGCCATCCTATTCACCGTGCCTTTGTACTGGCTTGTTGGGCTCAACCCCAACTTCATGGCCTTCTTTCATTTCCTGCTTTTGATATGGTTGATATTATACACTGCAAATTCAGTGGTGGTGTGTTTCAGCGCACTCGTGCCAAATTTCATAGTGGGAAACTCCGTCATCGCCGGAGTCATGGGATCGTTCTTTCTCTTCTCTGGCTACTTCATATCAAAGCATGAGATTCCAAGCTACTGGATTTTCATGCATTATATATCGCTGTTCAAGTATCCGTTCGAAGGGTTTCTGGTCAACGAGTTCTCTAACTCTGATAAGTGCTTGGAGTATTTCTTTGGGAAATGCATGGTCACAGGGGAGGACGTTCTGAGAGATGCAGGGTATGAAGAAGAAAGTAGGTGGAGGAATGTGGTGGTCATGGTGTGCTTCATCTTGGTTTACAGGTTTATGTCTTATGTCATTCTGAGATGCAGATGCTCCCAAAGGGGGCTCAAACCAGTTTTTCTTCTTTAAACAGTTCCATATATTTCAGTATTATATATATTCGCTAGCTCATAAAATCTCTCTCTCTCTCTCTCTCTACTTCTTTCTCTGTGATCACGAGTGTAATATAAGATGGTTCACATGTCTTGGAATTTTGTACTTGAGAGCATCCCGATAACAAATATCAGATTCATAAGAAAAAAAATATACAAATATTTCCTTCAACAAATTATAGTATATGAGATGACACACACATATATATGTTTTGTTTTATATTTCCTACCATTCTATCGTAAGAGTTTACAAAACGAGGGAGACTTCCATTTTAGGACCTAGGGACTTTTAGATCTAAGTCCAAAACGTTAGGGGTTTTTAGATCTAAGTCCAAAATGTTTGGTTGCCATTAGATCTAGTTCACATCTTTCTGGTTTTTGAAATTCAAGTTTTTGGCTTTCATTCTTCAATTCTTATACCAATTTTGCCCTTTAAACTAAAAATGGAAATAAATTTTTAAAAAGTGATTTCAAACATCTTTTCTTCCTCATTCAAATTTTGACTTCTAAATTTTTTTATTTCCGTGATAAAACACCTGCAACAATAAAAAAAGAAATCATCAATAAACAACCTATCTATGTATGCGGTAAAAACTCATTTAACATATACACAATTTTTTTCTTGAACTTGTAACCTAACCCAAAGGTAAAAACAAGAATATGTTAAGTAGGTACAATATATAAGATAAAATGATGAAGACATGAATATATGTAGACATATAAACTTGCCTATCCTTACTGATAGGTAACTATTGAGTAGGTAAGTTAAGAGCATCTACAATCATGCTCTCTATTTTTCAGTTACAATTTAGCTAAAAACATGGAAAAGTTATTTTATGAGCTCTCTATAAAATTTGAACTCCAATCATGCTCCTTAGTTTAGAGAGTCATAAATACTATAGTTATTTTTTAATTCAATATGATCGGTCCATATCTATAAAAAAAATATAAAAAAATAGTTAGCATTAATTAAATGTTTAAACTATGCATAAACAAAGCAGCTTTAAATTATGAGGAGCCACTAGGAGTCTTTTTTTTCTCCTCAGATTTAGGAGCTCCTAGAGGTCTCCCTATTTCAGGAGGTGGATAGGGAGCATGGTTGGAGTTGTATTTTTCCAATTCTTCCTTAAAATTTGTCTAAAGAGCTGATTTAGGCAGCCCATTGTGGATGCTCTAATATACAAAATACAAAAAATCAACATAATTACTCATGTCACTACCTAGAATTCCGGTACATTAAGCACAAATTTGCTAGACAAGTCATAAAACGTATTACCTATAACTTACGTAGATAAAAAAAAAAGGCTTATTGTGACGTCTCGGACCTAAAAATTAATTAAATAAGTAAATTAAAACTAATTAAGTAAATATAAGAAATTAAAAATGAAATAAAGGAATTAATTTAATGAAATTGGAATTTAATAATTTAAAGGGTATTTTGGTCAACCTTATTTTTGGACGAGAATTTGGCGAAGCGAGTTGCGCCATTGCATCCGGCTCGTCGAAACAAGTTTGTGGATATGTGGAACGCCCAATTCCGATTTATAACGAACGCGTAACGGTCTAGAAAAGAAATAAAATTTAAATTTAAAAAAAAAACGAATTTTCAGATTTTACTGTAGTAGCTACAGTACCACTACAGTAAATCACTACAGTGTCGCGATTTCTTCTTCTTCTCCAGCTCTCCCTCATTTCTTCTCCCTTCACTTTGATTGGTGATTTCTCCCTCCACCGATGTCCGTTTCGGGTGATACCAGTCCCAAAATCTTCGTCTCTTCATCCTCTACCTAGCCTACCCAATTTCCCAGCTCAAAAGCCCATTGATTTTAAACTGGAGCGACTGAAAGTTTGGTGGTTCTCGAAGTTTCCGACACGTTTTCCGGTGACTCCAGCCACCATTTCCATCGAGTGAGGTATGAAACTTCATCTACTCTTCATGATCTTTCCATTTATATAGGTATTGTAGATCGATTTTGAGGTTTTGTAGTTCGTTCAATATACCCATATTTGGCCGGTTTTCGAGTTGAATTTCCGGCCACTTGCCGTCGTCTATGGAAGTTCCCTGTTGGTTTTGTAGGGGGTGTGATGAGTGGTGTTGCTTTGATACCATTGTTGGTTTAAGGGTGAAAGGATTTAGGACAAGAAACAATAGTTGAAACAAAATGATTTTATTAATTTTGGAGGAGAGTAGTACATGACTTGATATAGGCTAATTGACCTTCTTTCTAGCATATTGGCTTATTGGCCATCACACTCTCTTAGACTAGTTTGGGCTATTTGGCCTTCAACATAGTTTAATTTGGGTAGCTAGTTTGCTCCCTTAGTTTGGGAGTTTTAGTGGTTAGCTCCCAAACTCAAGTTGATTAGCTAGATAGCTAGCTTTGCTTGTGTAGTTTGCTAGCTTTTCTAGCTTCAGTACAATGAGTAGGCTTAATGCCTATTTATAGATGTGAGTAGTCGACATTGCCCAAGTCCACCGACTTGGTCTTTTTACTCCAGCCACATATTGTAGTGATGCTTCTAGAGATTTCCACCGCCATACTAGTTAGCCATTCACTTGTTCACTTTTGCTAGAATATTCTTCCATCTTCTCTTTCATTTGTGTGGCTATTATCATGCTCCGTTGCCTTGTTCTTGAGTTTTCTAGAACTGTCTAGTTTTTTTTCTACACAAATATGCATTAGTTTTCAACACTCCTCCTCAATGCATATTTGTGTTTTTTCGAGTATGCTCCTCCTGAAGTTAGTATTGATGAAGCTTTTATTGATGCTGCAGCTCGGTGCTCTTGTGGCACTTTCTCCATTTGTAGTTAGCTTCATAGTTCTTCGCCGGCAATATTTTTTTCTTCTCAACGCCCAATTTTTTTAGTTTCAACATTCGGGCTTCTTTTTTCTTCTTTTATCTTTTTCTGGGTGCCTTAACTTTTTGCACACCCCACATGAAGGAAGTTTTTCCTCTCATGCCCATCTCTTTTATTTTCACTATCTCCTCCTCTAGAAATTTCTCGAAATCTCCTTCCCCTTCTCTAGATTTCTTGAAACCTTGAATTAAGTATTGATAACACGTACCTTGCTTCCTTAGAATTGGCCCATGCGCCCAGACTTGATTGAACACGACCCTTACTCCCAAAGCGATCGAACTAGCTCTGACGCCCAATGCTGTCGAACCAGCTCTGATACCACTTGTTGGATTTGTAGGGGGTGTGAGGTGTGTGGTGCTCTGATACTGTTGTTGGTTTAAGGGTGAAGGGGTTTAGGACAAGAGGACAATAGTTGAAACAAAGGGATTTTATTAGATTTGGAGGAGAACAGTACATGACTGGTATAGGTTAATTGGCCTTCTTTCTGGCATATTGGCTTATTGGCCATCACACTCTCTTAACTTAATTTGGGCTATTTGGCCTTCAACATAGTTTAATTTGGGTAGCTAGTTTGCTCCCTTAGTTTGGGAGTTTTAGTGGTTAGCTCCCAAACTCAAGTTGGTGATAGCTAGCTTTGCTTGAGTAGTTTGCTAGCTTTTCTAGCTTCAGTACAATGAGTAGGCTTAATGCCTATTTATAGATGTGAGTAGCCGACATTGCGCAAGTCCACCGACTTGGTCTTTTTACTCCAGCCACATATTGTAGTCATGCTTCTAGAGATTTCCACCGCCATACTAGTTAGCCATTCACTTGTTCACTTTTGCTAGAATATTCTTCCATCTTCTCTTTCATTTGTGTGGCTATTATCATGCTCCACTGCCTTGTTCTTGAGTTTTCTAGAATTTTCTAGTTTTTTTTCTACACAAATATGCATTAGTTTTCAACATTCCCATAGTTGAATAAGTTGTTCCACTCAACGAGTAGTATCTGTAGGTGGAAGGATGACTCTTGGTTTGGAGTTGGCCGAACACCAAAATTATCGCTTTAAACACCCATTGAATCTGCCAGCGCGTGTTCCCACACATGGGCCCACTTTTTATTGCACATTTTCATTCCTAAATTATCCTTACGTCGTCCCGAGCGCGTAGGTGTGCTCGGATTCCAATTTGGAGTTCGTATGATAGTCGAACGGATTTACGCCTATTGCGCGTTATCCGAGTTCGATGTGTTCGGACCGTCGGATCGGTTCCAATTCTTAGTATGTTGTTCCCCGTATTTTTAGGATTGTGTAGGAACTGACGGATTGTGGAACGGAGCCCCGAATACTCCGGATCAATGACTTAAAGCTTGAATTAAATCGTAACCGTCCGATCGTGCGATCATGAGCAATCTGACCGTCCGATCGAGACCAAACTTTCAGGACACGTGGTTTAGGCCGTGTTGAACCTGTAGGAACTTTCGGATCTAAGTATAACGACCCTGACCCAAAATTAAAGAAAATTAATAAAATTAATTAAGTTAAACAAATAAAGAATTAAAAGGAATTAAAAAAGGATTAAAATAATGAAATTGAAATTAATTAAGAATTTAATTAATTAAAAGGGGCAATTTGGTCAACTTAATTTTCGGACGACAATTTGGCGAAACGGGTCGCACCATTGCGTCCGGCACGTCGAAACGAGTCCGGGGACGTGCGGCACGATCAATTCGGATAACAAAGATAAAGTGTAATATTTTAATAATTTAAAAAGGGATAAAAACAAAAGGGAAAAATCCTGATTGGTCAAAGCCTTCTCTCTCTCTCTCTCTCTCTCTCTCCCTCGGACCCGCCCCCGATCGTGCGCGGTCACGTTTTGGAAGCGGCGCGCCACCACCAGCCACCACCTGGGTCGGGACCACACCCAAAAGATCGGCCACCTCGTCCCGGTCCCATCCCCTGGTAGCCCAGCCGCTGACGCCGTCGTATCTCGCCGGAATTTCACGAAAAACAGGCCGGTTTCTGCTCAATTTTCGCCAACTTCGTACGGTGGTTTCCGGCCACCATTTCTTGCGATCCAGGTGAGCTTTCTTCTCCCCTTGAACCCCTCTAGCTGTTTCGAACTTGGAATCGATCGATTTGGCCGCGAATCGATCGGAGCGAACTCGCTTTGGCCGGAATTCTTGTCGACGGTTTGGCCGAATCCGGCCGGTTCTTGACCGGGTTCCACCGGTTCTCAACTCCTCTCGGTGTTCTGAATCGATTGGCATAGGTCCCGTTGCCAAATTCGAAGTTTGGATGATGGCCGAAATCGCTCTACACACCCACCACGCGCTGCCGGCGTGTGTGGCGGCGCGTGGCGGCTGTGTGGCGGCGGTTCTCCCTCCCCGTGAAATCCTTGAGTCGTTGTGAACGCGCACGTATATTCGGATTTCGATTCGGACGTCGTTTGGACCTCGAACCATTGTACGCCTATTATGCGTTACGTGGGTTCGACGTGTTCGGACCGTTGGATTGAAACCGAATTCACGTATATTGTTCCCCGTATTTCTAGAAAAGTATAGGATTTGACGGATCATGATTCGGAGCCCCAGATGCTTCGGATCAATGACTTGAAGTTTGAGTTAAACCGTAATCGTCCGATCGTGCGATCGTGAGTAATCCGACCGTCGGATCGAGACCAAACTTTCAGGACGTGTTCTCTAAGCCGTAGTGAACCTATAGGAACTTTCGGATCTAAGTTTGGAGGTCATGGGACCCACGGGCCCGGTTTGACCTATTCCGGTAAGTTTGACCAAGTTTGACCAGGGTTGACCGAGCGTCTCCCGAGGTCGGTTCTTCCTCTAACGAACGTCGTTGACCTTAGAATTCCTTGTACGACGTTTTGGTACACTTTTGTCGGGTTTGGTTAAGGTTGACTTTTAAGGTTATCGCTTCGGTCCGGTTGTTAACCTTAATCCTCGTGTTCTTGAATTAGGTTCTCAAGCTCCTCGTGATCCTCGTGTGGAATCCTTTTCGGGTTGGGCAGCGAGGGACCAACGGTGAGTGGACTTTGTTTTCAAACGAGCATGGTTTTAAATAATTGAATGCGATGCATGTAAATGATATTTAATTATTGTTTTAAATCTTGATTTGATCTTTGGATGGATTTAGTATGATTGATTTGGTGTTTGAGTTTTATAATTGATTTGGATTGCCAGTTTGTTTGTGGGGCCCTGTTGGCTATATTTTATTATTATGCTTATCTTTAAGTATTGATTTTTGGGACGAGTCAAGCGTCCGGTAGTACTTATGTATGGATTTGAGTACGGTGGAACTTATTGGGTTTTCCTTGAATGTTATATAATATTTGAGTTTATGGTTTCGTTGGGTTTCGGACTTTATTATTTTATTATTACGTATGTCGTAAGTCTTGTAATTTATACTTTATATATTTTCGGGAAACTTATATACCTACTTTGAACATATAAATATATTTACTTTGAATGGAGTATTTGGGCGGTAAGTTTTGGACGCTAGTATAGTCCGGTTGACTACGTATTTGGTTTTGGTATTTAAACCTTATTAATTATGTTCATGCTAATACTTTGATTTTATATATATATATACGTATATATATACATATAGATCAACTTGGAAGGATCATGTCGGATTATTGAGGCTATCGAGAATACATGTCGGATAAATGAGGCTATCGGAAATATATGTCGGATTATCGGGAATTGATCATATGTATATATATGTATATGTATATATATATATATATATCTACTTTGAATGTATATTGTATATATTTCTCTACTTCAAAATAAGTATACTTATCTACTTTGAATATATATTACATATATATATATCTACTTTGAAAATAAGTATGTATATCCACTTTGATTATATATATAAATATATATTTACTTTGAATATATGTATATCTACTTTGATATGGAGTTTTGAACATATATGTATACGGGATTGTATTTTCAATTATATTTTAAGGAATTACTATTTATGTTGTTTTAAAGTACGAATTTCAGGGATGTCAGTTATACGTGGGAATTTCAAATGCTTGAGTTTGAGTATCGTATTTTAAAGGATAATTATGTTTTGTATATTTATATATGTGTATTTTTGAATAATACGTTTCGGGGTTTGACTTTATATTTTTAAAGAGTAGTACCTACTATGTTTTGAAGCATATGTTTGACTTGGGTTTTGAATACTATTTAATTGTGCATTTTTCCGTGATTTGATATTTTAATGGTTTTTGGATTTATTATATCGTCGTTTGACGCTTGTGTCTATTTTAACTATGAAATTGCATGTTTGGGACGGTGATGTCCTTATATTAATTATATGGTGTTGTTGGTTTGTCATACGTATATTTGTGCTAGTGTGATATTTTGGGGATGGGTGCATGTGGTTAAATTGGTATGTGGATTTTTGTGTGGTGTTGGTTTGAGTGCAGTTGCACTGTGTTATGTACCTCCCCCTATTTCTGATGGTGACTATGGATTTGGAGTATGGTTCGATCCGGTGCATACCTTAACGGGGTGTAGCCGTAGACCCTTGATTGGGTAGTCTGCGCGTATGACTAGTTCGGACGCATGGTTATTGAGGACTCTGCCATGCGGGCCGGGGAGCTTAGTCCCAGTGGACGGCTCGACCCTGGGCACGAGGCCATTGCGGTGTCGTCCGATGTCCAGTTATCCTGGGCATGAGACCATCGTGAATGCTGTCCCGGTGTCCAGTTAAACAATCCCCTGTTGGATTGTTTCCCCCTGGTACTTGTTTTGGTGTCGAGATTATATTATATCTATACGCGTGCGTTAGTACCTTCGTATTCGTATTTTCTTTCGGTGAGGATACTTCCTCGCTTGCAGTGCCTATGGGCATGCAGTTATTTGAGTGTGGGGAAGAAAGGGTTAAAGTCTTTTAAAGGGTTTTTACATTACTTTGTGGTGGTTTTAGATTCCTTGGATTTTATCTGGGTCTTTGGACTTTTTACGTTGTTTTGTCATTCGGAAACTTTATTATATTCTTATGCTTGTGATTTTCAAGTCCTTTCGGTTTTAATTATATTTATGTCTTCGCGGTTTAGTTTTGAGAGGTTTTTCCTCGGGTAAAGAAAAAGGTTTGGTTTGGTTTTATTCTTCGAATTATTTTGAGATATTGGTTTTTGAATCAATTTTATATACAACGGATTTTAATTGCATGGTTTACATGGTTTTGAAACGGCGGGGTTAGTATGTTGATTTAAACTACTAAACTTTGTTTTGTCCACTCACACTTTTCTGTTTTGCGCCCCCCAGGCCCTAGTCGTGCTTCGTTACCGTCCGGCCGAGCGCTTCTCTTCTTGAGTGTCGACTTAATTGTAGGACTTCGTGTCCCTTCTCTTAACTTTAAATTTCTGCTGTTAAACTTGAATACTCTTAGTTGCTCTGTTATTGCCCATTAGGGTTGAACTGGTTGGCCAAAGGCCTGTTATGTATTTATTGCATGCTGGCAGTTGGTTGTACTATTTCTACTGTTGTTGAACAGGTTGAACTTTTGGGTTTGGTTGTTTTTCTGGGGAGACTCTGCCCGTTTTTCGGCAGAAGTCTTGACCCCCTTTGTGTGTTTGACTCGGGAAGAGGGATTCTTTTAGTATGTGGGCCCGGCATCGGGTGGATGTCGGTTGACCACATGGTCCGGTGCGGGTTCCGGGGCGGAATCCGGGTCGGGTCCTGTCACTAAGTTTGGTTGTCATGGGACCCACGGGTCCGGTTTGACCTATTCGGGATATAGCTTGACCTAGAAACCCTTCGTACAACGTACGTGATTACTTTGAGTCCCGGGAGTGTTAGGGTTTCATTTTAAAGTTCTCGTTCGGTTCACTGTATTAATCTAATCCTCATATCTATCGCTTTAGGTACTCTGGCACAGCATACGTAACGGGCGGGACCCTTTTAGGGTTATGCAGTATGGGACCAACGGTGAGTGGACATTGTTTTCAACGTGCATGATTTTAAAGAATTGAATGCAAAGTATGAATGAGATTTGATAATTGTTTTAAATCTTGGTTTTGACTTTTGATGAAGTCATTTTGATTGATTTTACATTTGAGGTTTATGCATGATTTGGGTTGCCGATTTATATGTGGGGCCCTGATGGTTATATGTTATTATTATAATCATTTTTAAGTATTGAACTTTGGGACGTGGTAATCGTTTGGTGGCATGGGTGTGTGGATTTCCTTGGGATTTTAATAGGATTTTATATTGGTTGGATATTCTATATGGTGTCGATATTGGAGTTTTATATTATGTTAATTACTAAATTAACGGATTTTAGTAAAAGGTGAGATTTACGGTATGCTTTGGGTTTCAGTTTTATATTTAAACAATTGTTATATTATATTTTAACTATATAATTGGGTTAATTTGGACGTTGGTTTAGTCCGTTTGATTTCATACTCGGTTTTGGCGTATATACATATACGTTAAATAAAGATTTTGGAAAAGGGATTTTGATGTTTCAAGAAATGGTTACCTATACTTTGGTTATATATATATATATATATATATATATATATATATGTATATGTATATATAAGTATATATATATTTATACACTTTGAATAAATGTTTTGGGTCTCGGATTTGATGTTTTCAAAGAAAGGTTATTTACAATGGGATTATATTAATATTTGGGACTTATCTTGAAATTGAATCTTGACTTTATGTTTCGGGACTTGGGATTCTAATTTGATTTGACATGCTTGACTTGAGCATTTATTGAGATTTGAACATGGTTTTAAATATGGTTTTTCAATGATTTGGACGTTTGAATTGATTAAGACCTATTATGCGGTTATTTGACGCTTGTGGTTATTTTTTTTAGTATGGAACATATGTTTGGGACAGTGATGTCCTTATTTCCAGTTTATATATTGGTTATATGATTGTTGGATTTGTATATGTCCGGGTGTCTGACGTTTTGGGGTTGGGTACATTGTGGTTGAATATTATATATATTGATTTGAGTACGATTGGCACCTTGTTATGTACCTCCCCCTGTTCTTATATTGATTATCGCGTGGCGATTGATGTGATACGGTCATAAATTGGGCTTAGGTCCAAACCGGCCGAATCAAACATTGGTTTGGTTTGGTTCCGTTTCCGCTTCCTCTATGAACCGAACTCAACCGAACTGGTATATTATAATTGGTTCGGCCGCAATTTTGAAGTGAAACCGATCCAATCTGAACTATGCCCACCCGTATAAAAAAGTACATTCAAAATATGTTTAAAATTTTGGCAAAAAAAAAAGTTTAAATTAAAACAAATGAAAAAAAAAGAGTTTAAACCCCGCACTTCTCTTTGTTCACCCCAATACTTAAATCATTAAGTTGTTAAGTTTTATTATTATGTAAAAAGATAAAAAAGTTCATCCAACTTAATACTTAACCCTAGTACATCTATACACATACCCCACCACTCTTTTAAAGAGGAGCCTACCTCTTTAAAAGCTGTGTGAGAGCTGATGTAAAGGCTTGTTGATTGCATTGCTTAATTGGAGCCATGTTCTTTTTTTGGTGGCAACCACAACAAAATACTTTTACTCCAAGCCATGGTACCAAAACTCAAAGTGTTTTGGACACAACTAAACAGTTCACAACTGATGAGGTAAATAAACTATTATTATGATGTTGTAACTTATGAGTGGTTGATAATCTTTTACAACTACCATATATGCTTTTATATATATATGCTTTTATATAGATATTGGAGCAGTGCGCAAGGACGAAAGTGTGGCATAGTAGTTGTCATTAAAAGGTCTGATAAAGCTAGGAAAAATATAATGAGGAGAGCTAGAGTTACTTTAGGTTGTGAGAGAGGTGGGCATTATATTAAGAAGCCTACTATAGATTCAGATGACGAACAACCAATGAACTCTGATGCAGATGTAAGTATTGATCACCGGAAAAAAAAAACGCGTCCTAAAAGCACTAGTACAAAGAAGTGTGGTTGCCCGTTTCAACTAAAGGGGTTAAATATTGGTCCTGGAGATGAGTGGAAAGTTGAGGTTGTATGTGGAGTTCATAACCATCATTCTACTGAGTATCTTGAAGGGCATTCATGTCACGCTCCAAAATCGAGATACGTGATAGCGGCACGTACCTTGAGGATCCCGAAAATATAACACCTAGATCCGAATGTTATACTCCCAAGATTTTCAAAATACGATAAGCCTTTTTAATTAAATAAAACGGGTTGGATTAAAGTTGTAAATAACAGCGGAAAACTGAATTGCTGAGTATCTTGAAGGGCATTCATGTCACGCCCCAAAATCAAGACACATGACAGCAGCACGTACCTTGAGGATCCCGAAAATATAACACCTAGATCCGAGGGTTATACCAGCAGAAGCATATCAAAATTGAATCCCAAAGTTTCTTTTTTTTCTTTCTTTTTCTCTCAACTTTCTGCTAATTTGGGTTTGTTTATGTGTATCCTCTATTGCTCTTTCTCCCAAGCTCCTTCTTCAACCTTCTCTTCTGAAACAAAGAAAATGTCAGACATGAAAACCATTTCCAAGAATCTTCAAACCTCCAAACAAGCCCTTTTTCTAGCTTTCTCAAACTTGCCAAAGCTAGCTCCCCCTCCTTGATCAAGACTCAAACTTTGATCTTTTTTCTATCTTTTTATATCATCATCACACGACTATCTGCAATGCTCCAATTCCACCCATCAGTTTGTTCATATCTTCTCATTCCAAATAAAAACCCCATGATCAAAACAATTCAAAATTGAAAACCCTAGAAAAATACCTAATTATAATCCAACGAAAATTAACCAATACAAATTTTAATTTTCATTAGATTGAGCTAACTACAAACAACCACATAATCAAAACTTAAAAATCAAACAAAGAAATAGCATATTGTACCCATCAAATATCACCAAGGAGATAGACAAACATAGAAGAAGAGTGGAAAGAGAGGAAGAGAGTTGAACAACTAACCTTGAGTGAGTGAGAGCAGAGCACAACATAAGAGGAAAACAAATCAAAGAGGAAGAGGAGAGCCAGAGCAATGTCAAAGAGAAAGAGGAGAGCAACGTCTAAGAGGATAATGGCAGACTTGATAGCGACTTCGCTATTTAGCGACACCTCTTCAGAGCTAGCTATTTTGTGCCAACGAGTGAATTCTCTAGTCTCATTTAAGTTAACGAAGGGCTGCACCAAATATGGGTTAGGGGTGTTATTTAAGTTAGTCCAATCCAAGCCAACCCAAGAAGATGTACCAAACAGGGCCTTAGAATATAGGGTGAACAAAGAAAAGTGCGGGGTTTAAATAGAAAAACTCAAAAGGAAAAAGATAAATGCAATTGTAAGGAGTAGGGGTGGGCACGGTCCGGTCTAGTTCGGTTCTCATCTCACAAGAACCAGTACTATTCCACTGGTCCGATTTTAACAATTTTTTTTTAAAACTGACTGGGGAGTTCCAATCGGTTTCGATTTTAAACCGGTTTTTTTATTTTTTATTTTTTTTTCAAAAAAAATAAATTTTTTATTTTTTAAAATACAAATGATAATAAATAAGTTATTTTTTGGGTTTGAAAATTAACAAATGATCCAATTCATACAATAGGAAATGTTTTGAAGTTGAACTTGGAAAAATATTAATTATAACATATATAGCATTGGATTTGAAAAATATGTATAAATAAAACAAAAACCACAACCGGTTCGGTCCGGTCTAGTGTGGTGCATGTGAAACTGAAATCAGAACTGATTCCGGTCCGATTTGTTGACTTTTTTGGTCAACCGGTTTTTTTTTCCAATTTTTTTTCCCGATCCGATTCAGTGTTCTCGTTTTCCGATCCGGATACCCACCTCTAGTAAGGAGCGTAAAAAGAGAATAAATGATGAGTGTGAAAATCACCTCTCTTTCAAATTGGTCTTACGTTAATGGAATGACCCCTGTAGTTGGGGAGTTAAAAATAATTTTACTCAAAAGTTTACCCCAAAAGAAACTCAAGTTTTGATCAAAAATAGCCAAAAATTACCCCCAACTTTCAAAAATGTCAGTTTTTATAAAATCTTTCAAATATAGCCAAAAACTTACCTAAATAGACACAAATGCCCTTAAAAATTAAAACCCACATAAACCTAAAAACCAAAACCCTACTACACAAAGTTTGGAATCACACGCACCTTAGTCGAACTATTGGTGAGTGATCTTGGCAGGACCCTACCCAAATTCCACTTTGGAATTCATGTCGAACCCTGCGAGTGTCCGACACCTGTCGTGTGCTGGACACAATTGACCAAATTGCCCTTTTATCAATTCCCACATTTTCCTTCAATTCCATAGTTTACCGTCAATTCAAAGTATCACCTAAGTGATACAACCTATCAGTACTCGGGAAACACAAAGTCAACCCGAGACGCAATCCTCGCAGTACTCAGGAGACAGTCAACCTGAGACGCATTCCTCGTAGTACTCAGGGGACACTTAGTCAACCTAGGACGCTGACAGGACCCGCCCGAATTCCACCCTGGAACCCATGCTGAATCCTGTGGTTGTTCCGACATTATCCCAATGCCGGGCCCACATACTAAACAAATACCCTCTTCCCGAAACAAAAGAAATAAGGGCCGAGACTTCAGCTGAAAATCGGGCAGAGTCTCCCTTGAAAGTTGATCAAACCCAAAAGTTCCAACCTGATAGAATACAACAGATTATGTATACACCAACTGCCAGCATGCATACAAATACAACCTAGGCCTCCGGCCTTCATATCCAACCCTAATGGGCGATAACAGAGCAATTCTAAGAGTATGCAAGTTTACTACAGAATTCAAAGTTACAGATAATGGACATAGAGTTCTACAATCAAGTCGTAGCTCGAGAAGAGGAGCGCTTGGCCGGACCGTACGAAAGCAACAACTACGGCCTGGTGGGGTGCAAAACAGAAAGAGTGTGAGTGGACAAAAATAAAGTTTTAGTAATTCAAATCAACGTACTAACCCCACCGTTTCGCACGAGAGAGAAAGAGAGAGAGAGAGAGAGAGAGAGAGAGAGAGAGAGAGAGAGAGAGAGAGAGAGAGAATGAAGCTGATTGGTCCAGCTAGGTATCTAGGGTTTTTTTTCTCACATTTTGAAATTACCAAAATACCCTCAATGTTCAAAAACTCGTATCGAGGCGTACTGCCCGTCAACGGACTCGTTTTGACTAGCCGGACGCCCCCTTAATTATTAAATTCCAATTTAATTCCCATTTTTTAAAATTAATTCCTTTTATTTCATTTTTAATTACTCATTTTAACTAATTCATTTATTTAACTTATTTTATTTAAATTTAGGTCTGGGACGTTACTGACGCATTCCTCGCTCCTCACGATCTGGATATCCCTAGGACTCGTGGGGCAAAAGTCATACGCACGCAGACTCAAACCAAAAGCAGCCAAATGTCTATAGACATATTAATAACCGAAGGTAACATTTTATTCCGAAGGCAACATCTAGGGTACCTATGGTGGTTTTCAGAAAACCTTTCTTAATCATACATAGAAAATATTTCTCATCCTTTTGAGCTATTCAAACTCCATAGTATTAAAATCATAAATCTCATTTCCAAAACAACCACATGCTTGGAACATAATTCATAAACAAGTATTTATAAAACATTTAAGTTCAACCTCATGCTTGAAAGCGTAAATCATCATAATTCGTTCATGATCATTTAATAAAACTTTTATTGCATAAAATTCATTTAGGAAACAAAAGTCCACTCACTGAGTGTCCGAGCTAGCCAGACCCTTCGAGGGTCCTTCTTGTGGGTTTGACGGAGCTTGAGTACCATTTAAGCAATTAACAACATTTAATTAATAAAATAGCTCGGGCATGAATATTTAAACAAAACCCTGACCCCCGGCCTTGAAAGTGCATGTGCAATAATAATAAGAGTTCCTAGGCCCATTTTAAACTGTTCTACCTGTTGGGATGGTATGAAAAGACCCGGAATTAATTATGCGAATAACTCCTTAATTTAGTTCGATCCGATCTTCCGTGAAGTTCGCGACCTTCGATTAACAATCCGAAAGTTCCTATAGGTTTCTAAGAACCCAATTAACAAATCCTAGAAGTTTCGTCAAGATTTGACGGTTCGAACGTAATGAAACCCAATTAAGCCTAACCGGTAAAAATTGGTTTTACGTTGAAACGATCACGAAAAATTAATTATGAGGATCATTTTGGGACAAAAACATGCAGGTGGCACCCAGCAGAGGCGGACTCAGCTCACGCCCAGTATGGACAATGGCCCACACTCAACTTTTTTTACTCACCTATATATATAGTTAACAATTGTTGTTTGGCTGCCAATGGGTCTTTACCATGATGGTAAGGTTGTTGGCCTCAAGCCCAAAGGGCTAAGGTTAGAAACCCCCCCATGACACCAATTAGTAGGTTTGTTGTAAATTCCCATCCCCATATCGATGTAACTCCAAAAAAAAAGCCAATTGTTGTTTGGCTCACATGCCTAGTTGCCCTTTTTTTTTTTCCGGTCTGGGCATACTCGCCCATTTTATGAGACTACTTGTTCAACTTTTTGAAAAATAGACCAATGCCAAGTTGCCAACAAAGCAACCAATGGCTACAGTTTGAATCTTTTGACCAACAGCATGAAGCTTGGTCTGAGTTTAGATTATTTTTTTTTACGAATGAGGCATTTTTTTTTTAATCAAGAGAACAATCAAGTTTTTATACAAAATATATAAGATTTTCAAATTTTGTCTAAATTTTGAAAAATGCACAAGCAAGTCATGTTTCTTCCTCCAGTCTTTCCTCTTGTTCCTTTCTATTTCTATTTCCAATTTTTTTTCCTCTCATCTGATAGCTCAAAATAATGGAACCGGCTATGCTCTCCGCCAATTTTCTTCTTCCTCCTTCTTTCCTTCTTTCATTCTCTCCTCTGTTTTTTTTTTCCCGACTTTGTGTTGTTTTTAAGGCCATTTTGGCTGGAAAGGCACATGCAAAAATTTTTGCCCCTATTTATAGCCCACACTACCCAATAGCAACAATAATGAAACAATGTTGTTTGCTGCTAGCTGGATAAATTTTACCGATTAGGTCCATCGCCAATCCTCTAAATGGCCATGGTTTAACAACTGGATTCATGGGAACTGAAGGAACCTGTTGGATTGGCCCATGCCTTTGGCAAGCCTCACATCCCTTGGAATAATCTGTGCAATCTTTCATCATGGTAGGCCAGAAGTAACCATACCTTATGATGAGCCAACACATTTTCCTTCCACCTTAATGTGCTCCACATATTCCTTCATGGACTTCTCCCATGACCTTCATGTATTCTTTCTTTCCTAAACATCTCAGGAGTAATTCATCTTTGCTCTTTCTGAGTAGATCATCATTCCATATTAGATAATTCAGGGCTAAAATTCTGGTCCTTTTTTCTGATGGTAAGGCTAGATATTGTAAATAGTTGATTATAGGTAGTCTCCAGTCTTCCTGGTCTATTACAGCTGAATTGACATCTATCTTCATTCCTCTAGTCATAACTGATGGCAAACTTCTCTTTTCTACCTTGAGGATCCTTTGGATGCAATCATCAGGTATCTGTACTCCTGTAGCTATCTAGGCCATCTCATTGGCTGCAAGATTTTCTTCCCTTGGAATATGTTCCCAAGTAACTTCCCTGAATTCTAACAAAAAATTTCTTGCTGCCACTAGATAAACGGCTAACGAAGGGTTTAGGCATTTGTATTCTCCTGCAATCTATTTAGAACAAGCATAGAATCTCCCAGAATTTCCACAGACTGAACTCCCAGTTCTACCAACATTTCTAGGCCAATGATCAAACCCTCATATTCTGCTTTGTTGTTGGTGCATTGGAAATCTAGCTGAAATGAATAGCTATGCTTAATTCCCATTGGATCTTCCAAGACAATCCCTGCTCCAGAAGTGAGGTCAGTTTTGGATCCATCAAAATACAGCTTCCATGGAGTGAGATGAATTGAATATATGGGGTTGTTGAAATAAGTATGGACTTTAGTCAGTAAATCTACATTGGATATATCCATAAAATCCATATTTTCAATTTCTTCTCCTGGATGATTTGCTAGGAAGTCTGCCACTGCTTAACCCTTAATAGCCTTCTGAGGGACATAATGGAAAGCGAATTCTGACAAAGTCAGCGTCCATTTACCAATTCTGCCTCTTAGCATTAGTCTTGTCAACATGTATTTGATCAAGTCTTTCTTGGCAATGATATAGATGGTGAATGGTAGCATATAATGTCTGAGTTTTATAGCAGAGAAGTATAAAGCCAGACATAATTTCCCTAAAAGACTCTGTAGTTCCTTCTTGTTCCTTGGTGGTGAGGCTTCTATGATAGATTTAGCTTTGTTTTTATCCCCCTCTATACCTCTTTGATGTACTAAGAAGCCTAGGAAATTTCCTGCTTGAACCCCAAATACACACTTCTTGGGGTTCACTTTTAATTGATGTTGTCTCATTCTTTGAAAAGCTTTCTTTAGATCAGATACATGATTGATCTTTTCTGCGGATTTGATTACAGCATCATCTATGTACACTTCCAAGGAATGGCCTATCATCTCATGGAACACAGAATTCATTGCTCTTTGATAGGTTGCCCCTGCATTTCTTAGGCCAAAAGGCATTAAAACATATTCAAAGGCACCTACATGCCCAGGACATATAAAAGCAGTTTTGTGGATATCTTCTTCTGCCACCATGATTTGGTTGTAGCCTGCATTGCCATCCATGAATGACAAAATCTGTTTATGAGCTGTTCCGTCTACCAACATATCTGCCATTTGCATATGATACTCATCTTTGGGAGTTGCTTCGTTCAGGTTCCTATAATCTACACAGATTCTGACTGCCCCTGTAATTCTTTTGAGAACTTGTACAATATTAGATAGCCAATCAATGTAAATAGCTGGTCTAATGAATCATGCTTTGGCCAGCCTCTCAATTTCTTCTTTGACTTTCAATTCTGTCTCCATAGACATCCTTCTTCTGGCCTGCTTTATTGGTAAATATCCTTCTTTTATTGGCAGTTTATGTTCTACTAATCCTCTATCTAGTCCAGGCATTTCATGATAATGCCATGCAAAACAGTTTCTGAAATCATGCAGAAGGAGTCATCTTCTGTTCCTAGATTTATTTCTTCTAAGGGGTCATGTACTTTTGCTAAGGAGTCATACAGGGCTGCTGGTGCAAACGCTAATTCCTCCTCCTGTACATTGTCTTCTAATTCTGCTGAATCCTCATGCATGAATTCTGCCATGTTAATGGCTGGATTCTGCATGGAAAGTTTCTTTTCTGCCAAATATGACAACAATCTATTTGTAATGGATCGGATTTTCGTTGCTCGATCCTTTTCTTGTTGATTTGAGCTAAACATCAGGAGTGTAGAGGTTCAGGATAAAAGGTCTATTCCAGTCTTCTAAGGAACTGGATAGGCCTTCTTCTATGAGCCTTTGGGCCATGACACCTTATGGCCGGCCGTTCTGATTGACTTCAAAGAAAGTAAAAGGGACAAGGTCATCATTGACAGGACCCGACCCAAATTCTACTTTGGAATCCGAGCCGGACCCTGTGCGTGTCCGACACCTGGCAGGTGCCAGGCACAAATGACCTAATTGCCCTTCTAATCAACATTTAAAGAAATTCAAGGTTCGATTTCTGGCAAAAATTCGGCAAAATTACCCCTGTAATTTGCTCAATTCCCAAAATTTACACCTGTAAAACATAGTTTAATAATCTCAAGATATCAATTTAACAACTACCACTACATTTCTTAACGTCTTATCAATTCTGTTTTATCATCAACATTTCTTGCCATCATAAGTCATCCAAGGTGAATCCTAGTCAATCATTCAGCTACATTAATTTTAGTAGTTATTATATCAACACGCACATCATCAATAACCACAAAGATTATATAAGAAGATTCAATACTTGAAGTTCATTATTAAACAAGATTCATATCTCAAATATAAATCAAGCCTTGAGTCCGCACATCAGTTCAGATTTCATTCAACTAACATGTTCAATAAATTTCCAATTCATGCCCAAAACCAAAATCCATAGTATCCTTACTCGTGGCTGCACCTAGATTAGTCTAGGCTGCCTACGTACCCTCTAGGAGGGATCAAGCCACACGTAGCTCTTAAGAAAAAACTAAAGTTCGAACCATAAAGTACTTGAATTAATATTCCCACATATTTTCAGTTATTAAACTGTCCCAACTAAATCAATCAATTAAAACCAGAATAAAACCGAGTAGTTTCACAACGATCTCAAGATTCAAGTAAACATGTATAAATAGTATAGCATCTTTTACTCTGAAAAACTCTCATTCTTTACCTCATAAATATGAAAATATATAATAAAGTCCCCACCAAAGTATCCAAGGTCAAATCGTTAATTTCTGTTTAAAAACATCTTTGAATATCAAAATACTCCTCACCCAGGTGTACCCCCAAACATATCCGTCAATGCCCAGTATCAATCCGTCAATTCCATATATCATGTACCAGTTACGTCCTCGCGACACTCAGGGATCACGTAATCAGCCTGAGGTGCGTATCCTTTGATTTTCCGTCAATTCCATTTCCTCGCAAGACTCGGTGACATGAAGTCTGTCCGAGCCGCGTCCTCGCAAGACACTCAGGAGTCACAAAGTCAACCTGAGCCGCGTCCTCGCAAGACACTCAGGAGTCACAAAGTCAACCTGAGCCGCGTCCTCGCTAGAACGGGTGATCAGCCCGAACGCGTATCCTCGCTGAATCGGGGGACACAAAGTCTACCCGAAACGCGTCCTCGCTCCACACGGTTCGGGCGTCCCCGAGACTCGTGGGGTGTATCATAAATGACAAATCTGTTTCAAGACAACAGGGGGTACTTCTGAGGTGGGTTTGAAAACCAAATCCAAATCTGAAGATTATCACCCTTCGCCAAAAATCCATTTTCATACTTAATTCTATAATATAAAATATATATTACTCTCGAAATCAGTTTCCCAAATATTCAAAAGTACTCAACCATATACTCAATTATAATAGTAATAATAATGATAATAAGAATAACAATGATAATAATAGTAATTGAATAAATAATGAAACTAATACTAAATAACCAAAAGAAATCTCTGTTTCAATGGACTACTTTCGTGATCAAACCCGTAACAATAATCACCATTAAACATAAATGGACCATTAACTAAATAAATAAATAAAACCTCATCCTTCCGAATTATTCAAGTTCCACAAGATCAAAATCCAAATCTCGTTTCCAGACAATTTCCAAGCTTAGACCAATATTCATAACAATATTTCAAATAAAACAATTCAGTTCAGTTCCAGGCTTGTAACACATAAATCAGAATAGTTTATTTACGAGTATTCGATAAAACCATTTATTAAATTAAGTAGCCCGGCACGATTATTTTATTAGAAACCCGACTCCCAGACCTTAAAGTGCTCCTACTAGCTAGAAAGTGTCTCTAGGCCCATTTAACTCCGTTCTACCCGATAAATCAATTTAATAATCCCCGGAATGAATTATCCGATTAATATTAATTTAATCCAAACCGGTCACCCGTAGGGTTTGTGACCTCCAATAGATGATCCAAGAATTCCAAAGACTTCAATAGAGTTTGCAAAGTTTATCCCGAAAGTTTGGTCTCAATCGTACGGTCGGGTCGCTCACGATCGCACGATCGGACGGTTAAAAATTTCCTTAACCCTAATTACAATGTTTCGGAGTAACCGGGACTCCGATTCACGATCTGTCAAATCCTATACGCTCCTAGAAATACGGGAACCAACATACTAAGAATTGGGACCGATCCAACGGTCCGAGCACCTTGAACCCGGATAACGCGCAATAGGCGTAATTCCGTTGAACTGTCATACGAACTCCAAATTGAAATCCGAGTGCGTCTACGCTCTCATGACGATGTAAGGATAATTTAGGAATGAAGATTGGCATTGAAAAGTGAGCCTACGCGTGGGAATACGCGCTGGCAGATTCCGGGGTTAAAAAGCGATAAATTTTGACTTCGGTCAAACTTCAAACCAAAAGCTCTCCTTCCGCCTACGACTAGTTCTCGATCTCCCGAACACTTTCTTGAACTACGGGAAGGTCCCAATCGGACTCTAAGTGGGTTAAAACCTAACCTCAAAGTCTGTCAAAACTTTAACAATAATTATAACCAACCTACGCTACGATTCGATCAAAACCTACACAACCACCAGCTAGAGCATGAAAAATAGGTGAGAAAGCATATCTTACTTGTCCCGATCGGTGGCCGGAGGAGGGAGAACGAAGCCGGCGAAGTTTCTGTCAAAATCGGCGGTATTTCACCGTTTCCTGGCGATTTTCGCGGCGGCCGACGGTGGCGAGGCTGGTCTCGAGGTGCGGGTACTGGCCGGAGTGAGCGGACGTGGTCCGGCGAGGTGGGTGGCGGCGTGGTGGTGGTTATGGAGGTTTTGGGGGTGACGGGCCGAAGGGAAATAAAAACAGGGGGGAGTTGCTCGCGGGGAGAAGAAGAAATAAGGGGAGGGATTATTAAAATTTCTGACATGCAAAATTACCATTTTGCCCCTCACGCAAAAATCAATCGTAACTCCTTCACTACAACTCGGAATTGAGCCCACAATATGTCCACGAACTCGCGTCGCCGAGCCCGACGTAACGGTGTGGTTCACTTCCCAAATTTCTTCCCCGAACAATTAAAATTAATTTTAAACCCATTAAAATATTTCAAGGATAGAATTGTCTTTTGTCCCCAATAAACTAATAGTTAAATATTATTTTAAATTTCTAAATCCTCCTTAATTAGTGATATCAATTCAAATTATACTTTTTAAACCTTTCAATTTATTTTCTCTTATTTAGTTTGCTCAACATAATTATTTAATTTATTATATCCTCGGGGGTAAAATGTCTTTTACTTGTATAATTTAATGATTCAATGATAAATTTGGGGCGGGATGTTACAATCATGATAGTACCTAGCCTCAAAACAGATGGCAGAAATGGCAGTGGATCAGCCTCTACTATCTCCATAAATCCTTCTTCATGCCAGAGTGCTAACTGTTGATGCAGAGTAAAAGGAACTCACAAACTTTGATGAATCCAGTCCCTCCCAAGCAGAGCATTGTAAGTGGTGGAAGTGGTATCGACCACGAAGAAAGCAATCTTGAGCTGCTTAGTCCCCACAATGACATCTACGTCAAGTATGCCATAAGTTTTGGTGATGCCCCTAGCAAAATTAGTGACTGTAAGGCGTGTTGGAATTAGGTCCTTCTCTGTTCTATTCAGTTTAGTCATCAGCCTATGAGGAAGAAGGTTGATTGCTGCTCCTCCATCTACCATCACCTTGGAAATAGGAATGCCTCCCAACTTTGCAGTAATGAACAAAGGCCTGAGGTGATTGGCCATCTCCTTGGTAGGTTTGGAGAAGCATAGCTGATTTGTTGCTATTTTTTGGGCAATTATGTCTGTACTTACAGCCCTGCCTTGTTCTTCAGGAAGTGTTCATTCTTCTGTTAACCTGCATTCGAAACTTTCTTGGGACATTACATCCCCTTCCAGAATACCTTGATGTCCTTCTATAGCTCTGAACTCTTCTGGTAGGATGAACATCATGTTGACATCAAGATCATCATGTAATAAATCCTCCAGTTCTATGCTAAAGTTCTGGGTTTCTTCATCCAGTTCTCCTTCATAGTCCACTTGTTCTTCTTCGTAATCTTCAGTCCAGTCTCCCTCATAGTCTTCGATCCAGTTCTCTTTTCCTTGTAACTCAGGGTCTCCAGATTGTGGTTGTGAGAGCTCTAACTAAGGTTCTGAATGAGTAACTTGCTGTGAAGAGCATTCCCCTGGGTAAGTTGGTTCTGGAAGTGCTTGCGTTTCTTGGTCCATAAGTTGTTCTACTTGAGCAGTCACCTCTGGTCTATTCTTATTTTGAACGAAGCTGGCTTCTGTGGAGGGCTGTATGGTGTCCCTGCTTTTAAGAAAGGTGCAGTACTGCCTCTGGATTCTTCTTTTCTGAGTTCTGGTCAGTTCAAGAGTTGGCCTGCCACTTTTGTCAACAGAATACCATCTGCCATCAATTATAGTTGCCAATGGCTTGTCTTCTCCTGAGATTTTTATTGGCAGCTCCTTTCTTGGCTGTACTGTCACTTTCTTGATGTATTGGGTAGCTCTGTGATAACTCTTCTACCTATTTGTCTCCCTAGACAGAACTGTGACTTCAGCCTGTAAGGGTGGTGCTCTAATTCTGTCAAAGACACTAGGTGTGGGTTGATTGTGTTGATCCAAAGTTATTTCACATTCACACTTGCACCTGCTGCATAGAACGACGCCGGCTTATATGGTGGCCTTTGGTCTGTGGTATCCTTCCTTCGCATCCTCTTTACTAGAACTGGAATATGGTTCTGCTGAGATTTTGGCTTTTCCCTTTTCTGGCCAATTCAGGTTGACCATGTTGACTTGAGGCTGAGGAAAAGGATCGGTTATGACTGTGGGAAGTTTTTCAGCTAGCTTGAGCTTGCCTGCTACTATTCCTTCTTGTATAACATCACTGAAGACAACACAGCTGTTGGTAGAGTGATTCCAAGAGTTGTGCCACTTGCAATATTGCCTCCCCTTGAGTTCTTCAGCCTTAGGCATCTTGTGAGGCATTTCTATTGCCTTTTGCATGATCATTTCATCAAATAAGGTGTCTACCTTTGTCAAATCAAAGGAATAGACCTTGTTCTGAGCAGGTTTATTGGGAATAAACCCTCCTGTGAAAGGTGGTGGCTTATGATCTTTTGGTGGTTTGATCAGAGTATTGCAGCTAACAGGATGTTTTAGCTTGGCCATTTCTGCTATTACCACTTCTAGATCTTCTGTCTCCTCCTGATCATCACCTGATTCCATCTTAACCATATGGATGGAGGAAGATGGTATCTTGTAGTAGGTACCTCTGGAGGAATTTCTTTTTTGCTGCTCTTCTTTCAACAATTCTTCATATTTGGAGGCCTTGTCAGCGAGTTCTGCCAGGTCTCCAAAAATCATCCCATCAAAACTTTTCCTCAGAGATATCTTGAGAGATGTTTGAGCCATCTGGATAAAATGCATTTCTTCCATGGTGATCATGCACTTCATTTTAAGCCTCCTGAACCTAGTAATAAAATCCTAAGCAGGCTCGTCCTCGCTTTGTTTGAGAGCTGCGAGATCACTAATGGTGACTTATGGCTGGATTCTGAAGTAGTAATCATGAAAAGCATTCTCCATCTGTTCCCATGTTCGAATGGAGTTGGGTGGTTGGCTGGTATACCAAGTAAAGGCTTTCCCAGACAAAGAATTCCCAAAAAGTCTGAGCTTTAACAAGGAGTTATTTTCTATGGATATACACTGGACTGAAAATCTGCCTATATGCTCGACCGATGATGCTTGTGTGTCATCTCCATTGAATAGAGTAAAATTTGGTACCTTGAACCCAGGTGGTAAAGGTATTTGATCAATATAAGCTGGATAAGGTTTTCTGTAAGTTGGCCTTTCTCATCTTCTGGTTTCAGGATCCATCATTTCTCTGACCAATCTCTATAGTGCCCCCAAGTCATTCAAAGCATTGACTGGGGGTAGGTTTTGAACCTGTTCTGGCTGGTTTCGTCCAGCCCCGAGCTCAATTCTGGGTGGTCTGAGCACGATCTCTTCTTCTTCTTCAAAGTCTGGATGGTTTTTCCAGTTTCCTCCTGGTCTATTGGTGAAGTGGTTAGCTCTTCCTCTGCCTCTTCTATCTTTTGCTGGTGGGGGAAATGGATTGGGATCCATTCTTCAAGGTCGATATGGTGGTATAATTGGCTGTTCAGGTGGATGGACAACTGGGGGTTCTGGTGGAACCTCCAGTTGTGGGACAAGTGGAGCCTTTAGTTGGTTCTAAGGGATCTGAGCAACTACCAAGTCTGCTTGAGGAGCAGGGGCCTCTTGCTCCTAGATGATAGGAGCTGCCCTTCTCTGTCCAGTCTGGCCTGCTGCTGGTTCAGGTTCTCCAAACATCTGGGCAATAATAGGGCGTTCCTTATATGGCCATGCTAGTCCTGGTGGAGGTCCATAAGGGAGATCTAGCCGTTGAATCACAGGATCCAGATTTGGATCTCTGGCTACAGCTGCTTCCCCATCCTTTCTGAACTGTCTGTTGACTTGCCATTACATCATGGCAGTCATATTGCTCAGAGTGTCCTGGCTTCTTTGGGCCGCTACCTCTTGTCGAAGTATAGCCTCCTGGATCTGGTTGAGCCTTCTAGTACTAGTCTGGGAACGTCTACTCTTAATACTGCCATGAGCAGATTGCCTGGCATCACTTTCTCCTGAATCAACTTCTCCTTGATGAAAGGGGTGCTGACCTTTCTCCATAGCGAACTGTGGGTTCCTGCTAGAACTTCCAATATTCATATACTAGAATGGATGCTTCTAGATATGAGTATAACTGAAGAGTCCCACTGGGCGTGCCAAATTGTTCACCCCTTTTTGCTATAGTACCTGTTATGGCAGGGTAAAGTTCCCCATTGAATTGAAAACCATTAGTGGTTAGCAAATCAACTTTCTTTAGTATGTGTATGAGCGTGCCACTGTTAGCAATTGTTAAAAATCCTAACATATTTGAAAAATGAAATAACTTGCACCCCAAGTTATCTATTAAAAACAAGCGATTATGAATTTGGGTGAGGAATATCTCCCAAGTAAGTTCTTTTCTATGCCTCAAACAGGTAAGGACTTCACAATTTTCCTCAGTACAAAGTTGGTAATTTCTAGCAAATGGAGTTTTACAAAAAGTAACAAATTTTAGGCAGAACTGCCTGAATAGAGTCTTCTTGTAATGGAAATCTTGTAACGTTGACCTTCAACTAATAAAGATTAGTTGGAAATCGATACCAATGCAGGTGATTGGCAAAGCTTTCATCATTTTGAACCGTGGAGAGGCTGGATTGGCGGGCAGAATTGAGAATATGCGTCTGTTCTGGCTGTTCCGAGAGAACTGTTTTTGTTTGGATTGGCCTGAATTGGTAGTACTGAGATGGTACCTTTAATCCTAGTGCTTCCTGAATTGTTCCTGCTCCTGTGATGATATGTTCTGACTGTGGAACCAGATTTGAAATTGCAGAAAGTTAGGTTTTGCCTAACTTTTCTCTTGAAATAACTTCTTCTCTGGGTGGAGTTATCTCGGGGAGAGGTTTTCTGAAGGATTCTTGAAGATTGCAGGATCCTTGAACAATTTGTTGAGGTTTTCATATAATGAATAACCTAAGTTCTGTCTGTTTCCTTTGAACCTTGATTGCTTTTGAGAGCTTTGTAAACTTGAGAGGCTGTGAGATCGAGTGATCTTTGATTTCAGTTGGTTTGACTGAGAGTTGTTTTTTTTTTTTTTTGATTGATTCCTCCTTTCTTCTCCTCTCGATCCACCTCATTTTATAGGGTCCATTTAAAAATATCTATTAATATCTATTTTTGGAATGAGTTTCAAAAAGGAGATGATTGGCCTCAGATAAGAAGTAGGCAATATCAATTTTCTATTTTTTGTAATATCTTCTAACTACTCCTTTGTAACTTGTGTTTAAAATATCTTACTACTTCATTGAAGCCAGATGGCGTTGGTTTTTGAATATTTCAATCTGTTCCTTCTGAGTTTTCTTCTAAAGGATGTTTTTCTGGCTTCTTTGGAACTTGGGTTCTGGAGATTTCGGCTGATAAGACTTTTTGCTTGTAGAAGAAAACTTTTAATCTGTTCAATTATCTTCGATCCTTCTTCTTCTTTGTGTATTCCTAAGAAGTCAGTTCTCGAGTTCCCATGTTCTGATTTTTGGTACTTGTGAATCTTTTCTTTAATACCCAGAGGCGGTACTGGGTTCTGGGCCTGTTCCTTCTTTTGGTGAACACGGTCCAAGTAACCGATCAGTTTTGGGCCTGATCATTCTTCTGATTTCTTTGGGCCCATTCTTTGTTTGCCCCTGTTTTGTTTAATCACCATTAGTGGTAATTAAGCTTAAAATCGCCTGATTTATCCTTTTAGTCTATATGGGCCACTTCTTCGCTTTGGGAAAACAAACCCAAGCTGCTCCATCTGTCTATGGGCCTGGGATTTTGGTTGTGTTCATTTTTGGGCCCAAACACACTTTATTTGCAACAGGTACCTGTATGATATTTTGACTAAGGGGAGCGTGGTGAGGAAGAAAATTCCAGTTCTTATTCTCTGCAACAAGGCAGACAAAGTGACAGCACATAGCAAGGAATTTATTCGAAAACAATTGGAGAAAGAAATGTAAGATTTGAGTTTTTTTTACTGTGGCTGTCTTTTATCCGATTGATTATAATGTTCTTCTCCAAGCCTTTCGTTATTTCCATAAATATAGTGCTTACAGTTAACAGTTTTGCTGTGATTTCCTATTTTTCATCCATGATGCATTCTAGACAAAAGTTTCAATTTATTCAATTCTGTTTTGTTTTTGTTTTTCCTTGTTTCTTTAATTGTTCATTTGTCGAGAGTGCTCTGTGATATAAGTTTCTGATTTATATATCTATTTCATTATCCTCATGTATTTGTCTATAATATATTATAGTGACAAATTACGTGCATCAAGAAGTGTGATGTCAACAGCTGATATTGCAAACGACTTTACACTTGGAGTGCCTGGCGAACCATTTTCTTTTTCCCAATGCCAGAACAAAGTTAAAGCTGCAGAAGCTTCTGGTGTAACTGGTGAAATATCTGAGGTGGAGCAATTTATCAGGGACCATGTGAAGTCTTAGTATGATTCATCCTATTTCATGAATTTGTCATGGTTTTCTTTGAGAGTTGAGTTTAATTATTGTTTTGTTGATGATTGGAGGGAAAAAAAAAACTCAACGAAAATGCTCAAAACCAATTGAAATTTTCAAGGAAAGTAGATTGTGTTCATGCTGATCAACTTGTATCAAATGATTTCTTTGCTTCTTGATTGAATTTGCACTTCAGCTCACAGAGCAAACATTCCAAGCAAATCGTACAACAAAATCTTTTTGGCCCAAATAATTATCAGCCCAAATATGTACTTTTGTCATCTTAAGGATTTGTCAGAGGTCTAGAAACCGTGATGACAGGAGATCATTCAACATCAAAATGTCCCAATTATAAATCAAGTTGCAAACTAAAGTCCTATCAAAATGTTGGACCATGGAACTTTGACACTGATTACTAGAACATCATTCAACATCAGATACTCAATTTTTCCAAGGAAATTAATTTTGGCATCCGGATCGCCCTCACCATGCTGGCAAATTAGGTTAAATGGTTGTGAATGAACATCTAAGCTTTTAGGACTTGGACCATTCATTTTTCTTCAACTCAATATTCATTTTATTTGTGATAATTCAATGAACTTATCCACACCCTAAGTTCGGATTTTTCTAATTTAAAAAATTAGTACTTGGTGTGATTGCGGTTGTTACCGTTGTTAGATCGACAGGTTCACCTTTTTCTACTAGTAATCACAATAACCATTGAATATTGTGTTCTCATTAAGCATGGATTCGTACTTAAGATGCATATAAGAAGTACTATTTGCTTTAATATACAAGACTATTTTTATTTTGGAGAGAAATTATTGTTGTAAAGTCAGGACAAAGAAGCTAAGCAAAAAAATAAGGACTTAAAAGTCAATCAAATTTTGTCTATAGAAGAAAAACTTTGAGTTAGACAAGTGGTGGAAAATTGGAAATTTTGGACTGCTTAATTGACCTTCCCATCTTAGACGGCAATGACTTAAATTAAACTCTGTCGAAAATGACATTGACCGCATCATCGCAGTGATATGATATGATATTATAATTTGCAGCAGCAAGCATAGCCACACTACTTGTAGCTCCCACACTTAAAATCACAACAACAAAAATATTGCTTAACGTTTCAGCACCTACATATTCTCTTTCTTCATTTCATATACTACCATGCTTGATCTTGATCAGTGTCAAAGCTTTCCTAGGAATCATCTCTCTCCAAGCTGCCATGTCCGCAGTAGTCGTCGCGGTAGTGCAGAAGAAAAAGACTTTGATTTCTGGGAAACGAACACGTTGTTGAGATGGAACATCAAAGATGAGTCTTCTCCTTTGCTCCCCAACAACCACCACTATAGTGATCCTTGTACAATGACGACGTTGTCACGAAGACAAGCAGCGATTGTTCAAAGTAGGAGGGAGCTGATGGAAATGATCCAAGACATGCCCGAGTCATGTTACGAACTTTCTCTGAAAGATATTGTTGATGATGAGCACCATGATGAGCAACAAGGTGCTCAGGGGGTTGGAAAAGAAGAAACTGATGCCCAAGAGACAAGTTTCAGCTTTCGCAGTGAAGAAGTCCAAATCAGGAAGCAAAAGCATAACGAGAAGAAGAAAAGCAGCTATGAAATATCAAGGACTTGTTCAAGCATGGAAAGTGAAACCTTCCTAATTAAGATGTTCTTTCCAACTTTTCTAGGTTCAAAGAAGAAACCAAAACCACCTGGGAATTGCTCCTCAAAAGTTACCCCAAGCCCTTCATTATCATTAACGAACAACCATAAAGATTGGTGTAAGATAAGGACATTTTTCCTTGCAGGATTAAATAAAAACAGTCAGGGAAACAACAGCAGCAGCAGCAGCAGCACAACTAGGTATGAAATTAAATTATTATTATTATTATTTTTAAATTTTGTTGATAAGAAACACAAATTGATTTTGTTTTGTTGAATATGCAGGTTTTCTGATGAGACCAATACCTTACCTGGGTGCTGGTTCTTCTTCCACAGCAAGAAAAGCAAAACCAAGAGACAAAGGGGATGTTTAATGTAAAAGGAAAATTTTGCCAATTTGTTTATCTGTCTATGTATATCGATCATATGTATGTATGCCCTAAAGAAAATGAGGCTTGCTCAATTTAGACACAAATTTCTAAAAGGAACTGCAAGTTGGCTAATAAAATGATACGTGATTCAAAATCCCAACAAAACTGAATGACGCCAAACACAACCTTTACTAGGAACAATTCAACTATAAACAAATTAACAGTATTTAAAATGATGGGAATTTGTAATGTTCCTTGTTATAGTGGGATTTAAATACATAATTTAAACTAACTATAAAAACATTGATCTATAAATGAGTGAAGATCGGCCGATAAACGAGCGATGGTGGTGGTTGCAGTGTGGTGGTGATGGCTGCAGTAAGGATGCCGTTGCTAAGGTGGTGATGGTAGAGGGGCATTACATAGGTTGTCTTGAATTTTAGAAATGACACCTTACTGAGATGAAATTTAAAATCGAGTTTCGACTCCCGACTTCTATGTTTTTTTTTTCCAAGTTGAATTTCTAAATCTCTTTCTTTATAAACCCAAATAAAGGGACTTGGATATGCCAATTCAGAAATTCTAATTTATGTTCAAATTTCAAATTTATTTCTCCTTCCAAACACAACGGCATTGGGAGGCCTATAATCTCTGTACTAAACTACCTTAGGAAGTAGCTTGGGTTAGGAGGATGAGCGAGATTCAAAGAACCGTGTCATAAAATACAAACCAGAATCCGATCCAATAAGCTTCTAATGATCTCCTGGTATATATAGTCTCTCGGTTGCAATTGGAGCATTGCGATGGAAAGAGGCTGGCCATTTAAATGCTCATAAATTCAATCAATAGCCAACCTCTAATTATCTTAAAAGCTTCCTACTACAAAGTAAAAGGTCTTCGAGATTAGCACAAGTACAAAATTGCAAGCACTTGCGGAAAACGAGAGTTTCAAATATTTATCATGGCAATAAAAAGAGGCATAAAATTGGTTTTTTTTTCCCCGATTGTCCTACAGCCTGGTCTAAAGGATGAAAAACAGAAACCTAAATCTAACTTTTGTACAAGAATCAGGGGAAAAAAATATTATAAATTAATTCACACAACAGGGTGCACAACAAATTGTCAGACACCCCAGCTTTTACTTGTGTTCCTCTTCTGTATCCTGCAGAAGGGCACCTCTTACGTTTGCCCTGCCAAAGAATATAGACAGTTATTTATGTAAAGAGAACATATGGAATATGGTATTTAACAGTGGAAATACCCAGATAATGGATGGATGTAGTAAACAGTGTTCGAGAGGCCAACTTACCTACGATATGCAAGCACAACCCGATTGGCAACTGTTGTTGAGTTTATATCTCGAGCTGCTTCTTTATCTGCAGTATTGACAAATAAATATTCGGTTGACACTTGATAATAATACAATTGATATGTGAAGAATTCCAATTATTGGCAGGCAACAAGAAAGTCAATCTGTAAGCAGGGAATCTGAAAATGCTGAGGAAACAATGAAAAGACAATCAAATCAAATATCAATAGCTCAATAGAAAGATATGATGCAAGATGAAAAGTTGACATTTGGAGGAGCTCTATTGATGCCTGAACAGTATTTCCCTCACAAGGTTAAGAAATCGACTAAATCCCAAAATTACCATGCACTATGAATGACATACACAAATGCAGCTGAGCTTTTGAATTTCCCTTTGAGAGTGAAGAGGCTTATTTTCGCTGTTTGATTGAACACATAAACAATTCTAAACCGATCGCTCCTTGGAGAGTGATCAACCATGCAACAACATGCAAAAAGAGACCTTCAAAAAATGGTCATCTGCCTTACATGTGCTACCCAAAAGAGGACATGTATATAGCTGGCAAAATGGAGATGCACTCAACAAAAGAGATTTTCCATGAAAGAAGATATTTAAAAGCTAACCCAACATACCTATCAAGTTCCAGAAACATGATCCACAATTTAGTTTTACTTGTAAATTTTCTTACTAATAACAAAGTGCACACACACATGGCAATCTTCTGTATGAAAATACAGAACTTATCACTTTACCAAAATGGTAAACACTTCAGGCAGAAAGAATTACCTGGAGAGCTTTTCAAACCATTACTGAATAGTCCAGAAACATCTACTTTATCTGAGGAACTAATCCTTTGTAACTTTTGCCTCTTGGAATACTGCTCCAGTTGGCTCTGGATACTAGCATTTCTTTCCTAACATAAAAAAAGAACAAAGTTTAGTAAGAAATGGCCTGATGATAATTTAAAGATAAATTAGTGGACAAATATGCTAACAGATCTATAATATGCCTGCCACAAATTTCAAATAATCAATAACTCTGGAGAAACAACACATTACTAGTGAACAAAATCCTGCACTACTATTTAAAATTAATGCTCAGCAAAGTAACCAGAGGTCCACAAACTCCCACTTGTAAAATGAACTTTTTTTATCATTATTGGCCTGTTTTCTACAGCAGCACTCGGTCTTCATAATCTAAACTATAACTTGAAGAAGAGGAACAGACCTTTAGAGATAATGTCAAACCAGAGAATTTCATAGTTCAATTATTATTATTATCTGAATTGTATTAGTGAATCGAGTCACATAACCTATTCTGATATCAAATTGCTGAAAGTAAGGATTTAATTATAGTATCACATAAGGTTCAGATCACCACCAATTGGTCTGAAACCAGTCTCTTTGTGGCCATTGGCCCCGTTCACATTTAATGTGCAACTTTCTCAGTAAACCAAATAACAACTGAATTGGAACTGAGTATGGGTTTATTCATTGTCCCACTAAATATTGAACGTATATGACTATAAAGTGGATGGCGGTCTTGGCATCAATGTGCTTCCCTTGCATCGACTTATGTTGTCTATGACTTGAACAAAACACTAGTATTGCTGCATTTTGAAATCAGTGGTCGAACCCAATTGCACATACCAGACTTCTAATACCACTTTCATACAACACAAAAGTCACACCAATGATATGCCAAAAGTATATGAAAATTGAGTACTGCAAAGAATTAATGATGATAATGATACATTTGTACATGTGTGAGAATACATCTCAAATATTCTTTCAAATGCGAACATGTAGACATAAAATTGAGTATGGCTGAAGAAAATATTGACATGTTGCGATGTCTTTGTGTTATGGGGGCATGGCATGAATACCCATAAAGTATTACAGTGCATAACAGGTAGACATACCTTTTCAGCTGATATCACTTTTGACAATTCAATAGAGCGCTGTTTTTCTGGGGCACAATGAGAAAGTAGTAACAGTCAATTCCAGCACAAGACTATTCTGATGTGTGCCAAGTACACAAATCAAGCAGTAATGCACAAAGAAGGGCTTTAAGATCCGGAATCGTGGCTAAAAAACAAATGCGATGCAACAAATAAAGAACTAAGGCAACTCGTGCAGATGCACTGACAGACACATAGGTATAAACATATTTAGTTGCATACATACAAAGTAGTGAAAAACTTAATTTCTGCATCTTCAATTGAAATTCTTTACTTATTGACATTTGATTTCTTTACTTGTTGACATTTCATCAATGAACAACTTATCAACCCTAACCTTCCCCTTCCCACTTTTCACCTCCAATTTTGTAAAAGGGAATTCAGAAAAAACACAACACATGCCCACACACATATTGCTGAAAGGAAATGAGCATACAGGCTTATAGATAACAAACACACATTGCTGCATGGAAATGAGAAGACAACCTTCCACATAAAACTCATGGATGCTTTTGAATTCTTTGAAGAGCTGAAGAGATAGATTTGCAATAGCCTCACTACCAGCAGTCCCCACAAGTTTTGTAAGAGAAATGGAAATTACAGGCATTCCTTTTGATTTTTGAGCCACTAGTTTTGCATATGCAGCACCTGTAAGACACATAGCACGGATGATGTAAGCAATGAGCATATTTCCCTTATCAAAGTTTCTCCATCTACATGCTGATGTAGATACAAGAATGCGTTTGTGTAACACTTTCCGTTAAAGGGTTAGCACAGAATTCACACTGTCCATGTGATCTAAATGATTGACATCAATACTTTCTTGTACTTATTCTTGCCATGACCAAACCACTGTCAAGAAGTTATACACTATTACAAAAACAGGGTTCAGGAAGGCTAATGCCTACAGTATTGCATCCATCATGCATTGTTAAAAAGAAAAAACAGGAGGAAAAAAAAAAGGAAGGCTAATGCCTACCGTCGGAGTTTGAAAGTCCCTCCAAAACAAGCTTTACATCTTCGGATTTTACGGAAGCTATAAGATAGTCTATGAAGTCTGACCAGGAGCCTCCTATTCCTATGCTGTCCCTCTGCACATGAGGTTAGAGCAAGTTAATCCAAAAAACCCACCAAAAAATAAATAAATAAAAGGTTGATGGAGTTTTCAATCATTATAGTTACTTCCAACCATTACAACCCATCAGCAACTCCAGTAAAAAGCTGAACTTTAACCACAAAACAGAACATTTAACTATATTTCCCTAACTGGATAATAATTCGGACTGTCCCTAACTAAGCATTATTTCTTAACCATTAACTATGTTACATGCGAAGATTTAAACAAAATGAATAAATAAATATTTGGGTGCCTCTAAAATCGAAATATGAGGAAGAAAAAGGTCAGAGGCAAACCATGTCGTCAAGCTGGGAAACCGACCGTACGGCCTCCCAGGTGTCGCAGTGGAAATCAGTGACATGGATTCTGAGGTGCAGAGAATCAGGGGAGGCGTGGACGTGGAACAAGAACCGACGCGGCGGAGTAGAAGCGTTACCCGCCGCCCACTCCACCTTGGGGTGGCCGAAGATAGGCTTCAATTGTACCTCGAACCCCATTCATCAATCATCCAAAATGTCTTCGCATTAATTCAAAACATACTTAACAAACACTCCGCCTTTCTTTTCTTCTTTTTTTCCAGACTCCGCCTTTCTTTGGTTATCACCAAGGAATAAAATATCGATGATATCGGAAATATCGGTAGTCCAAAAATACGGAAATTTCAATGGAAATATCGGGATATTATCGATATTTCGGTCCATGTCGTCAATATTATCGATATTTTGGTTCATGGATATCTAAAATATCGATGGTATCGGAAATATCGGTAGTCCAAAAATACGAAAATTTCGTAGAAATATCGAGGATATTATGGATATTTTATTCCTTGTTATCACCTAATTATTTTTTAATGAAAATTATCATCTAAATATTTAGAAACTTTAGGTTTAAATCAAGAAAATCTTTTGTAATTAGCATATCATAAATGAACCATTTTTATCGAATTCGGATCAAAATCCGATGTAATTAATAAGAGCATCTCCAACAGTGGTAGCAAAAAAAACTCTTTAAATTGAAGTTTGTTGACCTACGTGGCAATTTGAAGAGTCTTATTTGCTACTTTAATATTTTGTGCCTCATCAGTCTCTTCAATTCAATTAATACAATATTTGACTTAATACAATAATAATTAATAACATTTGAAATAATTAATAACATCCTTTTTTTTAAAGATAAAATTTATGAAATTTACATCAAACCCATAAAATATATATATATATATATATATTTAGCCTTTTGATATGATTTTGGTTCTCCCAAAACAAAATAAATGTTTTGAAGAGGCAAGGTCAACTTACCAGTTTTGAAGAGAGAGAATGGGATTGCAGATTTGATGACTGAGGTTGAAGAGGTTGTTGGAGGGAATTTTTCTGATGTGGCTCACCTATTTGAGCATCCCAAAGTGGTTGAAGAGGCTGTTGGAGATGCTCTAAGAGATGCATTTGGTGACATAATACAATAATACTTGTGTTCTTAACCCTTTAAGTTAGTGAAACAAATCTTAATTTGTCCTAATTTGATCGAAAAATCCGGTCCAATTTGATATAATATATCTTTTTAGAGAAAATAATTAAAAAGTCCACTTCAAGACTTAAATTGTCTAATTAGTATAAATAATTAAGTTTTCTTCTTCCAATTGAAGCGGAAAAAAAGAAGTTATTTCAGTCCATTTTAAACGTAACATTTATGGATGTCACTCTTGAACAGTAACCTATTGGATGTCATTGTTGGATAGGCTGTCCATGTTTTGTTAGGGGTGAGCGCGGTCCGTTTCGGTTTCAAGCTCATATCGGAATCGGCACTATTCATCCGGTCAAATTGAAGTTGACTTTGAAAAATATTAATTATAAAATTAAAAATATAGCATTAGATTTTACAAAATATGTAAAAAAATATGATTTAGATAGCAAAGCTTCGGCTAAACTTTAAGAATTAAAAAATATAGCATTGTTGACTTTTTGGTCAATCGATTTTTTTCTTTCGGTCCGGTCCGGATGCACACCCCTATGTTTTGTTGCTTCATTTTATTTTATGTTTTCCCTCCCATTTCTTCTTTTTATGTCAAGAGCACAAAAGTGAATAAAACACTCCATTAGACCAATCATTTTAACAAAAAAAAATGCACCCACTGAAAATCAAAATACTAATCATGTCATTGTCTGAGAACGACATGATCAATGTCACTGTTGAAGAATGACATGGTCATAATAACTGGACCGGCTTGTACTTATTTGGAGGCGTTGGACCATTTTGTCTTTGTGCCCTCCTATTTGTCCTTATATGGTAAAACCCTTATATTTTATTATATTTTTATTTACTAAATATATATGCACATGTAAAAATGTTGTGAACTTTTTTTGTCAATAAATAAGGATACTTTTCAACTTAGTTATTTATTTATATATGACATAAAAGAAATCGAGTCATGTTATTGGATCTAATTTCCGATAATCTAACAAACCGAATATGGATATAGTCATGAATGATCTATCGGATTATTGAATCAAATTACATTGATTTTTTTAAAAAAAATTGAATCAGATCACTCTATATTTGATCCACCTTTGACCCATTTACAAGTCTACTATCATGTGTTGTAGGCATGTTTAATATGGGGTTAAGTTTACAGTTTTTTTTTTTTTTTTTAAAGAAGGGGCCACCTTACACTACTGCCAACCACCACTGCCGGTCATTCGTCGTCCACCGGACAACACCGCCCGATTTACAAGTCTGCTATCATGTCCTGTAGGCATGTTTAATATGGGGTTAAGTTTATGTTTTTACTCTTTTTTGCTTGAGAAGAGGCCACCTTACACTATCGCCAACCATCACCGTCAGTCATCTGTTATCCACCGAACACCGCCACCCCCATTTACAAGTCTACTATCATGTGTTGTATGACAGGACCAGCCCCGAATTTCCCCTTGGAATCTGTGACGAACTCTGTTGCCCGTCCGACATCTCGCCAATGTCGGACCCACTTACTAAAAAGCCCTTTAGCTCTACTTTAACTAATAGATAAAATTGTGGAAATTTTTTCCTTGAGTTGTCTATTAGTATGGTAAGAGAAGTACATCATGATTTATGATAGTTAACGTTTTGTCTTGAAGTTTGTTGGAAAATATAAAGCAGTTGTTTAATTGTATTAGCAGCCTTTTAAGTAGGATAAGAAAAGAGTAAACAATCATCTGTAGAATAAAGATTTTGTTATAAAACTAGTGGGAATTGTAGAGAGAAATAAGAGGAAGAGAAAGACAATAAAATTTGTTCTATAAACTTGTATCATTCATCCTTGATAATCACCTATTTATAGGCTTACAACCATAGAAAATTAACCCATAAATTGAAGTTAAAGGTACTAATTACAATAGTAATACAATAGGTTACAAACCTAGAGGTAATGGATGTTATGGTGGTCATCCACATTCCATATATTTATAACACGCCCCCTTGGATGACCACCAAATAAACGACATAGTTGCCTTATTAAAAACCTTGCTTGGAAAACCCAATGGGACAAAACCTAAGCGAATGGAAAAAAAGTGCAACATTCTTCTAGATCATTGATATGGTGTTGGAAGCACTTATGCTGTCTCGTTAAAACCTTGCTAGGGAAAATCCGGTGGGACAAAAACCTAATTAAAGGGAAAAGAGTACAACGCGCATATGTCTTGTATGTAGTAGTAGAACTAGGATGCTCCCCCTGATTGATATCTCCCCTAGATTTTCAATAATTTCTGGAATCTAAACTTCAGAAAAGCTTTGGTAAAAAAAGGTTCGCCATATTATCTTATGAACAAATTTGTTTGACTCCAATCTCTTGACTTTTTCTAAAACTATGTCACCCTTGATGAACCCTTGTTTGATTTGAGCAACACAAGCAACATTGTCTTCATACATGATCGTTTATCACACTATTTGACCTGCTTTTCACTTTTCAAATGATTGAACTCTTTAGAAACATCAACAACTAATCTAATAGTTAGAATATGTTACACCAATATCAAATTTGAATACAAAATACTCAGACTCTTAGTGTTAACTCTTAATTAAGAATATTGTGGTACTTTATATCCTTCAAGGGGTCGCTTCATGTGATATATCTCAAATATTTCTTGAGCTTTGAGGATTTCCTTATACCATACAGTCTTAATAAATATGCATTTAACACATGCTCTAAGTTTCACGTTAAAATAACAACTGTGCTTATAGAAATGTGGATGCATCTATGATGGAATGGGAGACTAAAACCATGTCTCTACCAGGGAACCTTATGTCATATTAGTGACCTTATTTCACTTCACAAACACCAATCCGTAACCTTCATACTTAACATTTGTAATTTGGTGTTTGAGTTCTAGGTTCAATATCCAACACTTCATATTTAGTGATAAATGGAGTTGCCTATTTCTATATTTTGGCCCATCACTTAACTTGTTGACATTCATGAAGCATGATTTAATATAATCATAGCTCTTGATGATTATAGTAGCTACTAATAAACCAAATGTATCATCAATTCGTTATCCCTTAATTCTCATGTGCATGCGCATGCATAATTTATTAGCATCTCATTGCTTTGGGGTACCAATACCTCTTCAAGGGTTTCTGTTGTCACTTATGGGACAAACATCTATTTTAAGATGAATTATTTAGAATATGTGGATCCTAACCTCCTATAGAGCATTATTTTCGATAGCGCTTGAATTTTTCAAATAATCTCCAATTCTGGGGAGTTAAGTATTTAGAACCTATATTTATGTCATGCAATATATATAGTCACTTATTGTCATGTTAATGGATTGTGATACGAGAATATCAAGCCATGTTAGCATATGTATAACTTATACATGCATTATCTTGATGGGACAAAAGCGGACAGATTCAACACTATTTCACGACGTTCTTCAGGAATTGCCATTTCGCCCCCTAACGGTGGGGAAATTGTCTCAAAATTTAGGAAAATAAACTCACCATAATTATCGAGTCAAATTGACTGGATTGGATAATGTGGGAGTTGTGCTCGTAAGCATCTTGACGATAGACAAAAATGTGACCATCTGTTAGGCGCTTCCAGTAAAACTGGTGAAGTGGTCCATAATTAAATGTTGTATAGGCTCACAATCCCCTTGAATTATTTAAAGAAAGATGGGGCAAAGTTAATTTTTGGCTGAGATGGTTCTATGACAACTTTTCTTTGTGAGCATGGTTTGCAATGATATTTCTTAGACAAGACAATATGTTGAGTCTTTAAACGACGTTCTTACAAATTTATAAAAATCTTATGCATCATTGTGGACCATGGATTGCTAAGACAGTCATGCCACAACATAAAAGTTATCAGGTCAATGAACTTCTGGTTCATGACATCATAATCTTCAACTACTTTAATGGTTGTGTAATACAACCCACAAAAGAAAGTATGAAGTTTCTCCAATAGACACCTCTGGCCGTCAATATTGGGGCAGTAATAGAAAACATTACCATTTGTAAAACGAAATTAACTAATAACCCAACATAAACAAAATTAAATAAAATCTAAAAATAATAATAATAAATGAGTAAAGTGGTATGAATGAGGAGTAAAATAAATAAATTAAAGACTATGAAATTCCAAGATAATTCAATATTAATGTGGATTCAATATGTAAATAGAACTACAAGTTTAAGAATCGGATTTCCAACCTATTCAATGTGCCTCAAAGTAGGCTACTTTCCATGAAATCATAAAATTTGAGTTTTTGATCATTCATCTCATGGATATAGAACTTCAAGTTCTATGAAGTTCAAATGGCAAATAGGCACAAAGAAGTAATGAACTTCAGGTTCATATATAGTATTAAGATCCATGAAAAGCTATGAACTTTAGGTTCATATCAACATATATTCGAAGCTTCAAGTTCGAATATGTAGATCTAATTAACCTGAATTAATTGTTGTGCTTTGAACTTCATATTCAAATCAATGTATATGCATTTGAAACTTCTGGTTTGGGTTCTTGACATATGTAGGACTCATGGAACTGATTTTGATTAATACAAAATCAATGAGTTTCATGTCCTTATGTGCTTTTTAAATTCGCGGAACTTCACGCCCTCAATTATTTGGAATCAAAGAACTTCAGGTTATGATTCAATCAAGAGGACTCAAAGTCCTAATCTAGTTATATGATGAGGATCGAGGAACTTCGGGCCCTGATATTTTGTATAATACAAACTCATCATAACAAACTATAATTAATTAAGATCATGCTTAAAATTAAATAAACAAGCAAATAAATAAAACATGACATTATATTCATGTGTAATAAAAATAAGAAACTTTTTTTGTTCTTAAACGAGCATGATGAAGTCGGATGGTGAGTACAAAGAAACTATATACTATGTGATGACTGTAGCTCATATAAGAAAGAGGAAAAATTAGAGAAAGAAAACATACAAAGAGCAATGTCGTGCTGATAACGTGTAATAAAACTAGGGTAAATTGTATAGAGAAATAATGGGTCCTATTTTTATGAAACATACCTACCCATTTTATCTTTTCTTAATTCTAAAAATAACAAAAAATTTCAAACAAAAACAAAAAAGAAAACCATTGGTCATAATCTATTAAAGAGGATTTTGGAGAAGATTTTATAAGAAATATTACAAAGACTAATAGGTCGATAATGAGTAGTTTTTTTGCCTTAGGAAGAAGTGTTATATAAGTATGATTAATTTCTTGTAAAGACATATTCGAATGAAGGGCCTTAACATAGCATAAATATTTTCCTTAACAATATTCCAATTTTTTATTATAAAGAAAATGGTATGAAAACCATCACGTCGTGGTGCTTTAAGATCACCAATTTGTCGTATTGATAGATCAATTTCAGAAGTAAAAGGGGCTATAAGATTTTGAGCATCAGCCTGTGAAATACAAGGTTGTATATGATTCAGAAAGGAATTTAGTAGATTTGAATCAATACTATGATCAAGGCTAAAACGTTGGTGGTAATCTTGAACAAAGAGATTTGCTATTTCCAAAGGATGAGAAATCCAAATTCCAAGCTCATTTTGAATTTTGGTAATTGTATTTTTACTGTTGCAGTAGCATGAAAAGTATTTAGTCCCAATTGTAACCAATTGATTCTAGCCCTTTGTGCCCAATAGGTTCCCTCTTGAAGATGCAATTTTTTTTATTTATAAGTATAATTTTTCTTTAAGATGAAGTGAAGTGAAAAGCTTGCACATGCATTTGATGATGAATGTCTTGTAATTGTCCTTTTACTTTGTCTATTTTCCAGGATAAAGAAGAAGATTTCTGTTTATTCCATTGCTTAAAAAGATAAGTAAGATATCCCAAATTTCCCATAAGATTATGAATGGGATTAATTAAAGTAGAATTATATTTCCAAGCTTTTGCAGTGATGTGTTTAAGGGGTGTGTATTCAATTCATATTTTAAAAGAGTTTAAAAGTCTAGGTATATTCAGTTAAGATTTTAAAAGAGTTTGTCAAAGTTTGGGTGTATTCAATTCAGATTTAAATTGACTTTTAAAAAATACATCGAAATCTAGGTGTATTCAATTATGACTTTTTAGAAGTCAAACAAAGTTTGGGTGTATTCAAAAACTCATTGATTTTTAAAGGAAATACAAAAAGTGGTCGGATCATGCCATGAAATCAAAATTGTGCATTCACCACCCTGTTCCTGTAATAAAGACCAACAAGCAATGGCTCCCAAAGAAGGTTCACTCAACTCTATGTTGCAAAACAGCCACTGTTGTAAGCAGGAAACAGCATATGAAAGATAATTTTAAACATCCAAGTAGAAAGGAAAACCAGATTACTAAAAACTACTCTGATAAACTTCACCAATTATCACCTCTTTTTTTTCTTCTTCATTTACTCCCTCATGCTACTATCATCCTCATCCTCCTCATCACGCAGTTCAAGGTCAGCAAGCAACTCTTCAAGTGGGACAGAAGGTGCATCTTCCCCATCAGTCATGGATGCCATCTCTGACGGCTGGTATTCTTCATTATGGTATAATGATATATTCAACCTCATCTCAGGGTTCTCCTCCAGATCCTTCAAGAACTGCTCATACTCAGAGTCCACCTTTTCTTGATCAAGTTTAGCTTTATCATCAACTTCCATGCCAAGGGATTTAAGTTTCCATGGACGAGCCTTTGCGTGCTTCTTCTGTCGCTTTTCTTCGTAGCTCTTCTTTATTAAAATTGCATCAGGAATGACTAGACCCTTGTACTTCTCTAGTTCATCGTCATTACTGTTAGCCCCATATAAGTCGTAACCAAGAGCATAATCCCCGGGGTTTAAAAGATGGCCAAGATGTGTTTTTATGTTGAAAGTAGTATCATTCTTCCCAAAATCAGAGACACGAGCAACTTGTGCATCAGCTAAAGCAAACCTTGAGCCACCAACATTAACTTCAGGCGAAATAATCTCCATATCAAGCACTATATACTCCACTAGCTCCCTGCTTGTATGTAGAGATTTAAAGGAATACCTCCAATACTGATCAGTATCAAGGAAACAATGTCTCAGGGTGAAAGGATCAAACAAAGCAATACTGTTGGTCACTTTTGTGCAGATCACAAGAGGACCGAGGTTTCCCAAACTGGACCTGACCTTGGGAGGCAGACAAATCAAATCTTCACGGCAAATGGGGCTTATCTCAACTGAGAATGTATGCTTATAATTATAATTATTACTTTTAGAATCATGGGAAACAAGCTGTTTGTCACTGCGACTCCTTACTGGAGTAACTTTACCAACAAATTCCACAAATTTCACACCATGACTCTGGTTTGCAAAAAAGAAGTCAATACCTTGTTCCATCTGCTTTATTTTTATGGCACTAGCAGCAGCACCATGCCTCAGGATCAGCTGCTCCAGATAGAAAAACGTGCGTCGGTGAGAAACATGCTGGCGGAGTTGCACAGATGCAACCCACTGGTCAGGGTTGGCCTGAACCCTTGAACAAGACTCACACATATGCTCTTGTTGAACATACTCTACAACATATGATTGTTCAAGTATTGCTCCATTAAGAACCTCCTTCTGAACTTTCAACTTAACCTTGATCCTCTTGGAGTGAGGTTCAGTCCAAATAAATTCGGCATGAACTAGCCTAACTTTATTCAAATTCTTCAATCTCTTAACACAGAAGGTTAGCAGCTCCTTTGATTCTAAATGGGCTTTGATCCAAGTTCTTGGAGGCTGCAAGTAGCAATCACACTCTGGACAATGAACAATGGTCACATGCTTCTGCAAACCTTCCGTAATATCAACTTCAGAGCGCAAACACTTGACACACATATTGGCAGCATTTGGTGTCATGGGGATACCGCATTTGCAACATAGTACACTGCCAACAGTTTGATGAACCATAAACATACCTGCCTCTTCAGCCATGGCTGGTGAATGCAACATGACAGCCAAAACAAAAGAAAAAGAGAGAAACAAATTGTTAGTATTTTAGAATACCAACATAATAACAGCAAAGGTCAAAAATTTTGAGCAATAAAAATTATATATCCTTGCATTTAGCTCCTAAAACAATAATTTCAGGGTCATGAATCACTTATCCCTCAAATTAAATGGAAATCTCATCATTCACAATTCGAACTTTAACTGGTTTCGAGCTTATAAATACTTGACCAACTATAAACAGACCAAATTTATATTCAAAAGAGAGAAAGATGTAATATCACGCTAAAAACAGACCAAAACAGAGAAAAAAAATGCAACCAGATTATCATAAATTATATATTGCAGACCCGAAAAAGGGCCGCACCATAGAAAACCTCTGTTGCACCGATACGCCAGATTTTGGGGGTATGTTCAACAAGAGGAAGAAGGAAGAATGAAGAAGAAAAGAACTTACTTGCGCTTGTAGCTGCTGCGAATCTTTAGTTGCAGACAGTTGCTCGAAGAAGAGGCGGCTAACTTGTGAAGAAGATGATGTTACGTGCCCTAATTACAATACGCACCGTTTTAGCTGCATGTTTGGTGGCCTATATTAAAAAAATTGTTTTACACCTTTTAAAGTCTGATGCATTCATTTGGGCCCAGCCCAAGAACTGAAACAAGTCATATATGGCCTAGAAAAACATAAGTACCAAAAAATAGGCCCAAAATGCTAATTTTACATATATATATATATATATATATATAAAATTTTACATATATATGTTTATATATTTATATTATTTTAATCCCGTATCGATGTCTTACCCGTATCTTATTTTTTAAAGATTTTTCGTATTGACATATACATATCGGCGTACCATATCCGTATCGGCGCAACATAGTAGAAAACCAATTATATGAATGTATTGCCTATTTCATCAGAATTTATTACAAAAAAATTACATCAACAGTAACCAAACCACTTTTAACATTGTTGAAATAAGCTAACTGGTAGAGTTTATTACAACAAGTAACATCAACAATGAAAACAGAGGAATTAATTTACCCCACCCTTCAAAAGGAAAAAAATAATCTGACCCCCATCAACCAAGATTTCATTTCATCATCACAAGTAAGACCAAAACTGATTCTCAGCCTGGGTTTCAAACGCACAAAATCATATGCAAAATGAGAACGTTAAAAGACCAAGCAGCTGAGATATTTTAGAACACAAGGCAAAATAATATCAACAACATAATGCATCCCCCCTAAAATCCTCTTATCAAGCATTTTCAATTTACGTCACAAATCTCCAACAGCTCAATTAGAACAAAAGCACCAAATTAACAGCAAACAAACCCTAATTCTATAAATTCAAGTTGAAATACAGAGGAATTGGAGGAAGAAGCCACATACGTACCTGATATTGATAAGAGAATGAGAGCTAGCTGAGATGGAGCAGCGCCTGTGAAGTTTTGGATGAGAGAGAGAGTTAGCTGAGCAAGAGAGGTTAAGGGAAAAAAACAGAAGAGATAAGAGAGAGAGAAGCTGACCTGCGTGCTCGATATTGGAAGGAGAGAGGCGGCGGCCGTGGCTGATCGACTGAGAGCGAGAGGCGCGAACAGAGGAGAGAAGAGAGAGAGGCTGGCTTCGGCGGAGAAAAAAATCTGAGAGGAGAACCTCCAGTTCTACTGTGTGTGTATAGCATACTGATTAGGGATTCAATGGTGTGCTTGTGTGCGTCCAGTTGTATTGTAATCACAGCAAACCTCCAAAAATGCCACATTTTTTAAATATAAATAAATTAATATGACTTTTCAACGCGTGCACGCATGTGTAAAGCTTCCATAAAGAAATCATAAGAAAAGACCAAATGGAGCACGAGCACGACTCTCTCTCAGAACAGAAGACCTTTGTTTGTTTGTATCTCATCTCATCTCATCCCAACTCTTGAGTCTCTCTCTACCAATTAAAGGTTTCTGCTTTCTCCCTTTCCTCATTTTCTTGTGTTGTTTTTGTCTGTATTTAATGAAACACAGTTCTGGTTTCATATTTAGTTATTTTCTGCTCTTGGATGGATGTTGAGTTTTTAGTTTTAATTTGGTTGATAAGGTTTGTGGATGATGAATTGAGCCTTTTTAAAGTTCTGGGTATCTTGAGTTTGATGTCATATCAGGAAATTGCCAACCTTTCTTATTAACTAGCATGTATTTCTTGGATTCTGATTTAATTCTCAGCAGAATTTGAAAAACTAAGAATTTATTCATGACTAATCTATAACCGTTTAGTATTTCTCAACTCTTGAAATAAGTAGGGGTGCTTAAGTTACTGTGGAAACTTGGGATGGAGATGATGTCTAGAAAAACTTGTTCTATAAATCTGAATGCCCTAATTTTCTTACTTTGAGCTATTGTTCTATAAACCAGAACTACCCATTCAGTTAGTAATAGTAGCTGGTCAGCTGCTGCATTTAACTACACTAGAAAATAAGTCATACAAAATATCTTTTGTTAAAGAATTTGTCAATTCTAAGAACACTAATTTACAATATGCGTGTGTGTGTGCACGCCGGTCAAGTATTAACTTTTCTCGACATACTCTACCTTTTCTGTTTCCTTTTTTGACACAGGGATCGTTTACCTCCCAAATATGGGGAATGGGGAATCTACATATACTGATGGTTCTCATGATGATTCTCTTCGTGAACTACCTTCCCATGCAGGGACTTCAATGGATTCTAATCATCAACCAAAGCAACAATCCGCATACATAGCCGACAATTTTAACTCTTTGGATCAGGTTTTAAGCACTGGAATTAAATTTGTTATTTATTGATATATTAGAAGATTTGCCTACAAATAATTTTTTTTTTCTCCATGCTACATATCAGCATAACTTTGTTTTATGTATTAAGTCCCTGTTGAGTACTTGAACAGCACAAACCATTAAAAGATGGCAATATATAGGCAATCAACTCAAGAATGATTCTCATTCGTTGTTCATTTTGACATCAAACCATGTTGAGATGTTCATATTGAGTAATTATATTATTCTACTTCCCAGTCAACCAGTTAAGTTTTCAGCACCACAATGTCTTTTCAAAATTTTCTGTTTTGAAATATTCAGTGGTTACTTTTCACTTTTATCAAACGAGCCTAAGCTTAGTTTGCACTTTTCACTATATTAAGAAGAATGATAGAACATTTATCACATTGGCATTTATACAAAAACTAAAAAAATATACATGTTATTAAACTGACAAAAGATGTATGGCCATACATTTCAACCACCTTTTACAAGTGTCATGAAGGCCACATATCTGTAGACAAGATCTATTTATGTTTTCTATCCCACAAATTGATAAGCTTGCTGGGTTTTAGGTGTGGTAATAAGCATTTTCATTATCTGACATGAATGGAGAATGCTTGTAACCAGAACCATCACTATATTGCCAGGTTATTTCATCATTGAGAGAAGCCGGCCTTGAATCATCAAATTTAATACTTGGTATCGACTTCACAAAGAGCAATGAATGGACAGGTGATATTCCTTTGTCAATAAGCATTTCTACATGAGTTATAAATGGAGATAAAATTCGCATTTTAATGGTTGTAGGAAGATATTCATTCCATAGGAAAAGCCTTCATGCAATTGGTAGCACTTCTAATCCTTACGAGCAAGCAATCTCTATAATTGGCCGTACTTTGTCTCCTTTCGATGAAGATAATATAATACCTTGTTTTGGATTTGGCGATGGTTAGTGTCTACGTGCGACTTTACTTTTGGTCGAATAATTGGTGATTTTTCAGCAACAATTGTTCTGATTTTATCTTCTTTTGTAGCATCAACACATGATCAATGCGTGTTCGGTTTTTATCCTGAGGCCCGATATTGTCATGGTTTCGAGGAAGCTCTTGCACGATATAGGGAGATTGTTCCGTTATTAAAGTTATCAGGTTCTTCAAAAATTTCATTCTTGTTTATGCAAAGTCCCTTCCGCCTGATTTGCATACTCACCTGCATACGTAGGATGCCCTTGGCTACATTTCTTTTCCTTTATTGCCTTTTACAAGTTTCATGAAGGTCACATATCAGTAAACAAGATATATTTATGTTTTGCATCCTAAATATTGAAATGGTTCCCTTATAAAAGTTGTCAGGTTCTTTAAAAATTTCGTTCTTGTTTATGCAACTTCCTTTTGCAAGTCACATCCGCCTGAAGTGCATACTTACATACCTAGGACGTCCTTGGCTTCATTTCTATTCCTTTATTGACACTTTATTTCGAGTCTGTCGATCACATGGTTTTTTTTTCTCTATTTTTTAACAGCAGTTGATGAGGTGGGTATTTTGTAAGTTTACTGATTATATTAGCCTCTTGCACTGTTTCTCAGTTCTTCATGTCATTTGAGTTTTGAGTTTCTTAAGTAATGCTGTCTATGTTCTCATTTAGCTTTTTATTAAATCCTTATTGCAGCAGCTTAAGTTCATATATGTGATCATGATTGTCTGTTTAACCATTGCTATAACTTCTTGTCATTGTAGGCTTAGATATTCCCTGATTTCTGTCAGTCCAACATGGTGCATACATTTGATATGATAATCTTTGTTTCCTTATTCACAGGTCCTACCTCATTTGCCCCAATAATTGATGCGGCAATTGACATTGTTGAAAAAAGCAATGGGCAATACCACGTTCTTGTCATTATTGCAGATGGACAGGTTGGTGAAACATGTTCTTGTGCATTTCTTTTTCCTTATTTATCATAGGTTTATTTTTGTTTCCTATTGTTCTATATTCTTCTTATAGTCTTGGAATGCTTCTATTTTCACATAGGTTACCAGGAGCCCTGATACTCCTCCTGGACGATTCAGTCAGCAAGAACAAGCAACTGTAAATTCCATTGTTGCTGCTAGGTAAAGCAATGCATTCTGCAGCTTGAGTAGTAGGTCTGTTTTTGTTCTAGTGTCCTGAGTCCTGACCATCAGAATCCGTAACAGTCATTATCCTCTCTCAATTATCTTGGTTGGAGTTGGAGATGGACCATGGGATGCAATGCAGAAATTTGACGATAACATTCCTCAGCGCTCATTTGACAACTTCCAGGTATTTAATGATGTGCCACACCAAAATTGGATTTTATCATAGGTTGGACCTGAGTTTTAAATGGTTAGTTTTGTCTATGTTGGACATTACAGTGCCTTCTGGATATGTTCTGATTTTGTTGATATAATTTAAAAGGAATTCTGTCTGCAACTAATGAAACATATCAGTTTTGTGTGTTTTTTTATTGGCGTTGCTCTGTGAAGCTCATATACAACTATGAAGTAAGCCGTGACACAAGGACATATCAATATGGCTAGTCTTGAAAACTAGGATAATAATCATAGGATATGGTGGGGATAAATTAATAAATATCAAGTCAGATATATTTGATTTTGTTATTGTAATAAGGTATTTGGTTCATATATCCAAGAAACACTTGTACCAGACTGAAATGCCTTGGATTTATTTTCTCGGTTTAGTCTGAATATCCCTTTTTTTTTTTTTGTCATTTACTTCCATAAAACTGAAGACTTAAAGACTGAGTTGAAGTTGACAATTAAAGTTTTTACCTCTACTATGATCCCTTTCTTGTGTCTTTGATAAAAATAAAAATTTCCAGCTTGGGTCCTAAAAGGAATTAGAGAATTACGGAAGTAAAATTCTGATTGTATCTCAGTAGTATCTGAAACCCAAGGTGATGCATTCACTGCTCTCAAAATGACTGCATTGAAATACATCTCCAAGTAAACCTTCTGATTGTATCCGTAATTCTGATTGAAATACATACACAGATAGCTGGAGTATGTTTGGGGTATATTCATGGAATTGAAAATAGAGTATATTGATGGCATATCTTGCAAACCTTCTTAGTACTAATTTTCAAGTAGATGAGATTGGTTGAGTGGTTTCAATTGGAGAGCAGATGCAAACCTTCTTACATGTTTTCCTCCTACAGTTTGTCAACTTCACCAAAATCATGTCAGAGAACACAGATACATCAAAGAAGGAAACCGCCTTTGCACTTGCTGCCCTCATGGAAATTCCATATCAGTACAGAGCCACCCAAAGTCTTCATTTTGTCAGGTAAGGACATGACTTGAAGTTTCTAGGAAATGCATAGTGTTGATTCAGGGATTTCCAAATATTTGACTCTTTCTACTTATGCAGTCGTGAACCAGTAGGTGGTCCTCGTACAAGGCCACTTCCACCTCCGCGTGAAGTGATTAATCATGATAATGCAGTTAAATCAATCCCACAAATTACAAACGTGCAGAAAGTTGAGCCAACAGCTTCTGTAGCTCCTGTGGAACCAGTATTTCTTTCTCCCCTCCCCCTTGTTTCTACTACTATTTCTAGATGAAAATTTTTGTTCATGCGAACTTATTGTTTTAAAATTTGTTTCATGTTAGGTCTGTCCCATTTGCCTGACAAATCCAAAGGATATGGCTTTCGGATGTGGTCATACAGTAAGTGCAGCTATGAAAGTAAATTTTTGTCTTTTGAATGAGTGATATCAACAGGAACTAAGCAAATTACTTCTTCTTACTTTTTACTTTGGTCCAGTGTATACACTGAAGGTAGAACTGCTTTTTTAAGAATCAAATGATTGGAAGATTTCTACCCTTACCTTGGTACATTTTCCCAGTCCAAGAACAACAAGAATGTTACCAAATAAGAAAGATCTAAGGAAGGGATATTTTCATGGTTGATCAAAATAATTAGATGAAGGGAATTTTTTTTCCTTCTAAATGCATATTATTTTCATGTTCATTTATTTATTTATTTTCTTCAAATAAGTGGCTACCTCGTTTCCTAATCTGGTTAATACTTGTTATTATAAACAATTATCTGTTGATCCATCAAAAAGTCAAGTGAAAATTGCTCTATTCATTTAATCAGTTGAGGGACTCTTAAAAGTCCAAGTTTCGGCCTTGTGAGTAGGGAAGAGATTGTTTTGAATTAAATGATGGCTTAAGTTGTCCTTGAGTTTTGGTGTCGATCCTTTTTTTTCTTATTTTGCCAAGCCATCTTAAATCTTTTGATAGAGTTACAATGGAGAACTGAAGGATCTTTTGTGCTTTTGGCATCTATTTACCAAATGAAATCCTATTGTCAAGCACCTTACTCTATGGAATTTATTGAAGTGGAAATTGCTTCACATGTATGGCTACCATATTTACTTACTGTGTGATTTTTCTTGGTTAAGACATGCAAGGATTGTGGGCTGAGTCTTCTTTCATGCCCTCTGTGTCGAGAACCGATATCAACACGCCTGAGACTATATACTTGAGTTGGGGATTGCTTTGTTGTGTGAAAAGCGTCGGCGTTTATTAAGGTGCTAATGAAAGTTTCACCTCGAATATATCATTGTATATTATTCACAATTTCACTCACATGGCAAAGTCTACTGATTTCTTGCTCAGGTTGGTGCCGTTCTGTAAAATATGTATTTATGTATAACACATTTTGAGTTTACTTACTGCAATAAGAAGACAAAAGTATGTTATTTGTAAGTAGCATTTGTTTACTGCTGATTTCATTTGTTTTATAGCATTTTAAATTGTAATTTGCTTCAAATACAAAATTGCTCTTACGAGAACCAAAGATGGTTGTGTTCTGTGCATATATATATATATATTCTCATTTGTTTGGTTGTGTTGGAGGTGCTGACTGGAAAGAATCCGACAATGGGCGTGGATGGAATGAGGATTACTTTGAAGTTAATTATGATGTGAAGGAACTACTAGTAATTCGGATTTTGGTACATGATTTTGATGAAAATACAGCAATGTTCATGCATAAATTGACCATAAAATTGAAGATCAATGGTTATGATAATAATTTATTGCTAGTGGAGGTTGAGACTTAGGCAAGTAAATCGGTTTTTGTACTAGTTGCGTATTCTATCAATCAAATCCTATCGCTATTCTCTCAAAAAACGATGGGAAGATGAAGATGAACGGATTGAAAAAGCCCTAGGTCATAATAATTTAACTGCAATGTGAAAATATAATTGGCATGACATTTTGGTTATTAGGTTCATTTGGTTATTTAATTTGGAGGGTATTCGAGTTCATATAAGTAGGTTTTTAGTATTTGAAAAGTTTTATAAAAACTGACATTTAGAAATTTTAAATTTCTGATGCTGAAGAAGTGGGGCAAACTTTTTTGTGGTAGAAGGAAATGTTGGAGGGTGGTGCCAAATTCCCTGGAATTATACAGCCATGACAACTACTATGATTTGTCACAAAGGCTTTTACTACAAACTCCATGAGGGTGAGGGTACCAACATGTCCATCGACCGTTTGCAAACTAGCATCGACAGTTTGGCACTACCCTCGAACATTTCCTTCTACAACAGAAACAAAACCTTCAAAGTTGCCCCACTTTTTCAGCATCACAAATTTCAAATTTCAGAGCATTCGATCCCCACCTTTTTTTTTCTTTTCAAAACCATGAATCCACGGTAAGAGTCCGATTGAAGAGAAATGGACAAGACTTACAAAAGATGCAACAAAGTCTGGTTCTTTGTTCGGAGAATCTCGTTCCATGGCGACGCTGCATGTTCTTTTTGGTCAAAGACGTTATACGTTTCCAGAAATATGAAAAGACATTGCACTTATAAGAATTTGATATATTTAATTATTTTATTTTTATTAACAGATAAAAGAGTTAGAGTAGGAATAACGTTGTTAAAGTAGAGTTAAGTAGAATGCTAGGTGTCAAAAATTAAGGCAATGACAGGAAGGGACAGACAAAAACATGAACAGAGGATTTGAAATGTAGAAGAAGCCTTCCATAAACTGACTTTTATTTATTTTTGCTTTTCAAACATTGACATTTATGAAATTAAGGGTCAAGATTCAAGTTTTGGCTATAAATGAAGAAAACTGCAATTTTGGTTTTGCTTTGAAAGTGATCTTAAATAAGAAGCCCTTCCATACCATAAATTTTTGCATATTTTTAGTTGGCCAAGTTACATGTTTGGTTCTGGTAGTTTGCTTAATTGTTTACTTGAGGACATGTAGTTCATGCTCGAATTCGCGCATGCATATGCGTGTGCGTGTCTGCGTACGTGTCTATTTCGTGGGCTGGAGAAGGGGGTGTACAACATCTTACCGGACTTGCATCTTGAACTGGGGAATCCCTCATTGAGCTCCCCCCACTTGGAGCAAAAAAAACCCGTTCCCATCTCATTTTTCTATGTGAATGTGCAAACGGGAAGCTAAGACCAGTTTTCCAATTGGAGATGTGCTCTTATTGATAAGTTTTGAAATCCATTGAAATGCTCTTGTTTTAGTTATCGAAGAAAACAATTTGAGAGTACGGCAACAAAATTTAAGTCATTAAAGAAAATCTAAAAAAAGGCACCTCTTTGAGTTCTTTTTTACTCACCCCTCTAACGTTGTGGTGTGCGCAAAACGTAGGTTAGCAATTCCATATAAACTGTCGTGTCATACCGCATACATCGGGTTGCTAAATGAACCCTAAATTAATTGAGTACATCCTACTACCAAAATATTTATTTAATTACTAATTTATCCTAATATAAATGACCAAAAAGGATATATGGAATTGTGAAACAAATATATTTTTAATAAGTACACCATACTCACCATATTCAACCATAATCAAACGTAGAGAAGTCTTCTTATAATTTTAAGGGTCTTTGATGCTTGAAAGGCTTAGAGCTTCCTTACAAACACGGCGAAAGACAAGTGTCGGCATTTCTCCATGTACTTGGTTCTTCCTAATGCAAAAGATGGGTAGGCATATTTGAATGAAAAAGTTTGTTCCAGTCTGACTTCTTAGATCAACGTCATCCATACAACAAAGTTGAAGTGGATGACTTTAAAATCCCAGGGTTTAAACTTTTCTTCAAACTTGGAAGCATCCAAAATTCCCAAGGATTTCGGACTGGTGATGATGCATTTCACTAGTAATTTGACAGCGATGTTCAGTCCCCTCCACATATTTCAAAGAAAATCACAAGGATTTACAAGAATCAAGCTTTGAATTGAAGGAGCTAGCAAATCTACTCCCACAACAGCTTACGAAATTAAAGATTTTGATGCGAACCCAAAATCTAAAAAGTGGGCACGAATTCATGTAAAAAGAGAAACCTGGTTTAGGATTGGTATTAGGGTGTTGTGTGATATAGTGTACTAGGGTGTACCAGGGGTATTTTTGGTCGTTAAATAGGGTTTACTTAGTTAATTTTATATTTTGATTAAAATATTATGGTGTACTTAGATTATAGGGTATATTCAGTTAATTTTAGGGTTCGTTTAGCATCACTCTAATTTATATACGAGGATTTCACTAATAAACCCATTTTAGCATGATATAATATACAAAAGTTCTTATAGTGCCTATTTGGAGAGAAAACCCAAAAACTAGCCACTTGTTATTTTCCCGTGGGTTCTTATAAAATTTTAACACACCAAGAACCAATTAAAAAATGATGAGTGGCTAGTTTTGGGGTTTTACTCTCCAAATAGGCTCTATATGAGCTTGTGTATAATATGTCATGGTAAAATAGGTTTTTGAATAACTACAACAAATAAAACTTACTAGAAATAATATAATTTTTTATTGAAAATTTTTAGATTCATATCTGTATCAACAATAATATTAGTAGCTTAATATTATTGATATAATTTTTTAAAATTTTTGTAACTTTTATCATTATTCGTATCCAAAGTAAAAAAATGACGAAAAGTTACAACAAATAAAACTTACTAGAAATAATATAATTTTTTATTGAAAATTTTTAGATTCATATCTGTATCAACAATAATATTAGTAGCTTAATATTATTGATATAATTTTTTAAAATTTTTGTAACTTTTATCATTATTCTGTATCTGAAAGTAAAAAAATGACGAAAAGTTACTTCAAGAAAACTTTGAATGCAACTTGAAAAAATAGGATGGCAATAAATACGACGTAAATTAGGTATTTGTATAGTGAAAATAATGCATGGCATTTGTAGATACACTTGTTGAGGTCCAAAACTTCCAAAGGAATGCCCAAATGTATTTCAAGCCCAATGCAACCCTTCACCGAAAAGAAGTCCGATTGGGGTATGCGAGGATGAGTCGTGACTCGTATGTGCTTACACAAGCTACAGTCCACGCGCCACCCCAAGCAAATACGCAACCTAGCACGTAGGGAGGTTGCAACAAGCCCGTAAAGATGTATCGGTTCTGTGAACCTGCACCCATTGTCCTGTCAAGCACCATTTAGCCCGGCCATAGCCCATTGTAATACGGCGAAGCCTGAGCACAAACACGCCAAATAACCCGCAACGCTAGGCGAAAAACCTTCATTTTGAGTGTCCATGAGGCCCAGTGATGGTTCAAGGAATGAAGGTTTTGGGCTGCGTGGGAGCACCAAAATCCAACCTATTTCTTGAGTCCAATCACATGGGTAAACATGCTAGAGAGAGAATAAATCCCAAACACCCTTGTTAAAACTAAACCAAAATCAGACTAGCCCATTGAAACCAAACCAGGCTCCAAGGAGAGTGTTCTTATTGATACATGAGCCGCTGGAAATGAAGCACCCTTTAGACCAGCACATTTATCTATTTTTCCTCTACAAGCTCATGTAAAGAACAAGGCAGGAAAGGAGGAGAAAGCACTGCCAAGGATGGAAGGTGTTGTAGAGGTCAGCTGCAGGAAGACTTTGGAGCTCAAAAAAAAATCTTGTCCCAGTGTGCTATGATGGTGAAGCGTTATCAATAATTCTTGCAATCCATTGTTTGTTTTGACTATTAATTATTTTATTTTGGTAAATAATTTTTAACTATTTAATTTACTTGGGTGAACGAAAAGCCATTTATTATGAGAGTTCACCTACAATTTGCTTTCAATGTGGTTTATTTAATGGGGAAGCATTATCAAGATATATGTAATGATAATATGACTACTACTATGAAGTTTGAGAGTAAGGCTATGGGACATAATATTGAGGGCAATGGGTTGAATGAAGGTGCCCTCCTATGATGAAAAGCATTAACTTGCACTAGTGTATTTTGTTGTCTGGCTCACACCGTCAGTATGTTCATGTTTGGGTAACTGTGTTCCTAATTAGACAAAAAGTAACTTGTTAGGCCTTCTCCAACTCATGAGGGGCTAAACCCAAATTTTCCCCCTCCAAAAGGTAACTATTTGGGTTTTGCCCAGACTCAAATAATTTTTTCTCCCAACCCTCTGGACTCAAATTTTAAGTCCGCAACTTTATTAAATTGTTTAAGAATGATTTAAGTCTAATTTTTTTTTTTTTTGGAAAACTTTTTTTCTTTTAATCTTTTCAAATAACTTCATAACTTAATTTTTTGAACAATTTGACCTAAAAAAAGTTGAAATTCCACAAATATAATTTATTCCAAAAAAAATACACAACATAAAAAAAAACACACAAGATAATTGATTTTAGTTAATATTATAAATTTTTTTAAAAAAATTCATGGGAATTGTTGCCGCCCACCACAGATTCTCTATGCATACAAAAAAATGCATTTGAATTGTTGGCATCATCATTTCGTGGGCCCATTTCAATATTACAATTTTAAAAATAAAAAAAAAGCATTTCAAATATTGGCATTTCAAATGTTGCCGTTGGATTCCAACGGCAACTTCATAGGATAGCGCCACGTGGCGCAAAAAGCAGCAACAAAGCATCACCACAGCAGCGCGGGGCCCACGTCAGAATCTTTGCACATGGGAGGGACTGTTTCAGATGCAGTGGGCTCCATGAATAGTATTGGGTCCATGCAATACTTGGACCCATATTTGGGTCCAAGTTTGGGTTTTCCCAAATTTTAGGTCCTTCATTTTCTTGGGTTGGGAGTGTTTTGGGGCTAAAATTTGGGATATTTTGGGTTTGAGACCATGGGTTGGAGATGGCCTTACAATGTGTCCTATGGACGAACCCCAACTCGGCTCGAGCCGAGCCCATTGTGACTAATAATAGCTTCTATGCCCCAAAATTGTGCAACATAAACTTTTGCAGTTGAGGCGGTAAATGGCCCATTGCTAAACCCTAGTAGTAGTAGAAGTCCAACATCATAAGCTTTTAGATAAAATAAAAGCTCGTTGTCATCATTGCATTGAGTCGGTATGATGTGTTCCGTATTCCTACGTGGATGGTGATGATCACGTCACGTGTCTCATTTAATTAAAATTTCTATTTTCAAGAACTTCAAAAATTCACTGAAAATACCTAAGAGCTCCAGAAAATTCCAAGAAAAATGTGAGTACGAACTCGTATTTACCTATTGTTTGAGCGTGGTGAGAATTCATCGAGCCCGGGCAGATTTCGTGCCTTTTGAAAATCCGGGCTGAGGTTGGAGCTACCTTGAGGAATGGAAGCAACTGGGCAAGTGATAAAATGCAGCCGGCTGGAGTATGGGAGGCTTGCGAAAATGCGGCCGAAACTGCTGTAGAGTCTGGAGAGTTGCAGCTGGGTATTGGAGGCCGGAATTGGGGTTGGCCCGTGCCCAGGATTTTGGGGAAGCCCCGGCCGGATCTTAGGCAGATTTGGAGGTTGGTCCATGTCCAGAAAACGGAGATGTCGGCCGAACCTTTGGAAGTTGGCCAGTGCCCAGAAAGTTTGGAGAAGGAGACATCGGCGTGGGCAGAGAAAGAGAAGGTGGCCGGATATGCAGAAGAAATTTGAGGCCCAAGTTGTGAAGGAAGAGATGCAGCCGGGTTTCCAAATGATAGATGCGGCTGGGCTGCTTTCAAATGCGGCTGGGGCTTTGGAGTTTTGCAAATATGCGGCCGGGCTGGAGGGTTTTTAGACTGAGCCCTCCTTGTCTTATTTCATGTTTATATAATATATACATACTTATATATATATGCATATATAAGTGAATGAATATTGCGGCCGGATTCTAGAGTTTGGAGCAGCCGAATTGGAGGCTGGAGCCTGGAGTTTTGAAGGGCCAAAATTGGAGTTGGCGGCCAGGTTCTTTGAGGATTTTGGCGGCCAGGTTTTGAGGGGTTTCTACGGTTGGTGTTTTGCAAATATGAAGCTAGGATGAAGGGTTGTTAGGCTGAGCCCTCCTTGTCTTATCTTATGTTTATATTATATTATATATATATATAAGTCAATAAATATGAAAATGCGGCCGGGCTTTGTTCAAAATGTGGCTGAGGTCGTGTGAATACCTTGTATAAACAAATACGAAGAGTGCGGCTGGAGGACCAATTTTTATATAGATTGCGGCTGGGCAATTAAGTCTTTGGTATATATAATGAATGGCCACCCAAAGGTATTTGGCCAAATGTTGGATATATAATCAAATGAGAAATGAAGGTTGAGGGCTGGAGTATTCGAGCCTTGAGGCCGGGAATTCTTAAAAGAGATGCGGCCGGATATCTGAGTTATTTTGGCGACCGGGTTTTTTGGAGTAGGGCCAGAGGCTGGCAACATAATTTTGTGCTGGAGGTGCTTTGGGTTCATTTTTGTATATACATGTATACAAAATGAGAACATGAAAAGTCAGCCTCATGTTTAAAGTCAAGGGCTGGGGCTCTTGAGTGAAAATATAAATACTAGGTTTTGGGTTATATGTGTTCAATATATACATGTGGCTGGAGAGCTAGGGAAAATAGTGGCCCGTGCCCAAGATTTTTTCAGCTGGAGAGGTGAGCTTGCCCAGGAATGTGCGGTCGAAGCCTTGGAGTTTGGGAGCTTGGAAAATTTCAGCTGAAGACTGTAGGGAAAACGCACCAAGTCATATATATTGGCTTGTATATACAAGAAGTGGGGCAACTATATATGTATATATATAATATGCCAAACATATATGCATGCTGCCAAGTATATATACCTGCTGCCAATATATACATGCAGCTGGTTTCAAAGTTCTCTTTATATATATATATATATACATATATTGCTAAAATATGAATATGGTTTGAATACTTTAGGTTAAGTTGTATTCTTCTCCATAAGGAGGTATATATAGGAATTTACATAAGGACTTTACAAGGAAATAGATACAGTAATCAATTAGGATAATATCTCCTAATTATACAATGATTTGTCAACTATATAAAATAAGGAAAGTAAATCCCTTAATTAATCAAGGAAATAAATCTCCTTGATTAATTAGGAGACTCACATTAACACTCCTCCTCAAGTTGGTGCATATATGTCACCAATGCCCAACTTGGTAAGTGAGTCATAAAATACTCTTCCACAAACAGCTTTTGTTAAGACATCTGCCAGTTGATCTTCTGATTTTACAAACGGTAGGCGGATGATCTTTTTCTCAATTTTTTCCTTGATGAAATGTCTATCCACCTTAACATGTTTCGTTCGATCATGTTGAACTGGATTATGAGCAATATCGATAGCTGACTTATTGTCACAATGCAACTTCATTGGCTTTTCTGGTTTGAAGCCCAATTCTGTCAAGAGTTTTCTGATCTACAATAATTCACAAACTCCTTGAGCCATTCCTCTATACTCTGCTTTTGAACTAGACCGAGAAACCACATTTTGTTTTTTACTCCGCCAAGTGACTAGGTTACCTCCCACGAATGTAAAGTAACCAGAAGTAGAGCGTCTATCTGTAATGGACACAGCCCAATCAGCATCTGTATATCCAACAACTTCAAGATCTTCATGTTTTGAGAACATTAATCCCTTTCCAGAGGCTGACTTTAAGTATCTTAATATTCGATCAACTATATTCCTTTGAGAAACACTAGGTAAATGCATAAACTGACTAACCACACTCACAACATATGCAATATCTAGTCTTGTGTATGCCAGGTATATCAACCTTCCAACAAGGCGTTGGTACTGTTCCTTATTGGTTGGTTCTTGGTCCATGTCTTCACACAACTTGTGGTTCATCTCAATGGGTGTGTTCGCCGGCATACACCCAAGCATCCCTGTTTCAAATCACACTGAATGACTTCCTCAGCAGGTGATTGGTGTGGTACTGGAGCTGAAGCGGGCAAAATCTCATAAGACGGTTCAATTTCCTCCTCCTGATTTTGACAGCGTGGAGAAAATTGATCGTTTTCCTCTAGCGATCGGTCACTGTCTTCTGGCGACCAGTCGTTTTGAAGCAGATTTTTTGGCGACCGGTCGTTTTGAAGTAGATTCTCCATGTTTGAAGAACTAAGGGGGGGCCAGTCGCTTTCCACTGGCGACCGGTTTTTTATTTGAGAGGTATGTGTATAAGATTTGAGGGTATGTGTTTAAGGATTATGATAAGTGGATTTGAGGAATTTAGATTTGAGGGATTTGGATTTGAGGAATTTAAATATGAGGAATTTGATTTAGGGTTTTGAGATTTGAATATGAAAAATTTGATATGAGAATTTTAGAGACAACGTAGGATTGATTGCTCTATATAAAAGAGAAACATATCATTTTTCACTCCCCCTCCCCCCCTTGAAGAGAAAGGGAGGAGAGCACATAAATCGCAAGGAGAACGCAGGCACAAGTCACAAGAAAACCTAGGCTATGATACCATGCTAAAATATGAATATGGTTTGAATATTTTAGGTTAAGTTGTATTCTTCTCCATAAGGAGGTATATATAGGAATTTACATAAGGGCTTTACAAGGAAATAGATACAGTAATCAATTAGGATAGTATCTCCTAATTATACAATGATTTGTCAACTATATAAAATAAGGAAAGTAAATCCCTTAATTAATCAAGGAAATAAATCTCATTGATTAATTAGGAGACTCACATTAACATATATGAGAATGAATATACGTTTAATTGAGTTGGAGCCTCAAGATTTCAAAGGTTATGAAGGTCGGCCCTATATTATTTCCAAGGAGCTTGGGGGGCGAAGCCCAAGCCACGGATTCGTGCCCAAGATTGCGGAGGTCAATGTGCACGTAACGGAAGCCTCACAAGGAAAGAAATCAAGGAGATTGATGATGATTCAGATTTTTCCAAAACAAGAGAAAATCAAGCAACTAGAATATCTTCGCCGACATGATCCACAGATTTGGGGGCTTCAAAAAGAAAGGATTTTAAAAAGTTGACATTTGACCATTCAATGGCCAGCCCATGGGCTGACAGACGCCCCTATATAAACCTCGCTCGACAAAGGGAGAAGACACACAATATCAAACAAACAAACCTATTTTTCGTCTCGCACTTTTCTTTTCCTAGACTTAGGATTTTACTTTCCAAGCACCTAGCATAGCTTGTTCTTCCTTTCCTTAGTGTAAGTTTAAATTCTGGCAATTTACTTTTTCTTGTCATTTAAATTATTGCAAATTACATTTCATTGTCATTTAAATTCAAGTCTATTTCAATTGCTTTGCTTTTTATTGTTATTGAGTTTTTATTAAATTTAAATTCGAATTTAATTTACTTTATCGTTCTTATTGTTCTTATTCCGTTCTTGTTTATTTATCGTTTTGATTTACTTTATCGCACTTTAATTCTTGTCTTTACATTTAAATGCACATTTAGATTGATTGCCTTATTTTTACCTAAAACCCTAAAAATCACAAAAATATTCATACAAAACCCAACCATCCTCGAGTCTGAGGAAGTGAAAGAACCTAGGCCAAGAGGAGGTTCCTTGCTTGGCCGAGCAATCACTTGATCGGAAGTCAGAAGTGCACACCATCCATCTACTCACATTCCATTCAAGCCCAAGTTCGTGGCGCCCCGCACTCAAAAAAGAAGAAGGACCAAAAGTTTCTTCCGTCGGCCTACCCGGCCAAAAAGAGGGAAACACCTATACTATTTGTTTTCTCACCCCCATTTCTCCAAATAATCTTTTCAAATATTTTTGCTAACAGCCAGCAAATATGGTTGTGAACTAAGATGAAGAAGAAGCAATCCGAGACCAATAGGGAAAGATAAAAAGGGTTGCCCCATTTATCATTGGGATGTTGATCCCAATGCTGATTGGAGGCAACTCTATCCTCACAAAAAGGGGATTGAAGGAGGGAATGAGGTTTAATGTGTTTTTATTTTATAAAAACACACTAGCCTCCATTCTGTTACTCGTGGCTACATTGATTACCAGGTTTGTGTTCACTATCATTTTTTATTTCAATTTAATGTGGTTAGGGATAAGATCATACCTTTTAAATGTTTATTTTCTTTCTCATTTGACACAAGGTTTTTCTTCTTTCAAAACACCGTGGTCCAAAATGACGCGCTGGCTTGTCATTCGGATCATAGCATTGAGCGTACTTGAGTAAGTAACTACTTCGAAATAAAAATGAAGCTTATTGTTGTAATATCATATGGATAATAGAAAATATAAACAACTTAATCAATTTCCATTGAATAGGCCGGTCTTGAGCCAAATTGATGTACTTTCTGGACTGAAATTCATGCCGGCGAGTTTCTCAAGTTGTCTCATTGCCACTGGTCCAGCCTTGACATTAGTTGCCTCCTGGATTTTACAGTATGTACCACAATTACCACTTGAATGTATTTTTTTAAAACTTATTATAATCGTACATCTTACTAACACCTTGATTTCTTCTCATTGTTCATGTGACAAACTTGAGCACATTGCAATTAGTTAGAGGCGCAGCCAAGCAAAATTGCTTGGCATGGTGATGGTGATTACTGGAGGTTGGGTTGTCGGCCTGTATAATGGCCCAACAATCATAGTGTTGCAGCCCTCGCACATCAGCGGCCGAAATGTCGTTTCTCATCGGCTGACTGAGAATTGGATCCGAGGTCCATTGCTGGTGTCGTTCTCGGTGCTCGTCAGTGTTTTGTACAACATTTTGATGGTAAGTTTCGTTGTTCTTTGAAAAATTCATCTTTTACATTTGTCTATGATGCGAGTTTGAAAACCTTGAATTCATTTTGAATCTACTGGTCTCATTTTCGCTTGTGACCCCATTAGGAAACGACAACCAAGAAGACGGATGCCTCGCCTCTATTCCTCAAAGTATCAAATATCGGGGATCGTCAATAGCCCCCAAGCTCAGTGGACTTCGGCTAGGGTTTCAAGTAAAACAAATAAATGAGTTGGGCCTTGTGAGATGGTTAAGAAATGGAGTTGGGCCTATTTACTTATTTGACTTTTGGAGTTGGGCTTTGTGGAGAGGTCTAATAATATATAAATAAATATTAAAATTATATATATTTTAATTTGGCCGGGCCGATTTTTTGGGGTATAGAATTGGAATTGGAACTGGTTCGGTTTTTTTATCGAGTTTGACTTTTTGTCAACGTGGTTTTTTTTCCGGTTTTTTCCGACCCGGTTTGATTCGGTTGGTCGATTCTTCAATTCCGATGCCCACCCTACTTGCGAGGTATAACTTTTGTTCATCAACCATCAAACTGAAGGAGGGCCTGGATTTTGAAGATATCATCAAACAGGAATTTTGTAGTATTTTGTCTCGACAGCCGGCGTCCAAAGTCAAAACAGCTGTGTGAAATGAGGGGTGACTATTCTCAGATTTCCATGCTTGGGTTTCATGTAAACAAGGCCCATATCATGACTTACTCATATGCTTTGCCTTCCAAATTTACAGTGGCTAGATGAATAGCAGGTTTTCCAATTGAAGCAGCCCCAGGATTTTGAGACCAACGCTTAACAGTCATCATTGCCTAACAGTTCAACCAAATGCAGTCAAAGGAGTCAATCTCCTAAATCAATAAAACACCTCAAGGAACCGAAAAGCCAGGTAAGAAAATCATCGAAAATAAATATTTAAATGAAAGCTGTAATTGGAGCAGCACCACAACGCCACTTATTCACAGGATTCCTCTAGTTATAGTTGCCATGTAACCATTCAAACCAGCTGCATGAAATGGAAAATACAAATGAAAAATAAAATAAATTTGGACATGCAGATAAAAAAAAATATCATCAGGAATTGTTCACCCTTTTTGTTTTGGTACCTGTGATGGCAGGGCAAAGTTCCCCATTAATTCGAGAGACCATGATTTGGTCAATAAATCAACTTTTTTGTGTGTCGAGCATGACACCATTAGCAATTTAAAATTCTAACAGACTTGAGAATCAAATAACTTGCGCCCAAGCTATTGACTTTGAACAAACGATTGTGAATTTGGGTGAGGAATATTTCCCAAGTAAGTTCTTTTCTTGCCTCAGACGGGTGAGGACTTCATAATTTATCTAAATAAAACTGGAAGTAAAGCAAAAATACAAGTGTTTGAAAATAAAAACAAACAAGTTCAAGGAGAACTGTTTGAAATACAATAAATGAAAGGAACTGCCAAGTCTGGAAAGACATCGTAACATTGGACTTTGAATTCTGCCTGAAACGCCATTGCAGAGAGGATTTTTTATCAGCCGGATCGGATGGATTGGATTGCACTGCATCGCACCGCACCGGATCGCACTAGACTGCACTGGACTGGACTGCACTTTAGCACCTTCAACTAATAAATATTAGCTGGAAATCGATACCAATATTGAAATTGGCGGAGCTATAATCAGATTGAGTCGTGAGTGGTCGGGAATTCTAAACAGAATCTCAAGGATAGCTTTGGAGGTCCTTGGCACCTTTGTTAGCTTTGCTTCGTTGAAGGCTAGAATGATCAGTGAGACTGATTGTTTCTTTTGTATTTGTTTTGTTGGTTGGGTGTTGGGTATTTGGTGTTGTTCACATCCCTTTGTATTTATAGGAAACTTGTATGGCGGTTCCTAAATATCTTGGGAAATATCTGCTGGGAAATATCTTTGTTCTAGCAACTTAAGAGAGTAGCAGGTAGCAGCAAAATATCATGAGTTAATTGTGGTGAATGCCTTCTGTCCATTTCTTGTAACTTGTGAGCTAATATCTTGCTGATGGAACCATATGTGTGTTGCAGAAAAACTCAGCATGTTTTCCGAAATTTTTGATGGCTATGGGAAGTGATTTTTCTGTTTTCACCTTTCTGCTGCTTTGAGTGATCAGACATCAAGTTCCAAGAATATGCAACTTGGAACCTTGTGAAAGCTATTTTGGCTTACTTTATCTTCTGAGATGATTTGGCTTTTCTTTCAACTTTTGGCAACTGGAGCCAAAATAGTCAAATGGGCTGGTGTTTAGATTTTAGGTTCAAACACATGTATTTTGGCTAGAATAAAGATTTTGGCCAAAAGGTGCAAATTTTGGTACAAACATGAATAAAATAAATGAAATCAAGGTCCAGTTGGTTCTCTCGGAGACAGAGACAGAGAGAGTGATCAT